>CM035205.1:6270477-6272977 GCA_020233015.1 Callinectes sapidus | reverse complement strand
GGAGGAAAAAAAAACTTAGGTACGAAAAGTAAAATGTTTCGGGGAAGAGAAGAGAATGAATGGGGAAGAACTGAAAGGAGGAAAGGAAAGTGGAAGAAGAAAAAAGGGGCGGGAAGTTAGGATACCGGAGACTATGGAATGAAAGGGACGAGAGAGAGAGAGAGAGAGAGAGAGAGAGAGAGAGAGAGAGAGAGAGAGAGAGAGAGAGAGAGAGACGAGAGAGAGAGAGAGAGAGAGAGAGAGAGAGAGAGAGAGAGAGAGAGAGAGAGAGAGCATGTGCCCACGCTCTTGAATCTTCCGAGTTTACCACTATCTGGCCACGACTTCAGAATCACTCACTAACACAATTCATCTATGCTGTCTTACTTCTCACCTCATTCCTCTGACTATAAGAAATTCTTTGACTATTCAACTTCAAAAATGGAGCACATTCTGTCTCTCTATCCTTTCGCGGAGATCTCCATCTTTGCAGACTTCAATGATCACCACCAGTTTTGACTTTCCTCTCCCTTCACTGACTATCGTAGTGAGCAAGTCTTCACCTTTTATATCTTTGGTGCGACACTCTACTCGTACACCTCACCATTCAGGAGATACATCCAACATTTTTTTACTTTTCTTAACCTCCAGCTTCTAATCCTTCTGCTGATGCTGTTACTCTATCTTCTCCGTTGGGCTCCTCTGATTAACTGTCTTATTTATATCTGTATCTTGTCCTATTTCTCATATACTCCCTCAGAATCTCTCAAAGAGCGAGCGAGAGAGAGAGAGAGAGAGAGAGAGAGAGAGAGAGAGAGAGAGAGAGAGAGAGAGAGAGAGAGAGAGAGAGAGAGAGAGAGAGAGAGAGAGACGCTTTATTTCCGTTACTGTTATGATGTTCACGCGAGGAGGCAACAGTATGCTATATTCTCAAGCCGACACACACACACACACACAAACCAAAGGATACCTCTATCTTTCATCACCAACATCCCCACCGCCGCTGCATTCTTCGGAGAACCGTTAATAACAAACAATACTACCTCTTCCTTGCCTTGCCTTGCTTTGCCCTGCCTTGCCTTGCCATGGCTTGCCTTTGCTTTGTGTGCATTGCTATTATTGTTATTTTAGTTGATGGATTGTTGAGTGATACCTTTTTGTTTGAGTTGTTTATCATTTCCATTCTTTCATTATTCAGTCTGTTCCTCTACGATTTTTTCCCCTCTTTAACTGACTGACGAGTTTATTGACCGTGAAGTTTTATATTCTTTTTTTCACTGCGATACGAAACAATTAATGATATAAGTAAAAAAATTTAGCCAAGTATATATAAAAAAGAGAAGAAAAGAACAATAGATTTTACAATTTCTACCCAGTTTAAAGATTTCAAGTGGCAAAGCAGTGCAGTAAGTACACGCACATTTTCTCCAGTCCTATAAAAACATACCCTGTTCCTTTGATAAATATCTTCTTTTCCTAAATACCCATTGCCATTTGTCACTCTCATGTCTACCATTCCATTCCCTTTTATTTACTAATTTTTTTTTTCCAATCTTGCGCAATTTTAGTTTTCTTACTATTTAATACATTCCTTTCCATCTAATCCTGTACTTTTTTCCTATTCCTTTCCTCCTTTTTTTTTTAATCCTATTCTATCTAGTCAACTGTTTCATTTATCACTTCCACACTTCACCTGCATTACTCTCCACAATTCAAGGAAGGCGAACGAAATTGCAGTTAAAAGGTTTAAAATGTTATATCCTTATCTTAGTCCATACAATAAACATACATCTTCAACCCGACAAAAATTAATCGACGAAAAAAAAATGAAACAAATCCTTCAAAAATACAAAATATATTACCTACATTCCCACTACGACCGCCCCTTATAACCTCCTTCCCGTGCAGCCGTAAAACACACTGACATCCATATTCAGAAACCCCTCAGCGCTGCACCGTCACTATCTCTAAAGGCTCCCGTTGAAGTGACACAAGTTTTCAAAGATGTTCTTATGGTTCTAATGACAAATGAATGAGATTACTACATAACTGAGAGGAGAAACACCCTCACAAACCCCGTCTCGTACTCTCTGTGACCTTTGAAAATAGTAGTGGTGAGAGAGCGGAGCGTTTCTGAATACGGACCTGAGAGCCGAACAAAAAAGAACGGGAAGGCACACAATTAACAGGAACTTGCGTGTCTAATCCGCTAGGCAAATATTTCTCACAGATCGCGTGACACAGACGAAGTGTGAAGGTATGTTAAAAATGCACACTTTTCTTGTCTACTTCAACTCTGCACTGCTTTCTTTATTGGTGCAAATTTTCTTTGTTCTTTGTATTTATGGTGTGGAGTTATTAGGTACATTGTAAGCATTGGTGGTGGTGGTGGTGGTTGGATTAAAGGAAGTAAAAAAAGAGGAAAAGGAAGGAAAAAGGAGGAAGAGGACGAGGAGGACGGGAAGGAAAAGAAGAAGAAGAAGAAGAAGAAGAAGAAGAAGAAGAAGAAGAAGAAGAAGAA
>CM035205.1:6184921-6205024 GCA_020233015.1 Callinectes sapidus | reverse complement strand
CTCTCTCTCTCTCTCTCTCTCTCTCTCTCTCTCTCTCTCTCTCTCTCTCTCTCTCTCTCTCTCTTTCTGTTAATATTTTACTTTATTAATATTCGCTGCTTTTTTTCTTACTTAAATAACTAACACGACCAAAATCAGTAAAATAAGAAGGATAAACAGTAACAAAGAGAGCATTGAAATGATGATGATGATGATGATATTGATGATGCAAAAAAACAAAACAAAAAAAAACACGACCTAGCAAAAAAAGTACGAAAGAAAGAAGAAGAGCAATCCTGATAAGAAAGAAATTATACAAATGATGAGTTAATTAAGTTACACTACTAATGACAACCAAAATTACTCACCGCGCACAGGACTTCGCCAGTGTCAAGTCTCTCGAAGAAATTATCCACGTTGATGTCGAGATTGTAGAGGTTGTTGAGCCAGTCCGCCAAGTCCTCCTTCATGGCGTACAGGTACTCCTCGGAAGTCTTGAAGGGGCGGAAGGAGCGTGGCTCCAGCAGCATAATGGAATCCCCTTCTCCTTCATGACTGGTTGTGGTGGTAGTGGTGGTGGTGGTAGTGGTAGCGGCGGAGGAGCAGTAAGAAGAAGTAGGGGTAGTGGTGGTGGTGGTGGTGTTGATGTCGAACAGAGGCTGAAGGGGAGGAGCAGGGCAAGTGTCCTCGTCCCCGTGTGACAGGAAGGTGTCTGTCGATGCCATGGTGGTCATTGGGAACAGTCACGAGCAACACCGGTGGGTCATGCAGTCACTCACTCACGTATTGTACACCTTCCCAACACAACTCCCTTGGAAGGCGTCCACGTGTGTGTGTGTGTGTGTGTGTGTGTGTGGGTGGGTGTGTGTGTGTGTGTGTGTGAGGCGGTTAAAAGTCTTCGTAGTTAATGAAATAGAAAGACTCGGTATCAGGCACGAATGAATGGCTTAGCTGGCACCTTAGAGTGAGCGACCTGGCTGCTACACATGTTGACTCCTGCTCTCTCTCTCTCTCTCTCTCTCTCTCTCTAGAATCGTGGTGCCAGCTGACCCAGGCCGACAATCAATAAGAGCCGCCTGCACCACCTGCGGCACGTGCACCAGTCACCATCTGCCACCGCTCAGCTCACGAATTATTGAGAAGGTCGTCGTCTGAGGCCACCACTGGACCACTCGTGGCAAGCGGGACCAGGCGCTTCCCGGTAATGGATGGGTGTCAGAATACACTGGTAGCTGTTAATCGCTTTCTTCCTTTACTAATCATCCACCTTTTTACACCTTCCAAGATGCTGCTGAGTTCTCTCAATCCACGTCTCAATGGGAATACTTCTTATCACAGTATGACCACAGACAGACAGACACCACTACCTGTTTGGTTTATTTTTCTCTATATACCATTTTCTCAGTAATTCTCAATGATACATACACCGATTGGTGAGTGTCAGGGTCTTACACGCACGGGGGCACGTACTGGCGAGCGACGCGAGGGCCACAGTCTACCGCGATGTGTTTGGAGGGAGAAGAGGAAGTGCCAAGTTAGTGTGGCTGGAGGATAGGGCGCGCACACCCTCACTCGTCACATCCACGTCACACACTGGCGGTGCGGTGGTGTAATCGCCGCAGCACTGTTGGCTCGAAGGCTGACTGAGGATGCGAGGTGAGCTGCCAGATGCCACTACCAGCACGCCACCTCCTTTACCACACCGGTAATGACCTTCGCCACTAGTCCCCGTCTCTCCATCTACATATGACATTACCTACGGCTTCCTTAATGACACGTGACTGCAATACTGGCGTGGGGAGCCGGAATTGGTTACATATTTCTACGTCAATGGATAGATGGGCCAAGCACTCCTTTTGTCCTCTCAGTGCCATTATGAATCTCCATACGCTCTTGAAAAATATACTCTCTCTCTCTCTCTCTCTCTCTCTCTCTCTCTCTCTCTCTCTCTCTCCATTTACCTTAGCTTGGACACCCTTGTACCCACCCACTCACACACACACACACACACACACACACACACACAGAGAGAGAGATGCAATCCAAATCTACCCTCAGTCCGGGCCAGTACATACAATAATACAAGACAGGAAGGGGGGTATCATCACCTGACTCATGGCATCGCTGTCTCTCCGCGTCAAGGCACCATAGCAGAACTCGTTTACCACTTGTACACTAACTATAGTTGAATATATTCTTTAGAGAGAACGGGTCATTTTTGCCCATTTTTTGACGAAGAGCTTCCTACAATTAAGGCGCCACGTAGTAAGAGAAAACTTTGAAAACCCTTCATTGTGTTTGTTCCTTTCCTCGCATGTGACCCGACGAAGCACAGAAGAGCACCTAACCCAAGGAGGAAATGGCAGAAGGACTGGAGAGGATGGATGAAGTGTGACTGGTGAAGCTAATGCCCGTATTCTTAAACACTTTGCTCTCTCACCATCCCTATTTTCCAAAGGCTCTAGTTGAAGACAGTCATGTTTTTAAGGATATTTTTATGGTTTTGGTGATGGATTGGCAATATTTCTAGTTTATTATAAGGAGAAACTGTCTTGAAAACCCGGGTCTGGGATCTTGGAGAATTGCAGTGAGAAAGTTTAAGAATAGAGAAGTGTTTAAGAATACTAAGGAACAGATTTCGAGGGGTATGGATGAATGATGATCCGAGAGACAGCAGAAGGAGTGTTTGTAGAGCAAGGAACAGTGTGTTGTGTTGGAAGTGGAGTCTATGACGGAGATGTTACGGGTCACATCGCATCATTATGCCTACATCCGCTACCTATTGAGTCATGTTATGCGCACCAATTATTGTTCCTTGCTCCATAGATCTCTCCGCCCCCCCCTCCCCACCCCTCTCTCTCTCTCTCTCTCTCTCTCTGGCCCGTATCTTTACAACTCGCATCCACACAGATCTTCCTCATCAATGTCTCTCTCTCTCTCTCTCTCTCTCTCTCTCTCTCTCTCTCTCCAGCACATCCTCCTTGGGTGCGTTATAGAATTGAATAATGTTCAGCGAGTCAACGCCTTCGAGTAGAACTGCTCCGAATGCAGCACCCGTCACCCGTCACCCGTCACCAGTGCACCCAGTAGTACTACAAGGCAGAGGACGACACCCGGATAACTCTACGTACGTTGAGTGCCATTGTTGACCAAGAGACTTCCACAGTAACCAACGTTGACCGCCCTGACCACCTCCATCAGTGACCAAGAGCTACAACTCACTTCCTGCACAACCCTACCGGCTTCTCCATCCAAGAGAGGCACTGCAGTTGACTGTGAATGATTGCTCACCCCCACCCCCCGTCACCGCAGGGACATCATCACCGATAATGTGATACACAGACGCCAGCCAGCACCTGACTCCTTGCCAATACTGGACATAATATCTCAACAGCAACACCTGGTGGCCCTGCAGCAGGTGAAGGCTTCAATTTTCCTTTGATTGGTTCAACATGGCTGATAGTCGACCCCAGACTCCGGGGAGCCACTGTGCCGCAGGGACCTGTGGACAGGAAAGATGCCCTTTAACATGGCAGGGGAAATTGCAACAGCAACAATAACAACAAAAACAGCAACAATGATAATAATAATGATGATGATAATAATAATAATAATAATAATAATAATAATGATAATAATAATAATAATAATAATAATAATAATAATAATAATAATAATAATAATAATAATAATAATAATAATGAGGAGGAGGAGGAGGAGGAGGAGGAAGAGAAAGAGCAAGAATAGAATAATGCAAAAATCAACAATAATGACAACTTAGGTAACACCTGCTGGCCATTTGTAGTAAGTGTCACAAGGCAATGGCTGCTATAGTAGTCTCCACTTATAATAGTTTGTTCCTGCATGATCTGTGTTCTGCTCTCATGTTCTCCTCTTACTCCTTCCTGCACCTTGTTGTTCTTGCACCCACTAGTTCACCCAAAAGACTTCTTTCCTATTCACTCTACCCTTACTCTCTTCATCTGTGTCTGCCCTCCATAGTGACTACATCACCTCACTGCTGGCCACACCGCCGACCCCAGGCCATTCCATCATCTCACTCACCTTTGTTTCGACTATTATGAACACTACCATTACTTTCACCACACACACACAGTTCTCAAGATTCCATTACTGGGATAGTTGACTTTTTCTTTCATTCAATACTCATAGCAAGTGTCTGTACCATCATTACTGAGCCACATTTGTTTTTACTGTTTTGCCCCATGCTTGTACCAACACAATGTACAATGGTATCCTGCAGTACAAAGTGTGCAATTTATACTACTAAATCTTGGAAAAGCAGCAATGAAAAGACCAATCACTGAGGTTGTTCCTAAGTCACGTAACATGTTACTCAATAAAGTAATGCCAACTAAGAATAAAAATTAAGTTATAATGTGACCTGTTTCAATTATTGTCTTTTGGTTCTAATTTGATAGTAAAACTTTCAGAATTCTCCATAACTGTTACAATTCAATGGTCCTTTTCATCAGTCCCTCTGTACTGCTTATAATGACCTTTCTTCGGCTTCCCTAATGTATACACACAAAACCGTCAGTTCTTGGTACTAAGTGGGGTATTACTAGAACCTGATTAATTATTTTTTTTATTTAATAACAAAAAGTTTTAGTCAAAATGTGTCATGTCTTCTAAAATGAGGACATGACTCCTAACCATGTTGAATCTTTAAAACATTTCTTTTTATCTTGAGCTATTTGTATATTGTATATATATGTACATATATCATTCTTCCCTTTATACAAGATGCAAAGGTTGGTACAGTGTAACTAATGCACTTCTGGCCAGTCACCAGGAAATGCCACATCAGCTACATAATTACCACATTAACAGAAAAATGTTATATCATCTGGAAACTTTGAAACTCACATATACTGGTACAGAACATGGCCATTAATGTAATGAAAGAAGTAACTACTAATCAATGAGACATTAATTCCACCCACATTGCTTGATTGTTGTGATCTGGAAAGGTGTTGTTTATTGGCATCTTTTTCCTAACATTGTATGTAATACTCAATACTCCTTTATTCATATCAAATCCATTAGAACTGTTCTCTTTACAAACTCACTGAAAAAACTCACTTCATGCATGAAAATAATTGTACATGAATACCATCCCATTTTATCCTCTTCAACAAACACAAAAAGTATATAACTTCAAGAGCGTTTCAAAGAACTCCAAACTATTCTATACATGATGTAGGAAACAGAAAAAGGAGACATTTCATGGTCGTTTACACCTGCTGTAATGAGGCTAGTTTAATCTAAGACACTTATGTTGTCTATGAAATAGCATATTATAATGATGGGTTGTATATGACAATATACTGGTGTTGTAGGTACAGCTCACTGTCCAAGAGTTACCATGTCATTGCACTCATTTCATATATCCAAGTATAATATACAGCACACTACATTATTAGCAACACAACACCAATTCAAGTACATCATTTTGTTTGAGTGTCACTGTTGCTGTTGCTGCTTCATCTCCTTTTGCCATTTCCCAGTAGTCTGAGGTTGGTGTGGCACTACAAACCCCAACAAATAAAGAATTCTGTCTTGTTGCTACTATTATCACAAGCTGACACATATTGTAAATTGCAGCAGTTGAGATTACTAAAATTTTATTGAAAACTTTTTCCTTACACTGTATGTAATACTCAAAATAGGTACATTGTATCACTGAGTTCTCCAACATCTCATCAAATATAAAAATTCAAAATGACATAAACCATCCAGGGTTTTGCTTCATCACTGTATGATTTATTGAAGTGATGGGCAATTATTTGTTGCCACAACTAGAGAGCACAACATAATTCTAGCCTTTAAATGGGTAACAGCTTCGCTGACACAATAATACTACACAGTGGTTGAATTTTATTCACATCATAAATAAGTAGAGATTCACAATAGAAGAGTCAAAAAAATTGTCATTTAGGTTTTAAAATTAACTAAACATTCATCGTCAATATTACTGTCAAACTATTCATGCTTGCTTCCAGCACAAATAAAAATGATGTTCACTTTGTATCAACACTCACCACCACAACAACAGTTTTCTTCCACTGTGTTGTGAATGCACACTTTGTTTTTGATATTTGAAGAAAACAGTACTTGTTGGAATGTAATTCTCAAAATAACAAAACTCCTCAAGTAATGATAGAAATAATAATAATAATAATAATAATAATAATAATAATAATAATAATAATAATAATAATATTAATAATAATAATAATAATAATAATAATAATAATAATAATAATAATAATAATAATAATAAAAAAACATGCACAGAAAAATATGAAGGAACAAATTCAACGTAATGGGAAACATAGCAATCCACCTTAGAAATGATTTAACGTTATGTCATTCACAATTTGTATATGGAATTGTAAAAACCGCAACTGGTGTGTGTGTGTGTGTGTGTGTGTAACCAATATCTTCCATGGTTTATTGAGCTGCATCCTGGTAACAGTTGGAAAACATGCAACACACACTCACAATGAGTTAGCATTCTTTCTTTAGTCTTTTCATTTGCAAAGACTTTAGCAATGTTCTGTTACAAGTGACACCACGTCACAGAATCTAAGATGTGGAAATACAAAAGAATGGTGGAAGTGAGAGCTGAAGGTTAATCAACTTCTGCCCCACAACTGCACCACTCTTGGAAACAAATGTATTTTTTCCCAGTAAAATATTTAAATGACATGATCTTCAATCCTCAAGTTGAATCTCAACTTTCAATAGCTGTCTTCCTCCACACACTTTATGAAGGGAAGGCTTTAAAATCTGCAGTAGTAGTGATGGTAGTGGTGGTAGAAGTAGTTGGTGCTAACTGATTTGTGATCACTCAGACCAAATTACTAGTGCTGCTCCAAAGACAATGTTGATAAGTGCCACTCCAACTGATAGTTTTAATAAATAAAATACCAAACTCATGTTTCTTAATGCATTCAAGTTCTGGAAGTGTATCCAAAATATCTTTTTTTTTAAAGCAAAAAAACACTATTGAGCGGAGTCAACATCTATCGCATTTGAAATTTGTGCAAACGTTTTCTGTATCATATGGTATCTTACAAGCCACTTAATTTATCAAGTAATGGATCTATACTATGTATGGTAGAAATGACACACATTACCAAGACTGGCAACCATTCTCCAGTGAGAAGGGCCAAGGCTAAGAAGTCTTGTGGGATGAAGAGCTGTTGGTAATTAACCACCTTGTGTCTCTGTTATTTTCATCATTTGAGTCTTTTTTAAATCCACAGACAATATCCTATGTGTCACTATATACACTAAAACATGAACTTACATCAGTACTGCACAAGAGGTAAGAGTAGAGGCCTTTAGATGAAGAGTGGATGATACTGTTTCTTTGTCAATTTTTTCCGACAGACTGGACACTGTTTTTTCCGCTTAACTGCTTCCTCAAGGCAGGTTGAACAGAAAATGTGTCCACACACAGTAGAGCACAAGCAACGGGAAGAATCTCTGATGGTTCCTGCCGAGTCCAAACACACCAGGCAGGAGACAATGGGCTGCTCTTTGGGAGGTGGACTTCGTGGGGGTGGTGGGGCGGAGATTTGTGCCACCCTCTCGTTGTGCTCTTGGGCCACGATCTGTACTGCATTGTGTACAAGGGATGCCTGAGTTATGTTTTGGTGTGAGGGAGACCTCCTGCCCTCCACCTCTGACTGCATTTCATGGACATCTTGGACTATCTCTGGAGTGCGTGTCACCTCACGAGAATAGTCGGTAAACTGAGGTGACCTGGATCTGCTTCCCTGACCTGAAAATGTCATGTAATGCTTCAATTGATCTCTCACTGCCATGCTACACATAACACACACACACATACCAACACTGAAAACTAAAAAAACAGGGTTAAGGTGCACTGAGGCTCTTCCTCTCAGTACAAACTTTTATACACTATCAAAAGAGATAACTTCCTTGTAAACTTTCTTATATTTTTCTATAAACACTTTTCTACAGGAATCTCCTGCCTACAATGACCTTAAAAGAGCATGAGTGCAGAGCATTTAAATTCCTATTTAAGCATAAATGATGAAATATCATGCCTGAGTTGTAAAGTACTATGGCTAAGGATGCCTTGAGTTAATTTTTGCATTGTATCTTTATTTTTCAAATTTTCAACTTAGTTGGTCTCCTTAAGTCAATAAATGCCAAATCTCAGTAAACAAAATCTTTTAATGCCTATTTTCAACAACTATGGTCAAAGCTATAGTATACATAACTCACTGTTATAACACTGAAATATTTCAAACTTGAAGACATTCTTTGCCTTCCATCATCTGAGAAACATTTCTACCTAATATCATGCCACTTCTTCTCTCCATAATGTAGAATCCCTCTCTCTGTGATGCCTCACTGCTTTGTCCCCCAGGAGTGTTCCAGGACCAGCCATGACAGACAAGCCTCCACCTCTCCTATCATCCAAACCTTCCATTCTTGTTCCTGGCCTGTAGCACCTCCTTCAAACACGTTACTTTTTGTTATCCTATCAAAGGTTGCAATGATGATGATGATGATAATGATTCCTTACATCTCTTCCCCCCCCCACATCAAAGGTACTAAGGCCCATATTCAGAAACACTTTGCTCTCTCACCACAATTAATTTCCAAGGCCACAGAGATGATTAGTGAGATATTTGCAAGAGTGTTTCACCAGTTAACAGTATAGAAATCTTGTCAGTCTGCCTCTATAACCATAAAAACACCTTGAAAATTCATGTTAATTCAAGTAAAGCCTTTAGAAATAGTGGAGGATGAAGCACAGAAGTGTTTAATAATATGAGCCTGACTCCCTAAGCCAGCTAGCTCATCACTTGGGGTTGATATTTACGTCGATGAGAAGGACGGAATTCCCTGAGTGGGTTGAGTCGGCGGGGAATTTGAGTTTCTCCTCCTTCCAGTGGATAATCATCCAATAGATTTCCAAAGACGAGATTGGGATTTTGGAAGTCTATTGACGATGCTTCCATTAACCAATTATTCTGTCTTTCCCCTCCAAACACAATGCCTTCCTCTTCTCTTATGTTGCCACCACCACCGCCTCCACCACCACTCTCAAATGTGTGGTGGTGGTGGTGCTGATCTGGGTGGGTGAGGTCCTCAATTCCCGGCGAGGCTGTGGCGTTCCTTCCACTCCTTCTTCTGCGGCTTCTTCTCTGCTCAGTGCCCAAGTACTGAAAAAAACATCTAGATTTAAAAAGTGATCCTTTTTTACCCATTCACTACTGCATGCATTTTCATTTTTATTCTGCTTATTATTTCAAGATTTTATACAGGTTCAAAAACTCATTGGGGGATTAGAGTAGTACAGGCTCTGGCCATTAATCTTTCAACTTCCATAGACCGTTTCTAATGTCAATAAAACTGACTAGTCATACCCAAAACTCTGCTAAAAATGCATCCCTGTAGAGAAGGAGTTAAGTAATTTGTACAAGTAGGTATGGAATATGTATAAACATTTTTTAACAGAAGGGAAAGCTGGCCAAGGACAGCATATAGAGTGAAACGAAAAAAGAGACCCACTTAGTTGCCCGTCCCCTTGCAAGTTATAAAGAGTTAGCCAAAAGAATTTAATTAATTAATTTCTCGAAACCTCCCTCTTAAATGAAGTCAAGTCAGGAAGTTGGAAATACAGAAGCAGGTAAGGAGTTCCAGAGTTCACCAAACAATGATTGATAGTACTGGTTAATTCTTGCATTGAAGAATAGGAGTGAGAGCAAGAACAAAGCTTTATGCACAATGTCACAATTCTATGGCAATGACCGGTTCCTTTCCTATATTGAGACAGTAGACCAAGAGATAACAAGGAGAGCAGCTCACTATAATTGATTGTTCCCGAGGCACCACAGCCACCACATTCACATCATCTTCATCCTCGTGTGTCAAATCCACAACACACGGCTGATACGACTCCAAATCCACCACCACCTGCTCTGTCTCCTCTTCCTCCTCCTCCTCCTCAGGTGAAGGAGGCATGTGAGGAAGGTCACTGTTCACTGGAGGAGGGGTGTTGCTGCTGGGTGGAGGGGTGGGGGTGGTGGTGGTGCTGCGGGGTGGAGGAGGGGTGGGGCTGTTGGGTGGAGGGGGAGTGGGAGTGGTGGGTGGAGGGGGAGTAGGAGTGGTGGGTGGAGGTGGAGTGGGAGTGGTGGTGTCTTCCAGGGTGTCGAGGGTGGTGGCCACTGACCCCGTGGTGGCAGCCAGCAGGTGTAGCATTGGTAGTTCCAGCTGAAGGAAAAGACAATGAGTGAAGTACGTCTTTATTTTTCATTTATTTTGTTCTTCCATTCATTTTTTTATCATTTATTCATTTTCCTTGTATTGATCATGAGTGAAGACTGTTCATAATAAGTTAACTCTATGTGGAGAAAAAAAACCTGAAATCACACAAAACTTTGCATCAGAAAGGACAACGGCCCTATGATGACACTGCTAATCACAGATTTTCTAAAGCCAAAGGGATAATGACACGAGTATTTCTGCTAATAAATACAGTGCCACTCAGAACACTTGTGGTACAGATGAAGGATAAAACTTAACACTGATTACTGTTCAGGCTGAGAAGTGTGAGACATTTGGACATTATCTTCTCCAGTGTGCATTTTTCTGCCTCTGGATAATTCATTCCTCACATTAGGTAGTCAATCAATGATTGATTGATTGAACTTTAAGAACATAAGAAAATAGGGAAGCTGCAAAGGAGGGCAATCACACCCACCATTAACACCACCAACCATTAACCATTATCATTGCATATTACAGCCTGTGTTTCATTATAAAAGAGATGTTAAATGACAGGAAAGATAAGTGATGAAATTAAGAACACACTGTAAAGTAGTGGAAGTTTATCTCTTTGGGCTTTACAGAGATGTAGTGAAAGAGGACACTCAAAGAATATACTATTCCAACAGGAAACCAAATCATTGTTATTATCATATAGAAGAGGAAGTGGTTGAACATGTGCAAAACAGGATATGATGAAAGAACATATCACATAATTAGCTTCATAAAATAATTGCCCAAGTGATTTTTCGACTTTTCAATAAATTAAATGAAACTTGTCTTTTTCTTAATTTTAACACATTACCTGTGTCTTGGTCCACATGTGTACCAACAGCTGTTTTTTCTTTATGGGGAGTGTTGCCATATCACAGTTAACATGTTAACATGAATGATATCAATGTTTATGGTGAATTTTACACTACTTATACTCAATAAATGATTCAGGCAAGTGTATCTACAGGTGCAATGCATCAAGAACATCTGAAATAGGCAAAACTCCAGGAATCACTAATAAATGACTCAGGCAGTTGTTTTATGAAGGTGACAACATGGAATGACAAACAGAGTGACAAGCTAATCAAGTCCCAATGATAAGGAAAACAAGAGAATCATTTTGAGATAATGTTCAAGAACTTTCATAAGGAAGGAAATCCTCAATGGCTATGCTAGAGACAATTATTGAAAGAAATAACAAGACTCTGAGAGGTTATGGATGGTCAACTGATGAGAGCAATGAGTCAAGCCAAGCAATATCAGAGGTAACACCAATGATTGTGACCACAGCAAGGCACTGCGGTGATAAATGACCTCAATAATAACATTGGGCTATTGGTTAGCCAATAACCCGTGTTATCGACTCGTCAGTGTGCATCGCTTATACTCTTTGCTTCCAAATGAGTGATAATTGATAATTTTAGATTTGGGAACACTTTTGAAGTTAACTTTCAATGTCAAATGTATTTGTTTTACTTAGTAGTGTACACTACTTTTCTTTAGTCAAGACACAGGATTAACATTGAACTCAAGTTTTTTCCAAGATTTTTCTAAGTTTTCAAGATAAAAATGAAATTAAAGATTGGTATTTATCAATATTTTTTTTCCAAATATAACTACCATTATCACTAGTATTGGATTTTCAGATTTATAAAATTATCACCAGTTACAGTATCAGTTATCAGTTAGTGACAATAAAGTTATTGTTACTATCTCAACTTATCAGTTACCATGCTAAAGTTTTGCATTATTACTCCTAGCTACAGTTATGACCATTACAGGAGGAGAGAAGAGAACAATAATATAAAACATAAACCTATAAAAATTAAGGGACACAAAGGAAGCTGTATTCAAGAAAGCAGTGGGTGTGCATCACAGCAGGGCATGACAAAACAACTAAGAAATGAGGCCAAAGGGGATGATAAAAAAGAGAATTTAGGTAATCATATCATGGAAGTGGTAGTAACTCTTGTGCCTGAAAAAGGAAACAAGTCAATTTGCAATAGAGAAAGAACAAAATGATAGAAATATTAACCTTCAAAACAAGATACTACCATGTATATGTATAATGTTTATCAATGTGGATAAGATTTTTCAGGATGCATCTAGCCCCTGTTCACCCACACAGCAGCAACTAGGTACGGGATGTAAGTCGAGGGGTTGTGGCCTTGCTGTCCTGATGTGTAGTGTGTGATGTGGTTTCAGCCCTACCCAAAGATCAGTCTATGAGCTCTGAGCTCACTCCATAGGGAAAAGGCTGGTTGGGTGACCAGCAGTTGACCGTGACAGTGAATTACACACAAACTAACACAAAGCAAAAGAAATACCATAGAATATAACAAACAGTTATGAATGAGAAATATAGGGAGGAAATTAATCTGAAGAGAGTAATAAGAGAGATCTGTTCATATATGACAAAAATTAACAATCTTAACCCTTTGATAAGTTTATGGTCTTGATGGAAGATGAGTCTCTCCTGTTGTTCTCAGTGTCTGCACATTGCCTGGTCAAACTGTCTATCATTTTCTATTTTTCATTCTTACTACCAATTTGCCTACTTTCACCACGTTCCTAAAAACGGCTGACCACATTACCCCCGTCAAACCATTGCCATATTACTTGATTTTATTAATGTATTGATTTCCTTCCTCTTGAAACTTTGAGTCTATCCTCAACATCACTTCACAACATTCCATCTGATCACCAAGTATGGATTCTGTCTGAGCTGCTCTATTGGTGATACCCTAATCTTTCCTTACTGAGCTTTGGTCATCCTCATTTATAAATTTTGATGAAATGTTTGCAGTTTTTTAAAAATCTAATTTCCAAATGGCTTCTACCCTTCTCTCTGTAACCTTAACAAGTTTCCTTTCTGACTGTTTTGTTAATGCTTGGTAGATAGTCACTGTTCTTCTCCTGAGACAATGAACAGTAATAATCATCAGGGCCTGTATTAACAAAGATTCTTAACCCCTTCAGTACTGGGGCACATTTTTACCACAAGGTTTGGGTGTGATTGGACAATTTTATTGACCTCAGGAAAGGTCTATGGAGGTCAAAAGATTAATGGCCAGAGTCTGTACTATTTTAATTCCCACATGGGCTTCTGAAACTGTAGAAAATTGTCAAATTGGAATTGGCTGTTTCAGGTGTGGTGTGAGGGTGTCACCAGATTCCCTTACTGTTGCCACTTCACCATAAATCATGGGCTTGCCTTATTCTCCAAACCCGCTTCATCTTCTTTACCCCAAGCCCTGGTCTGTCCCTCCGTTTCTATATAGAATGGTTTATTACCGGATTCTAACTTTTGTTCCATATCACCATTGAAGTAAAAATATGATGAGGTTGTTACAGCAACCAACATACATAAATTCATAAACCTCTGCCTGTTTCCACCTATCATCCTCATCCATAAACTTACCATCTTCTTTTAAAGCTCCCTAATGTCTGAGCATTAATAATATGATTACTGCACTCATCAACTATCCTATTTGAAAACCAGTTCCTTCTTATTTCTCTCCTAAACCTAAATTTCTCCACTATTTCTGGTTATATCCTGATTATTGACCCTAAGAATCTTGCTAATGTCCCCTTTGTTATAATAGATGTTACTGAGGATCTGTTACAACCACTGTGGATTATTTCTAACAATTTTCAGAGAACAGAACAAGTCCCTCTTTTAATCCCTTCAGTAGTGGGATGCATTTTCATGATTGGATGAGATGAAAATGTAAGTAAGTTTGTAGTTTCAACCAATACTCCCCACTAACCCCTTCAGCACTGAGACACATTTTTACCATGAGTTTTGACATTAGGAAGCATCTATGGAGATCAGAAGATTAATGGCCAGAGTCTGTACTACTTCAATCCCTACATGAGTTTCTGAAGCTGTATCAGATTGATAAATAATAAGCATAATAAATACGTTATCGCAATACTGAAGGGGTTAAGGTAAATTCACTAAATCTAACCATTTTGTAACCTCCCATGCTATACTAACCTAACCTCTGGCAAACTCTGGAACTCCCTATCTACTTCTGCCTTTTCATCTTCCTATGACTTGACCATTCAAGAGGGAAGTTTCCAGATATTTATCCCTTTCTTTTGGCGGTCTCTTGGAACTGTAAGGGGACTGGCAATACCGTGGGCTTTTTTTCTTTGTTTATCATGTTACCCTTGGCCAGCTTTTAAGACAATTTCTTACAGTGTTCCTCCAGTTAATAATGTAGAAAACTTGCCAATCTGCTTCTAGAACTAAGAAAACACCCTTGAAAACACTCTGCTCTCTCACTATGACAATTTTTTTTAAACCATGGAGATGATTAACAGGCTTTTCAAGAGTATTTCTCCAGTCACTAATGCAGAAACCTTGATAATATACCTCTAGAACAATAAAAACATTAAAAAAATCATTCAAATTAAAATAAAGCCTTTTGAAATAGTTGAAGTGAAGCATACATGTGTTTGAGTGCATTAGTTCAAATTGGAGTAACACTCAGCCTTCATCACAATAGTTAACATCTGGACCATAAAACATAAAACAAAAAATCCAAAAAATGTTAATAAAACACCAGTATAGGTGGAGAAAGCTGACAGTCTAACATACATGAAAAAAGGAGAGTAAACTAGTGGGAAATATACATTATTCTAAGACACTTTTCTTTGATATACTTTACCTAGGAAATTACTCATTTAATATTCATAATTATTGAAGGTTTCACCTTAGGCCTCTCTCCTGAGGTCAGCAAACTTCAAAAACATAAGAATGTATCTGTGGATTTCAATAGGTTAGGTGTTAAAATAGATTTGGTTTAATCAGAATGCATCAATGGCTGTATATGCGAAGAATACGAATCTATGTACCTTTATCCAAAAAATCTAATGAAATTTAAAAAAAGAAAGGGATTTTTTGCTAGATTAGGATTTCCATAATGGATCCCTCACTACATGTTCTAGGCATCACAATATAACCAATGGTGCCTTTTTAATGACTTAATGCCAGCCTGACGATGCATTTCTCTACCTTTACCAATAAAACAACAAATATTCAACAAGCCAGCACCATCACACCGGGAAAATGTCAGGGATGGAAACTTCCGTAAACACAAACACACACACACACACACACACACACACACACACACACACACATACAAAAATATACACCCACACTGGGGAGAGGGGGGGAGGGAGTTGTATTCACATAAATTAGTACATTGGCAGGCCTCCCGACACTCACAGGCCTACAGTGAACCCTATCGGCGAGGCAGAAATCAAGAGATTAATGAGGTGAAGATAGGAAGTGTAACCCTGTTCTTTACCAATGAATCACGGTAATCTGACAACATTTCCCACTTCCTTTACCATCTCAGGGCAGCTGGGCAAATAAAGGGACATTTTGGTTCGGTACTAAAGCCAAACCCTCACCTTATCCATGTGAAATACGATAGAGTTTCCCTGAATGTCTGGACTCAAACAGTCTCAGCTGATCTCTGGGTAACGCTAAATGTCGACATCAGGAAGACAGAAAACACTACTTTGATTTTGTCCCTGTATACCTTTCTTACTGCATAAATATATGGAGAAAATACACCAAACATATCTGTTGTTTAGATTTACAAGATAGTGTAATATTACCACACACACACACACACACACACACACACACACACACACACACACCTTTCAGGGGAGACTTAAATATACCGGGTCGCATATACAGAATATTTATCGTTGTTAAAAGTTCAGAGAGAGAGAGAGAGAGAGAGAGAGAAAGAGAGAGAGAGAGAGAGAGAGAGAGAGAGAGAGAGAGAGAGAGACTTCATTATGCTCAGACTTTCTAACAAAGTATGGAGCACAGCTCCTTTACAATAATTATAAATCATTCATTGACTCTCTGTACACATTATCGAAAAATATTAAATACAGATTTAACAAATGCTGCAACCTTATGTTGTACTGTATATCTGTTACTTTGTTATAATTGTAGAAACTTATACCTACTTGGATTATTTCTGTAATACCTCGGTAAGTCCTGAGTTCTCTGATTTCTTGGTTGTTACATTCAAGCAGAACATGAAACTCATCCCCTATTGCATTAGCATTACATTTATTACATTTCCTCCCCTGTCTTGGAGTTCTAGTGTACCTACCCGTTACAATAGGTAATCTGTGATTGTTAGTTCTTAATCTATTAAGGCTAATCCTGTACAACTTTGGCAGTTTCTTTAAGTAGCTCTCTAAAGCAAAACATTCTTTATATAAAACATAAGTATTACAGGAAGACTTACTATCTAATAATGACCTCCATTCCACTACTACTATTCGTCTTTGGCAGTTCTCTCAAAGGCGTTTCAACCAAATATGATGATTTATCGCTTGACTGACCCATATCCCAGACATACCTGAAATGTTCAACAAAGTTTTTAAATAGTTAAGCCATGGGGATTTAAAAGTATTTTGAGTTTATAGCTTAAAAAGGCACTGATACATTATATAACAAAGTTTATCTTGTTTACCAGTTAATAATCTAATCCAGTAGCTTAACATTCTTGTTTTGATGTGAACACTAACAAGGTATTTGCCTAACTCACCATACACCAGGGGTGTCAAACTCATTTATCCCAAGGGGCCAGATTTCACCTTCACATTCAATGTGCGGGCCAGATAATCACGTATGACCATAATAATATTAATAGTAATAATAATAATAACAATAACAATAATAATAATAATAATAATAATAATAGGTAATTATGTAATAATAATAATAATAATAGGTAATTATATAATAATAATAATAATAATATATTCTACCTTCACTCGCGTTTGCACACACGTACTAACCAAAAGATAAACCAGTAAAGAAAAGGAAGCATCATTTACCTTAGTTCCTGGTCGTGCTGCTCCCAGAAACTTGGCACCTCTTGGTCTGTACAAGTTCGTCTATGTTTGGCGCCAGAGACTGAGCAATGGCTACTTTCAGTGTTGAGTTGAGGTGTTCATTAGTGAGCCGAGACCTGAGTCCAGACTTGTTCAAGTTCATCAGTGAGAAGAGTTGCTCACAGACATAGGTACTGCCGAACATTGACATAATCTTTGATGCCAAACATTTGATTCGAGGATATCTTGGCCCAACATATTGATAGAATGTACCAACATCAACACTTGAGAACTTTTCCTTCAACGCAGAATCGCACTGAAGATCAATTAGTTCTAACTGAATATCCTCTGGTGTCTCATCAGGATTTGCAGCGAAAGGATTTCGAAAGATCGAGAAATCACTCTCAAGGTTCTTTAAGTCTGCAAATCTTTCTCCAAATTCGTTCAGTAACTTGGAAATCATGTTGCAGTACTTTTCTCTGCTGATAATTCCACGAAACTCAGGTGTGCTTTGCAATGATTTCAGTGTAGGAAAGTGTGCAGCATTATTCGCTGCTAGTTGACGTTCAAAAAGTTTGAGCTTCACCTCAAAAGCACGAATGGACTCATGCATGTCTGTCACCAATTTATTGCGACCTTGCAGTCTTGTATTGAGCAAATTCAAGTGTTCTGTCATATCTACCATGAAGGCTAAATCTTGAAGCCAATCATAGTCTTTCAGTTCCTGGACATTTCTTCCTTTGTTATGCATGAAACTTTGTATTTCACTTCTTAATTCATAAAAGCGCTTCAGCACAATTCCCCGGCTTAACCAACGAACATCAGTGTGATAAGGCAGACCGTGAGAGTGAGTTTCCTCCAATAGGCAGTTGAACTGTCTGTGGTTCAGACCTCGCGCTCGTATGACAACAACATCCATAACGTGATCCATCTTTAATATTTTACTGCAAAGCACTTCCCTGTGAATTATGCAATGAACACTGTGAATTTGATGGTCTGAATTCAGGGTGAGTAGTTTTTCCTTTAACTTTGCTGTCACGCCAGCCTTTCTACCAACCATTTGAGATGCTCCATCTGTTGTCAGACTCACAGTTTTCTTCCAGTCAACACCTATCCTATCAAGTACACCAGTCAAACTCACAAATATATCATCCCCTGTTGTTGTTCCTTTCATTGGTACTAATTCCACAAATTCTTCAGTTACCTGCATATTTTCATCAACACCACGTATGAACACTGCTAGTTGTGCTATGTCAGTAATGTCTGTACTTTCATCGATTGCTACAGAAAATGCTACAAATTTAGCAACTTTTTCTTTGAGCTGACTATTAAGATTTTCTGACAGTTCATTTACTCTTTCTGCAACTGTATTTCTTGAAAGGCTTATGTTTGCAAATGATCTACGTTTTTCAGGGCAAATATCTTCTGCGGCCATCATCATGCATTTCTTTATAAAGTCCCCTTCTGAAAATGGTTTCGATGACACAGCTATTTCCCGTGCAATCCTATAACTTGCCCGTACTGCAGTGTCACTGGCTTCATGAACACGCTGATACACTGACTGCTGCCTTTTGAGAGACTGTTCTAGCGTCTTTACTTTTTCTTCACGAAGTTTTCCACTATACACATCATACTTTGAAGCATGAGTGCTTGTGTAATGTCGCCGAATGTTATATTCTTTTGACACCGCTATAGTTTGGTTGCAAATCAAACAAGTTGGTTTTCCATTCACTTCAGCAAAAAAGTAAGATATTTTCCACTTTTCCTGCATCACACGATGTTCTTCAGTAACTGTTCGCTTCTTGGAAATCATGATGAGATGATATGCAGTAAGAGTCACACCAAAATCTGACGCTGTGACGCTCTCGAAGGACAAAGCAGGACTGAAGTCAAAGGCCGATTCTCGGTGAGACGGAGGAATGACGAGTTATGGTCACGTCTAATACATGTATATTACGGAGCAGGGCCAGTACGACTACGTGTATTCTCGTCATATATAGTCACTGGCTTTGGAACGCAGTCGACGAGACGAAATGGTCACATGATTTACGTAAAAATATATGAGAATAATTCATTCACTACAAAACACGATAGGAAACTTGAAGCAGATGGTAAAGTTCCTGCTGGTGACATTGTGTTTGCAATCACTTACTTTTATTAAGAAAAATACTTTTAACAATAACAGAGAGAGAGAGAGAGAGAGAGAGAGAGAGAGAGAGAGAGAGAGAGAGAGAATGTTGGCGGGTGGCGGCGAGCCGGACACACACACACACACACACACACAACACACACACTTGACGAGGTTGGGAGTTACTATACCACAGAGGAACATCACCGCCCAAAGAATATAATAGTATCTTTATATCTTTATATAATGACTTTAAAATGCAAAGGGCTGGCTGGCTTAATCATTCCTGTAAAAAGACCTAAGATTGAAATATGAGACGTGCCGCGGGCCGCACATAGTAGTGTGGCGGGCCGCATGCCGCGGGCCGCGTGTTTGACACCCCTACCTTTAATAATTTATACCAAAGAGAGAGAGAGAGAGAGAGAGAGAGAGAGAGAGAGAGAGAGAGAGAGAGAGAGAGAGAGAGAGAGAGAGAGAGATTGTTTCCTTGTTTTTCCAGTGTTAGTTTTTTCCCTTTGTTTCCTTCGTTTGTTGACTGTGTGTGTGTGTGTGTGTGTGTGTGTGTGTGTGTGTGTGTGTGTGAGTATGGTGCCTTATGACACCACACACCAACTGCAAATGACGTATGACTCTAACAATATTGCGGAGGATTTCGTTATATTTCTTAATGGTGGTACTCTGAAAACTGGGTGAACAAACACACAGCCTCTCAGTCAGGGACAGGCCATATGCATACATACATACATAATATATATATATATATATATATATATATATATATA
>CM035205.1:6169143-6184821 GCA_020233015.1 Callinectes sapidus | reverse complement strand
GTGTGTGTGTGTGTGTGTGTGTGTGTGTGTGTGTGTGTGTGTGTGTGTGTGTGTGTGTCGCTGTTCACGTCATATGACTCAAACTTAGTAAAAGATGCAGCTTTCCTGGAGAGCCAATCAACTGCAGGACTCTTGACGAGCTCCTCCCTCTCCGTCAGTTTGTATAATGACATCGTCAGTCACAGCGACGTCCAGTGCAAGATCGTGCCACACTTCAGTAATGACATGAATTACTGCCAGATAAATAACCTATTGCAATAGTTTCAGCTGAAATGAATTCAGTATATATAGATTATCTTCTATTCCAGAACTGACCTACAGAGATGAAACAACCATGGCGGCTGGCGAGACTGTGGTCACTTCAGTGGGCGATAGTGAGTCCTGCAATGATCCTCAATACTCCACCTGCTTCAGTCTCGGTTGCCAGTGCCCAGAGGCTGGCAGTACCTGCAGCTGTACCTTCCACATACACTGTCCGCGCCCGGCTCACCCAGCTAGACTCAGGCCTCGACCGGTGGGGGGAATCACTGATGGCCGCCCTTCAGGCCCTCGTGGTGTGGGAGCTGTCGCAATGCTCGCTGGTGGTGGCGACCGACACTGACTACCTTGCCTCTCAGACACTGCAAGCACTCAGTGCCCTTCCAAATCAAAAACAGGTCAGTGATAGTTTGTCAGTTAGTTGGTAAGTAGCAGTAGTAGTAGTAGTAGTAGTAGTAGTAGTAGTAGTAGTAGTAGTAGTAGTAGTCGTAGTAGTAGTAGTAGTAGTAGTAGTAGTAGTAGTAGTAGTAGTGGTAGTAGTAGTGGTGGTAGTAGTAGTGTTGGTGGTACGTTTTTAAGTTAACAAGAAGGTCTGGCATGCAGGTGGTGAGCGTGACCGGTGGGTGGGAGGCGGCGGGCAGGCAGGTGGTGTGGTGGGCGCGAGGGTGTCGGGCTTACATCTTCTTGTTGCACCAGCCCCAGGCCCTGCTGTCCTTCGGTGACTCTGAGCCCGCCCTCTGGGACTACCGTGGCAGGTCAGCTCTTGATACAGTTCTCTCTCGAAAACTTGGTGGAGTGCAGAAACTAGCAGGTGGCAACATATTGAGTTTTAATATTATAGGTATTATTGTAACGCCAACAGGGACATTGTTTTATCAGCCATTGCCTTGAATATATCGGTAAGACAGTGCAGCTTGATACATATATTAGTTGGCTTGCATTCCTTCGCTTTTACTCAGATATAGGTGTCCTCCTCAAGCACCTCACTATTATAGCTTCAGATTCCCTTAGTGGCTGATGGCTGACCGGTGTACCTTGTGTCGCAGGTACGTGCTGGTTGGACTCACACTAGACGAGCTGGACGCCCTGACGCTTACCCTAAAGGGAAGGAAGACAGAACACTTGGTAGGTCTTGTGCAGGTAAGACTTGATTAACATTGTACTGTGAGAGAGCATCGATCTTGGCCATACTACTTTCCTTGGTTAAAAGTAGCGGATACTGGCGTGTACCAGGAAGTCCAGCGGAAAATTAATCGACCAACTTATCATTCTCACACAGGCATTAACATATTTGAATTAAATCAACAGGTTATGCCTAGCCTATCTTTTCTAGTGATCACTCAAGAATATAGCTAAGTCTAAAGGTAAAACATCATATATTCATACCATAGACAAGGAAACAAGTAACATTTTCTCTCCGTCAAATTTGCAGACATATTTAGCAATATCTTAATTGCAAACTCTGGAACTCCCTGCCTGCTTAATACTTAGAAATTTCCCTCTACTTATATCTATTAATTGAACTCCTTCCTGACGAAGGATTCGAAACACTTCTTTTTTATTGTTTTTCCTTTGGGCTTTACTCGTTGAGGGATGGGATGTTCAATGAATTTATGTTCTGTCTTTCTTTAACTCTTGGTCAGTCACTCAAAAGTAAGAAAATGCGAGATACTAGTAAACAAAAAGAATAACATTAATCTCGTGTGTTATAAAGCAGTGTTACTTCTGTCTGCAGTCCGATGAAGAGTGGAAGGTGTACATAAACCAGCTGTACTGGGGTCCCGGTATGAGGCTACACTCTACCTGGAAGAACGGACGCTTCTCCTCTCCAGCTTCCCCATTCATAGACAAGATCTCTGACATCCGTGGCTCAGTTCTGAAGGTCGTGAAGCTCTTAGTAGCAGTATAGTGACAAACAACACAACATTCACGTCTGCTATATTCTATGTTTAGCGTTTTGCCTCATTCTTAATCCGTCTGGTTTTGTAACACGAGACTCAGCACACAGATCAGAAACCTTAACCCCTTCAGTACTGGGACAGTTTCATATTCATTCTGTTTATATTCTACTTTTCTATCATAGTCATGGCCGTGCAGATAACTGACGGCGTTTCTGTTCTTCAAGTTATTCAATATATTGGTGTGGAGAGCGGTTTACCCAATCTGTGATTACCTCCTCAAGTTGGTGATCCTGACGATACAGGTAGCGATGTTTGAGTGGGAGCCGAGCACGCTGTACCGCCGCAACGAGAGGGGCGTCCTGGAGCACCTTTATGGCCGGGACATCGAGGTGATCAGGGCGCTGGCAGACGTGTTCAACTTCACTGCCACGTTTGTTGAGACTTACGATGGTCAGTAATGTTTGGTAGAAATAGCACATTCTAAATTCTGTTCACACCCGCACAGTCCTATATTCAGAAAAGCTTTGCTCTCTCAGAGAGCAGAGATACAAAGGAACTCTAACCTACTTGTGCTTCCAATATGGTTCCCTGCTTAAGTAGACTATAACCAACAAGAAATTAACGCAATAATGATTGCAGTTCTTCTCCAGGTGGGAAATGGGGCTATCCGCTGCCTAACGGCTCCTGGACCGGCCTGGTGGGAATGCTGGGGCGGGCAGACGCCGAGCTTGCCATCTCTAACTTGTTCGTGAGCTCATTAGAAGGCCGCGACGAGTACCAAGGTTATACGAACTTCTTTGACACTGACGTAAGTCCCACGGCCCGCACTTATCTTATTGAATACTGTTGTCGTAGTGAAAGCTTGTCAATGTAATACAAGATGCGTTATAACGGACTGCTCCTTGCGGAAAGTGGTTCGTATGCTGCAGTATTCTGTTTGTTCTTCATTTCAACCACGTACAGTACAGTGCAGTACATTGTAAGGTGTCAGAAGATAAGCGACAGGAACAGGAACAGCAAGTTGAGAATCTTGTCACCAGTGGAAAGCTCACAAGTGTGCTCGTGATGCTCGTGTTTTCTTTACATTTCTCACTCATGAACTTTGAAACTCTCTTATGATGAAATATCAAATACAATGACATGTGTTATATTCATTCAATAAGTTTATCGATGAACGAGAAATGTCAGAATATAAGACTTTCCTTGCCTTTCAATCTGCCACTTATAATATATGTGTCTGCAAGATAATCATTCCAGGATGTGCAATCTCTTATTTTACATACGTATCCTTGGAGTCACCGCATCTCGGGAAACCTGCATTCATTACAAAATAGGAGATTTTAAGTTTTAACATACTCATTACATCATTCCTCACAACTTGCAGATTCGTTTTCCTATGTCTTTTGTCTGTACCGGCAGTACTCGTGCTTCATTATCCGCAAGGAGCCGCCCCTACCACGGTGGCAGTCCCCCGCCCTGCCCTACACCCTGTCCATCTGGCTGGCCATCCTCGGCAACCTCCTTGTCATCGGCGTCATCCTCAACTTGGTGGCCTTGGCAGAGACTGATGGGTGAGTGTTATCAAGCAATAAACATCGTGTATTGCAGTATGAGAGAGAGAGAGAGAGAGAGAGAGAGAGAGAGAGAGAGAGAGAGAGAGAGAGAGAGAGAGAGAGAGAGAGAGAGAGAGAGAGAGAGAGAGTTTATTATGTGTAAACTTACATTAATACTCATCTCGTCTGGAAAATAAAAACTTCCTCCCTATCCCCTTCCCACTCAACAGTCGTGATGAGGAGAGTGAGAATTTTAAAAGTTTCCTCTCCGCAATGCTGTTCACCATCGGCCTTCACTTGGAGGAGACTGTCGATGAAATGCCTCGCCGCCAAGCCACTCGCATCATGGTGGCCTTTATGCTCATGTACACCTTCATTCTGACCAAGTCCTACTCCTGCAACCTGACAGCCTTCCTCACCGTGGCCAGGCAGCCAACTGGCATAGATACAATTAAGGAATTATATGAATCATCACTTCCTATGTTTGAGAACTCTAACTATGGAAAAGCTACAATTATGCACTCCCCAAACGTTTACCTACGCGTGAGTTGTCTGGCATTTATGAGTTTTGATAATACTTGAATTATAATACTCAATGAACAGTAATTCACTTGAAAAAAAATCGTATCTAGTTTACACTTTAGCTAATCATCTCTTTTGGTCCTTCTGTTATTCCAGGGGCTTCGACAGAAAACCTTTTCTTGTGTTTCTTACGTGAAAAAAAAAAGGTGCTGGGTAGAACGTGAATGACTGAACCCAAATGTTGAAAATCTATGTCACACTTTCATTCATCTGTCAGGGTTTGGTGGAGAGACACAAGCTGGTGGAGGACTTGGACGAGATCATAAAATTAGTCCGTAAGGGTAAGGGCGTGGCCATGGTGAACCGCAGCACCAAAGAGTTCAACATCAACACTCAGCTGCATCACTCCGAGGGAGCCCAAGAGACGCGGATGATAAAGGTGGTGACAGCATAACACACACTTAGTGCCCCGTAATTAAAAACGATTTGGTCTCTCCCAAAAAGACAATTTTTACAGGCCACGGTGATTATTACTTGGGTTAACAAGAGCGTTTTCCTGTTAATAACGTAGAAATCTTGTTAACCTATCACTAAAACCATAAAACACCCTAAAAATTCCGATATCTTGAAAGTGCTGGGATGCGGTGCAGAAACATCTTTTGATAATGACCATGCATTAACTGGAAGGTGAAACACTGTACAATGAAATAAGCTTTGAGGTGTCACTTTTTAAACTGTTCCCATCACTGCTTCCAGGAATGTTTTACGGTGTTCATTGTTGCTGTTGGGATCCGCTCCCATTCTCCGCTCAAGTTCCTCTTTGACAAGGCCATCAGCAAAATCTTTGAGAGCGGTTTGGTTACCTACTGGAAACTAGATTCGTACACTAAGTTTAAGAAGGTAATTCAATCTATACGACTTTTTTCAGCTTCATCTTGATATAAAGAAGACACTTAAACGCCAACACTTGCGTCAAATACACTCAGTTTAGGGAAACAATTACACCAACAGGACTCTTTCAGCTTCATCTTGACATATTATAGAAAGTACTTACTTAACGCCAACATTTTCGTCAGGTATACTGGGTTCAAGAACATAATTACATCTATAAGACATCTTTTTCAGGTTCATCTTGAGATACAGAAGTTACTTGACACCATTACACTCATCAGGGTTAATGTCAAGAGAGTTACTTATATAGAGTTGCAAATATTGGTTAAGCCTAGTGCTGTAGCGGCGCGTTAGGGTCGGGGTTGGGGGAGGAGGGTGATAGGCAACGCACACGATGATGGAGGCTGCTCAGAATGTTTTATTACTAATGCTCTCTACTGTTATGCTACGATTGATTTATATTACATTCTTCTACGGCTCCTTAGTCAGAATACCAAAAGAATAACACCTTTAAAATTAATATAACTTGTTTCACAGCTTTATCTTGAATCCCAGTTTATTTTGAATCAGCTGATGTTGAGGAGTTCACAAGAGTGATAAATTCCAGTCTGTCATATCATTGAGAAAGAAATCACTGGACACCACAGAATGTCGACTATTACTCAGGTATTAGCGACAGAAATCTCTCTCTCTCTCTCTCTCTCTCTCTCTCTCTCTCTCTCTCTCTCTCTCTCTCTCTCTCTCTCTCTCTCTCTCTCTCTCTCTCTCATGGCGTGATTCCTGATGTGTTGGATGTACGTAGGTGCTACCACTATATCAGGTGTGAAATTGATAGCTATCAGGTCGTGGGTTTGAAGGAGATACTTATGCAGACTCAGGACACACACACACACACACACACACACACACATATATATATATAGATATATATATATATATATATATATATATATTATATATATATTATATATATATATATATATATATATATATATATATATATATATATTTTATACCAAATAACAGGGCGACGAGACGGAAGGTAGACGATATTTATCACGGGGCTTGATTGATAGTGTGATGAGATAGAAAGAGGTATACAGAGAGGTGTGTGAGGGGCGGGGGTTCTGTACCTACTCGCTTAAAAGTACGCAGGAAGAAAAGAAGTTGAATAAACAAAATAGTAGGAGGAAAGCTGGCGAGCTGTCCGGCCTGCTCTGGTAATGTGATAAGCGTCTCCGTGCAGTGTGAAATGTTGAATGGACACCGGAGCTCGCGGAAGAGAAGCACCCATACTGCTGTGAGGCCTACGACAGATTCGGGGATTGTTACAAAAAAAAAAAAAAAAAAAAAAGTGGACATAAGAACACATTTTGACAGTGGTATATGTATTAGTCTGTATACTATGACACCAAATGATTATGTTTTTCGTCGTGGGGGTTTCACATTACTCAGTTTTTATAGCCACATTGTTGTTCGCGGGGAGAGTCGGACAAACAGCTGTTTTCCCTAGAGGGGGAAGGGGATTAAGGAACCCATTCCTTAGTAAGGTGAAGGAACACGTGGATGGTGGAGGAGGAATAACAATATGACAATAACTGATACATCTCTCTCTCTCCTACACACACAAGGACAAGAGAAGGAGGCTCGGGAGTTTTTTGAAGTACAATGAAGGTAGTTGGGAGGAGGAGCAGGAGGGCGTCATCAAACTGGTACCCCTCAGCCTGGACCACCTGCAGACTGCCTTCTACGTCTTGGCCTCCAGTCTGGTCTTGTCCACAGTGATATTCGTGATTGAAGTCTTCCACAAATCTAATTGATTATTTATACGCAATTTTCTGAACCGCCACGAAAAATGCGAGGAAGAAATAAAGGATTTAAGACTATCCATTTATATGCTTATCCATTTATTTATTTGTTTCTGATCAACCACAAAGAAAAAATATGGGAATTGTATATATTATAACGTCTGGTTTACAAGTATGATTAACAATAGCATTAATTCAGAATGGAGGGGGGGAGGGGGGGGAGGCAAGAATATTAGTGAACGATCTTAATAGGTGATGAGCGAGTGTGGAAATGAACTGATTTAACTGAATGACTATAATCACACTTCCTGCCCAATTGACGGAGGAATAGTCACATGATAAAAAGTGAGAGTCATAACAAGTCACAAGCATGAAAATGAATATCGAGCTGGATGAAAGGGAAGAGGAGGAATGAGGGGGAAAAAGGAAGGACTTTACTCTCTCACATACACAACTTTCACACGTAATAAAACTCCTACACTTTACTCTTGCTTCTTCCTTAGACTAACACTCTCACCCAAACCTGTTCACCTGACCAACACTCAATAAGACACTCCTGCATGGGAAAACTCGCCATGAATGTTCTAGTCGGGAAGTGAGGAAGGAAAGGCGAAAAGTGAGACTGTGAGAGCTGGGAATTACTATGAAGTTAATAATTAAGCACCAAGGAAGAGGAGGACGGACACGGGTCCCGGAAAAAAAAATCGCACAGGAATAAATGGGACCAGAAAAATGGCACATGAAATTCTGGCACATTTTTCAGGATAGGTTAGGTTAGGTTAATAATTTCCTGTGCCATTCTTTTCTGGTCCCATTTATTCCTGTGCCATTTTTTCTTACATTTGACGGACAGCTTGGTCAATGTGAGGTCATTAAGAATATCGTAGCTTTAATCTGGCTTTACCTAACAATTAAATCTGATAGTCCATGTAAGATCCTCAAAAATAGCAAGACTGAGAAAGCAAACGTGAATGACTAAGTTTTCTGCAGCTCAGTCATGTAATTATCAATTTTTACCCTGATAAATCCTTCATAAATTAACTAGATTGTTTATGATAGATCAGGAAATTAGATTGGAATGTTATCTATGTTACTGTTATTGATCTTTTTTTCTTTTAACCAATACAATGTGATTAATGTTCACTTATAGACTTCTTAGACCTTAAGTTTTCTAACCAACAGACAAGCAAGCAGACAGGAAAGCAAAACCGAATGAAGATAAAGAAGCTAAAATCACACTTTGTCTCATACCATTTACTGCTTTTTCTGTGTTCAAGTTATTATTTTCACTTCATTTCTGAAAACCTTTGAAATTTTAATTAACCCTTTCTCTCTGTATGTGATGGTACAAAGCTACAGATAAAGCATTGTAATATAACAGGCCAGAATTGAAGCAATAGCTGAAAGATAATTTGCTCTATAACTCAAGATGTTAAAACTTGGACTTACTCTGAATTGTAAGAATACAGTAGGAGTGATATGCAATTACTATAAAATAATTTATCATTTATTCATTTCATAATATACAAGCAAGTTACTTCTTAATGCAAATACTCAAATTCCTTCAAGCTGTTGGTAGTATTTGGTACACCCACACCTAGAGAGCTCAAGTACATTTCTCTCTGAAGTCCTTGCATTCTCCTCAGGACAACTTATGCTGTATGAGAAAGGCTCAAGGTAATATATAAAAGGGAAGGTAAATATGAATGAGAAATTCTGAAAATATACCAGGAGGAGGAGTAATACTATTAATAAAGAAAGAACTGACAATGGTTAACATGACTGATGAAGAGAGTAAAGTAAAAGTGTTAAAATTGGGAGTGAGACAAAAAACAGGTGAGTACATATGAGTAGAATAATAGCATCCATCAACTCTGTATGAGTACGTACATATGTACTTACACTTAATGTTATCGAAGCTCAAGAATTACTTTCCCGGTGGATTTTCTCTCCCGTAAGAAATCCAAGGCTTCTGTAGTTTGTTCGATATCAAAACGAGCTGATATGTGAGGGTTTATCAGGCCCATCTCGTGCATATCAATCACATCCTCAACTACTTGCCTGGAATGAAAGTAATAATTAAATAATTACATAAAACAACATCCTCAATTCTTTAACAAATTTAGTATGTGCATAAAATGCTGTACAATAAAAATATTGAGTGAAAATAACAAATCTGACATCTCAATAGCAAACAGGATTAGTTGAAATTGTTTCATACAGTGACTGTGACCGTGATTGTAATTATTTGAGCTCAAAAGTACAAAATGCCAGGCAAGCACAGTACAAGTTCAACTAAGTGTTCTGACAAGCTCCAAATTGCTAGAAAAGCTATTGCCTTCAGAGACAATGCTTGCTGTATTGGCAATAGAACAACAATGAGCAGTAGAGGGGAAGGGAGCAGCTACATCTCGCCCGTGCCTGACACTCTGTGACTTTGAAAATGGCATCCAGAAAATTGTTGGCAATGACTCTAATCATGAAAGAAAATTGAAATTTGAACATGCTATTCAAAATACAATTACTGCCTACAAACAGTTGTATCACAAAAAAGTGTCACAAGCTTAACAATTGAGAATGACATAGTTTTTCAAGCCAACCAACACTGACGCATTGTCTGTTGCCGCAGCTATGATGATAACAATGATAACTGAACGAGTGGGAGAAGTATATTTTACAATAATATGGGGACATAATTTTTGGTTGTAGGAACATACCTCAGTTTATATAATGACAGTGTAGGATAGAAAATGGCTCTACATACGAATGTTCAATTTACGAATGGTTTTCTAAGAATATAACTCATTCGTAAATCAAGGAATTGGTGTGTATATAAACGTATACAGATATGACACATAGATGAAGGTTGACAATTTTCTATGGTTAAAATCTTTCCTTTCAATATCAATGCTAACATCTTACCTGTACACATCATTATTTGCCTGTTGATAGTGTGAGAGGGAGAGGCCGACCAGGGAGATTGCCTTGGGCAGCAGTATGCTAGTCTCTATGTGAGGTATTACACGACTGGCAAACCCTGCTACTACCACAGTCCCTTCATGACACACCCTGAAATACACCAACAGTTAATTTATTGAAAGGCTACTGTGTAACTTAACCTGTATAGAAGACAATTATATATTAGAAGAGAAACTTGCAGAATATAATGGATGTTTGAAGCATTCATGACAAATGTTTGACTTTTTCTTTTCCTTCACAGGCTCGCTAATGGTACTGACCAAGACATGCAGTCAACGAAAGCATCTCCTCCTATGGCATCGAAGACAACATTGACACCCTTGCCATCTGTGACCTCATTCACCTGTAAAGGAAAGTGTTTGTGTTTTTTAAGAGAGAAATTATGCTACAATATTCTTAATTAGATTTGATGATGATAGAAAGATTATGTAGCAAACTGGTTTCTACATAAATTAATTACAAGTAAAATAGAATTTGAACTTAGCAAGTATTATTTACAAAAGTGCATCCATTGAACTAGGCCAGTGTTCTTGTTGCAATGAGGAAACCACCTAACCCTCTCATCATATCTGTCATACACAAAACTGTTCATATAACTATCAAGAGAGAAAAAGATTCTTGGATGCTGTGAGTTTTCCTTATTTCAAAAATACTTTAAGAGCAAATTGACTTGTTTGGTTTTCTTTAATCACCTCCACATTGTTTTTTAGAGTTGTTATTTCTAAGCAGCACATGTAGGCATCTCTATGTCTGTCTTATGCCATATCAGTCAGACAATTCATGTAAGCCTCAATTTGTGTCATTATTAGGCAAGGTTTTGGATACTTATTTCCTTTATGCTATTACTCAAATCAGTAAACACACATTAATTTTGTCAATTGATAATCATTATCTTTAACTGTCTCATCATTACGCATTCTAGTACTCTTATAATTCTATTTCCAACTAGTATCAGTAAATGCTACCACATAATTGAATGCCATTTCTATACAGGACTCATAAAACATCTATTACCTTTGCATCAATGTGTTTTTTGTTGTACTTGAGAGCTGCCCAGGCACCTTTCTGCCTCACTAGTCCTGCCTTGTCCTCTGTACCACACACACCAATAACCTGGGAAGTAATGTCATCAATTAAGTTCTCACCTTATACCTAACAAGCTAAAGATTATTGTTATCATTTCAAATATACATTGAAACATTGCTGTCTGTCCATCATATGTGAAATATCCCTCATGTAATGGTAAAATTACTAAGGCAAAGTAATGGTGTCAGTGATGGCAATGCATTATTTATTGGAAGTTCTTCATTTTGCTTCATTTACATTGATACCTTGACTCTTCTGATAATCATTGTTGCTATTTGTTATTTATGAAATAAGATTGAATTCTTTTACTGCTCTTACAGCTAATCATTACTCAACTTGCAAATCCCCACAGGTTCACGCACCTGTATACTTCAGCTTTCAATGAACAAACTATATAACCAACAGAAGCAGTAAATAATATTGCAGATACATGAAAGAGAGACATTAAACTTTAGCTTATGAGTTAATCATCACGGTAGTAGTTGTAAGCATCTCTGACTTTAACAAATAATCCGTTTTGGTAACTAGCATCATATATGTAGGAGAAGAGAGGTAATGTATCTCCTATGGCTTCCGTCACACTACTACATAAATAAAACCATTTATCACAATGTAACAAAGGCTAATTCTACACATGCTGCCTCCTCTCACCTTTCTCTACACACACACACACACACACTCATATTTCACTGTAGCTCCTCCTCTTGTACAGTATATACTGGCATCTATTGTACCCATATATTCCCTTAGCAATATCATTTTTTTCCATTTACATAAATTGGTGCATTCTTAATTATTATTAGCTATGAAACAGAAATTATTCCATTAAGATCCGCAACAGCTTAGCTCATGTGGCACCACTGGGGTTAACAGGAGGACACTACATCTCCCACTGGACAACAAGCTTTGGCAAGGATACAAACCCAGGCCACCTGCACCAGAGGCCTAAGACGAGCCGCCCTAACCACCTATGCCACTAAGCCCCTTAGCTATGACAACTGCAATCATAAGAAATCATATTTTCAAATCATTAGCATTTACACTTTGTAAGTTTTGAAGAGAAAAGGGCCATAACTCACAACTTCTGTATTTAATGACATGTGTATTTCATATAAATAATGCAAACCTTTGCTTTGTAGACACTTGTTGCAAGGTCCACCGCTGCCAGACCCAGCCCACCTGCTGCTGCTGTGACCAACACTGTGCTCTCCTCGTTCACTGCAGCACGTCTGTTGAGCCCAATGAGAGCTGTGGCATAAGTATCAACAAGCGCTGCTCCCCTGTCAAAACTAACTGCATGGTCTACAGTCCACAGATCCTGACAAGACATGAAGTCAATTAGACCACTGCAATAAATTAAAAGTGTACTCAAAGTCATTTACCATTAACCACTGTACATAATAAATCATGTCACCTACAAAGAGCATCTCCACACCAAACACTGTGCATAAGTTTACACGGAGATTTTAAATAAAGACTGTAAATGATCAACAATTCACACACAATGCATCATCCAAAAGCATCTGGTCTCCAGCTTAATACCAATTTGTGTAATCCTCAGAATTTTTAATATGAGGATCATTTAAGAATATTATGAATGCAAAACTTAAAACAGATTATACTACTTATGTACATACAGCTCCATGAATTATGAAGTGTGGTGACATTTTAATTCTTAATGACTTGCTACAAACCATGAACTTCTTCAAGAAAATAGGATATGTACTATTATGATGAATTATTTACACTATGAGTAAACAAAAAATTAAATTCCTGCATTTCACCTGTTCTGAAACAATGCATTCTTCAGCAAATCCACCAAGTCCCTCCTTGATGATTCCTATCACCTTAGTACCAACTGCCATGGTGGTGACATCACTTCCCATCTCCAGTACCTCCCCACACACCTCAAAGCCCGGAACGAATGGAGGAGTGAACTTCTTGTCATATCTGGAAAATATATCATGCACAATAGTAACACCAAATAAATACACATTATTAGAAATACTGAAAATTTACAAAAAGATTAAGTAATGTAGCATGATAAACTAACCTGAATCATTAAATATGTACTTGTTTGTATTAAAAAGCGGCATCCCCAATTCATATTTTGCTTAATGTCACCAACAGCCTGTTTATCTTCTGCCACATTTCACAAAATTCATAAGACTTAAAATAATGGACAAAAGAGCAAGTAATATTCCATACATAAGCTCAAAAGCAAACGTTTGATACAAAAAAAGACTGAAAAGAACAGAGAATAGATATAGTTAGCATCTTCTCACCTCAAAATTTTGGTGAGCGGAAGAACAAAAGTTTTAAAAGGAATTGAAATTGTGCTTTGCAGATAGAAATTATTGTTGAATTCATGGAGTAATCAGAAGGCATCTTAATTGTTTCTTTCATAATACTCTGAACTTTGAACAAGCATGGTTGTCTCCTTAGGAGATGGTACTCTGAACATTAACTTTGTAATATACCAGGATTTTCATTATATGTTACATTATTCGAGTCTGTCACCTGTCATCTTATGCCATAACAACAGGCAATGACTTTATACCAATGATTCCATCATTACTTTATCCTAGTCTCCTTTATCCTCACTTAATTTCAGGCGTCAAACACAGCATTGTTCCTGTAAATGTTAGCTTTGGGGGTTTCTGTAACAGACCACAGTGGAATGACAAGTACAGTAAATTTTTCCAACTAGCTCTCTTTACAACAATCAGAATAAGGTTAGTGAAGTGCTCAAGCATGTTAAGGTAGTACTACATACACTACATGGAAAGTAATCTTACTCTCACAAACACTCAAAGTTGAAATCCTGCATATTCTTTGCTTGGTACTTACTTGTTTTCTATCATCAGGATATCAGAAGCATTTACTCCACTGCTATGCACTCCTACTCTAACCTATAAGAATATACGTACATATATTATAGCACATTCATAGACACTGCATTATACAAGTTAATATTAGTATTAGAAAGAACAATATTAGATATTATGAGTGCATATATATCCTACCAAGAATATCTCATTTACATGGAATATTAATCTAATATTGGCCGATAATCTTTTGAATGTTTTAAATTCTGTAAATTTACTGTACAGTGGTACCTCAGTATGCCAGTATGCTTCCTCAAACTTTTCTTGTTCCTTGAACTTATACCGTACAAAAATAAAGAAAAAAAAATCCATAACATTTAAGGGAAATTATTAATATATTCCCATGAAAAATCTTACTGTTATTGGCATATTATACAGTACATTGATGGGAATCTACAAAATAATTCAAACAGCTCAACATTAAAAATACATACTACAGTATATATGTGACAGCACTCTGGCATATAAGATGTATGTACCTCCATTTCAATAGGGTATATTCATTATCTATTCATTCTTTTAAAGTATTTAAATAGCTAATGTTTTCAGCACTTTAACAGCACAGGTGAACAAAACCCAAGCAACAATAGTAGTAAAACTATCCTACAACAATGGTTCTTAATCTGTGGAGGACGAGAGTCTCTAGGGAGACGTCAGTAATTTCCAAGGGAGGATGCGAGCCCTTGGGAAAAAGAAAAAATTTCCGTCATCATATTTATCATTCTTTAAATGAAAGCATGATCAAGTAATATGAAAATTATGAAAAATCCAAAAGTATTACCTTTTTTCTTTAAAATATGGGAGAGAACTGTCTTCATACATACAAGGGCATGGAAGTAAGGTAAAAACCACTATCCTACAAACCTTCAGTAATATGAGAGAGAGAGAGAGAGAGAGAGAGAGAGAGAGAGAGAGAGAGAGAGAGAGAGAGAGAGAGAGAGAGAGAGAGAGAGAGAGTACAACCCAGTTATGGAGATTAGTTATTCTATATATCATTTACCATTGAAGAACTACATGCACTATGGATGTACTAACCTGGTTTCTTCCAAGCTTCTTTCTTTTGACATCTTCAATCTGTAGCTTTTGACCAAACTCTCTTAATACAGCTGCCTTGTAAGTTGAAGCCTTCCTTACACTTACTCCTCCACAAAGCCGCGTTATTGAAGGCTGAAGTGGGCCCAATGACACTGCTTTAGCCCCCAAGGTAAGGAGGCGCTGCATCTTTGCCGTTGTCAACTGCTGGGAGACGATAATGCTGATGACAAAGTGAACTGAATGGTTTTACATGAAGAATGAAGCTGTAGTATATGGGTATTTTTATGGATCTGGTATTTTCAACTGACAATCATCATATACCACTAATACGAGACCTGCAAGTAATCTAACACCCACTTTGGCTACGTAAACACTCACGATAACTTCTAGGGACACACACTCTTTCTCTTGTTTATGTATCACGGTTCCTCTCTCCCTCTCACCACAATATTTCTTCCCTGAGCTTCCTGACCAGTTGTAATGGTTAAGAGTAGGAAATATGCACACCTGTCTGTGGTGAAGTGGCTGGCTGACTGGCTGGCTCTGGCGGCCGGGCTGTGTGCTGGTGGTGGCTGTTTTGTGTCTTACCAACGGCTTGTTCTTGCTGTTGCGAACAAATAAAATAAAATAAATCCTGACGCACAAAATCACAATACTCAGGGAGAGAGAGAGAGTGAGAAAGAGAGAGAGAGAGAGAAAAAACGATATATGCATGTAATGATATATGTATGTTTAAATATATATATATATATATATA
>CM035205.1:6137014-6148765 GCA_020233015.1 Callinectes sapidus | reverse complement strand
CTCTCTCTCTCTCTCTCTCTCTCTCTCTCTCTCTCTCTCTCTCTCTCTCTCTCTCTCTCTCTCTCTCTCTCTCTCTCTCTCTCTCTGGGGTATAACTTAGGTAGGTATTCAGAAATGCTTTGCTCTCTCACCATGACTATTTTTCAAGAGCATAGAGTTGATCAGCGTGGCTTTCAAGTATTTTTCCTGTTGATAATGTACAACTCTTGTTACTCTACCTCTAGAGCCGTAAAAAAAAAAAAAAAACGTGCAAATTTAAATAAAGCTTTTTGAGATAGTGGGGGCGAAGCATAGACGTGTTTTTAAGAACGCGAGCTTTGAACATATTACAATATATATATCGTTATGCTTTCTTATTAGTGAAATGAGTCAGAAGGCAGGATCAGTGGGACCAGCTCTCTCTCTCTCTCCTCGCTTCTCGCTCGCTGCTTTGACAGATGGCCAACGTGATTTTTGCAGAGGCGAGTGACCGGTACCTCCCGCGGGCACTCTCTCCCTCCCGGCAGGTAAACAAGTTTGTCGACATAACTCAGGGGAAACAGAGTACGAAAAGGCTACGGGTTCTCACGAAGGGCCACCGCCGCCGCTGCCCCGCTCTCGCTCTCGCTCTCTCTCTCTCTCTCTCTCTCTCTCTCTCTCTCTCTCTCTCTCTCTCTCTCTCCAGACAACCCTTCTTGCTACGCCCTGCCGATGACGCTCACCAAGCTTGTCTCCCGCTACCCACGCTGACACATTAGTCCTCCGTCTATAACTTGACCGGACCATAACTTCCTGGATCTGCATATAAGCACTTTAATGCCTTTAGTGCCTTTAATGCAATGCGGATAATGCTAAAGTCACGCCAACATCTACTTAACTTTTCTCCTTTGTAACAGTAAGAGAGTGTCACAAAAAACAACAACTTAAGCATGAAGCAATTACCGTCACTTAGGGATTAGTTTTGCTTCATTTGCATTATTCAGAGAGAGAGAGAGAGAGAGAGAGAGAGAGAGAGAGAGAGAGAGAGAGAGAGAAATGATAAAACCACAATACACTACAATACACTCCAACTCATAAACCCATCCGTGCCCGCGCCACTAGACATCCAATTCACAACGCCAACACAGACATATAGCAGCGTACACTATCGCAAATGTTATCAGCGAGCCGAGTGTGCGTCTAATGACCTCTCACCTGTCACCAGCGTCCCTGAATTGTTAGCAGCCAATTAGCTCCTTGTTATCGCTTACAAAAGGTAACGAACCGTGGCCGCCTCACTGCTCGCCCCGCCACTCCAGGCTACGAGATGATGCCAGCCTGTCTGTTTTCTCTTAAGCTTGAGGAGTAACTTGAATAAATCACACTCACCGTTACTTTGCGTTTTAGATGCTATTGTGTGGGTTCGTTTTTTGTAGTATGTTTGTTGTAAAAGATAATGATTCACCAATATTCATCTGACTTAATTAAATGTTTGTTTTCTACATACGTACTTAAGTTGGGGAGTAAATCGAGTGAATTACACCGATTATAGAACGATGATTCACATTAAACTTCATTTCAAGATTCCACCGCCATTACTTCTATAAAGTATATTATTCCACTGATAGAGAGAGAGAGAGAGAGAGAGAGAGAGAGAGAGAGAGAGAGAGAGAGAGAGAGAGAGAGAGAGAGAGAGAGAGAGAGAGAATGGACAATAACCAATATTTTATCTCTGCCGCCATTATGTTCCGTCAGATTGCTGCTATACAAGAAGATGATCTGATATTTTTCTGATAGGTCTAATAATCATAGTCATCACAACATTACATATATTCATACTTTTAGTATGCAAAATTCCCTTGTCTTGTTTTGTATCTTAGTTATTGTGAGTCAATATTATTATTAGTCCATTTGCATTACCAACATCCCCACGAACACGTCTCACTGTTAATATTCACTTGGTAGTTAAGGTGAACTTTTGAGTAAAATACAACTCTATCATCCACTGTGTTGAACTTCCTTCAATCAAAGTCCTCTAACTTGCAAGACTCCATCACTCATCAGTATCTGCAGGGAGATATTCAAGGGATCAGAGGTCTTAAGATTGATGAAGAGCAGAACTGCCTGTGCTTAGTTTTCTATCAATCAGAAGTCCTGCAACCTGTATAACTTCTTCTTTCTTTTATTAATTGTCAGATTTAGAAGAATATATTATTTAAGAGATCATAGGAGTTAGGACTGATACAAAAATAGTGTTGATATGTGTGGACTTAAGGACTGATACAGAAATAGTGTTGACTTGTGTGGATGTTACCCAACATCTAATGACCGCTATTCTCTTATTAAACATGGATTCGTTGTTGTTACAATTATGACTTTTTGTTATATTTTGACAAGCCAAAAATAAGTTATCTGAGTATTGCTACAGTAATTATTAAAGAAGAAACAAAGAAAAATATCACCCTCCTATAACAATTATCTGCATAATCTTATAATAATCACAAAAGTTGCCATTATTTTCTTTAAATGTGTCTACATAAAGTACACTTCAAGTTGGTTATATTCTTTGTTGCCTTGTACTTATTAGAAAGCTAGATAGTTAAGTTTGAGGTAATTCAGTTTTCAATATCGCTTGCATTACCGTTGCGGTCATCACCAAGCTTTCCAGTCTCATGTTTCAAGGCTTAGCGTCAACGTGGGAACCGAGAGGTGTTAGAAGATGTAATCACCTCACATCACCTGAACTTCAGAACCCAAAGCCATCCACGTCCCTGAAGACAGACTGGTAAATACTCGTACTGTCCTATTCTCCCTTCATACTGCTTGCTTGCTTTCTTTTCTTGTCCTTCCGACCCGTTCTCCTTTCCATTTTTGACCTCCTGGATATCTACTTCCTTTCACATCACCCTTCTTCCTCCCTTCCTAATTTTTCCTTTTCTCCTTTTCTTCCTTTCTTCGTGTTTCCCTTCCTCCATCTTTCCCTTTCGGTTTCTTCCTTCCTTCCCTCCCCTTTTCTTCCCTCCTTATTTTTTTTTTCAATCCCTTCCAGCCTTTGACCATTTCACCATCTTTCCCATCCACTTCGCCTTCCCTCTTTCCTCCTTTCTTCCTGCCTTCTTTTCTCGTTCTTTTCCTCTCTTCCTCCTTCTCTTTCTTTTCTCCCTTAACTCCGTATTCTTTCCCCCCTTCTTCAATTTTCACATATCTAGAACTCCTCCAATCCTTCCTTTTCCGCTTCACTTATCGATGTCTTTGCTCTTCACGTCCCAAAGCATAATTATCATTCAGGAGCAGCTCTCACCTTACGATCCTTTAGTACAACCTGCGTCAGCGATACACAAAAGAAGAGCCCTAACAAAAAAAATTCATAAAAAAACACGATAGATCTTCCGGCCTTCGCTTGGCGTCACGACCTTAATAGTACGAAGCGTAGATCGAGGAATTATTAGAGCAGAAAAGAGAAGTAGAAAAGCAGGCAGACTGAAGAAGTTCCTCCCTTAACCTGTGGGTCCTTCAGGTAACAAACGGGACATGGCAGAGGAACAGGAAGAAAACATATACGCGGAGATGGACACATGAACTTAATCCTGCATCTGATATGGACTGAGAGATGAGAGAGAGAGAGAGAGAGAGAGAGAGAGAGAGAGAGAGAGAGAGAGAGAGAGAGAGAGAGAGAGAGAGAGAGAGAGAGAGAGACTCTTCTCCTTTTTCTTCTGAGAGAGAGAGAGAGAGAGAGAGAGAGAGAGAGAGAGAGAGAGAGAGAGAGAGAGAGAGAGAGAGAGAGAGAGAGAGACTCTTCTCCTTTTTCTTCTGACTTTAGAAAAGAGCCTTATGAGTAATAGGAGGAGGGAAATACATACACACCTGCACGCAATTGGTGTTTTAAAAGAGATGGTTCATTTGCTGCCGGATTTTTGTTGTATTTCTTGATTTTCAAGAAATTAACTCTTTGCCTTGTTCTTTTCACTTATTAATTAATATGCCTTGGATTTCCAGAGCCACACAATGAAGTAAAACCTGAATCAACCTCAAAAAGAGATAAATAACCACTGAAAACCCCAAGGATATTATAATTAGAGAATCCTTCACGTCATGACGCTTGCAGAGAGACATCACAGTATCAGCAGCAGTGATATAGGAGAGGATGAGTCGGTGGAGTATAAGATATTTGAGTATGAGAAGTATGAAAGAGACAGGATGGAGATGATGCAAGTGATTCTGACTGAATTAGACCATAGTTGGGATGAGAGAGTGAAGACAGGAAGAGAATGGATGGTGTTGCTGCTGGGACTGTGTAGAGCAAGGAGCTTATAATATCCTTGGTGTAGAGCAAGGATTCTCTAAGAATGACTATATTATCCCTGGTGTAGAGAGACGGATGAAAGCAAGGATAATATAAACTATATTATCCTTGGATGAAAGCCAGGATTCTAAGAGATTATAATATCCTTGGATGAAAGGATGATTGAAGCTGTGAAAGAGTTTCTGGAAAAAAATGTGGCGTGCCAGATGCAGAGAAAATTATTGTACAAGTTACTTACTGTCCTTTTTCTGCTTGTGTTCGTTTTTTATCTTCTACAGGAGTTGCCGATATCCTTGATCCCGAGCCACCTGTAGCATCAAGAGCAAGATCAATTAAGAAATCAAGCGATTTTCAACTATGGTTGTACAGGAGTTGTCACATGAAACGGTGCGGCTGATCAAAAGCACTCAGGTCATCACCACTCCTGTGTCCATCGTGAAGGAACTCCTTGAAAACTCAATAGATGCTGGTGCCACATCAGTTACCATTAGACTGGTGAGTGGACGATTATTATGGCTTATAAATTGCCTCGCCAATTACTGCAAAACTGCATACCTGGTTGTTTCAAACATTGACTCTTTTGAGGCATTTAGTTTTGTTTGTTTTTATGGATGGGTGGACCAAAGCCTTGATTGGACTTAAGAATCCTTCTGAATATTACATGATTGAATTAATCTTTTGTTGAGTTTAAGTAAACACACACTGCAATGAAATGTGCTAGAGCTACTATATATCATTTGTTTGGCTAATTTCCTAAGGATTTTAAAGAAACGTTAACTAGACATGCAGTCCCTACCAATGCTGAATTGTCAATGTTTGAATTACCTTTGTGCTTATGATTTCATGATTTCAAATTTTTGAAGTTGCATAATTTAGATATTTTTATGGATCTGATCAATTTTATTTACCACTAATTACATTGAACTGTGAAAGTTTTGATCAAGGGGCCATTTGAGAGTGATTGCAGCTCTCATGAACAACATGGTAACTGCAACAGAAATGCATGACTAGCACTCCAATTCTCCATGAGTGCCAAGGTGTCATAGTGTTGGTGGTTATGTATTTGGTAAACGTTTACAAGAATTCCTTTTTTTTTCAAATATGATCATTAATCTCCTTAGACTTTTTTCGGGAACTAAATAATATGGTATGTTTTGGTATTCCTGTACAACTATACCAAAACAAAATCAATCTAAGCTAATTTAAGGTAAATCATATGTAACTCTGTTTTTGGCACAATGCATTGATTTTCAAAATGCATCAGTATAGCTGAGTGTGCAAGAAAACTTCATAGACGTGAAGTACAGTGACTATGCTATCACAACATACAGTTGTGTCATGCACTACTGACAAGAACTGATAGTAAACATTAACCTTGTATTCTTTACCAGCAAACTGTTGCCATACTAATTCAAAACATTGTCAAAATATGCTTGTGGAAGGCATGGTTAATTTATAGTTTCACCCAACCAATAGTATTCTGATCTGGTTAATGTTTTCCTGGTGAGACTTGTAGTGAAATTATTCATATTCTAGATAAATTCCTTTGCAAATGGAAAGGGCTGGGTGTGACTTTTTCAGCTGCTGCTTTGACTTTGCAACTTGGTTGCTGAATATGCTGCCAGTGCTGTTTCGTGTTTACAACAGTGTGCAGTTGTGACCATGATGCCGATGCTGTCACTGTCCCACCATGGCACTCCGTAACAATTCAACATCTGTGGAGAGATGAGCTCACCCCATCAGGGAGCCAATAAATTGTGTACATTCTTATTTGAATATATATGTGTCTACAGGTACCTCTCTTTTTATGTGGGTTTGTTTTACATGTTTTTTTAATATAGGTACACAAGATCCAAAATCCAAATAAATTTTTTTTTTTTTTTTTTTTTTTTTCCACATGTACACAATGTTTCCTTGAGTGGTCAACAGATGTCTTACATGAATTCATTTGTGCCCCACAAACAACAACAATTACACAACCAAACACATGCGTACAATACAGTTACCTTTTGTTTTACGTGTGTTCTTTTTACATGTTTTTTCATTTGTACACAATGTTTCCTTGAGTGGTCAACAGATGTCTTACGTGAATTCATTTGTGCCCCACAAACAACAACAATTACGCAAGCAAACACATGCGTACAATACAGTTACCTTTTGTTTTACATGTGTTCTTTTTACATGTTTTTGAATTTATGCGGGGTCCAAAATTCCCCCTAAAATATATAATTTACGTTTCTTTTCATTTATGTGTGATATTTCATTGAGTGGCCAACAGTTGTCTCATGTGAGTTCCTTTATGCCATCCAAACAACGTCACACAATCACACATACATACAATAAGTAAATAAATAAATAAATGAATATATATATATATATATATATATATATATATATATATATATATATATATATATATGTATATATATATATATATATATATATATCTATATATATAATATATATATATATATATATATATATATATATGATGATGCTCTCCCTCAATTAAAGCATGAAGTGTTTGATGGTTTCAGGAATAGTCCTGCACCAGGGGCAGAATGGGTCAGGGATCAGGTGTATGCGGTTGTGGTGAGTGGTGAGAGTTGTGTGGCCGAGGTGGAGGTGAACGATAATGACATCTGTACATGTGCATGTTTGTAAATAGATGGCTAGATTTTCAAGATAATTTTATATTGCAGGAGAAATATGGATTTGATGTTGTGGAGGTACGAGACAATGGCAGTGGCATTGAAGAAAAGGATATGAAGTTCATAGCCAAGCCACACTTCACGTCAAAGATTGAAAGTTTTGCTGATTTAGGTGAGTAATTTTGCATCTTTGTCTTAATGCTGTAAATGTATTTGTGAAGAGAGTCATATGGTATCTGGGCTGCTTGTGTACAGGTAACTCAATTTACATGAATGTTGTGTTCTTGAAGGGATGTGTGTGTGTGTGTGTGTGTGTGTGGTGTGTGGTCCATTGATTTGAGGGATGAGTATATATACAGTGGTACCTCCTGATTCAAACACCCTTTGACTTGAACACTTCCCAATCTGAACACATTTGGCAAATAAATTTTCACCTCCAATCCAAACGCGGCCTCTTAATTCGAACACAAACAAACGTGGTGGCTAACGTCACCTTCCCGCCAGTCGGCTGACTTCTCTGCCGTGAACACCTCTCTCTATTGCGACTCGTGAATGGCTTTCAAGTCACACTGGCCCCTAGTTGCCTGGCTTACTCCAGCCCCCAACCCTGGTCACTTCCTACCTACCATCCCAGTCAGTGCGGCCTTCTACTTTAAACAATCAATGAAGAATAAATTGTTAAATATCATTGTCACTTGCGCAAACTACGATAATACAATAATTTGCAGTTTTGTTCCATAATTTATACTTTTCTAGAAATAATTCCTGTTGGAAATGATGTTGCAAGAATATATTCTACTTGATAAGAGAGAGAGAGAGGATGGTGAGCGGCTGGGGGAGGGAGGGAATGGGGGGGCCGCCTACTCAGTCTGTTTGTGTATCGAATGGGAGCGGATAGGGAAGGAGTGAGGGGGAGGGGGAGGAATACTACGCGATCTGTTCCCGTATTCAGTGCATGAGAGGGAGGCGGGGACTTAGGGGAGGCCTGTTTAATCTTCATCGGGACTCGGGAGTTTCACACTGAAATAAATAGGTCTTTTGCTATGCCTTTTTTTTTTTTTTTTTATGCATTTCATGTCTGTGTTTACTTTATACTCTCAACATGTGAATGACATCTATGAATTTTGATGAGTTGTGGGGAAAACAAGGTGCCACTTTGATGGGCCAGGACCAATTTTTTTTTTTCTCATTACTTCTTAACAATGGCTATTGCATTTTTAGCTATTGCAGTGATGTTAAGGGACCAATTTCTCACAATAGCTGGGGTTGAGTGTAGTATTCTGTTATTTAAACTTTACTGGAATGGATTAAATGTTTTTACATTAATTTTAATGGTAAAAATTGCTTCCTAATTAGAATTTTTGCAATTCGAACAGCCAAAAAGAACGAATTAAGTTTGAATCAAGAGGTACCACTGTATATATATATATATATATATATATATATATATATATATATATATATATATATATATATATATATATATATATATTGTACACATGTGTGTATTTGTATAATTGTTGTTGTTTGGGTAGTGCAAAGGAACTTGTATGAGACATCTGCTGGCCACTCAATGAAATATATGTAAAAAAAAGAAAAAAATTGTGTGGATTTTGGACCTCGAGTAAATTAAAACACACATGAAACAAACACACTTAAAAAGAGGTACCTGTATACACACGCACACACACGCACACACACACACACACACACACACACACACACACACACACACACACACACACACACACACACACACACACATAAAAGTAAACAAACTGAGACTTTTCTTTTGTAATGACAATTTAACTTTGAAATATTTCTTCCACACCAGCCTCACTCAACACCTATGGCTTCCGAGGTGAGGCTCTGGCTTCCTTGTGTGCAGTGGCGGAGGTTTCCATCACCACCAAGACCAAAAATAGTGTGATGGGCCACACATACACATTTGATCACACTGGCACTGTTACATCTATGAAGCCTGCAGCTGCACCTAATGGTATAATAACCAAAAGCATTACTATGACATAGGCAACTTAGGCATGTATTTGCATGTTAGATAATGAATTACATACTTGAAAAGGATATTTAAGGATATATATATATATATATATATATATATATATATATATATATATATATATATATATATATATATATATATATATATATATATATAATTGTACTAGATAGGGCATATATTTTAAAATAGCTTTTAGTGGAAGTAATCATTTAAAGCATTTTGAGTCAGGTGAGTTAGAAATGTTATATAACATTGTAGTGGGACTGTCTATAGCATGTTTACTGTATATGCTGGAGAATAAGGTGTGTATTTTTACCAGTTTTGAGACTCCTAAATCAAGGGGTTGTCTTATACACAGATAATGATAAAGCACAAACCTATAAGCCTGTGATGAACATTAAGCCACTTTACCTTGAAATTCATTCTGCGGGCAAACACCACCACTAAATGTTAGACATCGCTAGAGAGGAGCTTCCTGCCAAGCCAATAAATTATGTAATTGCATACACACACACACACACACACACACACACACACACACACACACACACATAGTAAATGATGTGCACACGTGTGTGAGCCTGCAGAACAAATTTCAAGGTAAATTGGCTTAATGCTCACCACAGGGTTATAGGTTTGTGTTTTATTATTACCTGTGTATAAGACAACCTCTTGATTTAGGAGTCTCAAAATTGGCAAAAAACTTGTCTTATACTGCGGCATATATGGTACTTGATTTATAGGTATTGGTTATCAAATTTTTTTGATACTTGAATAGCCATTTGCAACATATTATTTGAGTATTGAATCTCCATTGTACTATAAAACTTACCTAGTTCATCCATGCATTGTTGACAGGAACATCAATCATGACAAGATACTTGTTCAAAAACCTGCCAGTTCGAAAACAGTACTACAGTTCATCAAGAAGACAAAAGGAGGAATTTAAGAAGGTTGAAGATTTAGTGCTTGCATTCACACTTGCAGTCCCTGCATTGCATCTCACACTATCACATGATAGGTATGTGTTTGTATTGTGCTATACATTCTCTTAAAGATGAAAAGTTTGAGTTGAAGGAAGAAAGCTGTTTTTTTATAGATTAATAATTAAAAAAAGATGACTGTAGAAACTGGTTATCACCATTCTTTCTATGTCTAAAAATGTAAAAACAGGAAAATATGGGCAGGTGCAAGAAGCCAGTAAGCCTGCATGTGGCAGTCACTGTTTGGAGTCAAACTATCATTCCTCACATATTTCCACCATATGTTTCCTTTTATTGATCTTACATTTAAAGTTCATGGCTCACTCACTTACAAAACTGTTGATTCATCAAGGTAATTCATTTAGTCATCAGGCTGCTCACCCTTATCAAATCATTGATAACTGTCTGTTGAATGATGAGTCTTGTGATACAGATATTTTAATACATTTTACAGGCTTACAATCATCCAGAAGAATTCAGTCAAGAATATTGGTGAAGTGTTGATGAGCACATTTCCAGCAGTGTATAAGGAATTAGTGTTGAGAGAAAGAAATATAGAAAATGTAAGTATATATTTTGAGTTTTGTTTGTTCTCATTATTTATAGACAGAAACTTTCAGCATTTTAATGTTTTGCAAGGTTGTCAGTTGATACTCAAAATTTCTATTGATTTGATTAATTGTGATTATAATTTATTTGAATATCTTAAACACTATGATATATCTATACATGTTTAATAATGTATTCATATATGGTGTATTTAATATACATGATATGTATAATGTGTGTATAGTGTATGTATGATGATATATTAATTATATAGTATATATATATATTTATATGTGGGTATGAATTTGAAACAGTTTCTACATAACAGCATTAAAATATTTGATACTAAATTTGTAATTTTTTACGCAAGTCACTTTACTTGCACAGTATGCATGATATTCATTCAATACATACAAAAAAGTAAGGGAAAATAAATTTTCAAATAGAAACTTTATAGGACTGTGGTTGATCGTTTTAAGCTGATGCATCTCTGAGGATGTCTCCCATTTTTAGGGAGGGTGTTACAAGGAAACCTGCAATGAATGTTCACTGTTTGATGTAAATTTGATGACTATAAGATGATATTTTCATATGCCCCAGGGTGGATTAACTTATTGTGTTTAGTGCACCAAAAGATTTAAAAGGAAATTTGATGGAGATAATGTATTGATCTAGATGGCATTGTTTTATTTCAAAATCATTTCTTTCTTTCCCTCAGATACACATTGAAACATACCTGCCCAGCTCAGGACCTAATGAGAATCCCAGCTTAAGTCGAGCTACACCTGACCGATTTTTTGTCTTGGTTAATCAAAGACCAGTTTCTCACAAATCTATTGAAAAGGTGAGAGTAGTGTACAGTTGTAAAATGCAGTTCATCACATATTTTGTAATACACCATGCTGCATTTCTGGACTCATTACTAATAATGTTATTTCTCTTACTCTTCACTCATTATTTGACATTCTACTTACCCTCTTGATCGAAGAGTCACAGTTCCTTTTCATCTGTCTCACACATGGCTAACATATCCAATCTTATCAACATTCTTCCAGTCTGCTTTCTTGTGTCTCACTCACTTGAACCACACTTTATGCACTTTTATTGACCAAAGCATTACAATTTTAAGCTGTAAGTAGATCTCCTTTGTCCTTTCTGCCATGTTTCATTGTAGGGACAAGATAGAGATGGGGAATTACAGTTGCCAATGTAAAGGCCTGGCCCTGGAGCGATCCCGAGCCACCTGTAGCATCAAGATCAAGATCATAGTCACTTTGCTACCTC
>CM035205.1:6114514-6129514 GCA_020233015.1 Callinectes sapidus | reverse complement strand
ACGAGAGTTGGTTCCTGATCGCAATTTTTATTGGGTTACTGATCAAAGACTCATTGCTAATGGGTTTCATATTGCTTTGTTTCCTGGTGAGCCAAATGAATTTTGTATTCATGTGGATTTTTCCAGCTCAGTACATCACAATCACACTGCATGTCTGCTGTCCATTCTCTTTCTAGTCATCCACTAAGGTGCCTGAGATACCATGGCAATGATTGACTTGGGTCCTGTGATATAGATACTCAAACTTATGAACACGCTTCGTGGTAGTTGTAACTGCATTGCTTGTCTGGTTTTTTAGCACAGTTAATCCTCACTTTCTCTTTCATATATTTAACTTCCAGGTGCCACAGATAGTGTTGCTATATCTCATGGAGAAGTCACTCAAATGGCTCACACTGTCAAATTTTATGGTATCACTGACTTAAAGGAAATTCTGTCTCTTCTTGCTGCCTCTCCACTTGCCAGTCTTCAGCAGACACGCCCTGTCAAATTGCAGCATTGGATAAAGGTATCTGTTATTGTTGATGAATTTGTGCTAAAATTAAGGATGAAAATATGTTCAGAATATGTGTAATACATAAGAAGTGAAAAAGGCATTACATTTTGTAGTATTATCACAGTGATATGTCTAAATATTTAGGTGGTAGGTGTTGAAGTTAACATGGGCTGTAAAGCAAGCACTTCAATTCTGACTAGTTTGGCCCACATGTGTTCTTTAGGGGATTGTGACTTGCTGGCCAAGCTGTCTAAATCTAGGGGATACTGGGTATGGAGAGCTGATTGGTCCTTCATTAATTTGTACTTCCTTCATCCGCTTCATGATTGACTTGATTAATTCCTCCTCCTTGCTCAAGTGGTCGAACCAATCATGAAGTGGATGAAGGAAGTGCAAATGATGGACTAATCAACTTTCCATAACTTATCTCCAGTAGCCTTTAAATCTAGTCAGCTTGGCCTCCAAGCCACATTCCTCTGAAGAAGACCTCTTGGCCAAACTAGTCAGGATTGAAGTTGACTTTAACGCCTGCCACAACTTGTCATAATGTTCCCATACTTAGGGAGTTGTATCTTCTCCTTATGCACCATCATTGGTGTCCAGTTTCCCAGAAAATGTTAGATTTGTGAAGAGAAAGCATGTACAGAGTTTCTTCTTATAATCATTGATGTCATATTTCCTGACAGGAAGAAGCTGTGAGATTGGTTCGATCAGCACCAAACATTTTAAGGCAAGAGGATGTTCTTGAAAGAGTGAAGAGTTTGTATTTGCTAAGAAGTGGAAGTAAAGAAGAGAAGCAACTACCTATTAACCTTAAATGTATTCATGGTAAATGTCTTTTTACCAAACTGTATTCCTTAGAAGACTTGCCATCCTGGAAGTAGGACATCATTAAAGTTCCAAATAGAGTGATCTAAGGGTAAGACAAATTTTTTGAGATCTAACATGTACACATACACACACTCTCTCTCTCTCTCTCTCTCTCTCTCTCTCTCTCTCTCTCTCTCTTCCATTCAGTATACTTGTGTTTGCTTTTAATTCTAAAATATTATTCTCTTATAATAATCCTCCATGAATTGCTTTGCAAAATTTTGTATTATACTCCATTTGAATTTTGTTCTTTTCATGTAGAAGTGTCATTGGCTAAGGGCAGCACAAATTTTAAAAGAATTGCTGATTCCTAAGGAGATCCAAATAAGATGATAATAGAGGATATTTGTCTTGCATCTTCCTTCTTGAGTCTTGAGACTCAAGTCTTAGGAGAGAGAGAAACGTGGAGTTCCAGGGTTTACCAGAGAAAGGGATCAATTATTAAGAATACTGGTTAACTGGTATTAGTGATAGACCGAATAAGGATGAGAGTAGAAAGGTTGTGAGGAGAAAGCATGAAGTTAGCTTGATCAAAAGAGATGTTAGCATGAAAATAAAGGTCAAAGGTAGGAAAGGGTGCAATATTGCAAAAATAAGAAGCTGAAAACAGTTAGACAGATAATTGGAGCAGAGGAGTTGATAACACAAAATGCTTTTGATTCATAAACCTCTTACTCTGGTAATGCATTATGGCAATTTGTCACTATATGGATTTTGTTATTTTTTTCCTATTTCCTCATTGTTGCAGAGTCCTAATGGTTCATTCCATTGATAAAAGGTTGCAATCTTTCTTATACTGCATCTCTTCCTTTTGCTTAATAAAAACATCAACTGCTTCTTCATTAGTGAAAGCTTTTCCACCTGAGCAGGGTGCAAACTTGAGCCTGCCACATGACAAGCAGATATGTCACCTAGTAAGCATTGTGTGTGTGTATGTGTGTGCAGTATTTGCTTGATATTAGACTGGCACACACCAATAAAGTAGAAAATCTACAGATAAAAAGATTTACTACAAGAAAAATGCCAGCTTCATTTATTTTTGGAGCATCAGTCTTACACAATTTACAACCAAAATTTGTGCTCCCAGTAGACATGTTTGGAAACTCAAAATATGAATACTGTATATATCATGGAAGTACTTTCATCATAGATTCACCTTGACATATACATACACAACAGTAAGACTGAGCAGATATTTTGACTTCTATCTAGATGCATTTAGAAAAGAAGAAAGAGTTAAATAGTAGTTTTATTCATATTCAAAAGAAATAATTGTCAGCCAAAATTCACATAGAATAACATTACTGAAAATAAGATTTGTATCTTAAATAAAATGAACACAAAGTTTACATGTGGAGTAAAAAAATATATATGTACGTTTGTATATCCTTTTTGGAATTTCAATAACTATTTTCTTTAAACTGTGGTGGCATGGCAGTGCAGACCATATGTAATATAATGGAACAAATAAATAACATTAACATATAATGATGAATAATGTCAGGACAAGAGGAAACACAAAAATCCACATAGTTGAAAATAGTACATCTATAAACAATCCTTGCTAACAGTGTCAGTACTCAGCAGGCCACAGATGAACATGGGATGAGGAATGCAGGTTTGTTCTCTACAATTTATGTCAATCAAATGAAAGTAAGGCCTAAAAATGATTATGGTAGTTGCTTTACAAATGTAATTAATCAATGTATTAAAGTGTGGACAGGAAAATGCTTTGGATTACTTGAGATGTGCAATGTTTAATGAATACAAGCAAGTTTGCTAGATTTCTTTATAATCTTCAACACAACAAGTTTTAAATTTGTGGATAAATGGTTTGTAACACTTAATGGAAATCTCCCAGTCTAAAATACTTACCTGAGAACAGACATTGGTTAAAAGATGAAATATTTTCTTTGTACCTTGCATATCTGAATTTTTATAAAGGTTGATAGTGTGTCATTACTAATATATAAAGTGGAGCCGCTTATAACGTGATTAGTTAGTTCTGGCTATACACCACGCTATGTCAAAACTGCATTATAGGTGGCAGTCTTCACATTAGCAATGATCTGATCAAGGGCAGTGTTATTAGGAGGGATGAACACCACAGAGATGCCAATTATGAAATTATGTAGCACCATCACACAAATTGCAACCTGCCTCTCATGCCTCAGCTGCACCCTGCCAACTCTCCCTACCATCAAGCTATATGCTATGATGAAACCTTGCTGTGCTAGATCAAGTCAATGTTATTATGAGTGGACACTGCTAGATGGAAACTGCACTGTAAAAGAAATGGATTATAAGTGGTGCCACTGTATATATATATATATATATATATATATATATATATATATATATATATATATATATATATATATATATATATATATATATATATATATTGGAACCTTGCCAAACTTAACCAGTTTCTGAAAGCCATTTGTAAACCAAAATGTTCAACAACCAAAACTATTTTCCCCACAGGAAGAAATATTAATCCATTCCTGGATCCCAGACCTGTATTTGAGAAAGCAATTCAGTACACACTCTGTGGTTCCTACAGCATGTTTTCTGTATTAAATGCTTTCTGCGCCCCTCTGCTGGTATAATAAAAGGATCATCGTTGCAATAGTAACAATGTCTAACTGACACCAAGATGGCTTATGCTGATCTTCCTGACAATGCTAATCATGCATCACTAGTTGTCCTTGAGTAGAGTAGGCACCTCTGTGCTGCAATAGTCTGTGATGACAAATATGACTGCCCAAACAAACTTAACATGGAATCTTGTGACTTGCCAGACTCGCCATACCAACAAAGCATCTTGGAAATAATTTTTCTTGTGTTCTACATTTGTAATAAAGTCTTATTTTCTGTTTTTATTCATGTGGATTGAACAGCAGTACTATTTCCAAGATGATTTGCTGGTATGGCAATTCTCAGGGATCATGAGGTTCCATGAAACATTTGTTTGGGCCACCATATTTGTCATCACAGTTGATCACTGCACAGATGTGCCTCACTTCCAGGACAGCTAGTCGTGCACAATGAACAAAATCAGGAAGATCAGTGTATGCCGTCTTTCTGTTAGACTCTGTTGCTGTAACAATGACAATAATTTCTTTATTCCAGCTGAGAGGCACACAAAGTGTTTGATACAGGATATGTATTGTAATGAGTGCAGGGTGCATGCAGAAATGCTCTCTCAGCTCTGGGGCTCAAGACCATACATTAATCTATTTCCGATGGATTGTTTGCCAATCAGGTTATGGTATGACAACTGAATCAATTTTGAACTTAGGATTTTGATTGGCAACCTGTTTACTCGAAGAGGAAGGCTGAAGTTCTAATATATATATATATATATATATATATATATATATATATATATATATATATATATATATATATATATATATATATATATATAAAGAGAGAGAGAGAGAGAGAGAGAGAGTCAATTGCAACATGGTATTAGATGTTTTTCAAGACTTTAGTAGGATGAGTAGACCGTAGTTTAGTTAAAATTTCCCATTATGTATTAAACACTGCAGAAAATATATAATTTTTGAAGTGAAATTAAATGAGTTTAATCTGGAACATCATTTATCATAAGACATCTCAAATATTAGGTATCAAAGTAGCAGTATTTTTGAACACTTGGTCATTAACATGATCATGTTTTTTATTTGTAGGGTAAATTTCCATAAATTTCTCTTGAAGGCACGTTACATGCATAGATGGACTATCTATAAGTTTGTTTGTAAAGAAAACAAAAGTTTTCCTGTTATATATACTGTACATCAAACACATTACTTATGAAATGATTTTTTACCATTTTTTAGGTAGATAACATAATTATATATTTCTTGTATATTCAACATTAAAAACTGACTCTGCATAATTTTTATCCACTTTATTTAAAACTGATCATCCATAATATATATCCACTTTATTCAGTATTCCAGCAAGTATAAGGTCAAGTATAAAGAATGGAACAAATATAGTGTAATGAAGTTGAACAAATACTTGCATAATACTAGTTATTTCCTAAATCTATTTGTATCTTCGCAGATTTCAGTATCACATCATCACCATGGCTTTGGATTTTCTCAGTATGGGATGTTTTCTAAAGGCTGGAGCACAAAGTTGACTGTTACTTGTGAATGGCTTTACTATATTCTAGTTAACAATTCTTTAATTAGTACACCAGTCCCTTCATTTATGAATGCTTTATTTATGAATTTGAATTTATGAATAAAATAAGTAGGTCCTTATTACAAATTTATGGATGGAAAATTTGAAGTTACAAACAAAATACTCTTTTGGGGGCTTATCAGAACACTTAATTGAACTTGTACTAGGCAGGAGCTGTCTCAGTGATTTTAATTTTTTAAGCTCATTAGTGATTACGATAGTACAAAATGCTGGGCAAACGTTCAATTAAGTGTTCTGATAAGTACCAAAAAGGTAGAAAAGCTTTTATCTTAGAGACAAAGCTTGCCGTATTGGCAATAGAACAACAGCTGCATCTTGCCCGTGGTTGACACTTTCAGTGACTTTGAAAATGGCATCCAGAAAATTGTTGACAATGACCCTAATCGTGAAAGAAGCTTGAAATTCAAACATGCCATTCAAAATGTAATTGCTGCCTGTAAACTGTTGTGTCAAGAAGTGTCACAAGCTTAACAATTGAGAATGACATTGTTTTTCAATACTGACGCATTGTCTGCTGCCACAGCAATGATAACGGAACCAGTTGGAAATATATATTTTACAATAACACAGGGACATGATTTTTTATTATAGGAACGTATCTCAGCTTATATATTGGAAGTGTATGGAAGAAAATGTCTCCATTTATGAATTTTTTATTTATGAACAATTTTCTAGGAACATAACTCATTTGTAAATTAAGGGACTGGTGTATCATACTCATACTTGTGACCTAACCTAGCCAATATAGTCATACACTAAGTACTCAGATCTACCTAGCACACCAATGCTATATGATGGATGTACTTCAGATTTTCTGGCCACACTTCACTGGACGTGCAAGAGGTGACTGTGAATCAGTTCATGCGCTAGACTGGCACTCTTACACATTAAACAAGCCTCTGCCACAACACTTGAAGTGATAATTCAACATAAATAGTTATGAAATAGCTGCTTCTGAAATACATTATATCAAGTGGATTTTACACTTAACACTGATATCATGTTCTTCCCAAATTATACATTAGCTATAATCAAATTCATGGAATACTTTACTTAAGTGTTGTCTGAAATCAGTCTTATAATAAAATCTATTTTTGCACTAACCCTTGATTTAGAATTAAAAGTATTTTACCAGAAATCACTTTAAAAAGGGATTGTACTTGCCCTTGACCACATTTTCCTGTAAAAAAAGTATTCCTTACATTTAGTATCTTCCCCAATAGCACATAATACAAGTCACAATATTCAGATTGAAATGTTCCACCACAAAGCTGATGAAAACTATTGTTCAGAAATGCATGTAGTTTTCTGACATTTTTTCTGTACTGTTCCATTTTTGTTATTTGTCTTTACACATTCATAAATGTAGTTGTCACCAGTCCTCAAACAATTACACAGTTCTTTTTATCCTTTTTGGCAGTTTGTTTTGATGGAGGTCGCTCGGCTACCTGGAACTTTCGAATTATTCTCACCAGCTCATAGAAGGATTGGTCAACATTGGTACGGCTCTTGGCAGAACACTCAATGTAAGGGATCTTGAGTTGTCGGGCAAGGGCGTGAGCTTCCTCAATGCTTGTCTGTTAATGTTACAAAGTGTAATATAACAAAAGCTGAGAGAATAAACAAAAGGTTACATTTAGAAAAGGCATATAGGGGGAAAAATGTATTAATAAATTGAGTGGGAACAATAAATTCAGGTTCATAAAACTGCATGGATAAATATTGTGAATGTAATGAAGATGATCAATTTCAGGGGTACAATACTGTACATCTGTGCATTGAGTAGAAGATAGGATAATTTAAGGGCAATTGAATTTTCTCATTTGATATTTGCACCCAGTTTCTCGCAAGTACATACAGATATTCTTCCCAGCATGAAAAGGAATAATGATGAAAACAATAGCAACTAATTATTAAGAGGAGGAAAATTAAGGAAAGTTTCTCAATCATCACTTTCATTATGGTCTTCTCAACATTTTTTTGTACTTTCTATATATCTTATGGACAGTGATTTTAAAGTAGTATTTTGAGTATTGCTATTACTTTTATATTTAATGAAATAGTAGATAACAAAAACTTTTTCATTTGAATAACTACATATACTCATAGTTATGAACTGCTTCTCCCAATTCATACCTACTACATATGTTCAATCCTTGATTTATTTGAGTGATATGCATGTAAGTTTAGAACTTGTGAATGAGCTACAATTATGTTATGTGCATATATGAGAAACTTATGATGGAATGTTATGTAAAAAGAATAATTTTGAGAGCCACTGATAGCTACCAGTCTTTCATTTTCAAGAATTGCAAAGTCAAGACAGGCTTCTGGCCTGTTTGGTGGGCAAGAGCTACAGAGTGAGAGGAAATGAACTTCAATTCTCTCTGCTTAGATCAGGATTCAAAACAATAACTTCCAAGATATGAGTCAATTACACTACCTAATTCAGAATAAATGGAATTGAAATTTATTCCAGTAAGAAATGTTTCATGAAGTAGTCATACATTGCTTACCACTCTTTGGTGTTCCAAATCTGCTTTATTGGCTACCATCAGCATGGGGAATTCATCTCGGTCCTTTACTCGTAGGATCTGTTTGTGGAAGCGAGGCAGCTCGTCAAAACTGTTGCGATCAGTGACGGAGAACACGAGCAAAAAACCTTCTCCTGAGCGCATGTACTGCTCCCTCATGGCACTGAACTCTTCTTGACCTGCTGTGTCCAGAACTGAAAAGTTCACCAAAACATAACTTCCTGTTACAAGTGGATGTTGAGATCTATGTATATATGAAAAGAGTAACTAATAAAAAGATAACTATTATTCCAGCAAGCAGGCAATGCTGCCACTCCATGCATTTAAGCCATATATGACAACAAACAAATAATTTTTGTTCTGTGACACTTGAAAAAGAGCTGTGTGAAGGAAGAAAAGTGATTGGATCTCTTGGTCATATGATGAAAGAAGACAGTTGCCATGGAAGTAAGAAACAAAAATTATAATGGAATAATACATGAACACTTGAGTATGTAAGCAAGATGTGTCTGGAAGTACAACACAAGGTCAAGAATTTAATCCAGCCAAGAGAACTCCTTGAGAGATGCCTGTAATGTGTAAAAATGTAAGAACATACTGAACACATGGATATTGTGGTGCTTGTCTCACAATTTTATATTGGTATTTTCTCCCTGAAGTTAGGTTACTTTACAATGGCATCTCTTTCCTTATCACTGTCTTCAGTAGACTTTCTCTAACTAATGTTTCTGGGGAGGTTACATAATCTTTGATGTCTTCCTTGACTTGAAGGCTTGTCATACTATAAGGTCATGCATTGTGGTTTGGTGCATTGTGCATATTAATCTCACTTTATTGATAACAAGAATGTTACCAGCTATTCAGTAGTCACTACAATCTTGCTTAATCATTTGTTTGATTAGAATAAAAACTGACAATGCTGCAGAACGAGAAAATTCTGCAAAATAAGAAAAAGACAAGCAATAATAAGTTCATGACACTCTCTCTCTCTCTCTCTCTCTCTCTCTCTCTCTCTCTCTCTCTCTCTCTCTCTCTCTCTCTCTCTCTCTCTCTCTCTCTCTCTCCGCCGCAGTAGTGGAGGTAATGACCCTAAACTAACCTGAGCCTAAAGAAATTACCAGCATTCGCCTATATAATCTTTTCATAGATAACTTCTTTTACGTGGGAATCACTTTTTTTTTTTTTTAATCCCGCTCGTGTGTGTGTGTGTGTGTGTGCATATTACTTGGCCGCCAAATACTCGTGGAGTCACAATGAAGAAACTGCAATACAATTTCTATAAAAGTTTGTGTCGGCGAGTGGATACGTTGTAGGATGAATGTGGGAGGAGCCGGGCAGGTGTGAGAGCTCGCGCCATGTTAGGCCACAACCCTCTGGAGTAGGCCCATAGTGAAAATGATGGGGGGAAAAAAGCGTGTGGTGGGCGATGTTCAGTGTTAAGAATGGGGAAGGCGTAAAGTTTGTGTGTGTGTGTGTGTTCGCGCGCGCCTTGGCTGCCATCTCCATATACACATCACACGCTTCCGTCCACGATAGCCTGCCAAGACTAACACCTTAACGTAGGTAGACACCACACTCCACCTACGATAGCTACGTGTCTAGTACCTTTTACAAGTGCTCTATATACGTGTGTGTGTGTGTGTGTGTGTGTGTGTGTGGAGTCATCATCATATTTAGACAAACAGGGTAAGTGTGGGCGCTGACTTGCGTGGTTGTGCTGTGTGGGCATGACACGATTCTCTCTCTCTCTCTCTCTCTACTACTACTACTACTACTACTACTGTTTTTTTTTCTTTCTAATTTGCCCAAGCCGCGTTATCACCACCATCATTATCACCATCACCATCACTGCACATCTGTCAGACGTCAATCACTGACCAGCACAGTTCAACCTCTTAACGGCCTCGTCTGCTTTGGGTTGTCGACACCACTAGGGCCATAGGTTGGCACTGGCTACGGTGCGGCTCGGGAGGTGTATACAGGGGCACACGGGAGGGCAGGGTAAACCTTTCAACGTTGCAGCTGTCACACACAAACATGACCATACCAACCTCCCACTCCCGCTACTCTTCGTCACCGATATCCAGAGACCAGATCTTCCCACACACACACACACACACACACACACACACCTTATGTTTTTCAGAACGCGTACTCGTCATCCGTTCTCACAAATCTGAAGTGCTCCAAGAAGGTCGCGTGTTAATCAGATATTTTAAGTCTGCCACAAATACTACCATGGACGTATCGAGATGTCTCATCTGATAACCGTAATGGGCACGTTATATTGTATAGTCTTACTTGCCTAACGCCAACATTTCCTTTTATTCTTCAGGTGTCGCTATCATGATGTTCATGTCTATACGCAGCCTCAACCAACGTCACTTCACGAGGGCCCTAACCACAGCACCGTTAGACGCTTAAGGAGAAAAAGAAAATGTCATGAGTTTGTTTAATATTAGAACGGGATGGTGATAAGTCTTCTTAAGCAACAAAGAATGCACCTTGAAAGTATCTGTTAACGATAGCAATGATAACTAGCACTATCATTTCTATAGGCTCAGTAGAATTCACGTCACTGTGTCTGTGTCAGCTGATATTCGGGAACTGTCCAAATATATTGCTGCTGACGTGAAGATAGGAATTTTAAGAGATTGTCACAAGGGAGCAGTCCTAACCGCACTCTTCTCCCTCCCCTAGACAGTGGCGTCACGAGGGCTGTTGCGCCCGGGGGCATAGATGATTATGGCGCCCCCCCCCCCTCTTGATCTAGCGGGAACTCTGCTAATTTGTCATAGACCAGTGGCATTTTGGCGCCCCCCTAACGCTGCGCCCGGGGACATGTGTCCCCCCCCCCCCCCCCCTCGCGACGCCACTGCCCCTAGAGTGAGTAAGGTAGTACTATGAACCCAGGTTAGCTGACACTCGAGGCTGTGAGGTACCGCCATGTCACTACGGCATGGCATCAATCATATCCGCCTGTAGCCAAGCCATCAAGGTGTTGCGGTGCAAGCTGAGGTGGCCGCGGGTAAGGAGGCGGAGTGTTTAGTAGGTCTGCTTATGGAAAGGATTCGTCATAATTGTGAAAAGAATTTACAAACTGCATAGATCGAAAAATGTGGCCCATTTGGCAAGGAGGGTATGGCAGACGGGTGTGGGAGTGTGGAAGGGGACGAGAGGCACCTGAGTGGTAATAATAGACCGTGTGTGTGTGTGTGTGTGTGTGTGTCCACCCGCAAGGAAGAAAAGGTGAGGAACAGTATGCATAATATAATTGCATTCATGTCTCAGAGTGCACACATGCTTTCACGCGTACACTTTCACCTGAAAGAAGTAAAAAGTCACCTGTTGCACCTTCCTGGCCTTTCCTCACTTCTGAACTCATGACCAAGTGGGCACCGGCACACACTACCGCCTCACAACCTCACAACCGCTGGAAGGAAACACGCTACGTGCCATACGGTGAAATAAAACTGTCGCTTTACACTTTAAAAGAGGAAAAAAAAGAAAAAAAGATAATCAAAGGGATCTGCACTTTGCGTAAGTGTTGTTACAATGTAACAAAGAGTAGCAAAGGAACAAACAGGTTTGTCCTGGATATCAAGGCTTGTTGTGGCTTTCCCCTGACCCGGTGATCCTCCTCACCCTGTCAAGCGGGACTACCAGTGCGGCCGTGAGCGGATGGGGCGGAGGGGAGGAATGGTGGCCACACACACACACCTTTCCTGTTTACATAATTCACGTTATGAACGATGTATATGTAGTGCACCTGTTTAAATTTTGAGAAAGGTTAAGGAAAATTCAAATAATAATATATTTAAAAAAAAAATAGAACTTCACATTCTTTCATACCGAAGCATTCAACTGTTTATTCATGAAACATTTAAAAGGCAAATTGCTAGAAACAAAATCCGGAGTTAATCAATGCTGTCGTTAATCTTTTCTTAGCAAGGATAAGTGTCAGTATGCCCGTCTACATCCGGCCAACACCACCCTTCCCATTAATTTCTATTACTGGTTCTCGAACACACAACAACCACAACAACAACAACAATAATAGTAATAATAATAATAATAATAATAATAATAATAATAATAATAATAATTATAATAAAGTTTATTTACCACAAGTTCAAATTGACAATTGGAACAATTATCATCGTAGCGTGACAGTTCAGAATATGCATGTCGTGAAAGAACTATCGTGGTCCATCTAATTCAATCAAATGAATATATAATGCGTTTAAATAAACGAAATACAAAACTGAGCGCCTTCTATAAATCTGTCTAATCAATTATATAGTACTTTGACACATACACACGTACACATACACCTTACGTCAATCTGCTTATGGTGACTCATCGTAATTCTCGATTATTTCCTCCAATCGTTTGAGTCTTGGTCCTTACAAAAACTAGTGCCGTCGCAACCCACGCTCATAAAAGTCACGAATACTGTCACGTCGAGCACAGAGTATTCCCGTCAAAGTGAAGGCGCTTCCTGTGTCACTATGTTCACTGGTAACGCTCGTGTACTCGTGTTAGTAAAGAGGATCGGAGCAACAAACAATGTATGAAGCTCTGTGTTGCATCTCTTAAGTCTTAACAAATATAATTTTGAGTTGTCCTTTTAATCTCTATTGGTCAGTTGTCTTCATTAGCAACTCATGAGGAGAATTATTAGCGCTTTGATTGCTAATGGGAATAACCCAATTGCTATTTCACTTGAATATGTAACCGTACACGATTTAACAGCAAAAAAATAAAACTACCAACACTAAAATCAACAATGAATTCATTTCTCTTAATCTCGAATCTCTCAAATCTGTACTTCACTCCTGCAATACAACGTGTTCTTAACTTTGAGGAAAAGCCAAAGCAGGCACAGGATTAACTTGAGGATTACCGTGACAGTCTGCTGGCCTGACCAAGCAGTGCCACCACCACAACATAGATGCAATCCAACGCCAAGAACTTGCGAAGGAATGGCAAGGATAAATATAAACAACGGGATCAAAATAGCCTCCATAATTCAAAAGAGAGATGGAGCAAAAATATCTCGCAGGCGTGCAGGTGGGGATGAGAGAACGGCAAAGTGAGGAAAGGAAGGTTGCTAAGGTAGGCAGAGAGGGAGAGGGAGAAGGGAGGTACAAGAACATATAGAAGAGGTAAATAAAAAAAATGAAAACGATAGTAAACAAAAAGGGAGAGGGAGGACGAATGGATGAATGCTTAAAGAAGATGGTAAAATATATTTATTAAAGTTATGAATACATCGAGAGGAAGAGAGAAGGGAGGAGAGGGAGGAGAGTGAAATCTGATGAGGGAGCGGGAATGGGATAAGGTGGAGAAGCCTATCAGAACAACGATATGAAACGCTACTCAGGAAAGCCTACCCATAAATTAGATATGAATCTCTCTCTCTCTCTCTCTCTCTCTCTCTCTCTCTCTCTCTCTCTCTCTCTGCAGTGACAGCAAAGGTTGAGTAGTGGTTTGGTGCTCTATAATATTATCCTGACAGCAGTGACGCTTAACTCGCGACACACAACAATGCACCGCTTGCCTCACACACTAGCGCCGGTAATGACTCGCTTGCTACATCGGCTTGAAACTGAGACATAAAATGAATTCTGCATTTAATTATCTTTGAGAATCTTGTCTACTAATCACGCAGACTTCCAGCACCTGCACAAACGATCAATTCTTCTCTTTTAGGTTGCGTTAATCGACACTGATTTCTCATTTGCAGGGACGAAGATTATTGAAATTCTGTGTTGAATGAAGCACAGTCTGTAGCATGACCACCACCACCACCACTACTACTACTACTACTACTACTACTGCGGGTGAAGGCTGCAACAAGGCACACACACAAAATAAAATAGATAATAAAAAAAAAACTACCGGCGTTACGTTGTAATGAGCAACGCTTATATTTCATTCCAAGGCAGCCAATTCACAGCTGCTGTATGTAGAAGTAAAGGTTCAGTCTATAGAGGTAATCTGCGTACGTTACGTGGTGCTTCGGCTCTGTGAATGTTAATACTGCTGCTGAACAAAAAGTCTTACACTTACGGCCAATAGTTGAGTAAATCGTAACAAAAGGAACACCAAGACAACACACAACACCACAAGATAAATAAAGAGGAAAGATGGAAGGAAAAAAAAAAAAAAAAAAAGGAGGAAGAATATTAAAAATTGAAAATGAATATTGCAAGATATGAACGATATCAAAATAATGCCGCGGGAAACTGACACATCAGATTACATACATTTACCCTCCTGTTTCTAAGGATGTTGCCAGCAGATCTCAAGTTTGCGAGAGAACATAAGACACAGCAGAGGGTCAAGCCCTGGATTACTAAAAATAAATAAGTTTTTTTTTTTTTTTTTTTTCTTACTTCCCTTGTCCTCCCTCCCAACTGTACTTCATGTGCTCACTACGACTTGTGTTATGAATAATTCCAACCCAAAACCTAACAGGGATACGCCATTTCTATTTTTCTTTAGTTCAAGCACTTCAGTCATCTCCGTGAGGTTCAGAACAATAGCGATTCGTTTCCTCCAACACAAAAGATTTCTGGCGTCAGCGCTATATGCAGGAAACTAAGAATATATTGCCTGGCATTATTTTTCCACTCTACCCATGGCACAGCGTCCTGATGGCTTGCCACTGAGCCAACAACAGGTTAGGCTCAAGCCCGTTGTGTTTAAAAGAGTGATGACTGACAAGAGTTATGCTCATCAGGAAATCGGCTTTACGGTGCACTGATAAGCATCACAACAATAACCAATACTACATAAGCACTAAAAGTACTTGCAAATGTTTACAATTCATCAAAGGAGAGTGAGAGGGTGTTCTCAAAGCCAATGGTCAAT
>CM035205.1:6102014-6109514 GCA_020233015.1 Callinectes sapidus | reverse complement strand
CACACACACACACACACACACACAAACGTCTTGCCAGTGAATATCGTGTTGTGTCGCAGGAAAACAGGAAAAGGTGTTATTGCAGAATCACACTACTCCCACTGTCACTCGAAACCATTTTTTTCTCCCCCGGTAAGATTATTGTGTGTAGCGACAGGAAGGCCTAATTGTAGTGATAGAAGAGTTTGGTTACACACACGGTAGCTGGACTGGTAGATTTTCACTGTATTCCTTTCCTACTAACTCCAAGACCTTGGGAATGAAGAGTAATAATATTGTGTTCTCTATTTAACTATGATTTTTATAGTCATATCGATTCCTATATCTATCCATAGTTCTTGTTTCTCCATCTTGTTCTAATTAAATTTTTCTTCCGTCACGATTCCTTAATTTATCTTATTTTCCTTTCCTTCTCAAGCTCCGATGAATGGTATTTAGTAGCTGATATAATTTTGTAACAACATTTGTAACATTTCCACTATACATTATGAGAAGCGAGAAAGAGTACAGGAATTGAGAAGCGAGAGGTAGCTAACTAAAGGTCATGGATGATTATGTTACATATCTAACAAAAACTCGAAAATTTGCTGGCAAGTCTACATCATAAATGTGTTTACATAAACTCACAAATGATGGTGTAGTAGGTACACGTGAGTAGAAATTCACGTGTACTAAATACACTATCATTTGATCACGGTGAAGTACACGTGATAGAAATTCACATATCTACGCGCAAGATAGGAACCTATAGCTGTGGTGTAACTTTTGATTCCATACTCAGTGATATCATCAGTAAAGGACAGCCCGCCGCCTCGCGAAATGCAGTGCAGTTTGTTTGTAGTTCATTTTAGCAAGGTGATTTATACTCAGGCGCCTTACCGCGCGCACGCACACACACACACACACACACACACACACACACACACACACACACACACACACACACACACACACACACACAATCAAGGATGACGTAACACATGCGTAGTGCTTGAAGCACAAAAACGCTTGTCTCCGCTACTCACTTGACGTCACGTCCTTTCTCTCTTCCTGCCCACCCACCACCACCACCACCACTACCACCGTCACGCCGAAGAGCATGAATGAGTCCCACGAAGCAGTCACTTAATGAGAGGATAAGATAAGACCTAAGGGCTGAAAGACAACAATGTGTACTACAGCCACTCGTAAACACCTGCTGTACTTTGCCCCTGTTGATCTTTGCTTTAAAATAATCCTGCTTTTTTTTTTTTTTTATCATTTGTGCATAAAATTTACTATTTCCATTCTATAACTGTTTCCTGTTGGTATATTAGTAGCGGGCGAGCTTGATCACAGTTCACCAGTAATAGTAAATAGATAATTGTGCATAAAAGCCTTTGTTATAGTTTCATCTTTTTATTTTTATTTTACAATGAATTCTAGATACCTCCGCTTTGTTATTACAGTCAGCAGTCAGCAATCAGCAGTCACCCTCTCGCGCCAGGTACTGCTGTAGGTTCCTTCACCTTTTCGTCCTCCTCCTCATCCCTTCCCATGACCTTCTCTCGACGTCCTGACCTTTGACCCGCCTTCCTCAGTTGCCTATAGCACTAAGAGAGAGAGAGAGAGAGAGAGAGAGAGAGAGAGAGAGAGAGAGAGAGAGAGAGAGAGAGAGAAGGGGGGGTGCCGCCCTCTACCACGTGACGAATGCTGGTTGTCGTGACGTGTAGACTGTCTGGCGGTGCCATTCAGCTGTAGGTGGCGGTTCCTCAGCTCGGCTCCTCGTCACCTCAGACCTCATCCCCTCCCTCGTGACATCAGTTCTAACAATAACCGCCCAAGTAAGTTCTGTAACGTAGCATGGGGGTCTCTCCCACACCGTCGCGCTGCAACGCTGCCCTTCATAGTGTGTGTGGTGCGGTGCAAAGACGCGTTATTAGTTACTACTGGTGCTTTTTTTTAGATTACTAACGTGGAAAGTACTACTACTACTTCTACTACTGCTACTACTACTGCTGCTGCTGCTGCTGCTGCTGCTGCTATTGAGAAAATTATACATAAAACAATGCTTCATGTTATAAAGAGGATTATGATTTTAGCACGTAAATAAACCTCATTGATAAGCTTCCATTTTTCAGGATGTGATCTATGACGTCTGGGAAGCCTATGGATGTATTGGGTGTTGCCATCTTGGACAAAAAAATGCCCCATATCCAGGTCCTGTACGTTCAAGTCACTCCTATAGTTGCTCCTCACCTATTGACAATTCTTCCAATGTGCAAGTTTAGTTTTGGGGGTAAATGCTTGAGGAGTGAGAGAGAGAGAGAGAGAGAGAGAGAGAGAGAGAGAGAGAGAGAGAGAGAGAGAGAGAGAGAGAGAGAGAGAGAGAGAGAGAGAGAGAGAGAGAGAGAGAGCGAGCGAGAGAGAGAGAGAGAGAGAGAGAGAGAGAGAGAGAGAGAGAGAGAGAGAGAGAGAGAGAGTGTGTGTGTGTGTGTGTGTGTGTGTGTGTGTGTGTGTGTGTGTGTGTGTCTGTGAAGAATTATAGAACACATCTGACTACGGCATTCTCTGCATCAAATATTATTCTACATGTAGAATTAGTATTCAGGAACTATATATATATATATATATATATATATATATATATATATATATATATATATATATATATATATATATATATATATATATATATTAAGAAGGTCAAATATATTCATGGATTACTTTTACACACACACGCACACACACACACACACACACACACACACACACACACACACACACACACACACACACACACAAAGATGAATAAATAAATGATTGTTAGCGAGTACTACGGAACGGTTCAAGTTTGAGGATATAATCGATCAAATGAGTGCAGTGGAAAGCCGAGTATCGTGACCTCCACCGTGAGTGACAAGAGTAGCACGCTGTATATCATGAAGTGGAGGTGCGGCGGTCCAGCTGGGACTGGTATTGCCGTATTGTTTAATGCATCATGCCAGTGACACGTTACGGCAGCAATCACTGATACACTGGTCCACAGATTGACTCCAGTGCTCTCCTGGAGTGGTGTGGCCGAGTCATCATGGGACAATACTCAGTCACTCTAATCCTCTCTGCTGCATTTATTCTATTCTCTCTCTCTCTCTCTCTCTCTCTCTCTCTCTCTCTCTCTCTCTCTCTCTCTCTCTCTCTCTCTCTCTCTCTCTCTCTCTCTCTCTCTCTCTCTCTCTTTTATATACTCTAGTCACTCTCACACTTTCTGGGAACTTGTTTTTACTAGTATTCTGACTTCCTCTAAAAATACAAAATTAGTCTCCTATTGTGTTTCTGTGTCCATACAAACAATATCTTAGTGCTGCAAATGTTACAAAGAACAGCCACGGCAGCGAGGAGTGAGGGAAAGCTGATATATGCAGCACTTAACGTAAATAAACTAATTTATACAACAGCAGACGTAAATAAATATGTCATATTAACCAACGTGTCACTTAAGTCAGAATTTAGAATCCATGCGAGGCAGCCATTCGTCCTGCTCTCAGTGCGGGACCCCAAGGCCAAGGAAGCCTCCTCCAGGCTACACCACGCCCGCGGTGGTGTTGTCTGCGGTAGCCAGCAGTGACTCTCCCGCCCCTCCCCCTTCCTATTCTATCACCTCCTGTTTTCCTTTCGTCCTCCGCCTCACACTTGGCTCCCCACCCACCTGACATACAGTCGTGGCGATAGGTGAGTAACACGACCTGTTCCTTTCCAATGTATTCTGCATTTTTTTTCCATTTTAATACCCCGATCTGCTGACAGTCTCCATACCAAGGCTGGCAACTAATAGGTTCAAAGATCACTTCAAGAGAAAGCGCCAGGAACAGAGAAAATATGTGTGACAGGTTACTCGATTTCTGACTCCAAATGTTCTTACATAGGAAAGATGCATGAAGCAGCATCTGTCTCACTTCTGCTCTGTTCGCCAATTTGATGAAGGAAAGGTCACTCATCACACTGGCTGAGCATGGAGGCGTTGCTTTGCATACCTGATACAAATACGGAGAGACTGTTTCCTTGACAAGCACTCCACGGCCAGCAACACACACACACACACACACACACACACACACACACACACACACACACACACACACACACACACACACAGAAACAGCAGTAGGGACGAATCGATGGACATATGAACATTACCAGCACCAGCAGAAGCATTACAGTCATGCGGGTTACGAACTATGTGACTCAACCTGTCCCTGTCGCAACGCCTCTCCACCTCGCCTCAGCCGCCTCCCGCTTGTATGTACATTCCTGTCGCCGTGACTACTTCCGCCCTGCCACGCCTGCCACACCACACTACTCACTGCACCTGCTGCGTAGCTTAGCATGCAGGTGCAGAGAGAGAGAGAGAGAGAGAGAGAGAGAGAGAGAGAGAGAGAGAGAGCCCGCAGCCTCAATGTTCTACACCATAATTCTCGCCCACATCACCACTATGAACCATCGCACATATAAACTCCATTACTTCGTTAAAAGGCGAGGGATAAATAAACAGGGGATTGTTTATATCCCAGCAAAACATGGACTCCTTCTCCACATCTCATAAAACTCAAAGAAACTTGATAGATAGATAGATAGATAGATAGTGTGTGTGTGTGTGTGTGTGTGTGTGTGTGTGTGTGTGTGTGTGTGTGTGTGTGTGTGTGTGTGTGGCAGTTGAGTGCAATGGAGTAAAAGTAACGTCTGACAACTTATGAATGTCGTGGGCGTCTCTCTCTCTCTCTCTCTCTCTCTCTCTCTCTCTCTCTCTCTCTCTCTCTCTCTCTCTCTCTCTCATACTCTCTCTCCCTCTCTCTCATCTGATTGCGTGTGTGTGTGTGTGTGTGTGTGTGTGTGTGTGTGTGTGTGTGTGTGTGTGTGTGTGTGTGTGTGTGTGTGTGTGTGTGTGTGTGTGTGTTTCGACTTCAGACAGCGATGCATGATTGTTTCGCAACGGACAGACCGAGTCACTGACGAGAACAATGAAGGAGGCACGGCGCGGTGGTCCCAGTTCCCAGTACTAAATTACAGCGAGGAGAAATTGCATCACCAAACAAACGCTGAGTTGCTGCTCGACTTACTGTTTGGCGGTTCTCAAGATACAGGGTAAATAGATTAAAACTCATCATTCTGTTCTGATCTAAATAGTGGCACTGTGATTCACGGGCACGACACCATGACAGCCAGCCAGCCAGCCAGTCCCACCCTCCTCACAGCAAGCATACTTTTTAACACTGCTCTCTCATCAAGGCTGTTTTCAAAGGCCACATAAGTCATTAGTCGTGTTCTTGTGTAATCTTTATTTTTTGCCCCATGCTGATGGTGCAGAATGATTATATAACGACTAAAGTAATGAAGTACATTTTAAAAAATCCCAATACCCTCCAATAAAATTCATTGTAAGTAAAGTCTCGTCAAGAATGTTTTGGGAGATCACAGAAATCAATAGGCGTGTTCTTAAACTTTTTTTTCCTACTGATGGTGTAGAATAATGAAATGGTCACTAAAGCAACGAAAATTACTCCTGAAAAAACCACGAACAACTTCCAGCAGAGCCAATTAGAAGTAGAGATTGGGCGCTGAGACGGTTGAGAATACGGTCCTGAGTGAAGCTTGTCGGTGGCTGGGTAAGTAGTAAGTGGCCCCAGCACGCCCTCTGCCATCACAGCTCATTACGAGGGTCGCGTCGCCTGTAGTAAGCATGCACACTCCTTGGCTGCACAGGATGCCCCGCCACACCCTCGTTCCGGCCCACGCACGCTCACATTTACAGTAGTTGAAATTGACTTCACCCAAGAGCGCCTCGACTTTATTTCTTGTTTGTGTTCTTTTCAGTTTTCCTTTCCCCCTTTCTGACCTCCACCCCCCCTTTTTTTATCTTTTTCTTTTTTTTCTATGATTTATATACTGAGAATTTATTTGGTTGTTTGATGAATGTTACCAAGCACTTAATCTTACTTCTTCGATGTTTCCACAATAAGGCTGTAACGATACACGAAAGTAACACATCTGACGGAGCAGCGTAAACGTAAACAACCTACTAAAGTATATAAACAAACAAATAAAAATACAATGCAAACAAACATGAGATGAAAACAACCCATGCGAGGCACAAACAAAAGATTAACGACTAGGACAACGAAATGGCAACCTAGAAATAGATAAATAGAAAAGAAAAGGAAAAAAAAGCACGATAGATAGACAACTTTATAAAACGAAGACACGAAACCTCATCGTGGTAGTTTGGAGGTAAGCAACGTGTGGAAAGGAAGGTTTGAAGTTTAGCCTGACTCTTGCAGTCTGGCCGGGGTCATGGTGGCGTATGATAACTCAAGACAAGGGCATCTCAGGTTGAACTGTGAGTCCATGACCCAAGACCACTTTCTATAGGGACCTTGACCTGACCTCGCCCGCGTGTTCAGTAAGTGATGCGGAAAATCAGCTCTTCTCCATGAAATCCGTTAGTCGCCACCACTGTCCTTTCCTGTCCACCTTCATCTTTATCTCGTGGTGAGCACTGCTTTACCCAGTCGAATACCAACCAACACCGCTTGTTGTCTCTTATTACACTGGCAAACATGTTTCGCCTTTCCTTACTCATCTCCCGCGTGAGTATGTGGTCAGAGAGAGAGAGAGAGAGAGAGAGAGAGAGAGAGAGAGAGAGAGAGAGAGAGAGAGAGAGAGAGAGAGAGTTTGGCACTCTGCGGGGAGGAAGTTAATATTGTATGTGAGGAAAAAGAAATAATGTTCTCTCTCCCCCTTTTTAGTGTGAAAGGCTGGTTGCTCTACAAAGGCAGGGGTGGGCCATAAAAATATGACGACACAACAAAATATGAAGACACAGTGTAGCTATGTGTGCGTGCATACATTGCACAACGACCTTCTCTTCTCTTTTAGGATCTCTATCACTGAGGCGCACTGCTGTGTAGAAACCTGTCGGCTTTTATAAGAAATTCGAGGTGTGTCTATCCGAAAGGCGATCTCTTCTTGGTAGTATTAAAAAATTATACACGTACAGGATTACGAGTCCGCTATTTTTCGTGTTGGTGATGTCTCTAGTCTTGTTCGTCATTGATGCCGTCGTGTGTGTGTGTGTGTGTGTGTGTGAAGTAGATAATAATTCTTTGACGTTCCATTAAGTGGCGCACATTTTTTTTTTTTTTTTTTTTTTACATTTACAACTTCCAACAAGTAATATAATAATAAAAAAGGTGATAACGGTAAACATTGTGGTTTCTGAGTACGTCTAGCAAAAACAAGAGACAATTGAATGAACTTGTATAATTATAGTTTGTAAGAGTCTTAAACACACAGGAGTAAAGAACTAAATTATATAGACATTGTGGTGAGCCATTCATTTTTCTCTTACACCACTGAGCAGACCACAAAACTGCCCCCTCCATAACACACACACACACACACACACACACCTTTTCTAGTTAGAGTAAGTCTCTCTCTCTCTCTCTCTCTCTCTCTCTCTCTCTC
>CM035205.1:6090561-6101914 GCA_020233015.1 Callinectes sapidus | reverse complement strand
CCCTCTCTCCCGCTCTCTCTCTCTCTCTCTCTCTCTCTCTCTCTCTCTCTCTCTCTCTCTCTCTCTCTCTCTCTCTCTCTCTCTCTCTCTCTCTCTGTGTGTGTGTGTGTGTGTGTATGTGTGTGTGTGTGTGTGTGTGTGTGTGTGTGTGTGTGTGTGTGTGTGTGTGTGTGTGTTTTCCAATGCACAGCATATTTTAAAAGAACGTAATATTATAGTAATTAATCAATCAATAAGTAAATGTAAAAGACATGCTTTAAAAAAAGTTACTAAAGGAAGCATACTGAAGCCGTCTCTCCCAACAAAATGGATAAACCAAAATTCGAGAACTGTCTTAAAATAGTTGGTATTATACCATAATATTCAAAATTTTCTTCTCTCAGTGGCAGTGATTCTTGTGTCTCGCTTCCCATGAATATTTCCATAAAACCGTTAAACTTATCAAATGCAGCAAGTTTCATAATCCATCTTAACCTCGAGCAGTCACGTGTGTGTGTGTGTGTGTGTGTGTGTGTGTGTGTGTGTGTGTGTGTGTGTGATTCAGCATACGATGGTCACGTGCAGGACTGGTGATGGTCTGCTATGGCTATTAACCAAAATCTAGAGATGAGAGAGATTCCAAACTTTAGATCCTCTCATTACTCTCCTGGTGAAAGATGAGAGTTTATGTTTGATGGATGAGCAAAGCTGACATCTTTCACAAACCACACACCCTATTTTCTTGCTCAGAGAGGTGTGTGTGTGTGTGTGTGTGTGTGTGTGTGTGTGTGTGTGTGTGTGTCCTTTCTCCTGTAGCTCCACAAGGCAGTATAAAGAGAGGCACGAACATGAACAAGAAGAAAGGAGAGAAATGGTATGACTTGCCTATCCTGTGACATTCATTGCACTAAAATTACTGAAATTATTGGGTGTATGAATTTCTGTTGGCTTGCTATATCAATTGTGTCAGGCTTACTTTGAACATTTCTTAGAACCTGTATTATGATAGCTCTGCTGATTTCAATAAAATTATCAGAGCCGCGTCATCCTAAAGGTAAATTTGGTCTGTAAATAGAAATATGTCTGGCATTTGTATCTTTGGTAAGCTGAAATGTGTGAAAAAAAATAATAATGAATTGAAGTTTTACCTCTAAATGACTACTTTTTTCGTTACATTGAACTGTATAGAAAAAAGTGACATCAGTTAAACTGCATAATACTATAAACTACTACAGTAACATATTCCGGCAAGCCTTCATAAAAAAACGAACGTGTAATACTAAAATTCCATATCATTGTCAGATTACTGATGATTACAAGATAGATTATCATTCTTCCCTCGTAATATAGCAGGAAGGCTCTCCTCTTCCTATGAAATTTTGAATATATAATTATGTGCTACGATTTTTCACACGACAAGGTTCTTCAGGGAAAGAGCTGTTAAATGATACGGACATGTTTTCCACTGTAAAGGTGAAAGATCGCCAAGATGGGAAGAGGTGGAGGCGACTCGTCATGTGGAGGGGAAGGGTAGAGGAGGAGGCGATCTGCTGTAGCGAGGCAAGGAGGAAGGGGCGACGGTGACGGTCACTGAAGCGCGGCCGAGGACGGTACACAACACGATGCGAGGGGGAAGAGGAGGCAGGGAGGGCGGGAGGGAGGGGCGAGGGACGCTAAGAGGATGAGGAAAGGGTGGTTCACTACACTAGACTGAAGCAAAAACCTTGTGTGATCATCTCCGGTGTGAGTCAGCCAAGGTGACCCGCCCCTCAGCCAGCGTGCGGGCGGCGAGGAGCACCAGTAGGTCTTATACTCACATCACACTCAAAGCCACTAATAAAACCGCGTCAGTCCCGTTATTCCATACAACAAAGTAACAGTAATGACTGACTGTTGGTGCTAATGTTGTACAGGGTTGTAGCGTTCCAGATACCACTCAGTCTGATCCAGGCCACCAAACCATCAAGCAAGGCTGCTCAGTCTGCTCCCTCGCTCATGGCCAGGAACACTGCATCAACCTTAGCGCTAGTGTGTTGATGGTGATGATTGTAAGCCTCGTTCTGTTACCATTACTCACACACACTCCACTGCATCTCTCTCCTGTATGATTACATTGGCCAGTCAAACAGCTTCTGTTCGGTCGGCAATGACGCTATACCTTCTCACCGAATTTAAATTAACACAAAACATTGTTATCAGGTTTTTCTACGTAGTGCGAATTCACCAACACCACCGACAGAGTAATTTCCTGTGTCTCGGCAGGTTGCCCGGCAGCAGGTAATGACGGTGTGACTGATGGCTCGTGCCTTACTCGCCTGCTGCTGCCTCCCTCTACTGCAGGATCAAAATTATATATATTAAGGTGCTTTCTGAATAAGACGGAGAAACACACTATGAATGTCAATACTATTACATCCTCCGACATAGTATCAGCTGCTATCGCTGACAGATGATGTCATATTAATCATAGTGAGTTCGGAAATGTCCCACGTAATACTGTAGCTACCTGGCAACGATAGAAACCAGATTCTATTATAATTAATCATCACTTTCCAGCCATTCGCCACCAATGACTTGACAATAGATAGCGGTAGGATGACGCATTTCTGATAATTTTACTGAAATCATCAAGACTATTAATGTACAGGCTCACAAATTTTCAAGCTTAAATAGCATTAATATAGCATTCCAATGGCGTGTAAGACCACACCCGTTACAAGTACTAGCATACAGCAGGTGGATGTCTGCTGAGACATGGCACACAAGTGTCACAGTTGCTGCACGTCATTTGGGCACTTTAGGCTCGCTGGTTGGAGGAACAAAACCTACATACACCTCAACGCCTCGGTACCATTCTTTTCAAGCCATAAGCCACTGTCCACAGTCAGTGTGTGCTGCTGAGTGACGGTCGTGGCCACCCTGTGTCCGCGCCTCAGGCTGAGGGGGTATGGCCAGGCGTGCTGGGGCAGGCACGCCCACTCGCCGCACTGTCACGTTACTGTCATAAGCTTGCCGTTGCCAAGTAAAAATTATACTGAAAATTTACGAACTTTTGAGAAAAAAATACAAAGCAGATATACTGGTAGATAAGAAATAATTAACGAGGAATATATGAGTAGGGATTACACATATTGATTGACTTACATCGCTTCCAATTGTATGTCGAGGAAAACTAAACATGGCGTGTAAGGGCACTGGGTTGACACTAAATTGCAGGAACCATAGCGCTCCAAAAACGGGCATAGCTGAGTGTCAGGCACCCGGCGGGCGGCAGGGGAGGCCAGCCAGTTCACCCACCCGCATGCTGCCCCGCTGCCTCACCACCCAGCCGTTGCCTCGGGGGCCACGACTGGTGTTTTCTTCACTTGCCCAGCAACTGTTCCATGGGCGTAAATTTCTGCTTCTGTTAACATCTTTACAATAGTCGGTACATAGAGTTATTGAAAACTTTCCTGGTCTGAGGTTTGTTGCAGTTTAGGACGACTTTCTGTGTTAAATGTTGCACAACATGACTTGTCATGAGACATGATTCTGATAATGACAAACCTAGCCTTGCTTACCAAGGCAAGCATCACAGTCCTCTACACGCGGCACTCGCGGCTCCTCCTGCCAAGGAAAACGCCACAGCATCTTGGTTCAGATGAGGTGCGGGTGCCCTACTGTCGCAATGAAGATACGCGAAATACTGAATATTTGGAATATTTGGAGAAACCAACGATCTACTCTCGTGTAACTGGTAAATGTGAAGAATCATCGATAAAATAAGGAAGTAACGGATGTGTGAGGAGAGTGAACGTGCGTGAGAACATAAACATAGGAAGGCCCAGCAGGCAGCCGCCAGACTAACCTCAATTCACAACACTCAAACTTTGGTACCTCCTTACTTGTATGAACTGGATGGTGATGGCTGATTTCCCTACACCTCCACCTCCAACTACAACGATCTTGTAGTTGTGGGACATAGGATGGTGATCCTTGCTTGGACTTTTCCTCCCCATGGTGATGAAGGAATCCCGAGCGGGGCTGAACAAAACACTACCGTTTACGCTCTCACTCTCCACTACACTGACGCAGCCACTGGCCGCTGGCGGCACGCAGAGACGGAGAGAAACTCTTCTCCTAAAGGTTCCAGATGTCGTCATTAAACAAAATTTTATTTCTTATTTTATAAATATCCAAGTGATATAAGAAAAAAAATGTTCACATGTCTTTGCAATACATTGTACATAAAGCACTAAAACCAGTAAGTAATGAACTGACAACTAATGAACTTTTTTTTCTCCCGATACTCGGCAGCGGGTCGCGCCTGCTGGGTAGTGGGTACAGATGTCACTTGTTGCCTTCTTAGAGGGTGAGAAACAGCTGTACGCTTTCTTTGGTATCTCGTACCATAGAAACCTTGTTATTCAGAATGGAAACTCATTCTCATAAGCTAGTGTGAGTAGTAATCTGCAAAGATATGACTGAGAGCGCAAATTAGTGCTTCCAAGAAGAAAATAAATAATCATGTAAAAAAAAACATCCAATAAAGTATTTTCTTGTCACAATTCCAGAAGTATTAACGACATTAGCAAACGTGTTTCCTATATGGCTTGATGCCTCTCCAGAGACCCAGGTGACAGGTTCCCAGCCCAGGTGGCGAGCCCCTCCTCCCCCCTCTCCGTCTCACCTCACCCACTGCTGACTCACTGCCGCGCGCCCCAACATCACCTCCCCGTATATCTCTGGGTAATGCATTGCTTATTTCTGCCAATCTTTCCCGCATTACTGATTTATATTATATGTGAGACATATACAAGGTGCTCATGATTACCATGTGACGTTTGAATTTTAACTAGTTTGTCAAACCACAAAGTTAAGATCTCCAGAACTCGTTTGATACACCTACCACTATTACTCCCCCTCACCCATGATTATATTATGACCTGCGTGGAATCTTAATTACTTTACCTGTGGGACACCAACATTACTTATGGACGCTGTAACTTAAACACGTAACCTTTGATAGTCTGTGTGGTACTTAAACATACTAGTATTTACACCATGAGGTATTGTTGCCACATGACTATTTTCCGAATGCGTGATGAATCTTAATTGCGGAAGTTGTCTAGTGCCGAGTAGAGAGTAGCGGTGAGGTGAGCATCCCGAGAGGCAGGGTCAGGATCGCCGCTCACCACGAACCTCCTGGTTGCTGCTATGACTGCAGCAACACATAGTCTGCGGGAGAAAAGAATAACAAGTGCATTCATATAAATCAAGTATTTACTCAACACATCATTGATATTTCATTCGACTGAAATCCAATAACACAGCACGGGGCTCTGAAATAGGCATACAACCTACAGCCTATGAAGATTGCTCCTGCGATGGCTGTGCCCACCAGGAATGTGCTTGTCTCGCCGTCCACCGCCCATGCTATCTGGCGCTCCTCGGTGGCATCTGCACAACAGAACTTTGGCTGATAAAGGAAACACATACTCCAAGTTCTGTGCAAGAGCTACGCGGCACCCGTCTTACGACAAAGCATTAAACATCATAAAAAAAAATCTTATCGATGAGCAGATTAATTAATTCCTGAGCTTTGACCTGACCTGGAAGGTCAACGATCTACATTATTGACTTCTCATCGCATATATGACTGCGGCTTCCAAAGAGATACCATAATGAGTGAGATGTGACCCAAACACCAGCCATCACGGTGAGACATATCATTCCAATGTTAGGTTTGCGTGAACATAACGTCTTCTTTCTTCCATCTCAGGGAAAAGTCTACTGCGTCTGCCACATTTTGTACTAAGTGATTTTTATATATTACGGTTTCCCACTGCACACACAGGTACGCTCACTTCTCATTATTCATTAATAGCTATTGTATACTATATAGATAGTAAATTCTACACGTTGTTGAGGGCGCACGTCGGACTTCTTGCAACCTCTTTACATTTGTTATTGCAGTAACTATTGTTTGTCTATTCATTTGCTCTTATTAATTTTTCATTCCATTTCTTTATCTATATATTGATTTGTTTACTTCTACAGCCTTGCAAAAGATAAATAAATGAATAACATACCATAGAGATGCAAACCCAAGAATTTGATCATGGCCAGCAGGTTTGGTGCAGACCATGAAGCTGGTAAACCGAAAGTTGACTGTTCATAATTGACTGCCATTGTCCCTGTGATCACTACCAGCCACTTCTCAGCACTCAGTGTCTTCTACAGGGCCACGCACACAACTACTCTCCTCACCAGCAGGTCTTTCTCTGCCCAACCATCCCCAGGCACACCTGTAGCCCTCCTCGTCCACCATAATCCTTCCCTTCTTATCTAGCTGTCTTCCTGTGACCTAGTAAACATCTTTCTACTTCATTTGCCATGGAACACTGATGCAATGTTGTTGTTGTTGTTGTTGTTGTTGTTGTTGTTGTTGTTGTTGTTGTTGTTGTTGTTGTTGTTGCTGTTGTTGTTGTTGTTGTTGTTGTTGTTGTTGTTGTTGTTGTTGTTGTTGTTGTTGTTGTTGTTGTTGTTGTTTTCTTATTGCATAAATGTGCAGTAGGAACATGGCCTAGACGTAGCACGTAGCGTTGTCAGGCGGGCTGTTTGTGGATGATGATGATGATGATGATGATGGTGATGATGATGATGATGATGGTGGTGGTGGTGGTAATTTTGATAATAGCAGTAATGAATGAGTAAATGAATAGATAATGATAATAGTAGTAATGGCAGCAGCAGCAGCAGCAACAGCAGCAGCAGCAGGAGCAGCAGCAGCAGTAGTAGTAGTAGTAGTAGTAGTAATAGTAGTAGTAGTAGTAGTAGTAGTAGTAGTAGTAGTAGTAGTAGTAGTAGTAGCAGTAGTAGTAGTAGTAGAAATGGTGGAGGAGGAGAAAACATTTTGAAGTAGTATTGAAGAATGGCTTAATCGTGTGATGAGTCCAATAGTACCCTGTGTTGATGCAGGTCAAGTGGTCTCCTGTGTGTGATTCCTTTTTAAGGTCTTCGATCCGGGGAAAATTTTTAAATCTGGACCTTCCTGTTGACGTGCCGGTGTGGTGGCGGTGTGACCGGGCGGCGCTCACTGAGCACCAGGCTGGCCCACCACCAACATGTCCCCAAACCTGCTGCTGCTGCTTCGGCCATCTGTGGTATACTATATCACTACAGCTTGTACTGCTGTGTGTGTGTGTGAGAGAGAGAGAGAGAGAGAGAGAGAGAGAGAGAGAGAGAGAGAGAGAGAGAGAGAGAGAGAGAGAGAGAGAGAGAGAGAGAGAGAGAGAAAATCATTACCATCATCATCGTTATACTAACATGATCATCATCATCACTATTGCCAATCTTTTATTTTCTTTTACCGTCAGTCACTGGGGTGGTGCTCCCTGCTGGTAACCAGCCTTGTCTATACCACAGCCGCTCACTCCGACCAGAGGCAATCACCATTAACACTGCGTAACATCTCAGACACACCAAGACACCGTGAACACCCGCACTGGACTCCAGGAACATTATCAACAAAGAAGGAAGAAACAGAGGAAATAGAATATGAAACTGGAAAAGGAAAAAGGATGCAAAGTGAATTACAAATGAGAGCGAAGAAGAGTGAGACGGACATGCGTAGCAAGAGACAACCATCATCTCTATTTCCAATACTGAGGAGAGCCCCGCTGGTGGTCCAGATCCCTGCCCTCCTGCAGCTTGGCATCTCCTTGGGGGCACTCGGCGGTCAGTAGTGATTGATGGCTTGTGTTGTGTTGATCCTGGCACCGCACTTTCAGATTTTAGTGGAAGCTGCTATGGTTTTCAAGACTGCATTCATGATATTACTAACAGTTTAACAAGGAATATGCTGCCGCCGTGGCACAGTGGAACCACATGTGTTTTGAGGGCCTTGAAATTCTCAAGAGCATGGGGTTCGAATCCAGGCCACGGTTCGAGGGTAGATTGAGCATCCGCTCGGGGTAACGGTCCCCAAATGGGTGGGACTTCAGATAGGAGGTCTCCATTAGGTGTTCTCCTTTAGCTCAAAAATTCCCGTGAAAAGCCCACATTGTGTAAACAGAAAAAAAAAAAAAGTATAGATATAGTATTGATAGATAAATAAGCAACTCAGTAAATACTATAGATGCATAAAACAGGAACTGGGCTAACCATCTTTGTGTCCTTTGAAAACTATGTCCTGATAAGAATGTGTTTCACATTGCGGCCCTTAGAATTTTTCAGAAAGTTTGCTTTTCCTTGTTTTCTAATTCCTGTTTGTTTCATTTTACAGTGAGTTTCATTCAAGTCTCGAAACGTTTGTTCAACTTTAAGGATGATAGATACCAGAAAGAAAAAAACGTTGATGCCATTAAGACTTTCCACCACAGAGCCCAGGATGAGGTACTGACGATGCAACACTGAATTACATGCATACCCTTACGTTTCGGTGCCTCCTGACAGTCTTTTTAACAGACATTACTGGAGGCTACTACGGGTTTACAAGGGGGCTTTCATGATTATAGTGACAATCTAACAAAGATTTTGCATTGTCACGAAAGAAACCCTTGCCTCTTGGCCCTTGATAACATAGCTATGAATCTCTAAATCTTAGAACTTTCCAAAATCCTAATAAGAATCGGGAGCAGATTGTAATTTATAGTGCAGAATTAGTGTTCTTGAATTATTCATGTTATCTATGTATTTGGAAGTGAAATAAAAGGTACTTTCAATCAGTAACCCGTATCTTTTTTCTATTTAAACAATCTGTGCTTTTTATTGGAATTTATGGTCTAAACGAGACCACCTAATGGAGACCTATCTGAAAACCCTCCCACTTGGGGACCGTTATCCTGATTTAAGGCATGGAGATCGCACCCTTCAAAACACATCGTGCTTGAGAACGCTGCACGTACAGACAGGATGCCTCGGTGTGTAATCAGAACCAACAAAGCTCCACCTGAGAGAGAGAGGTGAAGCAGAAGGAATGAAGGGAAGGAGAAATGGGGTAGACGAAAGGATAGAAGAGGAAGGATTAGAGAGATTTAGGGCAACGTATTACATGCATGGGTCGAGCACCCACCCACCCACCCACCCATCCATCCACCCATCCACCCTTCTACCCATTCATCCATCTGCTTCAGTGTTCTGTCACCTTCCGTTCTGCTCGCTTTGTCGCTCCTTCTCTCTCCTTCTCACTCACCTCTCCCCACACGAGAATACGCCAAGAGCCTCCTCAACATACTCTTTTCCCTCCCTTGAGAAGAAAGTGTACATCTACAGAGGAAATATCAAGCATAATTTTAATCTTGTTACGTGGATACGTTTTGAAATAAATACATAGTAGATCAAAATGTTGGTAAGGCAAATTATTGTGGTGATGGCGGTGCTGGTGCTGGTGCTGGCCACGGACAACTACAGGGAGGAGCTACAGGTAGTAGTAGTAGTAGTGGTAGTAGTAGTAGTAGTAGTAGTAGTAGTAGTAGTAGTAGTAGTAGTAGTAGTAGTAGTAGTTGTTGTTGTTGTTGTTGTTGTTGTTGTTGTTGTTGTTGTTGTTTTTGTTGTTGTTGTTGTTGTTGTTGTTGTCGTTGTTGTTGCTGTTGCTTTATTTCGACTATTTTCTACAAGTCCTAATGAGGATTATTGTGTTGGCCAAGAATTTTTGATGGCTGTAGTGATGCAGTAAGGAAATATGCTTTATGAATAAGAGAAGCCTCTTATGAGAAGCTAATTGATCAGGAAAAAAAATAGTGTTTAATATGTAGGCCCTGAAAACACAAATACAAAAAGTAATCACCCTCACAAGAAAAAAAGAATGGAAAATTTAGTATGGCATATGTAACAATTCTTTTAGTAATCATACTATTAGTGCTCAGACAATGGGGAGTTTAAAAAAAAGATTAGACAAATTTATGGATGAGGATGATAGGGGAAATTAGGCAGTGGTGTTCATACAGAGACTGCCACGAATATAATCTAACGGCCTCTTGCAACTTCCCTCATTTTCTCATGTTATTATGTTCTCTCTTAACAAGACTAAAGTTTTCCCTACGCACTCACAGCAGAAACACCTTCCTGATATGGCTCGCATTTTCAGAAAGAGGAGAAAAGCAGCACGATCATAAGAGGTCCAGCCTTCTCCCCGCTGGTCACGCCGGCCACCCTTCTTCTTCTCTCCCTCGCGAGCGTCTCTGCTTTCGGTAAGTATTTGTCACACACTATGGGGATGAGGTTTTCACTAGGGTTTAAACTCTTGTTGTTGTTGTTGTTGTTGTTGTTGTTGTTGTTGTTGTTGTTGTTGTTGTTGTTGTCCTCTAACTTAGATTATAGGTGGAAGAAGAGAGACTCTAAAATTTTAGATATGTTTACATTACTTGCGAAACTATGAGAGAGAGAGAGAGAGAGAGAGAGAGAGAGAGAGAGAGAGAGAGAGAGAGAGAGAGAGAGAGAGAGAGAGAGAGAGAGAGAGAGCGAGCGAGAGAGAGAGAGAGAGAGAGAGAGAGAGAGAGAGAGAGAGAGAGAGAGAGAGAGAGAGAGAACAACAGGCGTTCTGGGGGCCTTGGAATCCCTGAATGCATGGGTTCGAATCCTGGCCACGGTCTAAGGGGAGTTTGGTCATCCACTCACAGTAACGATTCCCAAATGGGTGGTCCTTCAGATAGGAGGTCTCCATTAGGTGATCTCCCTTATCCCATAAACTCTCCTAAAAAAACCCCGCATCATATAAATGAAAAAAAACAAAGCATCGGTGTTTGAAAAAGAGAAAAAAAGAGAAAAACTATGGATAATGAATCAGTTAACTGTTACATTTCATTTATTTACTTCAGCTGTTTACATGTGGTACCTTTAAAATTACTCGTTCATGACCTACAGTTGTAATTTTCCTTTCAGCCATGTATGCAAGTGTGACCTTAGATGGTGTGCCAGACGAGCCTGAGATCCAACACCAGCACCTCCACGAGCCTCGATACGCTGCCCACTGAATCAGTGTTTCTGTGAACTCGATGACAATGATGTCCTAATGTTGTGCCTTTGTAGTGGTGAGACCAGTCAGCCTTAACTTATGTGCGTGTGTTTGTTCTTTACATCTTATCAAAAGACGTTGTATCAGTAAGACATGTTTTGTTTTTTTAGTTCATTTTATACAGTGTAAGCAATTATGGAAACATCTAAACACTGAAATAAAAAATCACACACACACACACACACACACACACACACACACACACACACACACACACACACACACACACACACGTGGTTTCAGCCCTACCCGAAGATTAGTCTATGAGTCCTGACCTCGCTCCGTAGGGAAAAGGCTGGCTGGGTGACCAGCAGGTGACCGTAACAGTGAGCACACACACACACACACACACACACACACACACACACACACACACAC
>CM035205.1:6080392-6090461 GCA_020233015.1 Callinectes sapidus | reverse complement strand
CACACACACACACACACACACACACACACACACACACACACACACACACACACACATTCATAATCGCATTTTTTTCAATTTTCCGCTTCCACGCCTCTAATGTATTGCTGATATCTCATTCTGATCTTCACGTCACAAGTTCAGCTCAACAACTTAAATTTTACTTCTTTCGTCTTGTTCTTCCTCCATTAAGAAGGACCTTAGTTTGCTTCAGAGATATTACAGATAAATAGATATTTGATAATAATCGTAAAAGTTGACATCAATTATAAGTGTTCATTACTTATAGGTACATACACTACACTTTATAATTAAAACAGATGGTGACGTAATGGAAAGCGTTAACGAATATTATTTTTTAGGACAGAAAAATAGTCCAACTGAAGAAAAAATAATTAAAGAGAAGGTAACCATAGCGTGGAGATATCTTTATGAATAGATAGCATTATGAAAATAAATATTTTACAGGCAATAAAAAGAAAAATATTACAAATAGTACACTGGGGATTGATTTATTCGACGCGATGGAAATGTAGTCGTCTGAAAGACATGGGATGAGAATCTGAGAGCGACCAAGGAGTGATGGAGGGAATCATGCTTGACGCAGCTTCCACTTGCAGAGATAAGAGAACATCGTGGATTAGGGAACAGACTGAAGTTGAAGGTACTTTCAATACTGTTAGAGGAAAAAATTGCGAGAACGGGCAAGACATGAGACATGATAAGATAGAAATTCAGCAGCAGAATGACCACTTTAAAGTGACGAAAAAAAGGCAGAATAAATGAAGAAGTAAGTGGAAAAATGACATAAGAAGCTTTGCTCGGGTGGCCAGGATCAGGCAAGGCCTTGTTCTGCAGTAGGACCATACAAACTCCTATTGGTTATTAGTTACACACAATTTCTCTACTACTATTGACCATATACTGTATAGTACACAAATTATAACATATATTCTCGACGGGTAATGTTAATGTTAGAATTTAATATTAGATGATAATATTAACACACACACACACACACACACACACACACACACACACACACACACACACACACACACACACACACACACACACACACACACACACACACACACACACACACACACACACACATGCTTGTTTCACTTTCCTCCATGTCATTTAATTTCTTTGATGAGTTATTTCAGTGAGGTGCAATGTTCATCCCAGAAGCAATCCGCCGTCCCTGTGTCCGAGGAGCCGAGCAGCATCAGCCACCACCAACAGGGCCACCACCACCACCAGGCTGCATTGCCCTACGCCTGACCACACAGCTCCTATGGGAATAAGACTTCAGTGCTGTGCCACAGAAGTCCTCGCTTGTTACTAGATATGCCTAGCCTAAAAATAGGTAAATACTAGATATATGAATATAACTCAAGTCCATATTGCCTCTTGATCTTAATACCGACACGCCACATTAATGAGGGAAATGAATAGGTAAATACGAACGTACTGTGTATGTATAGAACATAATTATGTAGTGTACGTACTCATCAAATGAAAAAATCAAAGGGATATTTTTCGTCCTGCATCACCTGCTCGTACGTACGAGTGTATGTATTCAGGACTCAGGACTAAGAATTGCCTGGCCTGTCTTTCCTCCAAGGCTCTGATCATGGGGGGATCCTGACTACTGAAGTCGACACTTCTGAGGCAGCGACCCAAGACCCTAAAACTTTTTTTTAATTTGTTCTGAGAACAAGAAAATACTCCACATCCGTTATGCTTTAAGTAACACGCCCTGTGTGCTTCAGAACACTCACCGCCGGCGTGAAGGCTCTGGAAGGGCTGCGAGTGGTCGCCGAGGATGTAAGTTGGACTGTCACCGCCACTGGCCAGGTAGGGACCCTGACCCAAGTGACCCCTGATAGTGGTGGCTGTCCACAAGGACTCTCCGATCCGCGCCCCACACTATTTATTGGATAGATTGGGATCAAAGATCAAAATCAATCAGCAGATAAATTACTTGGGTGAATCTCTTGAGTTACGTTAAATGTTCGAAAATGCATCCGCGCAAATGAAACTAAATAAGGAATGTACAGTATATAATTTTAAAACAGACAAAGTTCTTACGGTGAGGTTAAAGGCTGAGTCAACGAAATGTGACTGATGGAGGGGGAGGGACACTTTGCCAATGAGGGTAGAAGTCAAGTCCTTCTCGGGAAGAATCTCGATGACCTCTGCTAAGCTTTCCTTCACCTGCAGAATGGGGAGAGGCGGACAGTTACACTTGACACACAGGCACGGCAGCTCCCCCTCCCCTGAATGTTAAGATGACGTGCCTTGTTACCGTTGATGAACCAGGTAAGGGTGGGGGGTGGATGGGCGCGCAGCACAGTACAGTTGGCAGTCAGCTGGTCTCCTGGACGGTAACGCACCCTGAAACCCGACACCACTGGCCGCGTGTCGGGAGGATCTAAGGAGGGAGAGAAGATTGTGTTACTAGTTTTATCACTCTGCATTGTCTGAGAAAACTTGCTAAAATAGTGTGGATAAAGATAAGAGAGAGAGAGAGAGAGAGAGAGAGAGAGAGAGAGAGAGAGAGAGAGAGAGAGAGAGAGAGAGAGAGAGAGAGAGAGAGAGAGAGAGAGAGAGAGAGAGAGAGAGAGAGAGCGAGAGAGAGCGAGAGAGAGAGAGAGAGAGAGAGAGAGCGAGAGAGAGAGAGAGAGAGAGAGAGAGAGAGAGAGAGAGAGAGAGAGAGAGAGAGAGAGAGAGAGAGAGAGAACCAAGCGTTTCAGAATACGAGACATGTCTAAGAGCAAATAAGAATGATGGCAAATTAGAATTATATTCTTACCCACGACAGTGAGGTTTGCACTGACAAGTTGTTGGGAGAAGGAAGGGAAGTCAGCTACTGCCTCACAGGTGTACACTCCCGAGGCTGCCACGCTCACTTCCTCCAGTACCACGTGACCCAATCCTCGCCCACCAGCCTGTGCTCCACATAATCAACAGGTACAGTATACACACCATGCGATACAATGTGCTCCATACATACGCTTGTCATAATTCATAGGTAAGTGGAATTTAATGAGTATAATGTTGTATTTTGAAGTTTGGTTATATTTCTCAAACCACTTAGGTATGTATGAGGGGAGCTTTTCAGAAACTATTCATATACATACATTTGTCTAAGGGATTTTTTTTCATGCTTACGGAGAAGGATGACTTGGTGTTTCATACAGGTTTTGCCCCTTATGATCATGCCGTCTTTTTGCAACTTTCCTTAATTTCTTTGCTCCAATATTTTAGTATAAGCTCTTTGATTTTTTAATATTTGCTATTCATTTTGGTAACTTAAGGTAACTTTAGGAACATGTAGCTGAGATAAACCTGACGCTGCTGCCACACTCTCACCTTGACCGAGAGCCCTGGCAGAGGGAAGACCGTGGCGAGGCTACCGCTGGAGGGAGGCTCGTCACGGCTAATGGGCGAGGCAGTGACGGCGGCGCGGTAGAACTGGGAGCCGTCCTTCCACCACGAGAGGGAGTACAGGGGTCCAGGCCAAGGATCAACCCAGCATTTCAGGGACACGTCTTCCCCAGCCTTAACCTCCTCAGGCACCTCCACGCCCTGGATTCGAACTCCTCGCGATCCTGAGGTGTGGATTATTATGGTTATAATTGTGTTATCTGTGGACCATGGCGGAGTCAAAGAAGGTGAAGGTGATGTTTGTACAGTTGCTGTCTATGGCTCTTTTCCTTATTCTTCCTTCTCATCCTCAACCTATCTTTGTTCAGATTTCTTTCATGATTTCTTCATTATCCAATTTTTTTTTTATATTAACCAAAAGATGTGTTGTAGTTTGTTTTTCCTTTGTAATCCGTTGCATTTTTCTTATTCCTCCTCCTCCTCCTCCTCCTCCTCCTCCTCCTCCTCCCTTTCTTCGTCGTGGTAATTATACTCTGTTCACGAACCCTACAAGCACAGGCCCTTCTTCCTAGGTGGAGCACGTCAGGGAATCAACACTGTGGCATAGTACTGACTAGTGATGTTTAGTGGAAAATAAGTGTTACAGTGCTTCATAGATTCTTTACCAACACACAAGTTAGTTGTGTTGAATACATAAAAAAATACCTTTCATTGACTTCACTAGATATCTTATTACTTTAACACGAAAACAAGTCAGTAGCACTCAAGTGCCAGTAGCACTCAAGTGTGTGTGTGTGTGTGTGTGTGTGTGTGTGTGTGTGTGTGTGTGTGTGTGTGTGTGTGTGTGTGTGTGTGTGTGTAATTACCAATTTTCCTTTAAAATCCGTTAAAACAACGATATAAACACTGAAAAAATCTTGTAAACCCTGTAAACATTTTAATTCCTTTTACAAAGCTTCATAAATTCCGAAATTTTTCCTAAGTAACACAACCTTTATAATCTACCATTGAAATCATGAACACACCCTTGAAAAAATATAAAAATTAGATATAGACCCTTAAAACTCTTTAAAACCCTTGAAACGACATTTATAAACCATCAGTATATCTTTAAAATCTAAAAATAAAATTTATTATAAGCAATGCATACATCACTTCTCAGCAATGCAATTATAAAAACAACTCTGAAAACTGGAGGGTGTATACGCAGAGTTAGTTAAATGCGGTAACCTTTCTCCGTAGACTTTTGCACTGCCCGGTTAGGGAGACGGAAAAACTCATTGAGATTAGCCTATATATTTTCCTGTATTCTTTCTCAAGTGTAGCTGTTTATACTACGACTACTACTATTTTCATTACTTCTACTACTACTACTACTACTACTATCATAAGTATTACTACCACCATTAATACTACTACTATTACTACTACTACTACTCCTACTACTACTACTACTACTACTACTACTAATAATAATAATAATAATAATTATTATTATTATTATTATTATTATTATTATTATTATTATTATTATTATTATTATTATTATTATTATTATTATTATAACAGTGTTCATAATAATGATAATAATACCACATATTAATATATTATCAATGGGCAGTGAGGCAGGAAGATGAGTGTGAGTGAGCCTCATACATGTATCATTACGATTTGAGGCTAGATAAAACAGTCACAAGCTCACCTTTCAGTACGATGATGAAGAGAAAGAATTTAGTGACCGTCATTCTTTATAGAATAGGTTGACAATTTTTATTTAGCCCTTTTGCTGGGAACTCGTCCTTTTCTCTCACTCTCTCTTTCACAGACGAACACTCACTCCCATTGGCGAGCCACTCCCTCGCAAGTCTTGGTTCCACCCGCCGCTGTGTGTCAAGGAGAGATTAACAGCTGTCTTTGGTGTAATTGATTCTCACACTGCCCAAATTATCGCTTCTTTTATCTTGGTATGCAGTCGGTATTGTTTATAAGATTTTGTAAGTAATGGCTTTGTGGAGCACCGAGGGAGAACCGCTGGCGTGGGTGGCTGGAGGTGGTCAACTGTCATCGTTCTCCTGGAGAGGCCTGTGTTGCACTTCTCGTCTCGGCTTTTCTCTCATCTCACGTCCCTCATTGACGTCGAGGACCTGATTACGACCTCCTCAAAAACTATAACATTTTTCACAAAGTTGACATGCTTGCAATTGTTTTCTTCTTTATGTCATGGTAATAGCATGTAAGTTATACGTACGTCCTCACTTTACATGTAACATTTGACGAAGTAACTTATCACTGTTAATAACGTGAGGAAGAAGGGAGGTGGTCGAAGGACTGATCCCTGTGTAAGTCAGTACAAGACGGTGAGTCAACACTTGACTGGAACGCGCCGCCCCTCCCACCTCAAGCAGCTACCACCAACTTGTCGCCGAAGGAGTGCCGTCACAAAACCGAATCTTGTATCCTTAAACGCTTTGTTCAAAGGCCACTAAGTTGTTTAGTTCAGTTCTATCAAATGTTGTTGTTGTTTTCAACTGGTAATATACAATACTTCTTTAATAGCGCCGTAATCATGGAAATATTCTCGAAAACCATAGGACTCACCACTAAGGCCTATTAAATCTCTCTCTCTCTCTCTCTCTCTCTCTCTCTCTCTCTCTCTCTCTCTCTCTCTCTCTCTGTGTGTGTGTGTGTGTGTGTGTGTGTGTGTGTGTGTGTGTGTGTGTGTGTGTGTGTGTGTGTATGGTTATCAGTGAACAATCTATACAAACCTTCATCCTCCAGAGCGGGACAGGTAACAGTGTAATGGTGTGACGTGGTGTTATTGGTTGAGTATCACTAGCAAATAGTAACTGGGAGTGACTGTAGAGTGTAGAGGATCGGACTTCGTTGCATTCTCTACATGGAAAGATCAAGCCAGTTCTCCCCTTGAAACGCTTGTTTTCTATGACAATCCTGTGGAATGATTGCACCAAAGCGGTTTATGCATTTTGTTGTCTAAGTGGATGATTGAAATTGATCATTCATACTATTTCTGGATGTTAATTGATAAATTTATATGTATACTGTGTGTGTGTGTGTGTGTGTGTGTGTGTGTGTGTGTGTGTGTGTGTGTAAAGGGATTTAGCCTGGTGTTAACTTATAGATTATGCATATGACATTTATTTATTTATTTTCACACGCCATTCTGTTTAATCTCTTAATTTTATAGAGATTCTGCTAAATCAATTACATCCAGTGACTTTATATACAGGCATTTCATAAGAACTATATAATATGAACCATTCACGTGCATTTAACCTAAGAATTCTGCATAGAAATAATTTATGGGAATAATGCATGGCAATTTTGGTGATAGTAAATGTTACTGTTAGAGGTATAAACATCAGACAGAAGTAAGGTTGTTTACATTGGCTTGTGCAGCTGCCAGATGTCTGCCTCTCACCATCACTCATTCTGATATTTCTGCACTCAGCGATACACTCATTGCCGCCAGGTGAGCTCCCCGCACAGTGAAGGCCCAGGGTGACGTGCAGCAATGTAGGTATATGATATATGTATGTTGTGTTAAGCCCAAGCACAACCCACGGTCGCTGTCAGGGCTGGTGGAAAAATGTCCTGCTAACCCAAACGTTTCAAAACTTAATTCTCTTTACACTTTTCTGGGTTGTTGGAAGGCGTTCCCCACCTGTTCTTTTACTGAGGAATTGCTAGTTTGGGTGTGATTGGTGTATGACATTCAGCATTTGCCTTGAGTCACACTAGTTGCTTTGACTGCCGAGGAGTGGTGAGGTGGTGAATCACATTACCGCTTCGGGGAAAATCTAGGGGGCTGGGTGGCATAGTTGGTTAAAGGGGCTCGTCTCGGGCTTCCTGTGCTGGCGGCCCGGGTTCGAATCCTTGCCAAATCTAGTTGACCAGTGGGAGATGTAGCGCTCTCCCGTTAACCCTAGTGGTGCCATATAACCTAAACTGTTGCAGCACCTAATGGAATCATTTCCATTTTGGGGAAAATCTAGGAGAGGATGCACCTCGCCTCGCACACCACTGCCACAATACGCTTTGTCTTGGGGATTAGGAAAGTGACATAGTCTATTAATTATGGCACTGTTTACTGAATTAAGTACCTATTGTTACCGAGGTGGTCTGGGATTACCACAGCAAAGGTTTGGGTAGAAGGGAAAGGAAAGCAAAAGCCTTTTCTGCCTCCCTGCTTTCTCGACAAGATCTTCATACAGCACAGGTGTCTTCTGCCACACACTTCATACCACTCTGTAATCTCACACATCAGTTACAGATAGTCATATACTGAAGATGCTCTCTCTTAGAAGGACTCCTGTAACAGAACTGGTTACCAATGTACCACAATTCCTAGCCTTTTATCCCAGAATTGAACAAAAAATCATTAGCCTTTCATCTCACAATAGTACAAAATTACATCAAAACTAAATAAAGATGAATTTGTTTAATTATTATTGATAACCAAATTCCATTTTCTTCCAACTCCAGTGGTTTTCTTTGATGAAGACTGCACTACACCCGTGACATTGCTTTGTGAAACTGACGGACCTCACTCGCCTCACAACAATTACTTGGTGCAATACAGGAAGGCAGTTAGAATCAGCACAATTGACTGGGTCTGCATGGATTGCTGTACTGGATGTAGGCTTATAGCCTTTGCTGCACCACCTGTATTCAACAACAATTACTCCAAAATCACCTAAAGTAACAGTCTCTTTACGTAATGATGAAGCTACCAACATTACTCATGATGTTCCACTTCAATTTTCACTTTCCCCTGAACTGTTTTAATGTGTGAATATTTTTATAAAGCCCTTCAACTTTAACAAACCAGGAAAATGTGTTCAGATAAATGTGTAGTGTACTACATACCTTGATTTAATCTAATTTGATTTTAGTGTGTAAATTTTCAGTATACAGGTACCTCTTGATTTACGCAGGGGATGCATTCCTGAAGTGAGGGCGCAAAAAGAAAATTACATAAATCGAACTTTATGTGTGTATATATATATCAACTCCTGTGGCACCCTGAGGGATGCATAAGGCCTCAATGAATTCATGCCACCACCATCTATCCTGTGCCAACTCCTCCCAAATCCTCCCAACACTCCTCACCAGCTTCTCGCCTCATTGTGCGCATCCACGTCTCCTTCAGCCTTCCTCTCCCTCTTCTACCCTGCACTTGCCAACCGGGTGTTCCCCGTACAATCACTCCCTCCCTTCTGAAGACGTGTCCTAGCCATTTCCATCGAGACAATCTAACATATTCATCTACCGGTTGCACACCCGTAATTTTTCTCACTCTATGTATATATACAGTCGGCGCCATTGGTATTGGCGCGGCACGTTTTTTTCCCAGTAGCAATCAAAAAAGTAATAAACAAAAATATTTATGAGCCTCTAGTACTTTGTGGGGAGTCCTTTCCTCTTTAGGCAGCTCTCCAGGCGTCGAGGAACAGATTCAGCAAGTCTTTGGAGCATGGAAGGTTTCAAGTTGTCCCAGATGTCCTTAACCTCCTTCACGAGCTGTGGCACAGTTGAGGTGTTACGCCCTCGTAGCCGTCGCTTTATGAGTCCCCAAAGATTTTCAATGGGGTTAAAGTCTGGACTATTACCAGGCCAGTCCTTTATGTAGTCCACTCCCACAAACTCAAACCATTCCTTGATTAATTTGGCCGTGTGTGCAGGGGCTCCATCCTGCATGAACACTTCACTCTTGCACGCATCAAAGCAGTCCTCCAGATGGTCACACAACAGCTCCAAATAGCATTCCTTATTAACTGTAATGTTTTTAGGCAACACCACAAGTTTACCCTTGCCATGATACCCGAAGGCACCCCATATCATAACACTATCAGGGTACTTTACTGTCCCCTGCGTGTACTTAGGGTGGTACGGATCTGCGCCTGGTCGCAGCCTCCCCTTACCTCCTCGGTTCCCAGTGACATTAAATGTAGCTTCGTCACTCCACAATACACTCTTCCACTTCTCATTGTCCCACTTCAGGTACTTCTTACAAAACTGCACACGTTTTTGCCTCTGTTTCTCCGTGAGAATGGGTTTACATTGTGGCGCCCGATGCTCATAGCAGAGGTCGTCCTTGAGGCGGCGTTGGACTGTTCTGACAGACACCTGTTGTAGGAGTTTTGGGTTCTTTTCTTTCAGTTCTTTAGTTGTAATTCTAGGTTCAGCTTCCACCTGTCGCTGAAGCACCTTAAGAGTCCTCTTAGACACCTTCCTCTGTTTCCCAGCCCTCTTGACCTGGAGTGGTGGATCATCACCTCCTGCATCTCGACATTTTTTTGTCCATCTCTGGACACTGTGTAATGCTATGCCAGTCTGGATCGAAATATCCTTGTTGGACTTTCCTGCCACACAGAGTGATGATAAAGCTGCAATTTGCTCCTTTCTCAGCTCTGGACCTCGTGGCATTATCCCAAAATGCAAGAAATACCACAGGTAGTAGAAGCACGAAAACCACAAGGGTCGCGTGACAAAAAAAACATTAATGTACTCTCAATGAATCACCGCGGGCAACTTACGCCTCCTTTCTCTGTGTGGGACTTATGCTCTGCCCACTCCACCATGTGCTAGCGCGCCAATATCATTGCCGTTTTCTTTAGGTGGATACAGGGGGTCCTTGATAATTCGTCACAGA
>CM035205.1:6065705-6080292 GCA_020233015.1 Callinectes sapidus | reverse complement strand
AAGAATTGCCTGGCCTGTCTTTCCTCCAAGGCTCTGATCATGGGGGGATCCTGACTACTGAAGTCGACACTTCTGAGGCAGCGACCCAAGACCCTAAAACTTTTTTTTAATTTGTTCTGAGAACAAGAAAATACTCCACATCCGTTATGCTTTAAGTAACACGCCCTGTGTGCTTCAGAACACTCACCGCCGGCGTGAAGGCTCTGGAAGGGCTGCGAGTGGTCGCCGAGGATGTAAGTTGGACTGTCACCGCCACTGGCCAGGTAGGGACCCTGACCCAAGTGACCCCTGATAGTGGTGGCTGTCCACAAGGACTCTCCGATCCGTGCCCCACACTATTTATTGGATAGATTGGGATCAAAGATCAAAATCAATCAGCAGATAAATTACTTGGGTGAATCTCTTGAGTTACGTTAAATGTTCGAAAATGCATCCGCGCAAATGAAACTAAATAAGGAATGTACAGTATATAATTTTAAAACAGACAAAGTTCTTACGGTGAGGTTAAAGGCTGAGTCAACGAAATGTGACTGATGGAGGGGGAGGGACACTTTGCCAATGAGGGTAGAAGTCAAGTCCTTCTCGGGAAGAATCTCGATGACCTCTGCTAAGCTTTCCTTCACCTGCAGAATGGGGAGAGGCGGACAGTTACACTTGACACACAGGCACGGCAGCTCCCCCTCCCCTGAATGTTAAGATGACGTGCCTTGTTACCGTTGATGAACCAGGTAAGGGTGGGGGGGGGATGGGCGCGCAGCACAGTACAGTTGGCAGTCAGCTGGTCTCCTGGACGGTAACGCACCCTGAAACCCGACACCACTGGCCGCGTGTCGGGAGGATCTAAGGAGGGAGAGAAGATTGTGTTACTAGTTTTATCACTCTGCATTGTCTGAGAAAACTTGCTAAAATAGTGTGGATAAAGATAAGAGAGAGAGAGAGAGAGAGAGAGAGAGAGAGAGAGAGAGAGAGAGAGAGAGAGAGAGAGAGAGAGAGAGAGAGAGAGAGAGAGAGAGAGAGAGAGAGAGAGAGAGAGAGAACCAAGCGTTTCAGAATACGAGACATGTCTAAGAGCAAATAAGAATGATGGCAAATTAGAATTATATTCTTACCCACGACAGTGAGGTTTGCACTGACAAGTTGTTGGGAGAAGGAAGGGAAGTCAGCTACTGCCTCACAGGTGTACACTCCCGAGGCTGCCACGCTCACTTCCTCCAGTACCACGTGACCCAATCCTCGCCCACCAGCCTGTGCTCCACATAATCAACAGGTACAGTATACACACCATGCGATACAATGTGCTCCATACATACGCTTGTCATAATTCATAGGTAAGTGGAATTTAATGAGTATAATGTTGTATTTTGAAGTTTGGTTATATTTCTCAAACCACTTAGGTATGTATGAGGGGAGCTTTTCAGAAACTATTCATATACATACATTTGTCTAAGGGATTTTTTTTCATGCTTACGGAGAAGGATGACTTGGTGTTTCATACAGGTTTTGCCCCTTATGATCATGCCGTCTTTTTGCAACTTTCCTTAATTTCTTTGCTCCAATATTTTAGTATAAGCTCTTTGATTTTTTAATATTTGCTATTCATTTTGGTAACTTAAGGTAACTTTAGGAACATGTAGCTGAGATAAACCTGACGCTGCTGCCACACTCTCACCTTGACCGAGAGCCCTGGCAGAGGGAAGACCGTGGCGAGGCTACCGCTGGAGGGAGGCTCGTCACGGCTAATGGGCGAGGCAGTGACGGCGGCGCGGTAGAACTGGGAGCCGTCCTTCCACCACGAGAGGGAGTACAGGGGTCCAGGCCAAGGATCAACCCAGCATTTCAGGGACACGTCTTCCCCAGCCTTAACCTCCTCAGGCACCTCCACGCCCTGGATTCGAACTCCTCGCGATCCTGAGGTGTGGATTATTATGGTTATAATTGTGTTATCTGTGGACCATGGCGGAGTCAAAGAAGGTGAAGGTGATGTTTGTACAGTTGCTGTCTATGGCTCTTTTCCTTATTCTTCCTTCTCATCCTCAACCTATCTTTGTTCAGATTTCTTTCATGATTTCTTCATTATCCAATTTTTTTTTTATATTAACCAAAAGATGTGTTGTAGTTTGTTTTTCCTTTGTAATCCGTTGCATTTTTCTTATTCCTCCTCCTCCTCCTCCTCCTCCTCCTCCTCCTCCTCCCTTTCTTCGTCGTGGTAATTATACTCTGTTCACGAACCCTACAAGCACAGGCCCTTCTTCCTAGGTGGAGCACGTCAGGGAATCAACACTGTGGCATAGTACTGACTAGTGATGTTTAGTGGAAAATAAGTGTTACAGTGCTTCATAGATTCTTTACCAACACACAAGTTAGTTGTGTTGAATACATAAAAAAATACCTTTCATTGACTTCACTAGATATCTTATTACTTTAACACGAAAACAAGTCAGTAGCACTCAAGTGCCAGTAGCACTCAAGTGTGTGTGTGTGTGTGTGTGTGTGTGTGTGTGTGTGTGTGTGTGTGTGTGTGTGTGTGTGTGTGTGTGTGTGTGTAATTACCAATTTTCCTTTAAAATCCGTTAAAACAACGATATAAACACTGAAAAAATCTTGTAAACCCTGTAAACATTTTAATTCCTTTTACAAAGCTTCATAAATTCCGAAATTTTTCCTAAGTAACACAACCTTTATAATCTACCATTGAAATCATGAACACACCCTTGAAAAAATATAAAAATTAGATATAGACCCTTAAAACTCTTTAAAACCCTTGAAACGACATTTATAAACCATCAGTATATCTTTAAAATCTAAAAATAAAATTTATTATAAGCAATGCATACATCACTTCTCAGCAATGCAATTATAAAAACAACTCTGAAAACTGGAGGGTGTATACGCAGAGTTAGTTAAATGCGGTAACCTTTCTCCGTAGACTTTTGCACTGCCCGGTTAGGGAGACGGAAAAACTCATTGAGATTAGCCTATATATTTTCCTGTATTCTTTCTCAAGTGTAGCTGTTTATACTACGACTACTACTATTTTCATTACTTCTACTACTACTACTACTACTACTATCATAAGTATTACTACCACCATTAATACTACTACTATTACTACTACTACTACTCCTACTACTACTACTACTACTACTACTACTAATAATAATAATAATAATAATTATTATTATTATTATTATTATTATTATTATTATTATTATTATTATTATTATTATTATTATTATTATTATTATTATAACAGTGTTCATAATAATGATAATAATACCACATATTAATATATTATCAATGGGCAGTGAGGCAGGAAGATGAGTGTGAGTGAGCCTCATACATGTATCATTACGATTTGAGGCTAGATAAAACAGTCACAAGCTCACCTTTCAGTACGATGATGAAGAGAAAGAATTTAGTGACCGTCATTCTTTATAGAATAGGTTGACAATTTTTATTTAGCCCTTTTGCTGGGAACTCGTCCTTTTCTCTCACTCTCTCTTTCACAGACGAACACTCACTCCCATTGGCGAGCCACTCCCTCGCAAGTCTTGGTTCCACCCGCCGCTGTGTGTCAAGGAGAGATTAACAGCTGTCTTTGGTGTAATTGATTCTCACACTGCCCAAATTATCGCTTCTTTTATCTTGGTATGCAGTCGGTATTGTTTATAAGATTTTGTAAGTAATGGCTTTGTGGAGCACCGAGGGAGAACCGCTGGCGTGGGTGGCTGGAGGTGGTCAACTGTCATCGTTCTCCTGGAGAGGCCTGTGTTGCACTTCTCGTCTCGGCTTTTCTCTCATCTCACGTCCCTCATTGACGTCGAGGACCTGATTACGACCTCCTCAAAAACTATAACATTTTTCACAAAGTTGACATGCTTGCAATTGTTTTCTTCTTTATGTCATGGTAATAGCATGTAAGTTATACGTACGTCCTCACTTTACATGTAACATTTGACGAAGTAACTTATCACTGTTAATAACGTGAGGAAGAAGGGAGGTGGTCGAAGGACTGATCCCTGTGTAAGTCAGTACAAGACGGTGAGTCAACACTTGACTGGAACGCGCCGCCCCTCCCACCTCAAGCAGCTACCACCAACTTGTCGCCGAAGGAGTGCCGTCACAAAACCGAATCTTGTATCCTTAAACGCTTTGTTCAAAGGCCACTAAGTTGTTTAGTTCAGTTCTATCAAATGTTGTTGTTGTTTTCAACTGGTAATATACAATACTTCTTTAATAGCGCCGTAATCATGGAAATATTCTCGAAAACCATAGGACTCACCACTAAGGCCTATTAAATCTCTCTCTCTCTCTCTCTCTCTCTCTCTCTCTCTCTCTCTCTCTCTCTCTCTCTCTCTGTGTGTGTGTGTGTGTGTGTGTGTGTGTGTGTGTGTGTGTGTGTGTATGGTTATCAGTGAACAATCTATACAAACCTTCATCCTCCAGAGCGGGACAGGTAACAGTGTAATGGTGTGACGTGGTGTTATTGGTTGAGTATCACTAGCAAATAGTAACTGGGAGTGACTGTAGAGTGTAGAGGATCGGACTTCGTTGCATTCTCTACATGGAAAGATCAAGCCAGTTCTCCCCTTGAAACGCTTGTTTTCTATGACAATCCTGTGGAATGATTGCACCAAAGCGGTTTATGCATTTTGTTGTCTAAGTGGATGATTGAAATTGATCATTCATACTATTTCTGGATGTTAATTGATAAATTTATATGTATACTGTGTGTGTGTGTGTGTGTGTGTGTGTGTGTGTGTGTGTGTGTGTGTGTGTGTGTGTGTAAAGGGATTTAGCCTGGTGTTAACTTATACATTATGCATATGACATTTATTTATTTATTTTCACACGCCATTCTGTTTAATCTCTTCATTTTATAGAGATTCTGCTAAATCAATTACATCCAGTGACTTTATATACAGGCATTTCATAAGAACTATATAATATGAACCATTCACGTGCATTTAACCTAAGAATTCTGCATAGAAATAATTTATGGGAATAATGCATGGCAATTTTGGTGATAGTAAATGTTACTGTTAGAGGTATAAACATCAGACAGAAGTAAGGTTGTTTACATTGGCTTGTGCAGCTGCCAGATGTCTGCCTCTCACCATCACTCATTCTGATATTTCTGCACTCAGCGATACACTCATTGCCGCCAGGTGAGCTCCCCGCACAGTGAAGGCCCAGGGTGACGTGCAGCAATGTAGGTATATGATATATGTATGTTGTGTTAAGCCCAAGCACAACCCACGGTCGCTGTCAGGGCTGGTGGAAAAATGTCCTGCTAACCCAAACGTTTCAAAACTTAATTCTCTTTACACTTTTCTGGGTTGTTGGAAGGCGTTCCCCACCTGTTCTTTTACTGAGGAATTGCTAGTTTGGGTGTGATTGGTGTATGACATTCAGCATTTGCCTTGAGTCACACTAGTTGCTTTGACTGCCGAGGAGTGGTGAGGTGGTGAATCACATTACCGCTTCGGGGAAAATCTAGGGGGCTGGGTGGCATAGTTGGTTAAAGGGGCTCGTCTCGGGCTTCCTGTGCTGGCGGCCCGGGTTCGAATCCTTGCCAAATCTAGTTGACCAGTGGGAGATGTAGCGCTCTCCCGTTAACCCTAGTGGTGCCATATAACCTAAACTGTTGCAGCACCTAATGGAATCATTTCCATTTTGGGGAAAATCTAGGAGAGGATGCACCTCGCCTCGCACACCACTGCCACAATACGCTTTGTCTTGGGGATTAGGAAAGTGACATAGTCTATTAATTATGGCACTGATTACTGAATTAAGTACCTATTGTTACCGAGGTGGTCTGGGATTACCACAGCAAAGGTTTGGGTAGAAGGGAAAGGAAAGCAAAAGCCTTTTCTGCCTCCCTGCTTTCTCGACAAGATCTTCATACAGCACAGGTGTCTTCTGCCACACACTTCATACCACTCTGTAATCTCACACATCAGTTACAGATAGTCATATACTGAAGATGCTCTCTCTTAGAAGGACTCCTGTAACAGAACTGGTTACCAATGTACCACAATTCCTAGCCTTTTATCCCAGAATTGAACAAAAAATCATTAGCCTTTCATCTCACAATAGTACAAAATTACATCAAAACTAAATAAAGATGAATTTGTTTAATTATTATTGATAACCAAATTCCATTTTCTTCCAACTCCAGTGGTTTTCTTTGATGAAGACTGCACTACACCCGTGACATTGCTTTGTGAAACTGACGGACCTCACTCGCCTCACAACAATTACTTGGTGCAATACAGGAAGGCAGTTAGAATCAGCACAATTGACTGGGTCTGCATGGATTGCTGTACTGGATGTAGGCTTATAGCCTTTGCTGCACCACCTGTATTCAACAACAATTACTCCAAAATCACCTAAAGTAACAGTCTCTTTACGTAATGATGAAGCTACCAACATTACTCATGATGTTCCACTTCAATTTTCACTTTCCCCTGAACTGTTTTAATGTGTGAATATTTTTATAAAGCCCTTCAACTTTAACAAACCAGGAAAATGTGTTCAGATAAATGTGTAGTGTACTACATACCTTGATTTAATCTAATTTGATTTTAGTGTGTAAATTTTCAGTATACAGGTACCTCTTGATTTACGCAGGGGATGCATTCCTGAAGTGAGGGCGCAAAAAGAAAATTACATAAATCGAACTTTATGTGTGTATATATATATCAACTCCTGTGGCACCCTGAGGGATGCATAAGGCCTCAATGAATTCATGCCACCACCATCTATCCTGTGCCAACTCCTCCCAAATCCTCCCAACACTCCTCACCAGCTTCTCGCCTCATTGTGCGCATCCACGTCTCCTTCAGCCTTCCTCTCCCTCTTCTACCCTGCACTTGCCAACCGGGTGTTCCCCGTACAATCACTCCCTCCCTTCTGAAGACGTGTCCTAGCCATTTCCATCGAGACAATCTAACATATTCATCTACCGGTTGCACACCCGTAATTTTTCTCACTCTATGTATATATATATATATATACACACACACACACACACACACACACACACACACACACACACACACACACACACACACACACACACACACACACACACACTTTTATATATATTCAAATAGGAATGTATACAATTTATTGGCTCCTTGACAGAATGAGCTCCTTTCGTCACAAATGAATGTTTACTGACAGAGTATTGTAATCAATTATCTGATTGCATTTATTTTTTTCAGCAACCCTCCTCCACCACCTTCTCCTCCACCAACTCCTCCACCAACGCCACCCCCAACACCGCCTCCAACACCGCCTCCCACTCCACCACCCACACCTCCTCCTTCACCCCCTCCCCCCCCACCACCGCCTCCGCCGCCACCACCACCATAATGTTGGAAGTGACCTGCAACGACCGCCTGGGGAAGAAAGTAAGAGTCAAATGCAATCCGGACGACACCATAGGGGACCTGAAGAAGCTCATAGCGGCTCAGACGGGCACCCGCTGGGACAAGATTGTGTTGAAGAAGTGGTACACAATCTTCAAGGACCATATAACGATCAGTGACTACGAGATCCACGATGGGATGAACCTGGAGCTGTACTATCAGTGAGGCCCCTCACCAGACCCTGGCCTCCTTTCCCTCCCTCTGTGTATGATCCTCCTCAAAGATGATGACCTATATTCTTTCCCTAATTTCTCCCAACATTTGGACATCTGTTGAGAAATATTGCCACAAAGAATTTGAATGTCAAGATTGCTCACATTATGAAGTCTTGTTTTAAGGCTTTTTTTTTTCTTTGAATTAAAAGTGAACTTTGCCTATGATTTAAATGTTGGATTTGTTGCTGGCATATTTGTACATGAGTTTGCATTGCAGGAGCTACACGTGAATAAGGTGTAATCAGTTATTTGCTTGGTCACTTGCAGGTAATACATTGCAGTATGTTCAATTGATTGGAGCCATATTGTCAAGTTTTTAATAAAATTAAAAACATGATTACTTTCTCTTTTATCTTGTGAGTTTACTTATCTGTGCATTTCCTTCTTATTTACAGTATACTTCCATGCATTAATGTGAAATGGATGATACAATATTACTGTGGAGAGGCGTATGTATTTTTCCAGAGTTTGCTGTTACTAAAGAGTCTTGGATTATAAAAAAAAGTAAGTTTATCTTGGTCTTTTGAATGTCGTATGAGTTCTAGACTGTCTCATTTAGCAAGCTTGAAGAGGTGCAGGATGTGACACAACTAATGGACTATGTACTCTTCACAGAACAGCCAGCAAGCTCAGCAGTGATGGCAAGCATTATTACAGTATATTTAGGTGGCATCTGTATGGTCTTTCCATTGCTGCCATTCTGTTTTGTGTGTTTCTTGTGATAAAAGTGTCATTGAAATGTTCTTTAAATTTGTTATGACTACCACTTCTTGACAGGTCTTGCATCTCCAAAGCCAGCTCACATACAACTGACTGCTGGCAGGCAGACTGACTGCTCCTTGCTTCACCCAACATTTGTCAACTACTTACCAATTACCAGGGTGTACCCAATCAATAAGCAGTTAAATAAGTATGGAGATGTGTGTGTGTGTGTGTGTGTTTGTGTGTATTTACCTAGTTGTATTATACAGGGTTCGAGCGAGGCTCATAGGGTCCTGTCTCCATATCTCCATATATCCAACATTTCCTTGAACTTATGGATATTGGTTGCTGTAACAACCTCTTCTTTCAATCCATTCCAGGTGTCCACAATTCTGTGGAAAACTGTACTTTTTTGTGTCCTTTTGTGTGTGTGTGTGTGCGTTTGTGTGTATTTACCTAGTTGTATTATACAGTGTTCGAGAGGGGGGGTGGCTCATAGTGTCCTGTCTCCATATCTCCATATATCCAACATTTCCTTGAATTTATGTGTATTGGTTGCTGTAAAAACCTCTTCTTTTAAGCCATTCCAAGTGTCCACAACTCTATGTGGAAAACTACTTCTTTATTTTTTTTATTTTTTTATTTGTGTGTGTGTGTAATGCCAGATGATACAGTATCTCTTTTAACATGCAAAACAAGTCTATATTCTATTTAGTTAGTTTTTCAAGGCTGGAAAGCAGTTAGCTTGGTAATACAGTATGCTTTACCAACACCAGTGATGCACGACCACCTGCCTTACTGTTGTCAAAATAAGTGCTTGACAGTTTTTATGATTTTATGATGCAAGCAGTGATTCTACATTGTTATCTGAATCTTTAAACAAAAATGTTATTTGTCAAGGAACTTTTCTTAGTGGACAGAGGAGATTGAGTTCTATGTGAGCTCTTTACACAGTTTGTAGAATTTTTCTTCTGTTTTTTTGTTATAGGGATGGATGGCCCTGCAAGACTGCATTTCTGGCATGGCAATATGTGTAAAGGGTGGTGTTGGTATTCCTTCATGCTGGAGTGAATGACTTCATCAACTGTGTTGGTTGTAGGTCACTCATTTGCTTGTCATGACTTTGTTTTGCCATCTACCATCTTTCTAAGACACACAAACTACTGAGGAAGCTAAGGTAATATTATAGTTGTTTATAAACTCTTTTCCATTTATGCTCCAGACCAATTCATAGTAAAGTGAAGTACTTTTCTGCATATAGTGGGGCTGCCTGTATTGTGGTCAATTGATTCTGGGCAGATGTTGTGCTGTCAAAACTGTGTTATAGAAGACAGACTTTCAGTACAAAATCATTCTATTTAGTTCTGGCCACTTTCCCAAACTCTGCCTTTTGTCACTTTTATCCCATGTGTTTTCTTAATTCATCCCCCCAAAAATATATATCACAAAGCTAAATTTCAATGCCAATTTGAAAAAAAAGTAGAAATAATTATCAGGAAAAAATGTACAATTACAAAAATTAAGTGTTTTCAAATCTCAATGGCAGACATTGCTTGAGCATTCTGTAGCAGGGATGGAGTGGGGCCAGGTGCTTCAGTGGACGTATGATCATCAAGATCGCTATCAGACTCCTGTGGGAATTGGCCAACAAATAGGCCACCATGCAAGCTGCTTCCTGCCCATCCTGCTCCAGCCATGCCCTGCCAACCCTCTCTACCAACAAGCAGTGCTATAATGAAACCCCATTGTGCTAAATCAAGTCAATGGGACTGCCACAAATAGGCCTGACAGCCTCTTGCAGCTTCCCTCATTTAATTATGTTCTTATGTTCAATGGAACATTGTGTTTGATAAAAAACGCACAGTAAAAAGCCATGATATAGGTGGCCCCACTGTACTTTATATTAGACCATGACAAGATAACACATTCTAACTGAGGAAATTCATCTTGGATCCAATGTTACATTTACTATGTAATGTACAGCATATCATTCTTGCTTAGGGTTATGCTGTTAAAGAAATATTCATCTAGGTACACAACAATATCCTCATTAATCAAGAATTATAATGTTTTACTTTAATGACTGAATGAAATAACCTGGTTTGTGTGGAAAACTTTGTCTTGGGCAGTTTTGTAGATACATCATACATTGGTTTGCATAGGTCTTGTGATGGGCAAAGCTGGGGTATCCATAAAAGTTCCTATATATACCTATATATATTTACATATATTTAGGTAGAGATACAGATTTAGGTTGAGAGAAAGAGTGAGGAATGTATGCCTCCATGCCAGACACCATTGTCACCTCTGTTATGCGTTCAGCACACAGAGCTGGGTCTCTGTCACGGGAACAGTTATCATTCCAGGGAAAATCCACATAATACATTCTCAGGTCCCCCCAATTGGCAGAAGCAAAATGCCAGAGGTGTCTACTCTCCGTATCCTTTCTAATCTAGTTTCTTCCTTTTGTCTGGGTGTTATATATATATATATATATATATATATATATATATATATAGATATATATATATATATATATATATATATATATATATGGTGCTTCTTTCGTGCAGACTTCTGTTAGCGCTTGTGATTTGCCTTCTGGTATGTTAAGTGTTGGGGTATCTTCGTTCCAGTATATTCTATCCAGGATGAAGTTGATCGTTCTGTCTACTGGGACATTTGTGAAGAGGCTCTTGACATCAAGGGAGGTGATGAGTTGGTCTTCGTTTTTAGGTGATACTTTGAGGATCTCTAGGAAGCGAATTCTCAGCTGGAATGTAAGGTGTCAGGATTTCGTTGAGTTTCTTGGCGATGGCATGTGTTGGCATTGGGATCTGTGAGATTATATATATATATATATATATATATATATATATATATATATATATATATATATATAAGGTAAGGTCTGTAATTTAGAGTATCTTCCCCATTTCCATTTATATATTGGACAAGGGTTTGCCCATATTCAGTCCTTTGGGGCTTTCCCTTATTCCACTGAAGCATTTATTTAATTGCAAATCTTCTCTGATAGTTGAGGACTGCACTCTCAGAAAACACAATTTCTGTTTGGCAGAAAAATAAAAATCCAATAGAAAACATTTGTTATAGTACTATATAGAAAGATCACATGTTGAATATGGTTTTATATTTTAATACTGTTTAGGTGATGTTAATCTTGCAAGTCTAGTAGAATTTGTTTGATTGTTGTGTCTAATCTGTTGTGGAAGTTAGCAAGTGTTGATGGAAGAAAACTTTGGAATGTGCAAAATCATTAAGAGCTGCTGGTCGCCAAGAAAAGTGATAGATTTATAGGAAAACTTGAATTCCTGGATGAAGAATGTTTGGTGGACCTACACATCTCTATCAGTCAGATTATGAAGTGTGTAGCTATGCTGCTTGAGACAGTCTTTATATCTTTGATTTTATGTCACTACAAAGTTATTTCTCTTCTCTGAGATTGCACATGTTTATTTATTCTTTGATTTATTGTATTGTTTCCAGTAGGTGATGTGCACCTTGTTGAGTGTGTTCCTCCATCAGTACAAATATAGTGGGAAAATGTGTGGTGTTTATTGCCAAAACGTTTGCACTACAATGAATTCAGCCATTTGCAAATTGATGTTCTTTGAAACCAATTTGTCAAACAGCCCAGAGGCAATGTTGCTGTGTTTTGGACTGCCTTGTGAATACATACCTCATTTAAATGTCTTGCAACAGTCCAAAGATAGTGATGATTTATCCAGATTAGAAGAACTCACATTGGGAATGCTAATCCTTCCTCTTTGTATTTTCTAAATGCAATAATCTCTTATTTCCTTCTCTTTCATCCCATTATTCTGGAACTAAAAAAAACTAAAACCACTCCTACAAGTATCAAACTATCTTTAGCTCAATCTTGAACCTTTCCTTACTAACTATGGTCCCCTGACTTGCTTTACATGCATTCGTATTTTCAAATTCAATTGGTATTTGTGTTCTCATTAGTTCACCCTGACTAAGTAATCCAGAGAAACTTAAGAAAAAAGAAAGAAACATCACAGGTAGCCATGTGCACTTATGTATGGCTAAGTCAGTGATCCTTTTTTGCAGTACAGGCAATACTAGGTCCCTGCATAAAGATACTGCAAGACACACCAACATGTTGAGAAATAATGAACTTTTCCAAAGTCTCTCTTTGTCAGCTTTACATTGTATGATTATTCAGATTTGTTTGTGTCATTTTATCAAGTTAGTAGGTTACCAGAATCACATAAAACTATACAGTAATCAAGCTGTCAGTATTACAAAAACTTGTTCAAAATTATTGGGTAGACAAATCATTATGTTAATTCTTGTTCTAGTTTGTGGGCAGTCCTTGTTTCTACATCTTCAATACCCCATGCTCATTAACTCCATCTAAGCACCCTTTAGCTGTTAAATATACTTTTTTTTGAATAATATTTCCTATATTTCTTGTCGATGTTTGGTAAGACTTCGCTGTTTTAGGAGTGCGTTGTGGTTTACGTAGCAGTGAAAGAGTGAAATTGAATTATTATTCACTCAATGTTCGAAGGAAGTTTTCATTATGTTAAGTTTGGTTTCAAGCCACATACTGTCTGAGGATGTATGTTGTCAGATTTTTTTGTTTAGTTGATTCTTTTATTTTCTGGGAAAATAGAACTCTCTCTAAACGAAAGAGCCGATTGTCAATCAGGAGAAAATTAAGAAATATAATTTTCGCATGATCATCACCTCATCCATCGTTTCAATCAATTCACATTACATGTATGATGGAGTTGTGGGTGGGCGGAATCGAATGATATTCTGAAACACATCTGTGCTCTACCTCCACTCTTTCAAAAGTCTTTCTTTTAATTTACACAAGTTTTTAAGGGAAATTGACATTTATACATTATTAAATGGTGAAACTCTCTTGAGAACCCTGCTAATCATCTCTGTGGCCTTGAGAAATAGTCGTGGTGAGAAAGGAAAGTGTCTCAGTGAATACGGACCTAAGCACTACTTTGTACCATGCAAATCCCAACCATACCTTCGCGTGATGGAATTCTGGTGTGGACGTGACTTAGCGCCATCCATCCACTGCATCACAAGTGTATGCTGCCGCCCCCACCAGACACTAAATATTTGATGAGGATTGATGCTCTTTTACTTTTTTTCATTTGTGTATATGATTTATTCATTTATTTCAATTTCATAGTGTTATAATTACTTTTTGGTTCCTCGTCGCGTCCTACACTCAAGTTAGCCTTTCTTATCTCCTAGCAGCCAATCCTCGTATGTTCCTCGCCGCTGTATCTCGGACGCTGTGTGTGTGTGTTTCGCAAGCTCAACTTCAAATATCAAAAAGAGTTATTCACACAGTAATCTCTTGAACTTGACAGCCTTACATGATATCACCAAGACTCATTGCACAATAATAATTATCATAGGTTTGTTATAATGTGGCATACCAGACCTCAGCTTTAGGCCGCGCTCCCTTTGGTCTTGGTAAAACAAAAGTGAATGAGATACACGTGAATAAACTTTTTGTTGAGCCACTGAATGTCATATCAGCTGTTTTCTATGAGCACACCTGAATAGTTCACTGCATGTATATACTCAATAGTCATTCTCGAGTTCTCCACCGAGTTTTGTAATTTTCAACCTCGCAGTTGTCTTTCACTGGATTAATTTGACAGGAGTGTTTTCTTTTCTTTTTCTTTTTTATTTCTTTTTTACAATCTGGGCTTTCAACGGAAATTTATGGGCTAATGGAGACCTATCTGAAAGCCCACTCACTTAGGGATCGTTACCCCGAGTGGATGCTAGGATTCGAACCCCAGGCTCCCAGAGCACACTCTGTTCCACTGTACCACTGCGGCCCGGAAGTTGCATTTCCTTATTGTCGGCTATACGGTTGGGGTGGGAAGAGTGTTTATACTTGTTCCTCGCTGTCTAGATAAGGTGGATTAAATTATTATTTGTCCAGTAAATAGTGATCGCTTCTGACAGATCGCGATCCGTCACCGTAGCAGGATTAAAAGAATACAGGGTTGACCCGTTTCGGAGTAAAAATGAGCAGGCTTGGCGCATGACGTCACGCGGCTTCTTCAGGTCGGGGTCAAGAGGAACTCATGAGATCAGTCTGTCCTTGACCTCAGCGGAGTACATGACAGCGCAGACGTTGGCCGCACCTCCCAGCGCGCGACAATGGCTAATATATATATATATATATATATATATATATAT
>CM035205.1:6042101-6043787 GCA_020233015.1 Callinectes sapidus | reverse complement strand
CCCCCTGCCTCTCTCTCTCTCTCTCTCTCTCTCTCTCTCTCTCTCTCTCTCTCTCTCTCTCTCTCTCTCTCTCTCTCTCTCTCTCTCTCTCTCTCTCTCTCTCTCAAAAGAAAAATATACCAAATGTTATAATTGTCTTTTTGTTTTGCGTATCAAATCAACAATCTTTACTTTTTGTGTTTGGAATTGATGCTTTTGGATTCTAGCACATTTCAGTCCTATTGGTGACATTTAGGGAAAGGGAAACGAATAGTGGAAGGGAAAAGGGAAACGAATAGTGGAAGGGAGAGCGGAAAAAAATGTGGAGCAGGAATAGAAAGAAATAATAAATGGATTAAAAAAACGCGCTTAGATAATTCTGAGGCTGTGTGGAAGTATGTGGGAGGAGAACAGAAGGAGCTTATAGTCATCGTGCTTCCCTTGAGCTTAATCCCATTAGTCAAGACGAGGGAAGGGGATTCCTCCGCCTGTCCCCCTCACTCTCTTGGTCAGGCTTTCATTATTCGTTGTACATCAAGTTGTTGCTCTCAAACACACTTTTATACTTTAAGGAAAAAAACAAAAACAAAAATATTCAAGTGTATTGATTACAAAAGGTAGGAAAAAAGATAACACTGTATACCAATATTCATTTATGAATTTTATTAAAAAAATATAGTACAAATATAAGACTTGATCTACCATATACATAACTATATGACTGGAAAGGGTGGAGTGAAGCGAGGTATAATGAAGTAACTGAATCAGACACTTCCGTACATTGTAATTTGAACATGACAATTAGAATGAATAAATGAAGATGATGGTGTTTGACTATCAGTAAAATTCTACGGTAGAATGTTTGCAATGTAAATATGATGGTGAAGTGATGACTAAACCTTTTCTTCTCAAGTGTAGACACATTCACTCTCGATGAGGGTGTTATGGGGTGCACGGGCAGTCCCTATCGTTCTCCTCGTCTGTTTGAGTCTAGGTTGGTATAGATCCTCTCCGCGTGGGTCACAATGCCTATCAGGTACTCATCAAGAGCACGCACGGCGAGGGTGGAGTGGCCAACGCCGCGGAAGGCGAGGGTGGCGTCTCTGCCTGCGTTCTCCAGGATCACTTCCTCGCCGCCAGGGTGCTCCAGCAGAAAGTTAGTCATGTCAAACACCTGAGGGAGACAACCACAATTGTGATTAGAGACGACCTGTCTTCATGTTTTAGGTGTTATATATGCAGAGTAATGATTTCCTAGTTTACAATATGTATGCTGTTTGATTATGGTAATTTAAATGTGCTTTCTACTAATAACTAGCAAAAAATTGAAAATTTTTGGACTCGGTCTTAGTGCTTCTCAAAATAATTCATCACACTAAACTTGACAAAAACACAGCAGTGGTGGTGGTGGTGGTAATGTGACTCACTTTATCAAAGAGGACAATCCAGCAATCGTCGAAAGTATCGTGCTCGGCGACCTCGTTGAGAGTGTATATGTCGAGCCCGCTCTCCTCGTCTTTCTCACGGATGTCGAAGTGGCACAGAGAATTGTCCTCGTTGTCGGTGGAATAGGAGTCTTGCTCCCTGTACCCGAGTGACCGAGTGACAAATCCAAGAGTCTGGGATGCGAAGTCGAAGAGGGCCTTGGGCTGGAGCATGTGCAGGGGTGTTTCTGCGAAGGTCTGTTCCATGGTAGCTAGTGAAAAG
>CM035205.1:6027101-6037101 GCA_020233015.1 Callinectes sapidus | reverse complement strand
ACTGACCTTGATAAATGTTGATATAATGCTGAGATATCATAATCACCACCATCACCACCACCGAGTAAGATTTTGTCAATAGGATTCGGTAGCATTAAGTCAGGCAGGCAAACAGGCAGACAGGCAAACAGGCAGGCCACTGTAGTTGAGACATAAATACATAAAAGAGACACTAAGACATCTTGAGCTTAATTTTTTGGACGTTCTTGCAAACGGAGGAACTGCGTCATTAGGACAACTAGGAACGATGCCCTGAGTCGAGCCGCTTCAACGATTCACTGTGCAAGAATAATTTGAGCGCATGTTGGGGATGTATTGGACAAACATCACATTTTTGCTATAATTTGTACTTAAATGTTGGCAGGACAGTTGAGAATACCGAGTAATGGAAGTGCAGAGTTGTAAGTGCTGTGATTCATTCTATGTATTTGTTGGTGCTTACAGAGATGGACGGACAGAGAGAGAGGAAGGTCACACACTTGGTCTCAGTAATGGCCTGTGCCTGTGTCTGTCATGTACTGTGTTGTCTTATTGTCCCTGGATAAAACTTATCTTAACCTTTTTTTTAAGTTGATCCTGACTGTATTTTAAAGACATTTATATTTCCACGCCAAGGGAAAAGTACACACAGGAAGTCAACATTGCTACGGTGTGCTGTGTGTGGCGGTGACCAGGAACCTGGCCAGGTCGGACACCTCAAGGTGAGACTGACTCCTCGTTCCCGGATGGTTTCCGTAACTTTCTCCTCCACGGCATTATGTTGTCTTGACCTTATGTAACATTGTATGTGTATATGAGTAGGAAGCAGCAGCAGCAGCAGCAGCAGACTGATACTGTATCCTTGTGACTTGTGACTCGTATTAAAAATAGTATATTGATCCCATGGCGGCATCAGAGGGAGAGGGAGGATGTTTCACTAACTAAACGAAAAGTTGTCTGCTAAGACTTGCCACCAAATGTGATGATACACATGCATCTGTCTATCTATTAATCTCTCTCTCTCTCTCTCTCTCTCTCTCTCTCTCTCTCTCTCTCTCTCTCTCTCTCTCGTCTCTCTCTCTCTCTCTCTCTCTCTCTCTCTCTCTCTCTCTCTCTCTCTCTCTCTCTCTCTCTGTATGTGTGTTGATCACGTTATGCCCAATCCGTGGAATAAAAACATAGTAAAGATTTAATCCTCAAATTGATTTATATATATATATATATATATATATTCTCCACTTTCCATCTTCCCCCACACCCTCTCTCAAATCTCCTCTGTCTCAAGGGATTGCGATATTCTCGCCGGATTTCTGTCCCTCTGACCTCTCTTTCTGTCCCTCTGACCTCTCTCTCTGCTAATTCTAACCTTGACCTCTAAACAGGATGAAATTGACCCTTCTTGATCCAGATCTGTAAGTCCCGCCTTTCCTACAAGCTCCGCCTCCACACATTTTAAAGCACATGTTAATGTGCTTTAAAATGTATGATCACTTGTCATTCAGACGTCCTTTACATCTCGGGCTTCATTGACTCTACTTCAGCAGGCGTCCACTATAGCCTACAAATCGCCCACTTGTAATCAACTTCATAAATCATAACTCGCACTTATTGTACCACAGTCTAGCTGTACATAGAGAAGTTGAATAAATTATACAGAAACTAAGCCGTTGCATCTCTTTACTCCACGAAAATAATTACCACTTATACCCCATCAAAAATTACTCCAGTTGCCAGCCACTTCGACCACCACCTTATACACTATCTCCGGCAATACTCACAAACGCACACACACACACACACACACACACACACACACACACACACACACACACACACATATATATATATATATCTATATATATATATATATATATATATATATATATATATATATATATATATATATATATATATATATATATATATATATATATATAATTTGTCGTGTTCAATAGCGATAATGGGCCATTAAGGGCAATGGGCAAGAAGATTTTGCCCACTCAGGTTAAACTTTTAGTTGATTAACGTTAATGAGCAAGCCAATAACGTTACTGGCCGATTGTCTCTATTGAGCACGATATATATATATATATATATATATATATATATATATATATATATATATATATATATATATATATATATATATATATATATAGATATATATATATATATATATATATATATATATATAAAGCTTATTTGTGTTTTTGTAGTAAGCTGTCTAGAAAAGTCTAATTACACAAGTCAGAAAAAAGTGGTTTTGTCTCCTACACACTAAAAAAAAAAAATTAATTAATTAAAGAAATATAAGGCAAACAAGTAAGTGAAAATCAATTTTAAAATGTATAAAATAAGTGAAATTTTATGGATGAAATTTTTTTTGAAGGAGCAGTTTTTATTTCACTGGTAAGGTAATGTTAGTAATCTTCTGAACCAATCAAGGCATCATTAGTTTGTCAAAATGATGGATCATGTGCGATTACATGGCTGCTGGGGTGCATTCCTCATATTATGTGTGTGTGTGTGTGTGTGTGTGTGTGTGGGTGGGTGGGTGGGTGGGTGTGGGTGTGGGAGGGGGTTGGAATGGGGGGGGTTGGTGTGGGGGCTTCATTTAAGTCGGGAAGTGAATGTGACGTCAGGTTCAAAGAAAGGGTCTTATTAGGTTAATGTAAATAAAAAAATAAAGAAAAAAAAACAGCAACAACAAAAACAAAAACAAAATATAGAAGGTCATCTCGATTTTGCGTATTCCGCGTGGTTCGACGAAACAGCGAGACGGGTTTACAAAGTGCGCATGTTGTTGTTTTCGGAGCAAAGTAAGAGCAAGGTCGGCCTGAACATATATTTTACTGCGCCACTATCACCCGAGCAGGTCGCTCGTCTTGTACTGAAAACTGATATCTTTACCTCATTTTTTTTCTCTCCTCATTTTTTTTTCAGTAGAATCCCTCATAGGATAATGGTCATAAACTTCCCACACTCCCTTTCACAGTGTTTACCATTTTTAATCCCTTCACTACTTAGAATCGTTTTTATATTCATTCTTCTTATTATTTAGTGGTTTTCTACAGTTTCAGAAACTCATTTAGGGATTAGAATAGAACAGACTCTGACCATTAATCTTCTAACCTCCATAGACCCTTCTTAACGTCAATAAAATCGTCATCACACGAAAAAAAAGAAAAAAAATCGTAATAAAAGTATGTCCCATTACTATAAGTCCTCTGGGTCGCCAAAAATTTACAAGTTGTCAGCTTTTCTTAGGGGACTGTCAGCACATCAGAAGATTTTAGGAAGATGAGGAAGAGCACAAAACACATTGGGAATTAGTGGTGTGTGTGTGTGGGGAGGGGTATTTGGGTAGGTGCATGCGTTCTCACGTAATGGGGATTATGTAAGTCAAGCTCGTATTGTTCTGCTTTATATATCTATCTATCTATTTATCTATCTATCTATCTATCTATATATATATATATATATATATATATATATATATATATATATATATATATATATATATATATATATATATATATATATATATATATATATATATTATGCCTAATCCTAACTTATCTGGCATATCTGGCAGTAGATATTTGGTATTTGCTGTCTTCACGTCACCTCTCTCTCTCTCTCTCTCTCTCTCTCTCTGACGCTTTATTACGCTTCTGGTTTCAAGAATAAACACTGCGAAGGAAGGTTTGCCTTATACGCCTCAGTCTGTCATCTCCTGTGTGTTGACGGGAGGAAGTTTTGGCGCCGCCGCTGATAAGCCACCAAGGCCTTGACTAAATGGGTCATAGATTTAGAGAGTACGTCTGAACACACACACACACACACACACACACACGATGGATCACTTTATCTTCCTGATGTGTACATGCATACCCATGTGAAAGTTCCTCGAAAACAATTCCATAGCACAGACTCACATTTCACTATTTTCCTAATATGTGTCTAGTGCGTTCGCCGAAAACGATTTCATAACACACACACACACACATACACACACACACACACACACGCCATCATCGTTACCAATGCTATCGGTTACATCTTGTATAGGAACTAAGCAACCAATTTCATTTATGTAAGAACAGTCCGGCCAAGGGTGAAATAGATTGTTAAAAAGGGCCACTGAAGTGCCAGTCCTTAAAGAAAAGGCTTATAGAAAGGAGTTGTTGTTTATTATTATTATTTCCATCATCATCATCATCATCATCATCATTATCATTAGACGTGTGTTTGGTGAGCTCACAAGCAAGAGGTCCTAGCCAGGGGGAAATAAGCATGTGTGGTTTCTCTCCCATCGTAACAACTTCTAAAATGATCTGACTAGCACTAGTATAATACTAGTGTGTGTGTGTGTGTGTGTGTGTGTGTGTGTGTGGATCCAGTATTCTAAAATGCTTCGCTCTTCCACCACCACTATTTTCAAAGACCATAAAAATTACCATCCACGTTCTCAATATTGCTTCCTCCAATTAATAATGTAGAAAATATGTCAATCTCTCCCTATTACCATAAGAAAACATTAAAAACTAACTAACGTAACTTCAACTAAAATCTTTTGAAAAACCAATGAATCGTGTAGTGGAGTTTCACACACACTCTAAATACAAAGAGAACAAGAAAAATTTGTCAGAGAGAGAGAGAGAGAGAGAGAGAGAGAGAGAGAGAGAGAGAGAGAGAGTTTTGTATCTATGCCGATAACATGGACAGTTTGTGAAAAAAAAGAAAAACATTCACAAAAGACGGGACACAACAAGCTGACTCAGTCTTAAAAAATACAGTGGATAAGAAGGCATCCACTTACTCACCCATCCACCCACCCGCACCCACACCCATACACATGTGCTCCCATCGAACTCGTGTTTCTCCTCCATTGGCAATCGCAAACAGCACATGGAGGATCTCATGTCACGATAATGATTAACCCTGCCTTTCCTTTTCTCTACAATCACAAGTTTTCTTCCATCATTAGCATTAATATGAAACGAAACTTGACAACCTAAGTCCCAAAATGTTTACTGCTCCTCTTCTGTCCCATTACATTGAGATTCCTCCCTATCACTCGCTCTCAGTCTCACAATTTATGCAGTGAAGCGGTCAGTGGGGACGGCGCGGCAAGTGTGCTATGTTATGGCGCAGCGGCGTGGAGGGTTGAAGAAAGGGAAAGAGGGAGGCTGTTGTAGAAGAGGCATTGCACACAATAATGAAACGAATAGACACTGATTCCACTTTACTTGTAAAATTTTACACGCCCTGACCTTGCCTCGGCACGACGCAACAAAGCCATGCGTCACTACCTAGTTCAAAATTTTCTCTCATACAATGACGCAAAGGGAGCTGTCACCACGCGCGGGACACCCAACCAGGAATAACTACCATAGAGGGTGGATCAACACAGTGGAGGGGTACAGAGAAAGGATGAGACACGTGTCACTGCATGTTCATAGAGAGAGGGGGGGAAGGGGGCTTTTACAGTTTGGTCCATGTTTTGTCGGACTTCCTGCGCACGAAGAGTTACAGCTCACACACACACACACACGGAAAAATTTACGTATCTTTTGCCTCATATAATGATCATCTGGCACTGCCAGGGACTCGTTGCCAAGTATCACACATTGCAGTATGTGCATGATAACCTTGATGGAGCTAGCCCTGAGACCACCCCCAACACACCAACATAGGCTGTGTGAACTGTGGATCCACTATCATTTACATGCACCTCTCCAACACTAAGACATTAGCAATGTACCGTACTTCAAGTACGTTTTCCTATCACGATGAGAGGATGACTCACAGATTATGGATACTAGGTTATGATGGATGACAGTACATCTGGTATAGGAGCCACGGTGAGAGACCTAACGGAGGGTAGCGGCAGGCAAAGATAAAAGTGGTGGTGGTGGTGGTTCATGTCCATGTACATGATATAGGACAACGCAGGCCAAAGAAATCGGTGGATAGGTATAGGAAGCTGATAGTGGAGGTGCAGAAGGCATGTGGTGTCAGGGGTAGTGCCGAGGGTGTGGATATGGACTCGTTGACAAGCTAACGCACAAGGCCTCAATAACAGCCTAACAGGATAAGATGGATGTGTGAAAAGGGACAGGTTCATTTCCTTGACAAGTGGGGCAAGTTATAAGCCAGAAGCAGCTGTATGCTAGTGACAGCCTGCATGAATAGGAAGGGTGTATTCTGTGGGAGTGATGTACAGCAGACAGGGTAACAGGGAGAAATATATAACAAATGGGAAAATAATAGGACATCTTGGTCTTCCTTCCAGAAAAGTTGTACTTTATACGAATACTACTCTCACCACCTGCATCTTAAAGTGCACCATTACTTATAAAATACTGACTGATTACCACTTTATTCATGATTATGAAAATTTCTCCCACATACCCCACGAAGAGTTATGAGACCACAGTTACAGTTTTTAATGAATTTAGTACATAAAAAAGTTAAAAAAGCAAATGAAGAAACACAATCGAAGACTCACTAGAAAGCTAGTAAAAGCTAAAAGAAAACAAAATCAACATAACATCATGCTAAATTTTAAAAACCTAAAAAATTCTAAGAAAGCATTAATAAAGAAAAGTGGTCCACAAAAATGACGGAAATCTTTAAACACACACACACACACACACACGGCGTAGCGTAGTGGTTAGCTCACAACCGAGAGGACCTGGGTTGATTCCCGGGGGCGGCGAGGAAAATGGGCAAATCTCTTAATGTGTATCTAGCCCCTGTTCACCTAGCAGCACGGAGGTACGGCATGTAACTCGAGGGGTTGTGGCCTCGCTGTCCCCCGGTGTGCAGGGTGTGATGCGATCTCAGCCAAGGATTCCTATAATATCCTTGGTCTCAGCCCTCGCCTGTGCGTGTGTGATGCTGTTATACTGTTATATTGGCTCTCTTCATATCTACCATTGTGAAGTGATTTTTCAAGGTACATTGAGGTATTTTCAGGTATATGTGTGTGTGTGTGTGTGTGTGTAGTTTTATCTTTGATTATACAGTGTGTGTGTGTGTGTGTGTGTGTGTGTGTGTTGTCTTGTTTTATCTTTAATAATATACAAATTGAGAAAGTGTGTGTGTGTGTGTGTGTGTGTGTGTGTGTGTGTGCTGAGTCAAAAGGATGGAGATGATAGGTGGAAATATATCGGTATATTTATGTTTCATACAGGACCTGCCACATGCAGGTCTGATATCCTCTTGCAGCTTCCCTTATTTTCATGTGTTCTAACAGAATCAGCTGTCTATGTGAATACTGTTTACTTTTCAACATTGTTAATTTGCTTCTTATCTCTCCCCAACGCCGCCTCCACCGTCCCTGCCAAGGATTCTAAGATGATTATAATATCCTTGGTCCCTGCAGTTACCCGTGACTAGCCATGCAGCTGATCCCCATTGATGTCTGCAGGGCCGTGATGAAACAGGTAAGGACAAGGTACACTATTTTGTACATGGCAGAAATGTCTTGACTAATGTAAATACCGAATAAAAAGCAATCACTAGTGGTATAACGCCTTTTCTGACATATTGTACATTAATGGGGTGGTGAAATGAGGATATCTCAGCGCGGTGTGATCTGGTGAACATGAAGAATACGGAATTTTTTTTTTTTTTTTCTTTTTTTCCGGCGGGCAATGAGCTAGAGTCGTCTGGCAGTGTTACTATCACACACACACACACACTGCAAGATAAAAGGGATGAGCAAATCTAATAACTCTATACATGATAGTAAATAGCATTGAAAAGCTGGATAAGCAGGACCTGGTTATGATGAAAAAACTAGACAGATGAGAGGACACTCAAAGAATATATATATATATATATATATATATATATATATATATATATATATATATATATATATATAGATATATATATATATATATATATATATATATATATATATATATATATATAAAGAAGTCGGTGTTTAAAGAACATTAAAAGTATTGTTTTCCACATACATCTCTGGATATTTGGAATGGATTAAAGGAAGATGTTACATTAACCAACATCATAAATTCAAGGTAATGTTGGATATATGGAGATAAAGAGACAGGACACTTAGCCCTGATCGAACCCTGTTTAATACAACTTGGTAAATACATCATCACTGTCTATGCTGCTTGGAAAAACAATACACGCGCACATAAATCATCACCAAGGATTCATCACCGTATGCCCAATGAACACACACACAAAACACACACACACACACACACACACACACACACACACATATATATATATATATATATATATATATATATATATATATATATATATATATATATATATATATATATATATATATTTCAGATAAAATAAACAAGCAAAAAGACTCAAAGCATAATATAATCTGAGGGCGAGTTAGCGGATATTTGTCGAGACGGACAGTCAAAGTAAACAAACCCCGAGACGAGGGGAGGCTGGAGGTAGTAGAAGGGAGACTGCCTACTCTTCCTTTCTATGGCTGTGACTTGTATCTCTACCCACTAGCCATCAAACCCGCATCCTTCTCCACACCCAAAGGTACCGAACCCACACCTCATCCATTGTATGATAGGGTTAGTGTGAAGTAAAGTAGGGTGAGGCGGTTACACATTCAGTGAGTGAGTGAGTATATGGTAGTGTTCTTACGATTCTGGATACTGTACACTGTAGAGTGGTGAGTTTTGTTGATATCTGTTCTGCTGACAGTATAAGTTTCAGCATTTGTAGATAGATAAATGTGGAGGCGGTAAATTTGGATAGAGGCATCAGTCTGACATTAAGTAATAAGATTATCATCAATAATGATTGTATTTTGATGCATAGAACATAAATGAACGCTGATGTTTTCGTAAGTGAATGATGAATTACCGTAAAGGTAAAATTTCTTGCCTGTTTCATGGGGACAAAAAGATATATTTTTAGATTTATTTCATAATCCTTTATCTTTGGAACTGCATTCCACTGGTCCTCCTCTCCCATTCCCCATCATGTTAGGGATAATTATCTAACCTAACCCAGCTGATGTCTGTGCTTCCATGGATCCCATTCAGGGTTACCAATCTAATTTAATCCAACCTGGTGGACTGCTTGCTCCCTCATGGATTACCACTCAGGGATACTAACCTAACCTAACCTATCTTACAGAACTGGTTCTAGGATCTTGTTTTTTTTTTTTTTTTTTTTTTTTTTTGTGTGTGTGTGTGTGTGTGTGTGTGTGTGTGGAAGTGAATGAATAATAATTTCTAAATTATGAATTTTCCATGGCAGAGATGATAATTTCTCAGAATTCAGTAAAGTATGCAAAACTTGCATTTCCAGTGTTGTAGAATATAATACAAATCTGAAATTTAAAAAAAGATCGGGGAGGAAAATTGGTGGGTTTTCAGATATCTAAATATTCTCTCCACAAATCAGTCTTTTTAATCCCTGTTTCCCCCTGAACTGCTGATTTGCAATAAAAACAGCTAACAGATTAATACAAAACTTGAAAAATTTGACCTGTAGAAATATTTCCATCATGATAAATGCTATCATGGTTACCTTGACTCCTACCTCAGAAAGTAATGATATGCAAATAGAAGTGATCAAATAATATAAAATATGGTTAATTCTTACTGAAGAAAAATATTGTCATCCTTGAAAAAATACATTATATATATATATATATATATATATATATAGAGAGAGAGAGAGAGAGAGAGAGAGAGAGAGAGAGAGAGAGAGAGAGAGAGAGAGAGAGAGAGAGAGAGAGAGAGAGAGAGATTTTTTTACACAAGTGTTTTATACATTTTTCAATTTGTGCGAAGTTCCAAAATTAAAACAAATTTTTTATTTGTTCACTTTTTTTCACTTACACAGGATGTTTTATTGAGTTGCCACAAGATGTTTCATTCAAGTACACCACCCAAACACCAAAAATCACACACATCCACATGCATACAGTAAGTGCTTTATATGTGTGTGTGTGTGTGTATATATATATATATATATATATATA
>CM035205.1:6009916-6023980 GCA_020233015.1 Callinectes sapidus | reverse complement strand
TGCCTCCTGCTGGGAGTTACTCGGTATAGGAAGGGAGCCTGCATGGAGACTCGCGAGGCGTGGCCGCCAGGAGTGGCGCCGTAGGGTAGGCGAGGCAACGCGCCCTGGCGTATGCCCCCCATGATTGATTGATTGATTGAAGGAACATAACCCCAGCGAATAGCAGGGGTATACTATATATATATATATATATATATATACAGTGGTACCTCTTGATTCGAACACCCTTTGACTCGAACACTTCCCAATCCAAACACATTTGGTGAACATATTCACCTCCAATCCGTATGCGGATTTTTTATGGTTTTTAAGAGTTTTTCATGTTATTTGAGGTTTTATTAAGGTGTTTTCATGTTTTTAATGATGTTTTAAGAGGTTTGCAAAGGTGATTTTCATGTTTTTTATGTTTTTTTTAAGGTTTAGGTTAGGTTAGGGGATATATTGGGGGGATGTTTTTTAAGGTGGGTTTTTTTTTTTTTTTTAAGGATGTTTACTGTGTCCGTGACTCAGTGTCTTGTTTACATCGGTGCACCACCCGTGTGATGATAATTATCAGTTGCCGATTAGGCTAACAAAAACTTTGGCATTGGTAAATACTTGTGTTAAGCTAGCCAATCATAGCCTTCACAGGTAATTTCATAATAAAATCAAAACTATGTGACAAGGTGGTAATGAGAATGATCAGCCAAGCCTATCATATTATGGTTGCAAAGTGTCCAGTGAGGCTCCAGCTATAAACATCATCATGAACAGGAAGTAATGAACATTCCTGTCATTTGGACCTCAGTTATACCTGAAATTGTGCAAATTAAGGTCAGTGAATTGTGCCATGATAATAACGTAATTGAGTGAGGGCACCGATATATATATATATATATATATATATATATATATATATATATATATATATATATATATATATATATATATATATATATTGCATGTACATGTGATTGTGTAACTGTTGTGGTTTGGGTTGCATAAAGGAACTCACGTGAGACATCTTTTGGCCACTTGACCAAATGTCGCATATAAGTGAATAGAAAAGTACCTAAATTATATATTTTGGGAGGATTTTGGACCCTGTGTAAATTTGAAAACATGTAAAACGAACAAGTGTAAAATGAGAGGTACCTGTATATAGTGCACTTGTGTGTTTTTTTAATTTTGGACTTTGCGTGAATTCAAAAACACATAAAGCAAATGCACATAAAACAAGAGGTAGCTGTATATATATTTGATTCATGGTGTTTTTGTTTTCTGCAACCTCTTCAAAACATATCTCTCTCGTAAATCGAGAGGTACCTGTATATGTATACGTCTTTCTGTTTTCTGGCCACCTTCAGACAAGCTGGAGTCACCATGACATTTCATGCTTGCAACAGAACACTCATTGTATAAAACAAGTAGCAATATTTTAATGAAATCGAGCAGTATTTGGACACAATAAGGAGTACATTTAATGCAGACAAAATTTTTCCTCACCTTGATTCAAATTCAGGGTTAGGTTAAGGTAAAATTAGATTAATTTATTTTTTTCTTCTTGTAGATCCCATTATATACTTCATTTGAATCTTAGTAAAGTATTACAGAAAGCTAATGTTATATTGTCTTCAGCCTTGCCAATCAAGAATCCAAGATGGGGAAGTCAAAGACCATTGTACCTCGGAACTCAACAGACCGCTCACTGTTTGCCTTCATGGTGGTTGGAATTCCTTTTGGAGTGGTTTGGCTTGGAGGAGTGATAATGCCACATTACCACCACACTATTGACTCCACTGTGGTGATGCACATTGTTAGTGCCACCTTCATCCTCTACAACATTATCCATAACATGCTGCTGGTGATCAAGGTAGATGCCAGCGGCCGCACATCATACCTTCCCTCAGTCCTCAAACTAGGTATGTACATTACAAAGAAATAAACCAGTAAACAAAAATACATACATACTACACATATATACATATGAACATACAAGTGCAATAATCTCCCACTTTGGCTGCCACTGCCAGATTTCAGGCTGTTTACATGGCCAGTTTTGCTGTTTCTTGAAATTGCTGGTGGGAAAAAAATCATAATTGTTGGTTAGCATTTTGGGGGGCTGTTCTTCGCAAAGTCACAGCATTAAGAGTAATTAGCTTCCAATTTCAAAGACGCTCGATATGTTAGCACTCAGTCGTAATGGTACTCAAGAAAGATTATCACAACAGGACTGAAACCTCATTGGGGCCTGTGTCTGATCTCCCATTAGGGTCATAGCCCATTAGAATCCCTTGGGATGATTACTTGATGTCTGGATTATGCCATGCCTTGCTCTGCCCACCCTTTATTTATCATGAAAATATATACAGGTATCTCTTATTTCACACGTCTGTTTTACATGTTTTTGAGGTCCAAAATCCAAACAAATGTTTAATTCATGCCTTTTTTTTCACTTATGCCAACTCATGGCCATGGCATTCAGTAAACTTTTGACATTTGTGGAGAGAGGGGCTCACTCTGTGAAGGAGCAAATAATTTGTGTACATTCCTATTTGAACATATAGTGTGTATTTACCTAGTTGTTGTATTATACAGGGTTCGAGCGGGGCTCATAGTGTCCTGTCTCCATATCTCCATATATCCAACATTTCCTTGAACTTATGGTTGCTGTAACAACCTCTTCTTTCAATCCATTCCAGGTATCCACAATTCTATGTGGAAAACTACTTTTTTTGTGTCCTTTAGACACCGACTTTTTCTGATTTTCCGTGAGTGTCCTCTCATCTGTCTAGTTTCTTCTTCCATCTCCAGGTTTTGCTCGTCTAGCTTTTCAATACCATTTACTATCTTATACAGAGTTATTAGATCACCTCTCTCTCTTCTGTCCTGTAGAGTTGGCAGTCCCATTTCTCTTAATCTGTCCTCATATGTCAGCTTGCTTAGTTCTGGTACCATTTTCGTGGCTACTCTTTGGATCCTTTCTAGTTTCCTTATATCCTTTTTTGCATATGGTGACCACACTACTGCTGCATATTCTAATCTTGGACGTATCATACTGGTTAGAATTCTTTTCATCATGTCCTTGTCCATGTAATGGAAAGCCACCCTAATATTGGCTAACATTCTATATGTTGATCCAAATAGTTTATTTATGTGCTGCTCTGGGTTCAATGTATCCTGTATCACCACCCCTAGGTCTTTTTCTTCTTTTGTCTTAGGTATCTCTTCCTGTCCTATCTTGTTCCATTTTGGCCTCCTCTTGCTCTTGCCTATCTCCATCACATGACATTTCTTTACATTGAAAGCCAGTTTCCACATCTTACTCCATTCATCGATCTTATCTATGTCCCCCTGTAGCTCCTGGCAGTCAACAGTGTTTTTAATAACTCTCATTAATTTGGCGTCATCCGCAAACATATTCATGTGGCTGGTCACGCCACACTGCATACCATTTACATATATTTGGAGCATGATGGGTGCTAGGACTGACCCCTGTGGTACTCCACTTGTTACATTCCTCCAACTTGAAGTTTCCTCCCTGATCACTGTTCTCATTTCTCTATCTTTCAAATAATCCTGCATCCATTCTAATAGTTTCCCTCGTAGTCCACCTATGTGCTTTAGCTTCCATAATAGTCTCTCATGTGGAACTGTATCGAATGCTTTTTGATATCTAGGTAGACAACATCTACCCACCCGTCTCTGTCTTCAATTCCTTCAATTACTTGCGTATAGAAACTTAGCAGGTTTGTGACACATGATTTCCCTTGCCTGAACCCAAATTGCCTATTGGATATAACTTTGTTGTCCTCCAGGTATCTCACCTTTCTCTTTAATTAATATCTCACATATTTTGCTGACAACACTTGTTAGTGAAACAGGTCTATAATTCAGCGGGTCAGTCTTCTTTCCTCCTTTGTATATAGGCACAATGTTGGCCCTCTTCCACTCTTTTGGCACCCTCCCTTCCTTTATTGAGCTTGTAATCACTTCCCAAATTGGCTGTACTAATTGCTCTTTGCATTCCTTTAGTGTCCAGCCTGACACTCCATCTGGTCCCATTGCTTTTCTTACATCTAGATTTTCTAACAATCTGCCAACATCTTGCTTCTGCACCACAACCTCCTTGAGACCCCCCTCTGCCTCTGTCGTGTTTGGTCCTATAAATAATGCTCCTCTACTGTGAATACTGACTTGAAGCTCTCATGTGTGTGTGTGTGTGTGTGTGTGTGTGTATGTATGTATATATATATATATATATATATATATATATATATATATATATATATATATATATATATATATATATATACACTCAACCCCCAGCTATCACGAGAAATTGGTCCCTTAACATCGCCGCAATAGCTAAAAACGTGATGGCCATTGTTTAGAAATAATGGGAAAAAATAAAATTGGTCCTGGCCCACCGTCATCTCATCATAAATACAGACATGAAATGTATAAAAAAAACAGACATAACAAGACTTATTTACTTCGGTGTGAAACTCCCGAATCCCAATGAAGACTAAACAGGCCTCCCCTGGGTCCCCTCCTCCCTCTCATGCACTAAATATGGGAACATATTGCATAATATTCCCCCTCACTCTATCCCTATCCACTCTTATTCAATTATCGTACGTCTGAGAACCGTGGGTGGCAGAGGAGGGAGTAGCAAGAGTGTGCTAGCCAATCACAGCCAAATATGTCACTCAAACTCAGCCAATCAGCAAGTGAGTCTGGCCAAGTAGTATGACGTAGCTATCTGGATAGGCTCATTCACAAGTCGCGATAGCTCCAACTGAGATGCGCGTTAGCCGTTTAAATGTGTTTTTTTGCGTTCCTGTGATAGCTTTGAAACACAATAGCAAAATCCATGATAGCTGGGAGATGAGTGTATAAATATATATATATACATACACACACACACACACACACACACACACACACACACACAGATATACATAAGTGACATGCAAGAAGGCTTAAACAGTTATATAAATTTGTTTGCTGATGATGCTAAATTGTTAAGAGTTATAAAGAGCCAAGCAGACTGTGTGGAGCTACAGAGAGATATTGACAAGATACATGAGTGGAGCAAGACATGGAAACTAGAATTTAATGCAAAGAAGTGTCATGTGATGGAAATGGGAAAGAGTAAGACCAGACCAACATAGGAGTATAAAATGGGAGAGGAAGTGATAATGAAGAGCAGGGAAGAGAAGGATTTGGGAGTGATTGTACAGGATTCCCTGACCCCAGAATGACATAATATAAATGGGATATGTGGCTTGACACACAGAATGTTAATGAATATCAGGGTGGCATTCCATTATATGGGTAAAGATATGATGAAAAAAATTATAGCCACTATGATACGTCCAATGTTATAGTATGCAGCAGTTGTGTGGTCTCCACATAAAAAGAAAGATGTAACGAAGATAGAAAGGATTCAGAGGGCAGCCACAAAGATGGTACCGGAGCTGAAAGATTTAATATATGAGGAGAGGTTGAAGGAAATGGAAATGCCTACCTTACAAGCCAGACGAGAAAGAGGAGATCTAATAACGATGTATAAAATAGTGAACCGCATTGACAAGATTGACAAACAGGATCTGGTGGTACTAAAGGAAGATGATGGTGGAAGGATGAGAGGGCATTCAAAGAGGATCAGAAAAAGGCAATGTTTGAGAGACACTAAAAAGTACAGCTTTCCACATAGAACGATGAATGTCTGGAATGGATTAAGTGAAGAGATTGTTACAGCAGCAAGTGTGCAGAAATTTAAGGAAATGTTGGATATATATAGATATGGAGACAGGACAATATGAGTCCTGCTCGAGCCCTGTATAATACAACTAGGTAAATACAGGTGGAAGATGCGTTCTTGAAGAGAGTGCACAAAACAGAAACAACATAAATCAAACTACATACGAGTTTAATTCGTTCCACATCTGAGCTCGTATCATGAAATAGCTCGTATGATGGAACAGGATTTCCTATTTAAATACATGTAAAACTGAATAATGCATTCCAACACGAGAAAAATATGCAAATTAAAGTTCAGTAATACCAATGTACACTGAAAGAAAGTTAATATCATTAAGGAAAACAGCCTCAGTATTCCTGTGTGACACCACCTTCAACACTGTTGCTCTGTGTTGCTCTACTTTTTCTGTGGATTTTAAGTGTTTTTGCGCTGCATCATGGCTGACGGTGAAGGACGTGAGAAACCAGAGTTTGCTGTACCCTCTAGTTCCCGGAAACAACCCAGAGACAAGCAGAAATGGAAGAAATGTACAGTAACTGTTGTGGACAGAGGAAACAGAGACAGTAGTCAATATATTTACATTTTTGTTTACTACTCTCTGTTTCATCTGTCCAGAACTGTACCTATCATTTATATACATTAAGTAGTAGAGTGTTAAAACTTAATGTTACTAATATGACCAAAAGCCTAGCAGACGAGAAAACAGCATTTGACGGTTTGTAGTGAGGTATGTGACCCTCACCACACTCACCTCACTTCCGCTCTAGAGCGGGAGTGAGAGGAGGGAGAGTGGGAGAGACATAAAAACAACTTAACAGTAAGTTTCTTTTACCTTTTCTGTTTTATAATTTTTTTGTATTTATTTATTTTTCTTCATTCACTGCAAACTAGTGGTGGCTTGGCGTAACTAAGGCCCTGTTCACATGAGCGACTTCTGTCGTGCGACAGTAGACACACGACAGCATTTACCATACTTAGCTTTGGAGCTGTTCACACGTAACTTCTGCGACTGCGGTGCGGCAGCGACTTGCCGGCAGCTGGAAATTCCCTTTCCTGTCGCCGCGACTTCAGAGCGGCAGCAGAGTATGTGGCATCGCCATTGGCTGTATGCCAGCCAATGAGCGGACACTGGGCACTTGCTCCATGTGGAGTCAGTTGCAAATGTGTATTTAGAGGTCTTAGCTGACCATTTGCCAGAATCTTTTGACATGTGCAGTGGCAAGATATTGCAGCAGGATGGTGCACCAGCCCACACTACCAAATCTGTGACACAGTGGCTCAGAGATTATGAGGTACCCTTTATTGATAATTGACCAGGTAACAGCTCTGATATAAACATGTGTGTGTGTGTGTGTCACAAAATATATGAATTTTATCAATTCTGATATATTGTGTTCAAATGTACAGTATATCCTGGAATGTTTGTAATTTGCTGTAAAACACAGCAGATATGTTATGAAACTATTGGTGGTCATTGCTATCTATTACTAATTAATCATCACAACTTCCTATCTTTGGATTACTACACTGACATTACACACAACAGTATTAACTAGTACTATGTATTACTATTTTTTCATATGAATTAATCCATAAAACTTTACATTGGACAGTTATAAATTTTAAGCTTTCTTGTAGTTCACAATTTTATTTATTTTTCCTGCAATACATATTTGTTAATAATAATAAACCTTGCAACTCAGAGAATCTACTTGTTACTGTTAAGAAATTAATTTCATTGGGTTTTAATCCATCTTCAGTATAGTTTATTCCTAATGGTAAGCTGTTGTTTTTATTAGGTTGGAGGTACTGTGCCATATGTCAAGTGAACTACCCTCCAAGATCTTACCATTGCCATGCTTGTGATGAATGTATCCTTAAGAGAGACCATCACTGCAAGTTTACGGGTAAGTGATAAACTAGAGCTATCTGCCTGCTTCTGAATTTCACCCTAGTTAGTCCAACATATGCACCAGTCATGAATACATTACATTATAATCATTACTCTTATACACAAACTAACAAACAAATTTATGAATTTGTGTGTTTGGGTTTAATAGTATATAACAAATGACTGTTTTGCCTGTTATGTGTATTATCATAGTGCAAGTTCACTATTGCAACTAATTACTATAGGGAACTTAGTTTCCTTATTTTCTACTCTGATTAACTATGTTTCCTTAGTGTCACACATTTAAAAATAAACATTAAAAAATGGAATGAATGAAGTTAAAAAATAAGAACTGAGAAACATCTTATATGGAGCTAATCTTTGCATCATATCATCATCTTTTTCTTCTTTACTCTTTACGCCCCTAAAGTAGTTATCATGCTGCACAATATTTGCTCTGCAATGTTGGTCACCATACTTATTATGCCACACTTTACACGCTACTGGCATCATCGGTCATAGTCACGTAATCATCAGCTGTCTTGTGGGCAACATTAACAGGCAGGCCAGGTAGAATTGGCCCACTAATTGAGCTGCCATATGGACATGCCTTAACAGCCATTATTCTTGATCTATACCAGTCCCTTGATTTACAAATGCTCTGTTAAGTACAAGTTCAATTAAGTGTTCTGACAAGCTCCAAAAAGCTAGAAAAGCTTTCTGTATTGACAATAGAACAACAGAAAGCTGTAGAGGGGAAGGGAGCAGAGGACAATGTTGACAATGACGCTACTTGTGAAAGAAGCTTAAAATTTGAACATGCCATTCAAAATGCAATCCCTGCTTACAAACAGTTGTATCAAGGAAAAGTGTGACAAGCTTAACAATTGAGAATGACACAATTTTTCAAGCCGATGGTCACTGGTAACACTGATGCATTATCTGCTGCCATGGGTATGATGACGACAATGATAACTGAACCAGTCAGAAATATATATGTACCTTACAATAACACAGGAACATAATTTTAGAAAAAATGGCTCTATTTATGAATTTTCGATTTAGGAACAGTTTTCTAGGAACATAACTCATTTCTAGGAACATAACTCACTCGTAAATCAAGGGACTGGTGTATTTAAGTAAAGTGTTTTAAAGAAATATATAAATGCAGCATTGATGTGTACGTATATCTTGGGAGAGCCAACTGGTTTAACAACATCCAGAGTCTAAAGTCACTCTTGACCATGTCTCTTGACAATTCTAACAAGACTTTTTCTTATAAATTTTTCTTGCTTGCCTTCATCTAAGTTCAACAGATTTAAAACTTGTTTCTATTTGTCATTTTATTTTCATTATCATAACTAATGGTCCTGTTTTCTTTGACCTACAGGATGTTGTATAGGTTATCACAACCATCGATACTTCTTGGTTGGAGTGTTTTACATTTTCCTTGGAGCACTTTATGGAACATGCTACCAGTGGGACTATGTGTACAGCACTATAAATCTACCATTGGTGTATTTCTTCTTAACCCTCATAGCTCCTCATTTTGCCTTACTCTTTGGTGCTATAGATCTGTGGGGTGTCTTGGTAGCTGTTCTTCACACATTGGGCCTCTGCACTCTCCTCATGACTTCTTACCTCTTGATCATGCAGATGAGAGCCATCTGTCGTGGTCAGACCCAGTATGAGATGAAATGTAATATTAATGATTATAATTTAAGTCTCAAGCAGAACATAATTGATGTTTTAGGCAAGAGGTGGAAAATAGCATGGATGTCTCCTTTTATTAATTCCCCTCTTAGAGGTGATGGTACTGTCTTTAGGAAGGCTAATGACTATGAACTTCCAAAAGATATTTAACCATTAAAAGTCCAACTGTACTGTAATGAACACTAGTTTGTTGTTCAAGTATAAAGATTCTCATGGAATTGTGATTCAAAGTATGAAATAATGTGACAAAAATGCATTTAGATGAAGTAGTAGTGGCATTGAGGTATTGGTTGTTGATTTTGTGAATAGTTGATTGTGTTAGATTATTTGTTAATGCTGTGAGGATACCATGAACAGTAAATATGCTCAAATTAAAAGGATAGTAACTGTGTGATTTCTGATGAAGTTGTTACTGTTAATGTCTAGAAAATAAGAAAGTTGTTTATAGTTTAGACATGAAGCCAAGACCTTGCTTTCAGGAGATGGCTAAGACAAGACATCACATTTTGTCTCATTGTGGGAATAAAAAGAAATGTGAGATTTCCAGTGGCCTCAGTATATTTCTTCTGTAGCTTTTACAGTGTGCAAGGAATCTAGTGGCAGTGTTCTTCTAAACTAGCAGTGTCTTGAAGGTCAGCAAAAATATTCATCTTGACATGTTTCCTGTGCATCAGCCATTACTTCAACATCTGGTATTATGAGTATCTGAGGACTATAAGAATGTTTCAGTGTCAGGTTTACCTTCAGGTTTAAACATTGCTCTCTTATCTTATGCATTTTTTTTCTTACAAAATATTTCAATATTGTGTGAATTACTTAAAGAATATGACTTCCCCATCTTCTTATGGTTGTGACAGAAAATTTAACATTTGCTTTTAAAGTACTAGTACATACGAGTATCTGTGACAAATGATTCACTGTGAGTTCAAGTTACAAGGTTTATTATATTAATAGCATTAACTAATAGATAGCAATAGTACTCAATACTACTAAAAGTAAGATTTTCTGTAGTTTATCTTGGCTGCATGCTGTTATTATGCTGAAGGAATACTGCTACCATGTTACTTTAACTTTGTAAAGACCAAAAGGGACAAAGGAAAGGGACTAGGAACTCCTTTCCACACTCTTGTAGTAAATTTTATTTATTTTTTTTCTTTTTATTTATTATTATTTTTTTTTATTATTTTTTTTTTCTTTCTTTTTTTGCTATTTCCCCTTGGGGTATCTCAGTCTATAGATAAAATAAGGAATGATTACCTTAAGAAAATGTGTTCAGGAATCTTACCTAATAGTGCCAATATGTCACACTTAAGCATGTTGATTGTGTAAATGGGAATGGGAGTAGAATTTTTGTGTTGTGTATCACATACAGTTTATTTCAGTACTGTATAATATGACTTGCAAGTTCCAAGAACATAAATGGTCACCATGACAGCATGCATGAGACTTGAATCAAACTATGTACATTTCCTGTTAGTGATTAAGTTGTGGTATCTTAGGATATGTGCATGGCCTTCACATGTTAAGTACCTGTGATATTTAGTAGATAGACATCTGAGTGAGATACACACATACTATGCTTCCAACAATTGTCATCATAAATAAAAATGTATGTTACTTAATACTATTTTGTACATATATTGTACCAGAAACTTTTGTGTTTTCCTTCATCTTAATTGTAAGCTCAGTAGCTGCCTTATTTGATGCATGAAAGTGAGTGAAAGTGATATTCAGTAATAGCAAATGTTTCTTCCACCAGATATGGAAAAGACTGATCATGAATTAGTAAAATTTTGGGATGCTCGGGAAAGAAAACATTTTGTGTTTAATATGCATGAACATGTGTAGAAAATTAACATAGTTTTGAATATTTCCATGAAATCCTAAAACCACTGTGATGACATTTTTCCCCAAAATAGTGGTTAACCTTTGCAAGCACAATGCACTCACAATTACAACCATGCAAAATACTGATTTTGTGAAGTACAAAAAAGGAAAAGTTAAAGGTACACTATAGTAGTATATTAGAACACATTCTTTAAAAGGTACACTTGAATGAAAAAATAATTATGTCTGTGATGCAGAAAACCTGCACCTTTAATAAAGTATTTGTAAAATTTACAATATAAGAATTCTGTAAAATGAACACAGTTCTATATACCATGGAGATATATTATTATCATTAAAGTTTACTGTGCATACATGTATAAATTGCAAATAAAGATTTATTAATAAAACAATGAGTATCATAAATACTTTTTTTACTTGAAAATCTTCCTGTTGATAGATTTAGGTAAATGCTAGAGAGCCAGGAGATGAAAGCAATGTATTTTAGTTTAACGGATAAGAATGATCACTTGTGTTAATAACCAGCTGAACATAAAGGAGAGAAGTATGAAGAAGTAAAGTTATTGAAGATGTTTCTGGCCTGGTGGTAGAGGTCACAAGGTGAGTTAGACCTTGAAAGATTTTGACATTTTCTATTAATTAAGGAGTTTCTAGTTGGAGAGCAAACTTGGCATGTATCCTGCCATAAATGTAGAATACATGAGGTTCAGATGATGGAATGCTTGATCTTTCATGTATAGATTGAGAAATGGCTGTGTAAAATGGAAGTCTGGAAGGTTTAGGGATGAGAAAAAGAGTGACGAATGTACACCTCTATGCCAGACACTATCACCTCTTATGAGCTCAGCACAAAGATGGATTTCTGCCTTAGAAGCAGTCATCATTATACTCACCTGCTAGTGGAGTCAATAGCTATTACACAGTACATGTCTCTTGATGTCATTATAGCTGCACGCGATAATAAATCAATAACTAAATCCTCACTGGCAATAATACACTAATTTCTATTCAATTCTACTGCTACTGATCTCTATTTATCCCTATATACATACTATGCAGTAGTCAGTTATACATATAATTATACTTATAATTGTCATGTCTTCACTTGTGTACCTTCATACTTTTTCAGTTATTATCCAGGTTAGGGCAGTGAATCAGCATCTTTATTTAGGTTTTTCATTTCTTGCCTTTACTTATTCTGCCCTCTTCCTGGTTTTGGCCTGTGTATAGAAACTCCATGAGCTTTCAAATGAATGATAACGATCCCTTGCTGATCTTATACTATACTAGGCGGTGTGTGTGTGTGTGTATTTACCTAGTTGTATTATACAGGGCTCAAGCAGGGCTCATATTGTCCTGTCTCCATATCTATATATATCCAACATATCTTTAAATTTCTGCACACTTGCTGCTGTAACAATCTCTTCACTTAATCCATTCCAGACATTCATCGTTCTATGTGGAAAGCTGTACTTTTTAGTGTCTCTCAAACATTGCCTTTTTCTGATCCTCTTTGAATGCCCTCTCATCCTTCCACCATCATCTTCCTTTAGTACCACCAGATCCTGTTTGTCAATCTTGTCAATGCGGTTCACTATTTTATACATCATTATTAGATCTCCTCTTTCTCGTCTGGCTTGTAAGGTAGGCATTTCCATTTCCTTCAACCTCTCCTCATATGTTAAATCTTTCAGCTCCGGTACCATCTTTGTGGCTGCCCTCTGAATCCTTTCTATCTTCGTTACATCTTTCTTTTTATGTGGAGACCACACAACTGCTGCATACTATAACATTGGACGTATCATAGTGGCTATAATTTTTTTCATCATATCTTTACCCATATAATGGAATGCCACCCTGATATTCATTAACATTCTGTGTGTCAAGCCACATATCCCATTTATATTATGTCGTTCTGGGGTCAGGGAATCCTGTACAATCACTCCCAAATCCTTCTCTTCCCTGTTCTTCATTATCACTTCTTCTCCCATTTTATACATGTGTGTGTGTGTGTGTGTGTGTGTGTGTGTGACTGAATTCCTCGGTTGCTGTGACCAAGACTACGGACTTTAAATTACGCGCCAGCGATATCTACTTCATGTTACTGAAAATTACCGAGACATCGAAATTGATTTATGATTTGTATTTATTATGAGGGTAAGGCTTTTTCACAAGTATGTTTTTGACTTAATGGACTTAATGCTAATGCACTAAGTAGTATTGCTATCAGCATTCAGCAAAGCTACCGGTACACACAAAAGTGATAGAACACCATGGAAGTACACTTTTTTTTTTTTTTTCGTGCACGTGTTACTATGAGACAGAAGACAATATCATCCTTGAGGTGATTAATGTCATTCATAATTTGTACCTACAGAAACAGTATAGTCCAAGCTAGGCATTGTTGATGAGCGTTCCCATTTTCCGTGGCCGCCAGTGTGTCCCAACATGGCTGGACGATGAAGAGACAGGGCTCGGACACCAGGAAAACCATGTCCTGCTGAGGATTAGTATGGCCGATGTTGGCGACAAAGGAAAATATAAGAAGAAGATAAGAAAGGTATTTCATAAGGTGTGTAGCTGAGTGGTTGGTGTTGACAGGAGGCGGGCAGAGGTGGACAAGATTGGCGGCGGCCTTATCGTCGACCTTCATGCTATTTATCATTTTTGGAGGGAGGACCAGCTGCCTGTCTAATTTCTGTGATGGCTGCTTATCCTTCTTCTGCTGCTGCTGCTGCTTTTGCTGCTGCTGCTCTCATGGTTACTTCAATGCTTTGTGTGTAGACTGTGGGTATAGCGTAGAGATGAATTAAATGTCTGCTGTTGTTATAGTTGATCGGAGTATACTTTGTACTTTGGAAGT
>CM035205.1:5982416-6004916 GCA_020233015.1 Callinectes sapidus | reverse complement strand
AGCTTTTACAGGGGGGGCTGAGTGGCATAGTTGGTTAAGACGGCTCATCTTAGGCCTCCAGTGCTGGCGGCCCAAGTTCAAATCCTCGCCAAACCTAGTTGCCCAGTGGGAGATGTAGCGCTCTCCTGTTAATCCTAGTGGTGCCCATACGACCTGAGCTATTGCGGCACCTAATGGAATCATTACCATTTTCAAGCTTTTATATCATATTACCTTTTTATTTTCACTTCACACTAAGCATCTTTGATGGAATGAGTTTTAAGTGCTTCAAAATAATTTAAATATGTTCATATTGTAAGCATTTTGATTAGATCAATGCAAGTGTTGAGAAATTATATGAATATTGAAATTTTCTCAAGCTGAGTAGTCAAAAAAAATTTTTTTTTAAGAAATATCCAACACATGGCATTCAGTAAGATAGAAGAGAGAAATTTACTCTCTGGTTAAGGAAGTGAGTTGGCCAGACTTTGATTAAATAATGGTGGATAATAGTTACCAGGTGTATAATTATGCTATGCTTATTTTAAAGTGATACCTTTCACACACCTCACATTTCAAATAGCTATCTACATGTTTTTCCTCCATGTCAACCCTCTTACAAGCACCAAACCGGAACACCAGACAGGCCATTTAGTCAAGACATCTGTCCATTTAGTCATTTAGTCAAGACATCTGTCAAGCTTTAATTTGGATTTGGTCAAACCTAAGTTAGTGCTATGTCTTTTTGTCATGTGGTTGTATGTAATGAAAAATCCACTTCAGGAAAGACTCTGCACCTGTTGTGAATGCTGGCAGTACTCCAGCCAGTCAGCAGTATCACATTGCCCCGAAGCCTCTCATGATGGAAGGTAATTAATAGTAAGATCAGAGTAATTCCCATATATGTACAGTGATCCCTCCATTCTTTGATAATTGTTCTCCACACACCCTATGCATTGAAATGCTATGGCACTGCAACTAGCCTACAGTATACTCAAGAGTATTTTAATTGAAGCTCTCAATGATACATCTTAATTTGTTCTATCATCATTGTGCCAGATACAACCAAATCTCTATTTTTAGATGGCTCTGTGCAGCCAATTGTAAAAAGTAATTTATAATGTAAATAAATATTTAATAGAAGAAAAGGCCACCCTCATAAACACTTGCCCAGACAGGTAGGAGAATAAGGTGGCAACAGGGGGAGCATTTATTTCCAATGCCCTGAATACCTGGTGTCTGAAAGAGGTTTAGTCTATCTGGCCTTGCAGTTCATCTTGACAAAGTCTTCTCAAAAACAAGGAAGAAATAAAGATGTTACCAGAGGAATGTTTGAGATCACCAAGTGAAGGTCACAGACTTGAGAATTGGAATCATTGCTCTTGATTAGAATCAGTTAAATCCAAAAATGGCAGTAATTTCAGTGGTTTTTGTGTATGAACTTATCTGCAAAATGTTATGAAATTTGAAATGAATAATTATTTAGGATCCATGAACTGTCACGATAAATGGTATTCTACACCATTGCGTCACTCAACAAGCCCATTGTGTAATCACCCAATCATGATCTGTACTCATCCAATTCACTATTGTTTATTGCATGTATTTCTTTTTCTTTTGAAACTTTTCTTACTACTTATTATTTACGAACAGCTGATAAGCTTTGCACAAGTGATGAATAGAAATACTGCAGTCCAGACTTTCCAACACATTCACTTTTCTTTATCTGTTATTGTATTATGGTTGAATTCTATGTTGTGATTTCTGTCTTGTAAAATCATAAGTAGTGAGTGTGAAACAAGGATAAATTTAGAAATTGTAGAAGAAAATATTTCAGTGATTTCTTAAATGGATGGGTGGCACTGCAGTGTAGCATTGCTCCTTGGTTTATATGTTATAGCTCTATCCCAAAATATTCCATAGACAAAGCATTAGTATTTGTCAATATAATTTTTTTTTTTTTTTTTTTTGGGGGGGGGGGCAGTACATATCTATTATAAAACTTGTTGCTAGGATTTTTAAACTTTCATGTCACCAATGTACAACTTGCTGTCTATGTAACATATGCAAAATTTTGAGTCAGCTAAAGAATACCTCCTGTATCTGTTGTATTCACTTTTCCCTGTAGATGAAATTAAAAAACGTATTTTTTTACAGCCTCGCTTACACCTGAGAGGATGATGAAAGGCCCATTACGTCTTCTGGATGAAAGCCTTAGCTTATGTGATGATCTTGGGCCTTACTTGCTGGACCAGAGCAACTTCCTTGTGGTGGCTATGATGGGCCTGCAGGGTGTGGGCAAGTCAAGTCTGGCTTCCCTGCTTGTTGATCCTACTATCAACATTCATAAGACTCGGTGAGTATTACTTACTTCATTGTGTAATCTAAAATGTATTGTGGCAGGAGACTTTCCACTGTGGTGTCATTCTCCAGGAAGTTTTTTGCTATGCATGTCTCATCTAACTCCTATGACTATCTAAAATTCTTTCTTCATGCTTTTAAGATTTCAGGATTCACCACCACTTTAGCAATTTCATTCAAGAACTTGTTCACCTGTTCAGAACTTCAATTTTGCTTTTACATAACTTAGACCAGCTTATGTGTTTGTTATAGTCTAAAAAACTCTATAGCAAGAACACTGCTAGATTCACCAACTGACTGAAATTCCCTCTTAAAACATGGGCAGATGGAAAAAAATCTTTACATTATCGAATCAACTTAAAAAAATATATTGAGAATGTTCTTAGCCAGCATGATGAAGCAGAGAGCAAATTGGGTTGCATCCTCAGTCATGAAATAGATTGAGGATATAGCCCAAATCCAAAATAATTTAAAAGAAAATTTGATAAAGATAAGGACTGTACATCAACTAGAAAAACTAACATGGTACATACAGAGACAAATTTAGTTCAAATCTTAAATCTTATACACTCTAACTAGGTAAATTCATACCCACCCGGGTGTTATTGCAGAACAATCTCCATGAAAATTTTTTTCCCCAATGAGTATCATATTTTTCAGATATGAGTATATTCCAAGGATTCAAATTCATAAAATGATAGAAGTATATTTTAGCAATTCAAATTAATAATAGGATCTGTAGTAGTTTTCCTCTTTGCCATTGGGTGTAGCAATCTATTGTATTATTAAGCTTGTATTTTATTTTATTGGTCATTTTTAAGGAACATAACATACATAAGTCATGATTCACTTATATTTATTGCATGTCAGAATTTTATTTTACAATGAGAAAAATGTTTGTTTTTTATCAAATTGAAAGGAGTAAAAAAAAATTGCCCATACTGGTGACAAAATGGATGTGTGATTAGCTTTGAGCTTCTGATTTCTCAGGTCATGCATGTTCCGGCCAGAAAGTCTGGAGCAAGTCATGTCTGCATGTCATGGGACCAATGGCATTGAAATTTACATAACTGCAGAACGTCTTATGATTCTGGACTGCCAACCTCTTCTGTCATCCTCCATCATGGACAGGCTCATCACACAGGAAAAAAAGTTCACCTCTGACTACAAGTGAGTTGCTCAGTACAACAAACTGTTTGTCAAAGTAATCTGTTAATTAGGGACTTTTGATATAATGTTTTACTTATATATACATACAGGTGCCTCTCAGTTTACATAAGTTCCTGAAGAGGTCACAGAAAACAAAAACAACGTAAATCAAACAAGAGATATGTTTACTTGTACCTAATATTACCTGTTACTCTGACATCAACTTTGACTCCTCTCCCTTTTGTGATTCCTCCTCTGGCCGCCCTTCCTCTTGTGGTTCCTCTTTTGGCTGCTGTTCTTCCTCTTTGCCTCTCTTGAAGAATGAAGTCATTATCATATGGACAATCTTCTGTTGTTTTTCTTGCAACATCTCTTGATAACCTCCAAAATTTACTGGCACACTGCAAGAGACTGATGAGCTTTGTACATCAGGGTCGTTTTCCTTAAGGACTTCTTTTTAATTTGCCTCTTGCCTCTGATAGCACTTTGTGTGAGAATACATGTTGTTGTTGAGCTTGTGATGCTTCTGCTGTCTTTTTGTTCATTCACTCATGTTCTTCATTATGATGACACAGTACCAACTTCTCAATATTATTTTCTTCATATCCAAGCTTTTTGACCAGTACTACTGCCTTTTGTTTTGCTGCTGTTATATTGTCATCAACAGATCCTTTAAAATCATGGCCAAACTGGGTAGAAATTTTTCCACACACCATCAATGCACTGAGATGGCACCTCATCCCAAGCCATCTTCATAAGATTAAGGGCTTCCTTTATGATCAAATTGCACCACTAATCCCTCACACCTTTCTTGTTGGTTACTTTTAGCAACTCAGTTAAGGTAGATTGCAAATAATACAATTTAAATGTTTGTATTACACCCTAGTCTAAAGGTTGAAGTAGGGATGTAGTATTGGGTGGTAAAAATGCAAGCTTGATGTTGTCGTTGATGTCACAAAGTATATGTGGGTGGCTGGCGGCTTTGTTAAGTAACAACAAAATCTTGAAAGGGATGCTTTCTTGTTTACAGTAGACCTTCAATTAGCTGTGCAGTTTGTTCTTGAAATAGTCACTGAACACAGATGATGTCATCCAACCCTTCTTGTTTGCTTGAGGGGTCTGGGATTCTCTGAATGGTAGATGAACACTGGTTTCAGCTTGTAGTCACCCTCTGCGTTCCATCGAAGCATCACAGTCACCTGGTCCATAGAGGCTTTAAACCTGCTTGCTTTGCATTTTTCTACAGAGATGTATGTTCTGTTGGGTAGTTATTTCCAATATAAACCAGTCTCATCTATGTTGAACACTTGTTTGGCCGAATAGTCTCCTTCCTTTCTTGTCAGCAGAAGCTATTTTGCCAGTCATCTTGATGTTATGATATCCATATCTCTTTCGGAAGTTGGCAAACCACTCTGAGCTGGCATTGAAGGCTTTTTTGTCATCTTCAAGGTCATTGTAGATGGATTTGGCCTGAACTTGAATAAGGTTCATGCTAACTGGAACATTCGATTTGTTTTGGTGGTCTAACCAAGGCAAGAGTTTTTCCATTTTTTCCATAATTGGTGGTCTTGAGTATGAAGTAGATGCCATCAGTTGATCCTGCTTTCACACTGGCCCAGATCTTCACTTCATTACTTCTAATGGTACGAAGGGTGCTCCCACCGATGCCCATATCTTGGACAATGGCTGATGTCTTCAGGCCCTTCTTATACAGGTCAAGCACTTCAATCTTCTGCTCCAGGCTTAATGATTTTCTTGATTTTTTGCCAGCACTTCTTGCATCTTGAGTTGGTGAATGACTCTTTGAAGCCATGGTAAAAATGAAGATGCAATATTGTACAGCACTGCGGCACACGTGTTATTGGTTAGCACAACGTTGGGGAACTGACTGTTGCTGTTTGAGGGATGCACAAAAACTCGTTAGAGACATCTACAGTAGGCCCTCAACATTTGTAAGGGTTAGGGGATCGAGAACCTCACGAAGTTGAAAAATTCATGAATGTTTGGTGTGCAGATTACATGTACACATATGTAACAGTAATGTATACTTAAAAATACGATTTTCCTTTACCTGATATTAGGGTTTCCTTTACTTAACAATAATGTTTCCTTCATCAAATAAACCTAAAACATTGCACATGTTGTGGTTCATTAAATCATAAAACTTTCAAAACAGTATAAAACATTGCACATGTGGTTTTATGTTAGCATAATAAATACATATAGAAAAACTGTAGTTGTCATCCAGTCACATATTGCATAAAAATGAAAATCATAAATATTTTTCTGATTTTGGACACCACGTAAATGCAAAAAGGCGTAAACCAAACGAGCATGAAACGAGAGGTACCTGTGTGTGTGTGTGTGTGTGCGTTTATATATATATATATATATATATATATATATATATATATATATATATATATATATATATATATATATATATATATACACACACACACATATATACATACACACACAGACACACATATATATTCAGGGAAAAGTCAATGCAGTGTTGTCTTTTGTTTCAGCTCCACAGAGAACCTGATGGAGGTGGAATCCCTTCAGGTGCTGACATTTGTGATGAGCATTGCCCATGTGGTGCTGCTGGTTCAGGATGTTGCAGCAGATCCCACCCTCATTCGTCTCCTGCAAACGTGCGAGATGATGAAGCCTTCCTCTTCATCATCAAACACCTCTTCTTCATCTTCCTCTCCTGCCAATTCCTCTGCTGCTGAAGACACCCAGCAATATTTCCCACATGTAGTGTTTGTGCATAACCGTGCACCCCTTCATCACTTCACCCCAGCAACATTGAAGAGACTGCAGGTTGTTATACTTACTAAGTTATGTTTATATTGATTGTAATTTACAGGATTTATGCTAAACTGGTATTGATATGATTTTACTCTCCCTGTTGTGGAGTAAGAATGTGTTGATAAAAGACAACAAAAAGGAACAGTAAGGATGCTTAAGACTCCTACAATGGCATGGTTGATGATGCTACCTGGCTATGAAAGGAAAATTACAATAATGATATGAATGTAACAGAGTTGGAGGGAATCTTGAAAGGGATTAATTAATGGAGATGTGGCATGAAAGAGATTAACCTAGTGATGGATTCTGCAATAGTGTATGGTTGGGTAAAAGTTGCTCTGGTAGAAGAGAGGATTCCAACAAGAGGGGCTGCAGAGATAATAATTAAAAGAAAAATGTGTGAGGAGTTTAACCCAAGAATATTTGTCACTCTTCTCCCAACATTGAATAATAAAGCTGATGTTCTGGGTAGAGTGAAGAAAGGTTGGCTGGTAAGAGGCAGATCCTATGATGAAAGATAGAGGAATATGTGCAGTAGTGGTTGACCTAAACATACTTTTAAATCATAAATGTTATTAAGTCTGCAATTTCTGTTGTAACTCATGTCTTTAATCATGATTCAATTAAAAAACTAATGTTAAATTTTAGATATCTAATTTTTTTATCTACACATTTTTATTTCTTTAAATTACATGTCAGTTTTTTTTTTGTTTCCTCCTCAGTGTGTTTATCAAGAAGCATTTATGGGATCATGCCTAGAGAGTGAGAGTCGTGTGGGTGTGTGTAACAGTTTAACTTACACCCCATTGGCACAAACGTCTTGTGGCAGTCTTGTCAACCTCTTCTTGCTGCCAGACCTCCACCAGAAAGATCACAGTATGTATATCTTTGTATTGTTTTGGTGAGGTCCATGCAACAGTTTCATATATATTCTTAGCCTATTTTGCATCTGTTTAACATTATATGTCTTTATTTTTACTACACTCATAGTTTAGATGAGATTTCTTTACTACATTCATAGGTTAGATGAGAATTCATTATACAACAGTTATTAGTTATTATTTAATCAGCCTGAAAATGTACTATTTACACTACACACTGAAGATTATTAAACTGATTGTGACAAAAAGTTTGCCATATCAGAAAATTTGCTGTAATGTTGGGCTTTCCTGCAAGGCCTTTTATTGAATTAAGGTAATTTTATGAATTTGGCATTCACTGGTATAGAAAATATCTTAAGTGGCAGTTATTGGATGCTGAGGGATCAAATGGGAATGAGATAAGTTTTAAAGTTCCTTGTAGTCTCCAACTCTTATTTTGTAGGGATATGTGGGTGAAACAAGGATTGGTATTAAAGCACTATGTATCCTATCCCTCCTTGTCCCCACTGTGCAATAGCACATCTGCTCTTCTTGCCTCACCGTGTAATGTCACATCAGCTCCCCTGCCTCCTTCCCTCACTGCATTGACACGTCTGCTCTCCTGCCTCCTTGCCCCCATCAAATGACATATTTGCTCTCCCGAGCCTCACAAAGTAAAATTCACTGGTTGTACTACATCAACATCTTCCATAATTTCATCCTTATCAATTATAATCAGATAATATATAAAATACCTACTCCATATAATGCTAGCATGTAAGAGTACCTGGATTGGTGTTGTGGGGCTGATTTTTTATAGTAATTACCTTGTCTACTTTGTATTTCTCTCCACTTTCTTTCCACTAGCACTTGTAAAGGTCTTTAGTGCTATGTAACTTTTAATAAAACATTGCAATGGGCTAGATTTATGAAGACAGACTGAAGGGAACTTGCTACACACTACACTGTTCAAAGTAAAAATGTCTGCGAGGTCTCTGTATTAGATATCACTCTGGCTTCCTAGTGACCTGCATAGTGTGAATAAATCTCAGTCCTTGTCCTGGGAAAAGAGTAAAACCTTTTTATCTAATGAGTAATGGATACTTGGAAAGCTTGTTGTATGTGAATTAGTTAAATGCCTAAATTAGTGGGAAAAATATACAATAGGTAATAAAAATTGTACTACTTTACTCTAAATTACTCTGATTCAAGTTTAATCTTATACATTGTTACAAAATCTGAAATACATATTGAAGACAATGTGATCTTAAATGTGAATGATTAAATTAGATGTCTGTGTAAGATCAGTGTTATCCAAGACAGAAGGGAGGCTACAGTTAATCTTTTCTTTCAAGGCCACCTCCCAATACCACCCCCATCACCATCTGTTTCTGCTGCCTCTTGTGGTAACTTAGTGTTAGTTTTTATCTGTTCATTTACATTGATAGTTTAGATAGGGGATTATTATTTGACGTCTTAATGTATTTTGTGTTGCTGTCTAACTTGCTGTTAACTCCAATGCCAGTTCTTTTATGAAAACTTCCAGGTCCTGTAGTTTCCTTCAGCGAGGCTATGCATGAAATGCGGCGTCAGGTGCTAAGCCTTCGTCGTCTGCCTCTCACTCATGTCACCCTGACAGAAAAGTCTTGGTGAGTATCAATATAATAATTCCAATCTGGCATTATCACAGTACCATCTTTTGATATCACTTTTTCCACAATAGATAACTAGACATAACTTCCTCTTATAATTAACTATCCCTAACTTGGGCATGCTGGGATCTTTATTTTTTTCAATTACCCTTTATATGCAATTCCATTTATTATATAATACAACTAAAAAAGCAGCAATTGATATTCTGAAAACAAGTTTTTCAGCATTACTGTTGGAGCTCCCTTTAAATTTAATGCATTGGATTGCCATTGTTTTCTGGAGCCACTGTTCGTGTTTTGATGGAGCTATTCTACAAAATCATGTGTTTGGTCCTGCTTGCACTAGCTGACAGGCATATCTTTTCACTTAATTATTTATTTGCTACGGTATAGCTCCATTATATTGAAATAAATTAAGGAAACACTAAAATGGTATGGCCATTTTGAAATGATAGAGAGTAAGGAGTTTGTAAAGAAGTCAATGTTTGAATAAGGAAAGGGAGATCCTCCTGGAGGGGATAAGGCATCAGAGACTGTATTGTGCTGTGATGGGCATATTTTCCTAATAAGGTCTTGTCAAAACAATACTGTTGTATGTATGCATGCTATGCTTGAGTGACATTTGCAGCACTGTAGTGGTTGACAGCAATATTGGATTTTGTTTTCAAAGTTTACTATGTAGTACCACATTTTGTTGAATACTGCCTGTTTGCTTGTTTTAAAGTTTCTTAATGAAGTAAAGGGGAACATAAGCTCACAAGAAATATAATGTCAAATCTTCTAGAGATAGGTGATCAGATTTCAGATGAATGCAGCATAATAAAAAAATCGTTGCAGGTACCAGTATGTTTGCCGCACCTGGGAGAGTGTGCGCAAGTGGAGTCTATTCATGGAGTACAGCCGCCTGCTGCCTTGAGCGGTACTGGTGCTTGTATGTGGACATCTCCTGCCTAGCACCACTGCCCACACTACCTGGGTGTCGTGCTGCAAGTAACGCCTGGCGCCATTCTCTGGCGCGCTCTGCCCACTGTGGGACTCACAGCCAGTCGGCCCCGCCCTGCTCCTGCCCCTCCCCACCCCACAATTCAGGTTGTGGACATGGGATCATCATTCTGAGGGGGTCAGTGTGCACGTGGGCATCGTGCCCAGCTGTGGGAGTGGCACTGCATCGTATGTTGTTTGGAGCTGTAGTCCTTGGTTATCATCACCTTGGGCAGCAGTTGTGAATGGCCCTGCTACTTTGTTGGGTCTCTTCAGGTTGCATTGTTATTTGTGTGGGTACCCATTACAGTAGTTCCTCACTCTTGTGGCTGTTGTGTATAAAGATCCCATCTAGGAGTCCTCCTAGATTCAAAGTATGTTTCAGTAACAAAGAACCATATATAGTGAGATGCAGCCACGAACCATGATTAGTGAGGTACCACAGTAATGAGTAATCCATAACAAAAACTTTAGTAACATCATCCCTGACCTTATCAGAGTGGGTCTGGCTTTTCAGTACATCATGTTTAACATAAGAGTGGAGTAGCTCACTTGGTCAGCTTATGAATTATTCAAGGAACAGAAGAAAGGTTGCGAGCAGTTAGAAGCTATTCAAATTCTGATTTTTACTTGCACGAAGATTAATTCCAACAATATTTTGTTTAAAACTCCATGATTAGGAATGACTAAATGCAAAGAAGTACACATGCCTTTGTGTGTGTGTGTGTGTGTGTGTGTGTGTGTGTGTGTGTGTGTGTGTACATGAGTGTGACAACCTCTACATAACAATATTATATCTATTTAGTTTATTGTTTAAAATCACAAGAGGGATAAAGGCAAAAAGGTTTAAAAAGGACTGATTTCATCCTTTGAAACTGCAAAATAAAAGTATTAGAAATTAACAAGTAAACAAATAAATGGTAATATTTGCACAATGAAAAGTAACTAGATAATTTACTACAGAACAATATATCCGTATGTGGAAACAATAACCAAATGTTTTGATCGCTTAGGTTTTTTTCTTTCCAAAATTGAATTTAATAATGTTTGGAAAATGTAACCTTTTGTTACTTTGAAATCATAACTATAATGAAAGTGAAAAAATCTGACCAATATAAACTATTAATGATATATATATATATATATATATATATATATATATCAAACCTAAAAAATGGGAAGATATTTTTTATCTTTGAAGATTTGTGCATTTCAGATCAGATGTACAAAACTTTTTTTACATCTATAATTAATCTGACTACTAATCATATTGAAGAGACACAGGTTTGATTGAAATAAGAAATACTGTGCCCACTATCAATTTAACTGGAACAAATATACTTCTACAATAAATATTGCATATACTGGTCAGTAAAGAAACCAAGTACTGCTGCATATATATATATATATATATATATATATATATATATATATATGCAGCAGTACTTGGTTTCTTTACTCAGTATATGCATTACAGAATCAGAAGCCAGAACCTTTTCTTTCTTAGCTGATATATATTGTGTGTGCGTGCATGCGTGAGCATGTGTGTGTGCATGTGTGAACACCACTTAGTGGTGGTTAGAGCTTTCAGCTAACAATGAGAAGGTTCTGGCCTCTAGTAGTCCTGTAATGGATTCATATAGGCTGACGATAATCATAGCTTTGCATACCTACACAGGTAGAACCGAGTAAATTCATTATCATTATCTGAAAATGGCTCATGGAACTCTAGTGATGACAGAACCATTAGTGTTTTAAAGTCTTTGGATGAACAAAGGAATTTTTTTCAGCTTCCCTTTATTTGTTACAAGTAGATAGTCACTGGACAAATATTTCTCTTGTGTACAGGTTATTTTACATGCTTTTCAGTGTTCAATATAAGTTGATTGGCATCTCAATATGTCTCAAAGAGGGCACAATTGGATATGACCTACCTGGTATTCTTTCCTGGTAGCAGCTACTGAGTTTTTCCTGGAGCTCTAGCTGTAACTGAGCAAGATTAAAGAAGATAAGGTATTTAGTTGGTTTGGGTCTTTGAGGTTTTGGTGTGTGTGTGTGTGTGTGTGTGTGTGATAACACAAATGTACATTCTAAAGATGATTATTCTAGGCTAGCCTTTTTTGTTCATAAGTGCGAGTGTGACAACACGGAAAAACATTCTGAAGGAAATGATTCTATACTAGCCTTTTTGTTGATGAATAAGTGCATTTCTTTTTTATATATTCAGAGGTAAGACAACTTTTTCCCCAATTCACTACAGAACCCAATGCCTTCTCTTTTTCACCAACTCACATTCTTGAGAGTGGATACCCGCTTTAAACACAGACACACACACACACGTTTTATATGGGAATCATGTTTGCTTGTCATAGATTATCAAGAATTTCCTTTGTTTACTTTGGCTGTATGTGAATAATTTGAATTTATAAATCACATTTAAATGTAATTAAAGTCAGCCAAGAAGGATAGAGAATAAGAGAAACACATTTTTCTATAATTTTGTCAGTAGAAGCCTTTTTAAAGATCAGTCTTCAAAGATCTTTGTTCTGTTGTTGAACACCAGCTTCCTACAGACTGGGGATATTAGTGATGAACTCTCCCTCTTTTCCTACCTTTAGTGAACTCTTTGGAGGGCAATATATTATAAAATGTATATATGAAAGTGTCTCCAAACACATACACACACACACACACACCCTCTTATCCAAGAACCTTTTTCATTAACACTACAACTTAAATCATATCAGATATCATTGAGGTAAACATTAACTACATACAATGAATGTTAAGCTTGCAGTGCTTGTGTGAGCTCATCCTATGGATACTTTTGATTTTGCCCTTGTAGTTGTGAATTACTTTCTTGTAGCTACCTGGTAGAACATTTCCTTTACTGTGGTTCATAAATGCCAATGGTTTTAATCATATGGATCTTTTACTGACCAAAGTACACAAGATGTTTGGTGTAACTGTCTACTCTTTATGCTTTGCCTTACGTATCTAGTACATATAAATTAAGTATGGGGTTGAACATGAATCAATGACTATTATGAATTTTGTGCCATTGTTAGTGGTGATTATCATAAGTCAAAAAAATTTGTCGGATTCATTTGAGTTTTTCTCCTTGTGAGTGAAATCATGTGTTTGTCCAGGGCTCCATATAGTTATGTATAGAATGAGATTATTAGCCAAGAGGTCATATACATCACAATTCTAGTAACTATAAACAGAGGGCATATTTGGTACTTTTCTGGCCACATTATTTGATGATGATTTATCTAATTTGTAGTTTGTGTGACTGTACTATTCACATCCCAAACTTTGTTTGATCTGAGTTTTTTCTAATACAGTGGTATCTCTTGATTCGAACACCCTTTGACATGAACACTTCCCAATCCGAACACATTTGGCAAATAAATTTTGACCTCCAATCTGAACGCAGCCTCTCAATTCGAACATGAACACACATGGACGCTGACGCCACCTACCCGCCAGTTGGCCGGTCTCGTTTGCACTTCTCCGCCATGAACACCTCTCTCTATTGCGATTCATGAACAGCTTTCAAGTTACTCTGGCCCCCAACCCTGGTCACTTCCTACCTACCACCCCAGTCAATGTGCCCTTCTACTCTGGTCAATGGCAAACTTATTTACTAATGAAGATATATTTAACACTTTAAACAACCAATGAAGAATGAATTATTAAATATCATTGACATTTGCACAAACTATGATAATATAATAATTTGCATTTGCAGAGAGAGAGAGAGAGAGACGAGGAGTGGAGAAGGGAGAGAGGATGGTGAGTAGCTGGAGGAGGGAGGGAGTGGGGGGGGGTGGCCTACTCGGTCTGTGTATCAAATGGGAGTGGATAGGGACGGAGTGAGGCTGAGGGGGGGAATGCTGCCCGATCTGTTCCCATATTTAGTGCATAAGAGGGAGGCGGGGACCCAGGGGAGGCCTGTTTAGTCTTTATCAGGAGTTTCACAACATAGTAAATGAGTCTTTTGTTATGCTTGTTTTTTAATGCATTTCATGTCTGTGTTTACTTTATACTCTAAAAATATGAATGATATCTATGAATTATGATGAGATGAGGGGAAAACAAGGTGCCAATATGTTAAATCATATTGCCACTCTGATGGGCTAGGACCAATTTTATTTTTCAAATTATGCTTGTTTTTTTATGCATTTCATGTGTGTGTTTACTTTATACTCTAAAAATGTGAACGATATCTATAAATTATGACGAGATGATGGGAAAACAAGGTGCCAATATGTTAAATCATGTTGCCACTCTGGTGGGCCAGGACCAATTTTATTTTTTCGAATTACATCTTAACAATGGCTATTGCGTTTTTTAGCTATTAGGGTGATGTTAAAGGACCAATTTCTAGCAATAGCTGGGGGTTGAGTGCAGTATTTTTAATTTAAAATAAACTTGAACAGATTAAATGTTTTTACATTAATTTCAATGTTAAAAATTGCTTCCTAATTTGAATTTTCGCAATTCGAACAGCCAAAAAGAATGAATTAAGTTTGAATGAAGAGGTACCACTGTACTGATCATTGGGTAATTTCTGACTGACTGTAAAAGGAACATTAAAGTTAATCTGCCCTGTAATATGAGATTAGGTTCTGCAAGGTTACTATTGGTTTGCAACAAGAACTTTTTTAATGTGCATCAGAGGTGTACGTCGCATAACTATATTTTTTTCTTTTAGAAAAATTAAGATTAAGCAGTAATAGGAGTTGACTATGTGAGTGAAAGGTTTATGTGCATGTGGGATATACTTAGCTTGTACAATGCAACATCTTTAGATAGTTTTAGAAGACCTGGTCAGAAGAGGAGCCTCTGAAATAAAGAAAAAATGTTTAGCCACGCCACTTCAAGCCAAACCAGAAGGTGCTTCAGTTTTGAGGACCAGGAAAGATTTCACAACTATGATGCATCTTTAAAATTAACAGTATCAAAAATATTATTTAAGAATACTGAATGCAAAAACTTTATATAATATCAATTCCTACAAATAGCCTTTGTCATCAGGTATCATTAAATAACAAAATATCTCCTGGAAATGCTCAGATTGAGTTCTAATTTCATCTGTACAAAAACTGAATGATTCCCATAACATATACTTATTTTAAATATGGTATATGACTGCTAAAGCATACAGTAAATTTCTATCCAGTTACAATGCTGAATATGTGAAATAAGACAATTACAGATTTTCTTGAAGTGTAATTAGAATAGTGGTAGAAAATATAATAGTGAAATGTTAATAGCAAACAGTTTTGTGCTTGGGATGGTTTAAGGTGGTCAGACGAGGACTTAATTTCATGCTGTAATTTATTGAAGCTCATTTTGAAAGATTATCAAGTCACATGTAGCCTCTTGGAGCAAGCCAAGTCTTAGTCTACTATGGCATATTTTTAACTATAATGGATATCAAAATCATTTGTAAACTTCAACATTAACAAACATACTTGAACATTAACAAACATAAAAGGATGCATACCGACTGTTGCAATGTAGTGATACACTTGAAAAAGATGCAGAAGAAACACCATTAGAGGCTGAAGAAATAAAAGATACCAACTTTAAATGAGAAGGGGGATGCAAGCATTCACAAGCCAGCTAGCATTTTCTAGAACATCAGTGGTTTGTTATGTTTTAGTCTAGTATTTGTGTCCAAAAAATGCAAGCAAATACAAACACAAAATCTTGATTCATTTGATAAAATACCACAAATTGATTATTTGGTGTGACACAAGGGACTGTGGTTGATGAAAAATCTGTACTAGCTTAAAGTGTATGTAGATCTATCATTGTCTCACACAGTAAATAATTCTTCATTTGGTTTATTTATTTGTTTTAAAACAGTTTCCTGTTATTCTTAAAGGTTTATGCATTATTGTTGTAAGAAAACTACATTAAACAAGTCTTGTAATTTAGTCACCCAATGTTATGATTGCTAAAACTCAGAACTACTTGGAGTTGCACAGACATAACTTGGGACACCACCTGCCTGCAACTACTTGAAGCATTACTCAGGCAAGTCTTGCACTATCAAAATGACAATAACTGATGTTAACCAATATCATGTCTAAACTTAAAAATAGCTGAATACTTGCATGACTTATTAGCTTATTCATTTGTCTACTTATCTACCTTTAAATCATACCTGTTCCATAGGGAACGGGTGGGGAAAACAAAGGGAATTGACACTAAAAATTTTATTTACATCTATATAATAGTCTGTATTGGGAGGAGAAAAATCTAATAGAGAACCCATGAATAAAAGTTGTGATTCTATGCCGTTTTAAATTATACAGTGGAGCTGCCTACAACGCGGTTTTGATCTAACACAGTGTACCCTCAGAAAGATTATTTGATCTGACCTGGTTGTGTTTGGTTATGGAGCAGTTTTAGCTTTGCAGCAGGGAGGCTTGGTGGGGTGCAGCTGGGACAGGTTAGGAATGGACAGAGCAGGACAGGAGGGTTGTGACTTGCATGGTGACCAATGTGACAACTCTGCATTATTTCATAATTGCTCTAATCATTTTAACCTAGACACACAACTGCATTTGAATAATATATATATGTAGATTCACACTGACATACTCATGGTGGCTTCTGTTGTGGCGCTGTCAACTGCAGCCTCTGAGCATAACTCGGTTTCCATTGTCCTTCCACTGTGATTTGACATGTCCTGCAACCTCTTACCAACCTGACCTTATTTGCTACCAAAAATGGCTCCACCCCTCTCAGATTTCATACAGTCAGAAGCTTGTCATCATTCAAACAATATATCACGGGGAGACGAAGACCCACCTTGCCCCAAAATACAGAGTTAACGAATCTACAATCAGGACTATCTTCAAAAGTCGAGACAAGAGAAGGGAAGTTGTCAGAGGTAACCCAGTCAACAGCTACCATGTGGTATACCTTGAGAGTGAAGAATCCTGTTCTTAAGACCACAGAGAGAGTGCTCGCACAGTATGTGGACAGGCAGAACAGGTGTGGTGTGCCCATTGATGGTCCCATGACATGGTACAAAGTGACCCAGATAAAGTTCCCTCAAATTTGGTGAGGGGACTGAGGAAGACCAGATGGGTTTGTAAATACTGATGTGAAAGCTGTACCAAATATTCTAGTAATTTCTTCAGGGTTAGATGTGAATCCGTCATTACAAGCGAGAGGCCCTATAGATGGACAGCTCACTTTTTTACTCCGTATGTAAGAGTGAAATGACTTGGGATTGGTAATGAAATTTCAGAGAGACTCATTTTCATAAGCAATTTGTCTTTGAATAGCATGGTTTCTATATTGATAATTGATGTCAAGAAAGACTTGGAGAGCATTGGCAGCTACGCCAGAGTTCCTGCCATTTGCTGCTCTCGTCTCTTTGTAGTTTTTCCAAGCTAGACACCTTGACCTAGTCATGTTCTTTGGTGGCTTGTACTCCCTAGGTTTATGGGGAACATTTTGGGAATAATTTGATCAGCATGGTGTGAAAGATTTACCTAAAGAAATTATAAATTATAGGTAAGGGGCGGTTATATGCCTCATTAATAGACAAATTTGTCTATCAAATGGCAAGCTGGATATAACAGGGTCATTAGACTGACTATCTGGTCTAGTTGAGTGAGCCCTACACTGGGTGCACACAAATTCAATGCCTTCACCGCACGCCTCACGGATGACATCAATAGCCCTATCTGACAACCCCAAACAGAGTGGAGTAGGATGAAACCATATTAATTTATGACATTTATCACAGCCAATGTTGTTCACAGCTACCACAGGAGGAAGTATCAGTAGGTGTGTTTGTAGCGAGAGGTATGGCAGGGAGGGTTGGGAAGGATGGGCATAGCGAGCAGAGTTCCCTCGCGGCTGACCGGCAACCAGTTTCCTGTCTTTTGGTGTGGGTCCCAAGTTCCTTGGAGATGTAAGTTTAGTGGTTGGAGGACCAGATACTGCACTTGATTTGGCTTTCATGTTGGGCGATTAATACAGTCCAAAAATGGGCACTAATGGGAGCTTGCCAAACACTTCCCACAAATCACTGCTAGACCAAAGACTGTAGCCCCGGTAGACTTGTTGTATCAACAATAGGAGCCTCTACTCTCGACTGCTGCTACCCTCTAGTGGCAACTGACGGACGGCATGAACATTTTCCTCAATTTCGCCAATTCGATCACTTTATCCTTAATTATAATATCCTTGGGTGAGAGCAAGCACTCACGCCCCGGCTCCATAACAACCTCACTAGAGCCTTCTCGACCTCCACTGGTGTTCCAAGACGCACTAGCGTTCCCTTGCCGCTTCGAACGGGGGTAACGGGAACGGCGCCTGCTCATCTAGACTACCAGGTCCCTTCCACATCATCATCCCAGTCTGCACACTCGTCACACCTCGAAGCAAAAGTACAGAAACCACGGCATTTAATACATACAGAGTGGGGGTCATGGGAGACGCCAGGCAGGACTCTGTTGCAATGCCCTGCCGGTTACATGTCCGCTTGGAGGTCCCAGCATGGCTGCCTGGGAACAGGTGGCGTAGTCACGGTTATCACAGCACTATCCGGCGAATGGATCACGCCGGCAGTTGAGCCATCACTCAGAGCCGGGGAAGGAGGAGACGCAGGAGCCGTTGATGGCATCAAGAGCACAATTCAATACCCACAGGCGACGAAAGAAGAGTGGAAGACAACGTGTAGGTATGCCGGCTATCAGTAAAGAAGTGGGGTACAACTTACAAGGATGGACACTGGACAACGGAGAGTACGCAGGCAGACGCAGCGGCAAGCGCAAGGGGGTTTGATTTTACTTACTGACAGACAAGAGACAATGTGTTCATCAGCTATGGTAGAAGGAACAGGTATTACAATGAAATAAATAAAAAGCCCACTAATTTGCCAGTACAATTACAAGTCAAAAGAGTTATCTGAAAGTCAGGGGCAATTATCTATATCTTGAAACCTCCCTCTTAAGTCAAGTCACAGGAACTTGGAAATATAGAAGCATGTAGGGAGTTCCAGAGTTTATCAGAGAAAGGAAGGAAGGAATGATTGGAAGTGCTGGTTAACTCTTGCATTAGAGAGTTTGACAGAATGGAGATGAGAGGAAGAAGAAAGTCTTGTGTGGTGAGGATGCAGATGGAGGGGAGGCATGGAGTTAGCATAAAAATAGCGATAGAAGAAAGCAAGAGATGCAACACTCCGGTGAGGTGAGAGAGAGGCTGAGGACAGTCAGTCAGAGGAGTTGATAAGACGAAAACTTTTGATTCCACCCGATCTAATAACTATTTTAATCAAACCCCCCATACATGCGAAGCGTACTCCATACATGGACAAACAAGGCCCTTGTTCAAAGTTAGTTGGTAGGGGATGAGAACAGCTAGCAGAGACACCTCAGAATACCTAACTTCATAGAAGCTGTTTTAGCAAGAGAAGAGATATGAAGTTTCCAGTATAGATTACGAGTAAAGGAGACTGGAGATATTCATTGTAGACAAGGGGGAAAGCTGGGTGTCATTAAAGAAGGGATAGTTGTCTGAAAGGTTGTATTGAGTTGATGGATGGAGAAATTGGGTTATTGAGGCATTGAACACTACTAGGTTTTCTTTCTCCCAATTACAAAATTCTTAGAGAGATCAGAAGTCAGGCATTCTGTGGTATCCCTGCATGATCTGTTAACTTCATGAAGGATTGGTCGTCAATGGAAAGATGTGGGAAAGTGTAGGATGATATTATCAATGTAGGAATGGATAGGGTAAGAAGTTTCATTTAGATCATTAATGAATAATAGAAAGAGTGGATGATAGGACATCACTGTTAATAGTTTTATGAGAAGAACAGTGGCCATCTACCACAGCAGCCATAGGAAGATTAGGAATGAGACTGTGATCAGAAAAGACCAATGGAGAAGATAGGGCAACAGCATAAACAAAAGGATTAGAGGTAAGAAAAAGTTGAGAATGTTTGGTGTATCTCTAAGACAGTCAGGAATATGAGTAGAGTCTAGCACCAGTTGCTCTATGTCATCAAGGATAGCAAAGTTGAAGGCTAGTTCACCAGGATGATCATTGAAGAAAGAGAGAAAAGTCAAAGCTGGTGATGAACACTGAAATCTCCAAGGATGGAGATCTCCATGAAGAAATAGAAAGACAGAATGTGCTCCACTCTGGAAGTTATATAGTCAAAGAATTTTTTAGCTGGAGGAGTTAGGGGAGAAATACAGTACAAATAAATTTAGTTACAGAGTGACTTGTAAGTTGAAGCCATATGGTAGAAAAGATTCAAGAGCGTGGATATGAGAGCACGTTGTCATTGTGCACATAGATGCAACCTTCAGCTTTGAAATAAAAATGATAGAGAAAGTAGGAGTGAACAGAAAAAAAGGGCTGCTGTCATTTGCCTCAGGCACCTGTGTTTCAGTGAGGAAAAGATGTGGTTTAGTATGAGAGGTTGAAAATTAGATCTAAGACTGTGAATGTTGTAGGAGTTAAGGTAGAAAAAAATGACAGGGGCATCAAGACATTTCTGGTCAATACCCAGAGTCATCCAATCTGGAGACATTTATGGTCCCCTACCCAGGTGTTGGAGTCACCACTTAAAAAAAATTTTTAAGTGAAGGGTGTGCAGGTTGTGACTACCCCTTGAGTTGTAAGAGACAAAAGAAAATGTTCATTGAGTTCACAACTAGCTTTACTAAGAGCTCACATCACCCCTTGAACCTCTCCAGACCAAATCAGGCCAGACCTGAATGGGTTCAGACTAGAACTAGTGCTATTGGACCTCACTGCGAATAAATTAATGTTGTGTTAGTGTCTGTTCCTTCCTCAATGAAAGCAACAGGCCTGGTAATGGTGAGGTACTACAATAAGAGAGATATCAAAAAGATATTCAAACAGGTTAAATCAGTAATCTTGACATTGATTGCTTTATTTAGCATTACGACTACAACAGTTTAGTGTCCCATACTTCAAATGAGACAGTTGCCACAGATCAAGACCAGCATTCACAAATACACAGAAGGTCACAAGTATTTGTTTTGAATCAAGTAAATGCTGGCCAAGAGCTGGGACCTGGTGCTTGAAGGTGTTCTTAACACCCCATTCACCCCGTAGACTAGCAATTCCACGCAACCCACTGACCAAAATACCAATTTATGCAAAGCTTCATGTGAAAAGATTCTGTAGTGTTATAAACAATTTGCTACAAAATAATCATTCTTAAATACAATAACAGAAATTCTCCTTTAAAAAATGTAACAAAAATATCATTTCAATTTTTCTATTTTTGCCTTGCAGTATGTTGGTCATTGAGGAGCCACAAACTATAACACTCTGTAAACAATCTAACACTTGCTTAGGGTGCATTTGCACCACAACACTCCTAGGTAATGATGTTTGGAATGTCCTCATTTATTGACTACATCTTGGAGGAAGCTGGTTATAATGTAGCAAAATGCCATAAGAATACAAACTTATAAAAACTGTACTTTTCCATAATAATAACTACTATCATTTTCTATAAGTATATTAACAAAATTTTCCTCATCAAGTAGTAGTTCATACCTTCCATCACAAGAGGAAAGACCTTGACCAGCACCGTAGGTTGTCATGTGACTCACACAACACAGATGAACACATAGTGTAGCACCACAGCTTGACAGCCCACTCAGTCACAACTAACCCATCTAAATTCACTACACAATATTAGGACCAGAATTCTAACATGTATACTATAACTTATTTGCATGAACAAATTTCATATCAACCAGTTAATGCAGACACTTCATTATATTTAATATTCTTGCAGCCATTTGGTAATGCCTCATATGATATCTATGATATATATATATATATATATATATATATATATATATATATATATATATATATATATATATATATATATATATATATATATTATTTTTTTGTTGCACTATCATTATCATCATATTTATTTGTTTGTTTTATAGTTGTACTGTCATGGAAGGAGCTGAATAGTTACCTTACTCCTCATTTTCTGAAAATTTATTTTCTCACAAAGTAAAAAATCGTGGAAAAATGCAGATGGAAGTGCACCGTGCTTTGCTGAATATAATTATGACTGTTTTTAACTGATATGGAATGGTCTGGATGGAATGGTAAAGGGGAGAGAGAGAGAGAGAGAGAGAGAGAGAGAGAGAGAGAGAGAGAGAGAGAGAGAGAGAGAGAGAGAGAGAGAGAGAGAGAGAGAGAAGTATGTCTGAGTGCCTCTTCATTTAAACTATGTATATTTAAGACACAGATAAATAAGTTCTAAATAATAAAACTCACAGTGTGTAAATGTTGGCAAATTCAATTACATAATGTAATGTTATAATTTTGTGAATGATCGAGAAACCAACATCAATAGTGTAAACACTCATTTTCTTGCAACATTGATGAAGAGTGTATCTCATTTGGCAATCATGGGAACTCATTGTATCCACATAAAACTGGAAAAATACCCAGATTTACACTTATATCACAAAAGAGCTTACGTTGTCAAGATTCTTCTATGTAGCAAGCAACCATCAACATTACCGTATAAGTTAAAAAATGACACTGATTTACCTATAACAAATGCTTTCAAATAATTTTCAACAGGGTAATAACCAATTATAAAAGTTTACGGATAATTCATATATATATATATATATATATAT
>CM035205.1:5830386-5967886 GCA_020233015.1 Callinectes sapidus | reverse complement strand
CGACCCCAAATGGGAATAGCCGAAAGAAGAAGAATATATATATATATATATATATATATATATATATATATATATATATAAAGAGGCCTACAAATCATCTACAAACACACACACACACACACACACACATATAGAATGTTAGCCAATATTAGGGTGGCTTTCCATTACATGGACAAGGACATGATGAAAAAAATTCTAACCAGTATGATACGTCCAAGATTAGAGTATACAGCAGTATTGTGGTCACCACATGCAAAAAGGGATATAAGGAAACTAGAAAGGATCCAAAGAGTAGCCACAAAAATGGTACCAGAACTAAGCGAGCTGACATATGAGGACAGATTAAGAGAAATGGGACTGCCAACTCTACAGGACAGAAGAGAGAGAGGTGATCTAATAACTCTGTATAAGATAATAAATGGTATTGAAAAGCTAGACGAGCAAAACCTGGAGATGGAAGAAGAAACTAGACAGATGAGAGGACATTCAAGGAAAATCAGGAAAAGTCGGTGTCTAAAGGACACAAAAAAGTAGTTTTCCACATAGAATTGTGGATACCTGGAATGGATTGAAAGAAGAGGTTGTTACAGCAACCAATATACATAAATTCAAGGAAATGTTGGATTTATGGAGATATGGAGACAGGACCCTATGAGCCCCGCTCGAACCCTGTATAATACAACTAGGTAATTACACACACACACACACATAGTTTTTAAGAAACATTTATGTCAATCCAATTGCTTCTGTCAACACTCTTCCTTTTCAACATCTATCTCACATGATATACATCAATTTATTCCATCAATAACCTGTGAATGGATGAATATCATTATTCCCTAATAAAAATACACTGCCCCATCTCATGAACTAACTCCCTGAATGCTTGAAGTTGAATTCAGATTAGGTCAGAACCATAGTAGCAATCACACAAAATGGGTTTGCCTCATAAATATAGCACAAAATTAATTCAGACAAATGTATATATGCAAGCATGCACAAACAAATAAAAAAATAAATACACACATACAACAATAAATAAATAAAAAAAAATCAATATATATATCTAAATAAATGTAAAAATAAAGAAAATAAATAAAAATCCCTACTTAACTATTGTACTTATCTAACTATGGATATGTACATAAATGTGTGTGTATACACCTCCATACACTAGATGCCCAATCATCCAGTCCCTATGAAACATTTTTTAATTCATTCTATTGAGATAAAAGATTGTATAAAAAACTGAAGTTAAGGAAAGGATGAAAAATCATTGTTTTTAACAGCCACAAGCAATTCTGCATCTAAATCTCATCCAAGTTTTCATTAAGTCAAACTACTAAATTAAGGAGGATGTTGCTAAAATGAGAGGGGACGGATGTATCTGTGAGTACACAAGTGGAAAAACTTCTTGGCTGATCCCTTACAACAAAAATATTAAGCATGTATACATGTAAATGTACAGTATAACCTAAATTAAGAAAGACTAACTTCTACTCATTGTGCTGCCATACCCCTGCCACAGTGGTATCTCATTTGATATCCAGCTACCTACTATATGTGTTACTAATATAACTTTTAGCTGTCAAGTTTGTAACTGAAAATCATGCCAATATGTCTGATATTCTCTCACACATCTCAGACTCCAATAGATTCAGACTTTTATTGAAAAGGAAGAAAGAGAAGAGTAACTGCAACAGTAAGTTAGTGGTTAGGTGAAAGTAAGAAGTTTGTGAATGGGATGAAAGGAATGTAAGGATGAGCAACTGGGATGATTACTCCACTTTATCTTCCCCTTTACAGAGTATGTTTCCTCCCACTTTCCAACTCTCTATCTTCAATATCTTTACTTCCTCTCCACACTTTATCTCTTACTTTTCAGAGTGAAACTGAATGGCATTCTCTGGTCAACAATGAAAGAATTTGAAGGAACAGAGGAAGACTCAGGGACAAAAGGTAAATGTGTAGAAATCCTTTAGGTAGAGATACAGGACAATTATAAGATGACGTTATGTTTTTGCTAATTGTTAAATACTATCAGGCCAGTTAATACATCTTTAACCTCATTATATTTATTCTAATGTAAGGGAACGGACCAAGTTAATTTCCCCCATTGTTATTTATGAACCTGCACCAAATTTTTTCACTAAGAATGGACTATACTGAAGCATCATTTAATATTACCTTTTCTTGTAAAAGATTTGTAGTTTCCTCAAAGGAAAAAATGTTCTATTTGCAAAATGTGTACAGAAATTCAAAACTTTACATATTTATCAATTTCCAGTGTAACAAACAATTGTGCCATATTCTGAATCCTCCAATGGCCTCTGACCATATATATATATATATATATATATATATATATATATATATATATATATATATACACACACACACAGTAAGTCCTCGTTATATGATACATACGCATTCCTGAAAACCTTACCGCAAAATCGAAATTACTGTATACCGAACCCATTATAACATGTAATAATAGGATACGTGTTCCAGCACGTCGAAAGTCACCCCTGCAGACATGAAAATACATGAAAATAGTCACATGAAAAATGTAAAGTACTGCACAAAAGAAATAAACAGCAAATGTTTTCATTTACCTTTCACTCGCCACGTATTCTATTGGATGATATCCCTCTGAGTCTAAGGGAGAGTAGGGATCGCAGCCATTACTCATCTTCCACTGAGTGGGCAGATGAAGATGAGGGTGTCGTAATAATAATATCCACAAAAAACACACTGCAAGGATTTAACTTGTGTTCAATGGGAAATGAGGGAAGAGACTGATTGTTGTGGTGGCCGCAGGACGTGGTGGCATTATGGTACGGTGTAAACAAAACAGGAGTGGATACCATATGTGAATTTTTCATACTGTAAATAAAATCAAGGGTAACAATTACCAAAATACCGTAACTATGAATTTACCGGATAAAGAATTACCGTATAAGGAGGACTCACTGTATATATATATATATATATATATATATATATATATATATATATATATATATATATATATATATATATATGTGACCAACTGAATGGTGAATTTGTTTTCAAATGTTCAATTCTATTTCATCAAGTGTATTTGTAATATAGAACACTCGTATTAAACACCAAGAATTCAAATAATTTTCTCATTAAAACTTCAAGTGCTAATGTATTTAAGAAAGGCATCAGATATAACCAACAAAAGACCTGTAATCTCTTTATATAAAGAATGTGTAAATATTAGGTATATTCTTGGTGCTGAAGGTAGGAGAAACAAGTACATATGGATGTGACCATATGATCAAGAAAAGAAAATGAGCAGGTTAGGAAGAAAACAAGGACTGAAAGGCTGCAGGATGGGAGGAAATAGAAGCAAATACACATTTAAGTTCCAACTGAATACAGATGAATAGAATAATTGGTAGTATGTACATCAAACCCTAGGAAGTAGCAGTACTTTCCCTTCAACTACTGCCTTACATCTCACTTCTTGCGGCAGTCTCATCCCCACAACACATCTAGCCCCCACATATTACATCAGTCAGGTCCCTTTTACCTACAATAATCAATCATTTCTTTCTCTCTCTTTACACACACACATCACTGAGTCATCCCTGGTGGACACTGAGGTTGGAGTTGCACTAGTGTTGCTTGTTACTGTTCTGTCTCCCTAAAATTTGTGGTATGCACTGTACCTGCCATAATATGCTAGAAAAAAGGGGTCACCTAAGTTCCATTTTTTTCCCCTTCAACTGGGATCATCTCAAAGGCAAAATTTAAATTTTATTGATTATAGAGAGAATACGAGAAGAGTCAAAGAGAGCATAATGAGAAGAAATATTATTGACCTGGAAAATGGAGTGAAAGATGTCAGTAAGAAAGGAAAAGATGGAAAGAATTATTGAAATCTTGACAATTAAGAAGGTAGTCTTGAAAGGTGTTTGCAAAAGAGACATCAAAAGACATAGCTTTCGTCACAGAAGCATAGCAGTGTGAATTGGACTTATCAATGAGACTGTGTGTCAAGTCAATCCATAAGTCTAAAGATTCGGATGAAAGTTTTTGTTATTGCCACAAATTTTTGAAACACACCTCATGTACACATAAATACCATAACTATAAAAAAAACATTCAAGATTTTAATGTACATAAAAAATCCCACTATACATGAAGTAAATGCCAACTGAATCAGGTATGTTCAGTAGTACTTCTGTTGTTTGTTGTAAACTTTTTTTTCATTTTCAATTCTAAGCAAAACAAACTTCATGAGTGGTACTTAATCATAGCAGGAAGCAAATGAGTGAAGTATATACATTAAATATTTTGGAAAAGCAACATTTTCACATGTTTGGTCAAGATTATCATTAGTATTAATTACCATTTTTTTTTTAATTCTGAGAAGGAAAAGAGTTTGAACAGAACTTGTCTGAAATAAACAAATTATTTAGTTGTAAGATATTCTAAATATCATGAAAGGATCCTCATATTCCATATAAAAGTTTTTAAAAATTTCATCTTATTCTGTATGTGGCAGTTTGGTACATTTTCCAGTTACCAAATATATAATAACATATCTATATTCATAACTAAAAGAGCTAATTCTCTAATTTAAGTATAAAGTTGCTTTATAATAAAACAATTACCATTTTGGTCTACTATTCATAAACTGGTGGCTAGAGTATAGCCACATGGTGATTTTCTCTGTGAACACTGATGTCACCTTTCCCAAACCTATGATGATCTCTCACTGTGCATGCGCGTGTGAGTATTTACCTAGTTGTAATTTTACAGGGCCTAGGCATCTTCATAACTACAATTGTCCAACTTTTCTTTAAGCTATGCACACTGTGTGTGTGTGTGTGTGTGTGTGTAGTACTTTACAAGTGAAGATGTCAGGCTGATTCATCAGTGCTGCTCCTCTGGTGTTTCATTTTTTTTTTATTTAAGAAGTGTTTTCTTATAAAAAAAAAGTAGTTTACTTTCACTGTTAATCCTTTATGTTATATGTATTCTACATATAGTTGTGAAAGTACTTACTCATCTCAGAAGTATATACAAAGCCAACAATATGTGGCAACATTTTTAAAAACTTGGCAACCAAAATTTCTGCGTCACTTTCAAGTGTTGCTGCTCATGAGTGGCTAAATATATTATTCATATTATTTTTTTATTAAGGAATTGGCTTATTCATATTTGTTTCTTCATTTTAAATTCCAAATCTGTGAAAACACCTACCACTCCAGAACCATGGTAGACTACAATAAAAGGTCACAATATCTTTTTAGCACCACTGTAAATTTCATATGCCATGCTTTCTTTACTGGCATATAAATATCTCATATATGATAGATTTACTGTTCTGTTCTAAATTGAAATGCCTAAAATAAAAGTTGAATTATAAGTCTATCCTACTGGGGATTACTTTTATGTAAATGATAAGATTATGCATTGCAAACTGGAAGCATGGCAACAGTGTCCACAGGGGAATTCCCATGTGATTCCACTCTAGCTGCCAGTTTAGAAATCTCGGACCATATCATTCACCAATATAAAGATTCATTCCAGTCATACCTCAAAACTTCTGTGACACAATTACCAACAGCTGTCTTGCTATTCCATATCTTATATTTCATTCCCACAGTCTAAAATCCAGGGTTGATATATAAATGTATAAGTGAATGTGTGTGTGTGTGTGTGTGTGTGTGTGTGTGTGTGTGTGTGTGTGTACATTTTTGTTAATAATTTATATCTTATATCAATGCTTTGCATTGCCCTCTCTGATAAATCAAGAAAAATCTACAAAATATACAAACCCATAGCTGAAAACGACTAAAAAACTATAGAAAATCAGCATAACTTTCCATCGCTTAATTTCCACCAAATATAAATGTATGTATAACCTTAACAGTCAATTCATTACTATTTCACTTCCAATTTTTCAGTCATAATGAAATCACATTTATTAAGACCTTAAGAATTCTATAACTCTCATGAGGCCTTAGCCTGGCCTCACTAGTCTCAAGAAACACAGGCAAAATAACCTATCACAGTCTAATCACTGGGTGTTACAATCCTTCACCGTACAAACAAGAGAGACATTCCACTTTTTACAAACACACACACACACACACACACAAACACAAACACAAACACAAACACACACACACACACACACACAGGAATTTTCATCATGTATAAATCAAAATAAACCCATTCAATTTCTATCACTACATCTGAATGTTTTCTATTTGTTCTTTATGTGCAGACTGCATGTAAAATCAATAATTTGTGTACTAAATCCAAGTTTTGAAGTTTGCTCTTAAGTACACAACTGCCTGGCAAAAGTAACATTTTGATGTACCAACTGCAATGGAGGCATATACGTAGATTCTACATACATCACAATATCAACTGATAGTATTGAACCACTACCAAAGCCTTTTCAGTTACTTGAATCCTTGCTTATTCAATATCACAATTTCAAAATGAGGCATTCATACACCCCCTTTCTTAAACTTACTTATATCAAAAGTGAAAGGAACAATAGCTAGAGCAAACTAAATTTACACACACAAAAGGTGCATTCAAGTATCACACATCAATCTCTACAAAACCTTTCAGGGTATAAAATTCTGTAGATAAAAAATTCCATTAGAAAACCACTCAACTGTGATAATAAAGAGTTCTTTGATGTACACATTCTTATTTTGTATGCATCCACCATGTTAGAAAGTGATGCAGTCTCCCAGCATTTGTATGTGCATGTAAAAATGGAAATGCATGAACATTCTCAATGCTACTTATACTGACCGTCCAATCAGTTTTTCAATAGCCTGTTTAACATCTTGGATGGCCAGGTCTATCTCCTCCATAGTGGTGTCTCGGCCTAAACTGAGGCGGATTGTACGAGAGGCATGGAAGGAACACACACCAGATGCTTCTAGGATACCTGAAAGTTAGAAAAGGGAAAAATATTTGATCAAGAGCATGCAAGGTCTAATGTAAATTGTTTTATGATAGACAAACATTAATATTCAGGCAATACTTTAATTTTGTGAAAATGTGAAAGAAATGAAGAATGCAAACAACTTTCATACAGGTTTTCAGATTTTACAGATAAAATTTTAAAGAATGAATTCTATCAAACGAACATTTCCTAGACCATGATTATAATTCACAAAATGCCTGAAAATATGCAGAAGCTTGTTTTTGTTATAAGCATTATTTAAGATAGGCTGGTGTCATGGGATTATCTAAAAGGATTACAAAAAAGAAAATTCTTTCCTTGAAGATTGGTAAAAAAAAACATACCAGATTAACATTCTAAGCAAATAAGGGTAGCTCAGACAGAGCATCCCTAAACACACATACACACACACTTTTTACTGTCTGCCCATCTTATTCATGGGTCTCTCTAAGGCCTAAGCTTTGTTTCACACATTCAGTTCAATTATTCTCTCCCCCAATAACTTTATCTAAAAATTACTCTCTATATACACCAGTCCCTTAATTTATTAATGCTCTGTTTACGAGTTTTTAAAGATACAAATAATATAATTAGGTCCTAGTTATCAATTTACAAGTGGAAAATTCAAAGTTATGAAAAAAATCCTCTTTCTTGGGTTTGACAAAACACTCAATGGAACTTGTGCCATACAGCAACTGTCATAGTGATTCTATTTCTTTAAGCCCATTGGTAATTAGAACTGCAAATAACTAGGCAAGCATGGTACAAGTTCAATTAAATGTTCTGGAAAGCCCAAAAAAGCTAGATAAGCTTTTACCTTAGAGACAAAGCTTGCCGAATAGGCAACAGAACAAGAATGAGCAGTAGAGGGGGAGGCAGCAGATGATGACACCACAACACAGCTGCATCTCACCCATAATATCTTGGCTGACAATTTCCATGACTTTGAATTAAAATGGTATCCAGAGAATCGTTAACAATAACCCTAATTGTGAAAGATGCTTAAAATTCAAACGTGCAATTCAAAATGCATGTGTCACAAGCTAAACAATCAAGAATGACATTGACTTTCAACCCAATGATTGCTGGTAACATTGATGCATTGTCTGCTGGCACTGTTGCTCCCTCAATTTCTATTTTACAAGACGATGACAACAATGATGACAGAACTAGTTGGAAATATTTATTTTATAATAACACAGGGATTTAATTTTTGGTTGCACGAATCCCCCATACAAGGCCCTTATACAGAGTTAGCAGTTTGGAGGATGAGAAAAACTGGCGGAGACACCTCAGAATGCCCAAATTCATAGAAGCTGGTTTAGCAAGAGATGAGATATGAAGTTTTTAGTTTAGATTATGAGTAAAGGAGAGACAAAGGATATTCACTGTAGAAGAGGAGGAAAGTCATGTCCTTAAAGGAGAGATGATAGTTGTCTGGAAAGTTGTGTTAAGAAGTTAGATGAAGAAATTGAGTTTTTGAGGCATTGAAGACTACTAAGTTTTTTTTGCCTCAATTGGAAATCTTAGAGAGAGCACAAGTCAGGCATTATGTGACATCCCCTATGTGAATGGAGAAGTGCAAGTGAGACCAGCCGACTGGCGGGTAGGCAGCGTCAACCGCCACGTGTGTTTGAGAGGCTGCATTCGGATTGGAGGTCAAAATTTGTTCACCAAATGTGTTTGGATTGGGAAGTGTTCGAGTCAAAGGGTGTTCGAATCAAGAGGTACCACTGTATATATATATATATATATATATATATATATATATATAGTGGTACCTCTTGATTATATATCAATTTACATAGTTTCTGTTTTGCACGCCCTCTTCAAGAACACATCCCCCATGTAAATTGAGAGGTACCTGTATTTGTTCAAACGGATTTAGTCAGTTGGATCCAATATTCATTAAATTAGTGTGTGAAGAGGGAAGGTTCAGCTGTACATGTATATACACAAACGTTGCCAGGACTGATTTCCAGATTTCAGAGAATTCTCAATGAAAGATAATGTACCTATATCATAATTAGATATCAAGGTTTTACCACTTCATCTCCAGTGTTATTTATATCTAACATTAATATTACTCACTCTGGTTTTCTGTATGAGCATGGCAGGCAGCTCCACAGCTGGCCTGCACCAGTCTGCAATGCCTCAAAATCTCAGGTCCTGAAACCTGAAAATAAAGTCCTTTCATAACTAAATGTAGAAAATAGGATTTACATGTAACTAAATATCTATATTCTTTACAACCAAACATCAATAAAAATGACACATGATGTGAATATATATATGTATCCTACTGAGCACATCTAATATCACATCATATCATGAAGAAGAATCCTTCCTTCATTCAAATCAAACATCTTACTTCGGCCTTACTATTTTACACTTCATTACACAGGTCATCATTTCATAGCATCCTGATAATTCTATGTAAATCCACCACAGATGTATAAAATATTTCACCCTTTTCATTTTCTATTAGCACTTTGATTACAAACAACTTAAATATCTGTATATTTCTTTTTTTTTAAATCCTCACTGTTTTTCCCTAATCCTTATCTCATCATTCTCTTATTGAAGACTCCCCATAGAGTTCCCCTAACATACTGAGCAAATGCTATCCCATATGATTATTACACTTCTTAGTAAATCTATCTTTATAGACATAAGTGATAATTTTCCCTCCATATTAGTAAATCTATCTTTATAGACATAAGTGATCATTTTCCCTCCATATCAGGCCATATATTAAACAACATCCACTTTATTACTGCATATATTGTCTTAAGCTTCAAATTCTTTGATAGCAGTTTTACCATTTTAGTCTGGCCATTGCTCTATCTCTTCTTTATCAATTCCTTTTTGAAAACACTTGCTCTCTACTTACTTTTATTATCATAATTCATACTATCATCTTCCATATTATCCTTTCATTTACTAAACAAAGGAGACTTCAATATATATATATATATATATATATATATATATATATATATATATATATATATATATATATATATATATATATATCACACCTGTCTATAGTAGAAGGAGACAGAGGACGTATTTGGGAGACGTGGAAAGATAAAGTGCTGCTGCTTGGGGCCGCGGGGAGGCACTGAACAAGCTTCTGGATCCATTGATATACATGGATCAACACAGTTGATTTTGACTTGATTGCCAAATACTTTCTGCAATACATAAAAATAATGTGAAAAAGTTAAATTTGAACCACAAGTTAAAATATAAACTTCTTGCAAAAGAAAAGAAAAAATAATAAATAATAATTAAATAAATAAAAAGTTTGTGAAAATAAACTTATAAATAGATTAATAAAATAAAGCATTCCCACATACCTTGCTAAAGTATTTATTTAGATTAATTGTACCATTATAGAGCCAATCTCCACTATTTTTCTTACTAAACTTTCTATCCTTACTCCTGCAAAACTCAACTTTTATCCTTACACTCAATTCATAAGCATACTCTGGAATGCTTTGTTTTTTATTTATTGATTTATTTTATATTACAAAAAAGGGGCATGTGGACTGCAAAAATGAGAAATGAAGGTATGTTTGAGATGTAGTATGAACATATGCACAAACTAAATAAGTTTTTATTTTTATTTTTGGATTTATATATATATATATATATATATATATATATATATATATATATATAATATATATATATATATATATATATATATATAAATATATATATATATATATATATATATATATATAATATATATATATATATATATATATATATATGCCTTTTTTACCTAATAATTATGTTAGTTAATGTTTTTCTTTCAAGATACTTGGACATTTAACTTATGGACTTTTCTTGAATTGCTCTGTAAGTCTGAACCAATCTCTAGTTCTTTATGCACAAAAATTTCAAATTGTAACCCTACCTTTAACTGTCTTTCCATGTAGTTTCTTGTTTTCTTCATTGATGTATAGTAGTCTTGAACATTGTTGTGAACCAAGAGTGATGCACGTCCTAACCCAGCAATCATGGGAGTGTTCTCTGTGCCGGGCCGGTATCCCCGTTCTTGTCCTCCTCCATAGAAGAGGGGATAAACTGGGGTCTTGTGTCCAAGCCCGCGGATGTAAAGAGCACCAATCCGAGGCCCGTAGTACTGAAAATTGTAATCAATGTATCAACTTCAAGATAAAAAAAAGGAGCATGTGGACTGCAAAAACTATAAGACAAAAGCAGTGAAAGCATGTTTGAGATGTATGAGCACTTGAACAAACTGAATAAAAAATGGAATAGTGGAATGGATAAAAAGAAGTACACTGAGATACTTTCACCAAATTGAGATAATGATGAGTGAACTAAAAAGATAATAAAATAAATAAAATAAAATAAATGAATACAAAAAAGGCATATGGAAGTGGAAATAAAGACAAGAATATAACCTAGAAGGTAAAACTGAATAAAAGAGTACAATGCAGACTCAATACTCGAACTAAATTGTTTCAGATGGCTGTTTGAGTACTAAAAAGTTTGACTACCAATACTTATAAATCAGGTAATCTATTCTAACTTTAACCAAACTTTTCAGTTCACAAAAATTTCAATATAATTTTTTTATAATTTTTAATTTCTTCCACTACCATGTCGCTTAAGTTGTTTTTTCACACCCATTCCCACATCAGCTACCTTAATGGCCTCCTTGATTTCAGTATGGTGGCTACTATACATTTCCCCATAAAACTGTCTTATATGTATGTTTATGTTCAGAAAATAAAATTCTTGTCAACTATTTACAAGCTTTAGGTCCAAGAGAGCATGGTTTTGTAATGCAAAAAGTGAAGTTTTCCATGGAATACTGAAAATACAGCAAAAGATGGAAAGCCAAATTTGTCCACTGCTAGTTGCCAAGAGTAACGGTTGCTTCTTTTTCTTATGACCTTTAGCTTTTGATCACATATAGGTTCTGTGTGTTCTTGCAGTGTAGTTTCTATTCATTTCATTGTTCCTTCTAACTTGTCTCCTGTCTTCACCAAAAACCATTTCATTGCCTCTATAATTTTCATGTGTTGCTTTCACCACAATTTTGTGTTTCTGCTCCTCTACTGCCTGCTATAATGGATATCATCTTTGTATTCATATACAATTGTGCAATGAGGGTCATCTTGACTCTGTGGCACCAAGTGATAGTAAACTGCTATTGAAATACCACTTCCCTCAACGTAAACTGTATTAATATTCTCTGCCTGAAATCATCACCCCGACACTACACCTCCAACCAGGGGAATCACTGTCTCCTTGTTATGTTAAGGGGTCCACGAGCCATGATGAAAGAGCACTGAGAAGAGTGCTGAGTGTGGTGAGTAGTAGCTGTGGACATGTGACATTTATCAAAGTTTGTGAACTATGTTATAAGGTGTCCTCAGCTGCTTCAGTAATGCTGCCATTCCTCATGTCATCACAGTAGTGACATATCAGCCCTGGTAGCCAAAGAACATTCTTAGGTGAAATAGCATCCTTCACTTGCCAACCACCACAAATCTATGTGGATAACAAGGGCGGGTGATGGCAGCGAGAAGGGAGCCTTTGTTTATAACTACATGTATCAGATATATTTTTGAGTACAAAGTTGAACTTTGCATTCAAATATTGAAAAGTTTGATTTCCAAGATGTTTGAGTATTGAGTTTAAACTGCATATGTAAAAGAGTCTTAGTAGAGGTAGATTACTACAATAAATAAAAATTTATCGTCAAGACTAATTCCTTGGGGATGCTCAAAGAGGAAATTAAGTAACACTGATAGATTTATAGATGGATAGAAAGATAATTTTACATGCAAGTTCTCTCTTCTAAGAAGTCTAAAGATTAAAATTTGAAAGAATGCTTGTGAATGTACACAAAAGATGCTTCATCTTGGCTACTTTCCTTTAATGTTAATGTCTATATGATACAGTATACCACCGCTATTTGCAGGGGGTACGTTCCTTCCCCTCCCTCTAATACCAAAAATCCGTGAATAATGGATGCAGTTTGAAAATGCCTATGTATGATAATATATATGCTAAAATATGCTTCCCAAACGCATTCTAAAGACAGTCTTACTCATTAATACAGTAATAATGTAGTAATGATAAATTGAAAACCGTAAAAATGTACACTCTTCCCTCTGCTATCACGCAAAATTGGTGCTGTTTTTAGCGTGCTATAGCAGAAATCACGATAGTGGAACTTAATAACTAGAGATTAATTCTAATTGGTTCCCCAACTTCTCATATGTACCATTTTTACCTCTTTTTTTTTTTTAACAAAATTACTGTTTCTGCCCCCCAAAAATGCTGCAAAGGAAGGACATATCATTGTTAAAAATATAATAATAACATAACCATAATAACACATACATTTCTGTGTACTACGAGAGGCTTGGGTGGGTTGGTGGAGGTTCCGAGAATGGGGTGGAAGAGTTACTGGCCACCCCTACGTCCTTCTATGTCATTGAGGAATTCTTCTGCCTCCTCTTCGGTTTCAAAGGGAACAAAGCCCTCAAATTCAGTTTCTTCATCATCGGAGGTGAAAGCAGTGGAAGGTCGTGCTTGAGGCTGAGTTGAAGGTCCTGGTTGAGGTTGAGTGTCGGTGCGTCAGCGCAAAAAATTAGTAATCTGGCGTTGCTGCAGATTTTTTACGTGTGCGTGATACTGGTCGTCATATCCTACCAGGGCTTTCGTAAGGAAGGAACACCATGCCTCACTGTTAATTGTGCTATCTTGCTCAAGAAGGTGGTGCAGCTTTATACCCAGCTCAATAACTTCCTTGACCTTGGACATGGGTAGGCCAGCCCGCTGCTCAGGACCCTCTTCTGCCTCCTCTTCTTCGGCTAATTCTTCTTCGATGAGTTCAGCAGCAGTAAAAGGGGCTGGACGTATCATATCAATGATGTCCTCTGCAGTGGCATCAAATCCAGCACCAGGAATTTCCCAGGCCTCTGCTACTGCAGCATGAACCTCCAACTGAACAGACTGTGGCTCGCCTGCCACATTCCCATGGCGGTCCTCTGGCAAATGTTCCAACAAATTTCACCACCAATGATTGATGGTTCTCTGAGTGATACTGTCCCAGCACTCCACTACTAAATCCACTGCATTCTTAATGTTATAATTCTTCCAATAAAGCAAAACTCGTTTTTCATGTTCATTGTCAGCTCTCACTTGTTCTTCACTTGCTTCATTTTGAATCGACAGTCGGCCACGATCGCTATAGCATGGATATTTGTGTGCTATAGTAGTCAAGGGTGAGCTTTTTAGGTAAGCGTGATAGCAGTTAATCGCTATAGCCAAATCCATGATAGCAGAGGGAAGAGTGTAGTATAATATGTACATGGTAGGTAAGTCTCGCACATAAAGATGCTTGTGACGTCATGTCGTCTGCAGCCAATCAGCAGGAAGGAGAAATGAAAGCTTGTAACTGACATTGTTATTTTCAAATTATTTATGAGTTATACTGTATCATCTCTTTCCTACTTTTTATTTTATGTTGTAACTGACATTATTTCAAAATTACTTACCAGTTATACTGTATTGTCTCTCTTTTCAACTTTTTGAGTCTTATATCAACTGACATTGATATTTTAAAGTTATTTACCAGTTATACAGTATCATCTTTCTTTTCAATTTTTAAATTTTAAATTATATTATATTCTGCTAAAAAAAATGGTCTAAGAAATTCACGGAATTGCCAAAATTATGAAAAAACTTTGAAAGGAAAATCTGTGAGTATGTGGGGCCACCAACAGTGAACCGCAAATAAGCGTGAGTCCTCTGTATATAGATGACCACAAATATTAGGTTCTATTTTCCATTCAATAGCAACTAAATAAACCTTCACCATGCTTTAGCCAATTTTTTCTTTATGTATGAGGAGGAAGCCAGCAAAGAGCAACAAAAATAGCAAAAAAGCAAAAAGCCCACTAATTACCAGTCCTCTGAAAGGGTAAAAGAATTAGCTGATAGTCAGGGACAAATGTCTTGAAACCTCCCTATTTAATAGAGTCAAGTCATAGGAAGTTGGAAACACAGAAGAAGGAGTTCCTGAGTTTACCAGAAAAAGAATGAATCATTACAAGTACTGGTTAACTCTTGCATTAGAGAATTGGACAGAATAGGGATGAGAGGAAGAAAAAATTCTTGTGCAGTGAGGCCACATGAGGACAAGAGGCATGCAGTTAGCAAGATCAATAAAGCAGTCAGCATGAAAATAGTGGTAGAAGATAGCAAGGGATGCAACATTCCAGTGAAGAGAGAGAGGCTGGAGACAGTCGGTCAGAGGAGAGGAGTTGATTAGATGAAAAGCTTTTGATTCCAACCTATCTAACAGACTTGTGTGAATGGAATCCCCCCATACATGCAAAGAGTACTCCATACATGGATGGACAAGGCCAGACAAAGTTAACAGCAGGAGGGATGAGAAAAACTGGCAGAGATACCTCAGGATGCCTAAATTCATAGAAGCTGTTTTATCAAGAGATGTGATATGAAGTTTCCTGTTTAGATTACGAGTAGAGGAGTGAGCGAGGATATTCATTGTAGAAGAGGGAGAAAGCTGGGTGTCATTAAAGAAAAGGGAATAGTTGTCTGAAAGGTTGTGTCCAGTTGACAGATGGAGAAGTTGAGTTTTTGAGGCAAAGAACATTATTAAGTTTCCTCTGCCCCTATAAGAAATCTTAAAGAGAGCAGAAGTCAGGCATACTGTGGCATCCCTGCATAAATTGACAACTTCCTGAAGGGTTGGATGTATCTAGAAAGACGTGGAAAATTGTAGGGTGGTATCATCAGCGTAAGAATGACACTGTGACTATGTGATACTTAAACTTATTTTCCACAACTCAAGAAAATGTAGGAATACAAACCTTGTGGCCCACTATTGTTAAGTAGTCAATGTTGAGATCTGTGACATCAACAGGAACTTTCCCAATGGCTTGTGCAGCATCTGTATGTAGGAGAACCTTGAACAAGCCCTCATTTTCTCTCTTCTTATTAACCTCTGCTAATAACCTTGAAGAAAAATGGAGGATCAGTAGATTTTCATACGACCAACGATTCTAATTTGCTTTCTTTTATTCCAAGACGAGTCGACTATCTTTCTAATTTCAAAACCACCAATGCATTGAAATTATCCTATGGAGAAAACTAGGTGTTCAAATTGAATTAATTAAAGTCAAAACACTAACTTCCAGCAACATATGATATAATTGAGTTTAATAACAAACTCAATTATCTTAGTTTTGAGAACAGGCATATGCCTAGCTTTGGTTCACATACTTATTGCAAACATAAATTAACAAAAACATCATCAATATAAACATATGATCAATTTCACAACCTATGTCAGATACTAGTATCATAAAAGTTAGATATTTCCCTTTATAAAAATACATTTTCTTTTCTCAACTTCTAACTGTACCAAGGGATGACATGCATTAACTACATCTCAAGTACAAAAACAAGGAAAGTATTCCTCTTACAATGGTACCACTTTGGTATATATATAGACATGTACCTCTTTTATGCCAGTTTGCTTTACGTTTTTTTCATTTATGTGAGGTCCAAAATCCAAACAAATGTTTAATTTATGCTCTTTTCACTTATATGCAATATTTCATTGAGTTGCCACCAGATGTCTCATGTGAGTTCCTATGTGCCACACAAACAACAACAGTCACACACACATACACACTTGCATACAGTATATAATTAGTTGTATTAACGCATGTGTGTAAACACACCGCGTAGTGTAGTGGTAGCATGCTCGGCTCACAACTGAGAGGGCCCGGATTCGATTCCCGGGCACGGTGAGGCAAATGGGCGAGCCTCTTAATGTGTATCTAGCCCCTGTTCACCTAGCAGCAAGTAGGTACGGGATGTAACTCGAGGGGTTGTGGCCTCGCCGTCCCGGTGTGTAGTGTGTGACACACACACACACACACACACACTCACCCAGCCACTGGGGGCACAAGCCAGTGCAACTCAGTGCCGGTCCCAAGCCCGGATAAATGGGGAGGGTTGCGTCATGGAAGGGCATCTGGCATAAAAATATCTGCCAACTCAATATGCGGAGCTCGTCAAAGACGAGTGATCCGCTGTGGCGACCCCAAAATGGGAATAGCCGAAAGATGAAGAAGAAGAAGAATGCATGTGCGTGCGTGTGTGTGTGTGTGTGTGTGACTGTTGTTGTTTGGGTGGCGCACAGGAACTTGCGTGAGACACCTCGTGGCAACTCAATAAAATATCAAGCATAAGTGAAAAAAGGTGTAAAATAAATAAATAAATAAATATATATATATATATATATATATATATATATAAAATAAAATTTTATACAAGTACACTTCAAACTTACTCAAAACTCAGTTTTGAATATTTCATATTTTCAACGATATCAGAGGGCGACCTGTTTCTTAAACCTTGTAAATATCATAAAATAAATAATAAGTAAATAAAATAATTAAACAAACAACTATAAAAGCAATAATGTATTACAACATTAAATCAGTCTCACCTGCCAATGTGGGCCACAGAAAACATGATACCAGTTTCATTGTTAGCCAACATGACTGTGATGAGGCAAGTAGATGGTCGGATGGATTCCAGCACTGCTTCAGGGAGGTTCTCTACTCCAAGATATGTTACATCTGAAGATACAAACTTTATGAGTTTCTAAACTTTTCTTTACATAAAACTTACTTCTTTCATTTGGTGACATATGCCTTAGTGATGTTTTGTTGTTCAAGATGTTGGATAAGTGATTATTCCTACTCATGATACACACCATACTTGTAGACCTCAAGAGGTATGTAATGGAATTTGCTAGATATTATTTGGCTAATCTAGAAAATATTAGCAGTTGGACCATTTGCCATATGTTCAAGTAAAGCACCCAGAAGAGAATGTGTGTCAATAACCTGGCTTGTAACTAGAAGATATCCCAACAGTCTAACACCCCGGAGTGGGTGTTATAGCTGTGAAGGCTATGACTGGCTATCTTAAGAAACAATATATGCATATCGATGTCAAAGTTTCTGTTAGCCTAATCACCAACAGATTATTATTATCGTGTGGGTGGTGCGCCGCACATAAACAAGATACCGAGTCGCTGACATCGTCAGTAAACAATACTGTTTGTGTGGGTGTTACAGTGGGGCTTAATGTTCACCACAGGGTTATAGGTTTGTATTTTATTCTTGGTATATAACACGATCCCTTGATTTAAGAGCTTCAAGATTGGCAAAAAAACTTGTCTTATACTCCGGCATATACGGTATTTGTGGTATACCACCAGTTACTGTACTACAACTTGATGGGATCTGTGATAACTGTCCCCATTTCTCTTCCAGTTAAGTAGTTTCTCATCCAGTTTAGGATATTTCCCTGCACTCCACCCATATGCTCTACCTTCCATAGGAGTCTTCTATGTGGGACTCTATCAAATACCTTTTTCACATCTAGGTACACTATGTTCCCCCTTCCATCTCTCCCTTGTGCCTCATCTATTACCCATGTATAAAAACTTAGTACATTGGTTGCACAGGATCTTTCTTTCCTAAATCTAAATTGGGAGTTATTTATAACTTGCAAATCTCCCCTACAATACTGGTCAAAGACACAGGTCCATAATTTAGGGGTTTGGTTCTTTTCCCTCCTTTACATATTAGGACTATATTTGTTTTCTTCCTCTCTCTTAGTATTTTCCCTTCTGTTAATGAGCTGTTGATAACATCCCAAATTGGATCTACCAATTGTTCTCTGCATTCTCTCAATGTCCATCCTGACACTCCATCTGGCCTCAGTGCTTTCCTTACATCCACCTTTTCTAGTATTCTGCTAATTTCCTGCTTGTCCACCATGATGTTTCAAAACCCTTATGCGTCTCCTCATCATTAGGTTCTATAAAATCTTCTATATCAAATACTGATCACAAGCTCTCATTCATCAGCTCCTTCATTTCTTCTGTTGTTTCAAAAACCTTAATTCCTTTAATTAACTTTTTGATGGTATCTTGGTACATTATTTTTCCATTTATATACTTCTAGAATAGCTTTGATTCTTCTCCACACTTACTTACAACATCCTGTTCAAACTTCCCCCCTCCTCTCTTCTTATCCTAATATATTTGTTTCATGTCCCATCATATTGCTTCATATTTTTGTCATTTCTCTGCTTCCTTCATTTCCTCTAAGCAGCATCCTTTTTCTTCTTGGCTTCTGCACACATAGCATTGTACCATGAGTATTTGCTCATTTTAACTCTGTACAGTGGTACCTCTTGATTCGAACACCCTTTGACTCAAACATTTCCCAATCCAAACACATTTGGCAAACAAATTTTCACCCCCAATCGGAACACAGCCTCCAATTCGAACACAAACACACGTGGCAGCCGACGCCAGTCGGTGAGGGTATTCTAAAGGTAGTTTATAGGGATTTTAAGGATGTTTTAAGGGTGTTTAAGGTTGTTTTTTAAGATTTTTCATGTTTTTTGCTCCTAGTGAAAACCACCAGTTTGGACCACTGGGACACTTGTAATGGGACGCTAGATTTCATTAGGTTAGGGGTATTTTTTTGGCAGTTCTTAAGGTTTTTGAAGGTGGTTTTAGGGTTTTTGGAAGATGTTTTGCACGTCTTACATGCAAAGGATAGTTAACGTTAGATTAGCTTACATTAGTTTAAGGATGATTGGGGGGGGGGATTAGGGATGTTTTTCTGTTTTTAAGGGTATTTTTCTTGTTAGCATTGGTTTTTAAGAGTTTTTCATGTTATTGAGGTTTAATTAAGGTGTTTTTATGTCTTTGTTGATGTTTTACGGGGTTTGCAAAGGTCGTTTTCATGTTTCTGATGTTTTTCAAGGCTTTCCATATGTACGAGGGTTTTTAAAAAATTATTTTCATAAGCTTTTCAGGCACTGAACATAAAAAAAAACATTGAAAACATTAAAAAAGAAAACATAAACAAGCACACACTCACACACACACACACACACACACACAGCCACCCTAAAAAAACACACTAAAATAAGAAAAGACACGAACACAAAAAACTCATTCCAAACACAATTAAACTTAAGAAAAAAAAATTAAAAACACACAAAAAATAAAAACACACATCACCCCACAAAAAAAAAAAAAAAAAAAAAAAAAAAAAAAAAAAAAAAAAACACACACACACACACACACACAAACAAAAGAAAAAGAAAACCCAAACACACACAAACACACACGTCACCAATAAAACAAAACAAAAAATACACACACACACACAAGAAGAAAACCTTAACACACACACAAACATACACACACGTCATCCCTCAAAAAAAATTCATTCTAAACACAATTAAACTTCAAAAAAGATTAAAAAACACACACAAAAAGAAAGCCTTAATACACACCCACACATCTCCCCATAAAAACAAACATTAAGAAAAAAAAACACACACACACACACCAAAAGAAGAAAAAGCAGATGCAAGCACAAAAAATATTCATTCCAAACAGCATTAAACTTCAAAAACATTAAAAAAGGTGCTCTGCAGGGGTTTTAAGGTGGTTTTTATTTTCTTTAAGGTTTTTTCTTTTTTAAGGTGGTTTTAGGATTCTTAAAGATGTTTTTGCAAATAAGAAAGAATAAAGAATTATGCAGACTAGAAGACAATAATAATAATAATAATAATAATAATGATAATAATAATAATAATAATAATAATAATAATAATAATAATAATAATAATAATATGAAAGAGAGAGAGTGCTAATCCCTACTACCTGTGTTTCACAGTCATAAACCAATTAGGGCTTGTTTTACAAGAAGTCAGCAGACTAGTGTCCAACTGTGAATTGGAAAATGAAACATAAAAAAATTGGTGATTTATTTCAGTCAATTCCTCTGAATTTCCTCTTGTGACTGTACCTATAGCCTTGCTCCCTATTGTGGTACCAGGGCCCACCCTGACTTCCTCTATCAGCAGGTAATTTACTGAGGCCCTTCCCATGTCTTCCACTGGCAGAGTGGAACCATAGAGCACATTCGCACCTGCTCTACTGATACCCTGACTGCCTATGTTTGGGCACAAGGAACCGGACTTCCTATATTGGGGTGGAGCCTAAGAGTACTTTCCCTCTTGTTGTAAAAACAAGGGAAGGCTTGTGTCAACCTGAGTCACTGCTGTAAGGAAGGGTTCCAACCCAACCTCCAGGGTCGGGGTGGAACCCTTCAGGCCCCACCCTGACATCATCTGTTGGGGCAAAAATTGACAGCGCACCCTATATTGCACTAAAAAACATCAAAGGAAGGCGACACAAAACCTGAAGGGGCTACTGCGCAGGAAGCCAATGCCATAACACAATCTTGAGCTTGAGAGATAAAGGACAAAAGCGAATTCACCCACTCGGCCCCAGTAACACCAGGAAATGGGGCAGAACAAAGACCCACTTTTCCAGCAACACCAGCTGAAGGAGCAAAATCAGAAAAAGGGGACCCAGATGGAAGAGAAAGCAAAATAGCCAACAACTGAGCTAAAGTAGCCTCAACCGAGAGCATATTGGATTCAAAAGCCTTGAACCTATGAGCCCACCGGAAATGTCACCCTTCTTCTAAAAGGCAAACATAACTCTTAAACTGAGACTCCGAAAGATGCTGACACTCGTAATAACACTTATCGCCAGTGCAAGTAATACGCCAACTAAGAAAACAAAGGGAATGTGGGTTTAAATCTTCCCCAGTCAAGAACCTCCCGCACTTGAAACGCTTCCTAAGTGACATAGTAACAGCCAAGGAAGGACAAAGAAGCCAAAAACATGGACAAAAGAAACAAGCAAGGTAAGGGAGGAGTAGGTGATTTCTGTACCAGCACAGAAAAATGACTGACTGGTCTGGATGGCTGGCATGGGGGTGGCTGGGGAGGAGGCAACCACAGAACAATTTCTAAAGGAGTTAGGTAATTTTTCTGTGCTAGGATGGGGAAGATTGGCATATGTAATTACATATGGGTATTTGTATATGTAACAACAAATATGTACACTGTTCACTACAACCATCTCTTCTTTCCAATCATTCCAATTTTCAATAGCTCAATACAAGAATCAATATTTCTTGATGTCACCTGGACATCTATTCTTCTTTATTTCGTATGTGTACAGTGTGGAGTTGCATCTTGTTCATGTCTGCAGTCTATGTTTAAGGTTAAATATCATGGAAATCATTGCAGTTCTGTATAATTCTGTGACAAGATGACTCCTTATCCAATTTCAGACAACTATGACTATAGTATCACAGCACCGGAAAAAGTGCAGGAGGAATATGCAGCAAATTTTGGTGTATCGTAACTTTTGCAGGCAAAGACCCTTTGAATATGATTTGCAGTGCAAATATGAGATTTTTAAAATTGTATATGTTAGTTGGGTTGATGTGTTTTCAAAAAATGGACATGTATGTATAACATAAAGCAGTCTTCCATCAATGTGGGACCTCCTGGGTACATGTGTCTAAGTGTACCACCAGATATTCATATTTGTGTTGGGGACCCAGCACCTTACCTCCCATTGTGCCAACTTCATCACTTCCTCAGATGGTGGAATTTTGTAAAGGATGGTGAGCTGGATTCAGAGCTGAAGTTTTGGCCAGTACTCTGCAGGTGCCCTTGAGGAAATATTTCTGGAAGGGTGAGGAGTATGGGACATCTACTACTTGTTTGGGATTCATTTCCCTTCCATATCTATTGTTTCCATCTTTTTGTGAAGGAGATTATTTTTCCCACTCACAGTACCCAAAGCGCTTTTAGGAATGAAGTAGATTGATTTCTTACAAATAGTGAGTGCCGCTTTCATAACATTAAACAATTCAAACAAGCATCATGTGGTGCTTGTAAATCTAAGTAATAAATAAATCTTGATTTCAAATGGGATGTCTTGTAGATCTTCAGAAACAAAATCTATCCAAATTAAACATTTGGCCAAGTTCAATACAGGAAGGAAGAATGACAGTGTACATCTAGACTATGCAATAACAGAATGCCATATCAGAAATCAACTTTCTTTTTGCTGCAACTAATGCCTACAGAAAGTCCCAGCATAGATAGCTGTGCAAGACATACAGCCAACTCCCTACATTATGCAAGCAGTTTTCCTACCTAAATATGACATTTGTCATTCCTTTCTCATGGCTGTATGACCACACATCATTGCTAAACAAAATAATCACATTTCCCACAAATGAAGATAAGCAGTGTATGGTATGTCTTATGGTAAGTATCAGCTTTATACATGATAGTAAAGCTATCCTACAAAAATAATACGTTTTAGAACCAACCTAGGCCTGGCCACATTACTATGCATTCTAACAGTATTGACTGTTGAGACCAAGATAACAATAAAATTAATGCAAAATAAAATAATAATATTACTGTCTTGACATGAATAATAAATTCAGGAATGGAAATAGACAGCCAGAAAATAAATGTAAAGAAAAGGTCACAGAAAGTACTTTACTTTATGAACCTAACTAAGGTCACCTACACAACTCCCTCCCAGAGCGGCTGAGAAGATACAGTGGTACCTCTTGATTCGAACTACATTCATTCTTTTTGGCTGTTCAAATTGTGAAAATTTGAATTAGGAAGCAATTTCTACCATTGAAATTAATGTAAAAGCATTTAATCCGTTCCAGTTTATTTTAAATAAAAAGATACTATACTCAACCCCAGCTATTGCGAGAAATTGGTCCCTTAACATCCCCGCAATACCTGAAAACGCAATAGCCATTGTTAAGAAGTAATGGAAAAAAATCAAATTGGTCCTGGTCCACTAGAGTGGCAACATGATTTAACATATTGGCACCTTGTTTTCCCATCATCTCATAATTCATAGATATCCTTCACATTTTGAGAGTATAAAGTAAACACAGACACGAACTGCATAGAAAAAAAAACACACAAAAAAAAACAAGCATAACAAAAGACTTATTTACTTTGGTGTGAAACTCCCAAGTCCAGATGAAGACTAGACAAGCCTTCCCCCAGGTCCCCGCCTCCCTCCCATGCACTAAATACAGGAACACATCGCGTAGTATTCCCCCCTTCCCCCTCCCTCCGTCCTTATCCTCTCCCTTTCGTTACGCAAATTGAATCAGGGTATCATTTATAAAATTAATGATAGTATAATAAGTTATAGTTGCTTCAACAACTTCATAAAAAGTCATGGACCTTCTGAAATACCATTTAGAGACACGTGAACTGATGACAATATCTTGCCATTTGAAACATAAAAAAAACTGTTCCTCTGCATGTCTGGTTTAGAGACTGAAAAATCTGAACAATATTAATTTTTGTGAAAAAATGTGGTAGGCATACACATTGGCTATTATTTCACAGTTTTATGGCAAAATGTGCAAGTTTTCATTTAAAGTTCTTGTAGTCAACCACATGCATTTGTTTATATCATTAGAGTCTGTTTCTTAAAAGAATATATATATGAAAAAAAGGGAAAATCTTTATATATTTTGGTGAACCTAATATGGTAGTAAGGAAAGTGAGTGTGTGTGGTTGTGCAGGTGGTGGTGTTTGCCTGGGGAAGAGAGCTTAGGCCTAGTGCCTGTGTAGTCTCTAAACAAGGTAGACACTGCGTCTGTCTCACTCCTCAATACAACTACACCACATGATATTTCCCCATTGTATCCTGCTTTTTGCTTCCTGTCAGTCTTGCCATGGGTGTGTACAAAGAAAAAGTCCATCCATTCTTTCTGTACCTGAAATACTCTACAAGATAATGAAATGGAAGTTCTCCATGATAAGCATACTAACCTGCTTCAATGGCATATCTGTGGGTGAGGGGTAGTTTAACGGCATCATGCTCCACCTTGGTGGTGATGATGTGAGGTCGAAGGTGATGATAGATGGGACTGTCTTGTGAGAGACACCATTTCCGGAAGTGTGTCACAGCACAATGAAGAACAACATTATTGGCCTAGAAAAAAAATACTATTGATTATAATTTCTTTTATAAAAATTTTTAGCTTAAGTTTTTAAAATTGACAAACACATAAAGCAATAGAAGACAAAAGAATTCCATGAAATAAGCATCTGATATATAATCATAAGTTGCCAGAGAAAGAGTAAATTGGTGCTCCATAATCCAATTATTCCTCAAGTATTGCTACATTCAATAACTAGATTCCTCAGTGGATGGATCCAACAGTGTTTTTTTCTGTGAAATGCAGACACACCCAGCCACACTTTTATTATATAAGGGTTAGGGAAATCTGTACAAAATCAAGTGGAGATTTAGAGGTATTAAACCATCCTTTTATCATACAATCAGCAATAAAAAGGAGATATCAGTGACTTGATTAGACATATACTGATAGCATTTCAGACTGCAGAAAAGTGAGCCATGGGCAAGTGGACATGGCTTAATGTAACTGTATGTACTATACAAGCAGGTTTTTGCTGTTGCTCGGCTGACTACATAAGCCACAATTATGAAAACTTTTAATGTCTAAGAATACAACTAGAAACAATAAACCTAACCTTCTATAATGTAAAAACTAACACAATATCAGACTTATGAAAAAAAAATATAAAGTATTGGCCATCACTCGTAGGTACACTAACCTCCGTCCCACCAGACATAAACAACACATCTTGCGGCATGGCCCCAATCATTCGAGCCACATCATCCCGAGCCTGATTGATGACAGTTCTAGCTCTTGCACCCTCCTCATGATCAGAGCTTGGATTACCCCAGGCTTCATGCATGCTCTGCTCTACTGCCTGGATCACCTCTGGAGCCAGTGGTGTGGTGGCATTGAAATCCAAGTACACACGTTTTTGGGGACTGCTGCTGGTGCTGGAACCACTGCTGCTTCCAGACATGCCTTCTACTCTGCTGGACAAAAACACAATTAATGTTCAAACTTTTGCTTCATAAGGACTGTTCCTCCAATATTACATCATTAAAAATTTAGTTGTAAAATAACCTCCACTTTCATGTAACTCAGAGACTAATACACAGTAATTAGCATGACTTTGGCAGTTCAGGTTAATATCAGAGGATACATATTTGCTTCATAATCCTTAAATCTTGTTTTCAAACCAGGTCTCTAAGCCTGTTAACAATTGGGAAAAGAAATCAAGAAAACATTTGTTTTACATAAGACATCAGATTTACAATAAAATAATGATTTTCTCATGAAATCTGATATTAAAATCACAAATTTCAAGTTTCACTAATATTTTAACATTATGGCTATCATCTCAAGTGTACATAATTCGGTGCTACCATAGTGTGAGGTCTACCTCAATATGTTATCTACCCAGGTGCAGCATAGAGGTCTACCATGACTTTCCCCTCGCATGGCCATCAGGTCAAGTACGGTCTAACATGGATATTCATTCCTGTCTCACATTTTTTTAAACACGTGACTCGCCCATATAAAAAGAAGTACATGAAGCTTCTAGGTCAGAATCCTTCTCAGCCTAAATGAGCTAACAAATATTTCAGAGCTTTAGGGTACTTCAAAATATTGCTGAAGGAGTTTTATAGAAAAATCATCCTGACAGGGTAAACACTCTATTCCCCATCATTGAAGGAGAATGGGCAAATGATTCAGTGATACATTCAGATGAATGGCCTGCTTATAGCAATCTAAATGCCATGCATGGGTTATGAACATTAAATAGTGAATCACCAGCGACATTATGTATGTGGATCCAGCAACAGGAGCATACGCTCAGGCAACTGAGCAATTGTAATTGAAAGCTAAAATGATAATTCCCAAGATAATGATGATGGGAGGTATAGGTAGTCAGCTGCTCTTGTCACATCTTGATCATTTTTGCTGGCAGATGATGAATAAATATGCATTGTATTTGATGGCATGTTTATTTTTAGCTCTTTGCCTTGGATATAAATATAAATAGTATATAGATATAAACAATATGATTTAGATAAATATCTATACATATACAATATTACATTACAGTCCGATGCTGCGGTAGACGTCGAGCTATAGTCAGAACGGGAGGTAGACCTGATGCTATAGTAGCACCTACAAGTCTTTACTGCACTTTCTGATTCCTCTCATACATTATTCTTTTTGGAGGGTTATCATCATGTACATACATAAGCCACACAGTTTATAACAGTATGCACTAAGAGTCAGACATAAGCTTTTATAACAAAGGAGGAGTTTGAATTGGCATCATGGCTGTCTTTGAGTTCATTGTATCATTCCATTGCCACACATATTAGCCATCAATCTAGACAAAACTTTATCTCCTAACCTGTGGTCTTGGGCCCTCAGGCAGCTTCATCAATGATTAAAAAAAGGATGCATATGTCTGCCATGTGAGACATCCATCAAATCACACATCAGTTTCATTTGATTTTCATTAATAAGTAATTACAGTGAAGTAAAGCAACCAAAAATAAGAAAACAGACATCTGTGGATACAATGATCTCTTGTGGATTATTATCACAAAAAAGGGCTAATACTCAAATATCATTCTACAATATTATGTAGGTCAAAGCACTTTATTCTTTATCTGTCTATCTGAATAAAAATAGATTTCAAAATCAGTAATAGTCCAGTATAACTCAACCACCTTATTTTTCGACAACTGTATTTCCTTCCAGAGCTTCGCAAAACCCATTGTATGAATGTAATATGACAGTATAAGTGGTGAAAAAATGACACCAACCCTCTAGACCCAATATGCTTGGAGACCCATGGGAATGCAGAGTTTTCAGGTGAGATAAGATAAAAAAAAATTGGTACTTTCTGGGGAGTAAATTATCAAAATCCCTTAAAACAAATAATAAAGGTTATGTTAGAGGTTAAATTAAGTTAGAATATGTAAAGCATGGTGGACTTTTTCCAAATTATTTATTTTCTAACAAGGTGTTAAATTTTTCCTACATTGTTGTGTTATTACCTATGTATTTTTGCTTTGTTTTAGGTAATTCTGATATTTTACTCCCTGGAAAGTATTATTTTTTGTCTTACATCACCTGAAAACCCCACTTTCCACAGATCCACAGTGTGTTGGTAGTAAACACAAAAGCCTGGCTCAAGAAAAGTCCCAAGTCACCTGTAGCATTAATAGGGTTGATGACATTTTTTCATCACTTTATATAATTGTATTATATGTATAAAATAAGTTTTATGAAGATCTGGAAAGAAATAGTAAAAAAAAAATAATAAGGCACCGAGTTATACTGGATCATTACTGGATTTAATATACGAAAGTATGAAGCCTTTCATATGGCCAAATGATACATAGCAGTCAATGTGATTCTCAGAAAGTCCAGAGGGACCTAAGGCCTCCAGTAAAGCTAAGTGAGAACATCCACTTTTAAACCAAAGTGCCCAAACTAGTTAAAGGTAAGACTACGAAGGAGTGCGGTATAGTAATATAAAATGATAATGGTTCAGTATAACTACACCTCTTTATTTTTCACTAATTTCCTTCCACACATTCACAAACCAATAGTATACATATCACACAATAGTATAAAGTGGGAGACAAATGTCACTAACCCTCTTGATGCTACAAGTGACTTGGGATTTCTCCTGAGATGTTTTTTGTATCTACCCCCACGCAGGACCTGTTGGAAACTAAACATTTCACACCACATAGGAAAATAAATCACTACCTACTACATTTTACATATTCTAACCTAGCCTAATCTCTAATGTATCCTCGGCTTCACTTATTGCACTTCATATAATCTAATCTAACATCTATGATAAACTTTTTATATGTTTTATATATTTATATATTTATATGCGTGTTATGCACTTTTTTAGTGCCCTGCGCATTATCAAGCAGAAGCAGAAACTTAACCTAACACATGTAAATTGAGGATGGCATAGCCTAGTAGTATGATGCTTAGGTTAGGTTAAATTTAGGTTGGAGTATGTCAAGCATGTTATTAGTGATCTAATTTCCAACAGTATTGATTCATTTTCCATCATGGTGTGAAATGTTGGATTTTCAACAGTTTCTGCTTGGGGGACACTACAAAAACCTGACCCAAGAGAAATTCCAAGTCATTTGCAGGATCAAGAGGGTTAGTAACATTATTCCCCCACTTTATACTCTGGTATATATTATGGATTTTGAGAATGTGTGGAAGGAAATTATTGAAGAATAAAGATGTGTAACTATACTGGACACTACCTGTAGAATTATCCATACATTGATTTATTTGTAAGCAAGTAAATCAATGGCTGTTACTTTAAACAGGAAATTTCTTCCAGAGATGATAAAAATGATCATGGACTTATCGTGCATAGTAACAGATCTGGTAAAAAAAATAAATAAATAAATAAATAAAAAATAATAATAATAAATCAATAAAATTTCAAATTGTATCTCTTGAACCACCAACACGACAACAGCTATCATGTAGTACTTATCAAATCGGAGCAAGTTTCCCCCAAAAATAGCGACATGAATTTCCTTGTGGGCTTTGACTAATATTGATTGGATTCACTGCATTATACGGATCACTTATTTTTAACACATTTAACCCAATACTGTTGGTGTATCTGTTGTTCACTGGTCCATTTAATGAAGCGTCTATCAACTCAGATACGAGGAAAGCCAAACTGAGGCGGTTAGACCTGCTTTCTTTCAACCCAAGCTTTGTCACTGGTGGCTTTGAAATGGTTGTTTTTTTCTTCACCAGGGGTAAATCTTACACTATAAAAACAAAGACAAGTTGTGTTTTTTTCTTTCATAAAGTCAAATTTCAAACGTTCGTCGCGACGGAGCTACTGTATATTTTTTTCTCCCTTGGCCAGACACACACAGCCCGCACACCCCACCAGCCAGCCAGCCTCCCGCCACCCGCTGCTGGTAACCTTCACTGGGCTTGCAAGGGGTTCAGACAAAGTTCGCGAGGCTCGTGGAGACACCAGATAACTTAAATATCACATTGATCCACAGTCGACACTTTCCTTACATTTGTTTACGTCCCGTTTTATCACGTGTAAGGTGGAAGGCGCCTGCGCAGTGCGGGCGGCCAGCTGCTGCTGCTTCCCGGCCCGCACCGTTCAAACAAGTAACGTCCCTTAATGACTATACATCATGTTTTATACCTTTATAATAATGGATTATTTTTCCATATTTGTTGAGATAATACGAACCATAAAATACAACTGTGCCTATTATTATAAACATTCAAATATCATAATTTATACACATGCCGCCTCTGAAATCAGAGGATAAAATACCTGTTTTAGATAGGCTACCAACAGGATAAACCATGTCAGAGAGCAAAACCTTCGTTTACACGAGCCGACGTGACGAGCGTTTCGGAACGCGCGCTCGGGCACACACTACACAGCATTTTCAATAGTTCAATGGAACCTTTCACACTATGCTGGTGCAACAGCTAGGTATAATTAGGGCAGCTGGGTATAATAATGTGTGCATTATGGGGGACTTCAACTATAAAGGCATTGACTGGAATAGGTTGACAGGAGACGGTAACGCTGAGGAATTTTTAAATGTACTACAGGATGGCTTTTACCATTAACTCGATAGGGAACCCACAAGGCAAGGAAATATCTTGGATCTGGTATTCACGAATAGTGAAACCTTGGTTAGTCAGGTAGAGATAGGCGATAGATTTGATGAAAATGATAATAATGAAATCAGATTCTAGATAAATGCAGAGGAAAAATCAAAATATAGCTTTAGTGCCAGATTTTAGAAAAGCCTTAGAACTCACCTACAATGTGTAAATTGGGAGGAAATAGGAGTAGGCAGAGGAGAGGATCGAGTAAATGAAATAGAGAAGCAGTACAAAGGCATAGTTAGGGAAATTCAGATGGCACATGGCCAATATATACCCAAGAAGAGGATAAGATCAAGTAGAAATTATCCAAAGTGGATGAACAACAACATAAGGAGGGATATATGATTAAAAAGAGGGCTTTATAGGAGAATTAAAAGAGGGGGAAGCACACTTCATAGGACAGTATAATGAACTAGTTAGGAAAGTTAAAAAAGACATTAGAACTGCAAAGAGGAATTATGAAGTTAAAATAGCTAGGGATGCCCAGAAGGATCCAAAGGGTTTTTACCAGCTATACAGGGCTAAAGCTAAGGAAGGAATAGGACCTCTTAAAGGAATAGATGGAAGTTTGATAGAAAAGGGAGAAGAAATAAGTAAGGAATTAAGTAATTACTTCCTATCTGTATTTACACGAGAGGAGCCAGATGGAGAGTTAGAGGTGGAACAGATTTTTTAGGGGGCAAGAGGCTGAAAAATTAAATGACATATGCATAGGTAGGGAAATTATTAGAAAAGAGATAGATAAACTTAAGAAGACTACATCGCCAGGACCAGACGATATTTTTCTGAGAATTCTGAGGGAGTGTAGGGAACAACTAGATGAGCCCATTACAAGGATATTCAGGAATCTGTTAGATACAGGAATAGTTCCCAGGTTATGGAGGCAGGCAAATGTAGTTCCCATATTAAAAAAAGGGGATAAGGCAGAAAGCAGTAACTACTGCCCAATAAGTTTGACATCAGTAGTAGGGAAGATGTTGGAAGCTATCATAGGAAGGGCAATTAGGAAGCACTTAGATAACCATACACTAATTAAACACAGTCAACATGGGTTTAGCAAGAAGTCTTGCCTGACAAGCCTATTATCCTTCTACAGGAAAGTATTTGAAACCTTACATAGTTGTGACAGGTATGACATAATTTTTCTGGATTTTAGCAAAGCCTTTGATAGAGTACCCCATAGGAGACTGATAAGTAAGGTCAGAGTTTGTGGAATAGATGGGAAGGTATTAGAGTGGACCAGGGGATGGCTTACAAGTAGGGAACAGAGGGTACAAATAAATGGAAAGAAAACAGAATGGGATAATGTAACTAGTGGTGTTCCACAGGGTTCAGTTTTAGGACCGCTGTTATTTGTAATCTACATAAATGACTTAGAAGCAGGAATAAGCAGTGATATCAGTAAATTTGCAGATGACACAAGAATAGAAAGACCAATTAAGAATATAGAGGATACTAGGAGGCTACAAGAGGACTTAAATAGAGTACAGGATTGGGCAGAGAAATGGAAAATACAGTTTAATGTTAACTAGTGTACCATTATGAGCATAGATAAGAAAAATTGGCCTGTAGAATATACATTAAGTAATAATACCTTAGGAAAGACACATACAGTCGGCGCCATTGGTATTGGCGCGGCACGTTTTTTTCCCAGTAGCAATCAAAAAAGTAATAAACAAAAATATTTATGAGCCTCTAGTACTTTGTGGGGAGTCCTTTCCTCTTTAGGCAGCTCTCCAGGCGTCGAGGAACAGATTCAGCAAGTCTTTGGAGCATGGAAGGTTCCAAGTTGTCCCAGATGTCCTTAACCTCCTTCACGAGCTGTGGCACAGTTGAGGTGTTACGCCCTCGTAGCCGTCGCTTTATGAGTCCCCAAAGATTTTCAATTGGGTTAAAGTCTGGACTATTACCAGGCCAGTCCTTTATGTAGTCCACTCCCACAAACTCAAACCATTCCTTGATTAATTTGGCCGTGTGTGCAGGGGCACCATCCTGCATGAACACTTCACTCTTGCACGCATCAAAGCAGTCCTCCAGATGGTCACACAACAGCTCCAAATAGCGTTCCTTATTAACTGTAATGTTTTTAGGCAACACCACAAGTTTACCCTTGCCATGATACCCGAAGGCACCCCATATCATAACACTATCAGGGTACTTTACTGTCCCCTGCGTGTACTTAGGGTGGTACGGATCTGCGCCTGGTCGCAGCCTCACCTTACCTCCTCGGTTCCCAGTGACATTAAATGTAGCTTCGTCACTCCACAATACACTCTTCCACTTCTCATTGTCCCACTTCAGGTACTTCTTACAAAACTGCACACGTTTTTGCCTCTGTTTCTCCGTGAGAATGGGTTTACGTCGTGGCGCCCGATGCTCATAGCAGAGGTCGTCCTTGAGGCGGCGTTGGACTGTTCTGACAGACACCTGTTGTAGGAGTTTTGGGTTCTTTTCTTTCAGTTCTTTAGCTGTGATTCTAGGTTCAGCTTCCACCTGTCGCTGAAGCACCTTAAGAGTCCTCTTAGACACCTTCCTCTGTTTCCCAGCCCTCTTGACCTGGAGTGGTGGATCATCACCTCCTGCATCTCGACATTTTTTTGTCCATCTCTGGACACTGTGTAATGCTATGCCAGTCTGGATCGAAATATCCTTGTTGGACTTTCCTGCCACACAGAGTGATGATATAGCTGCAATTTGCTCCTTTCTCAGCTCTGGACCTCGTGGCATTATCCCAAAATGCAAGAAATACCACAGATAGTAGAAGCACGAAAACCACGAGGGTCGCGTGACAAAAAAACCATTAATGTACTCTCAATGAATCACCGCGGGCAACTGACGCCTCCTTTCTCTGTGTGGGACTTATGCTCTGCCCACTCCACCACGTGCTAGCACACCAATACCATTGCCGTTTTCCTTAGGTGGATATAGGGGGTCCTTGATAATTCGTCACAGATATTGGCGCACGATTTTGGCGCCAAAACCAATGGCGCCGACTTGGGAGTGCAAGTTAGTAGTGACCTACGTCCAAGGTAGTAGCTCAGTTCTTTGTTGGAAGTCATCTTCCTGGTGAAGACTCTTTGTACCTGTTCTAGCTCCTGGATGTCTCTCACTCTTTCACCACATTTGACACATGTACTCCATCCTGGAGACCACCAAGGACTTCCACAGAGGCAAAAGGTGTTCTGGGTCTCTGTACTTGAAGGTGTGAGGAATCCAACCTGACATTTGTTATGCTGTTTTTGTGATCTTCTGTACATGTTCCCCAAAAGTACAGTCGTTGCTCATACACACTCCTACACCTTTGAGGGAATCTTTCTCTTCAATGGTGACTGTGTCTGCTGTGTAGGTGTTCTGCAGCAAGGTTTTATTTCCATATCAGATGATCATTTCTCTATCTTCCAAATAATCTTGCATCCATTCTAATAATTGTGTGTGTGTGTGTGTGTGTGTGTGTGTGTGTGTGTGTCCATGGAAAGTATATACAACAGCAATCCCAACAACTTTCAGCATGTGTTTACCAGAACAAAGACTTCACTTATAAGAAATACGCTGCACACTAGTGAAGCTCAGGCTGAGAGAGAGAGAGAGAGAGAGAGAGAGAGAGAGAGAGAGAGAGAGAGAGAGAGAGAGAGAGAGAGAGAGAGAGAATTATTTTGTCTGTCACATTACATATACCTTTCATACATGAATAATTTTATTTTTCATTTTCATACTCAGGAGTTTTACATACCTATATACTTTATGAAAAGGGTATGTACTGCAAGCCTTTATCTCCTTCTCTGTAGCTCAATGTAATATTTTGTTCTCTTCATTCACCATAACTGATAGCATTATGATGCAAATAATGAATTTTTGTTCATTATCATAAAAGTCGCATAAATGTTGAATGAAACTCATTCAGTAAGATACACTATTTCATTCATTAAAAAAAGAAAACAATACATGTAAAATACTTACAATTACAAACATGTTAAGAAAATATCTCCTGTTTTATGGAAATCTAATCTGCTAATACAACTACAATAAATCTGATGATTTGATAAGAGTGAAAGATGTGCTGAAAGTGTTAAGATGTAGACTCCTGTGATATATGTACATGAGAAGAGAGAAGAGGAGGTGGACCACATATTCACAAATATTGGAGCTGGAGGTATCTACAAAGATAACTGTGGAAAGACCAAAGAAGTCCTACAGATGATGTAGAAGAGATGAAATCTTGAAAGAACTCATCTATGATTGGAAAAACTGTGGGGAGAGAGACATAAACAATACAACACTGAAAAAATGTGAATATGTATTAAAATAAACAATGACCATAAACTTAATGTCTACTACTTCCATCAAGTACCTCTGCAGACACATCACAATCTGTTTATTATACTCCTCTACTCTGTGGCCTCAATTGTGTTGTTTCCACATCAATATTTTAATAAACTGGAATAAAATATGGTGAGCATAAATAATAAAAAATAAGATTGAGTTATTGGTGATATATTTTTTTGACAATCTAACAATAAAACAAAATAAATATTATACCATTTTTGGAAATAAAGAGAAGTAATACAAGAAGACTTCATTGATATTTGTGAGAAATAATAGAGTATATCAGATTGTAGAAAAGGAAACCACAAACCTCCCGATCTTCAACTAAACCAAAGCCAGCAGCCTTTCTTAGCATCTTGACATTACCAAGGCATGTAACAATCATTACTGCATAGATTACATTGATTTTGCTCTAGCTTGACTTCATTTAGTCATCATAATGCTGACTTACGAGTTATTTTTTTGCAAATTTATCCATTCATTTTTTTTCGAATTTAATATCTGATTTTCTTGCTGAGTTATTGAGGTTTCTATGTAACTTATTTCCTCAGTACCATAAAAAGTGCAAAAATTGAAATGCATTTAAAAAATCACACAATTTGTAAATTACCATAATTGTAACAAATAGTAATTATTCATTACATTCTTGTATTCAAGTTTTCTTTCTGTTTGCTACTTCATTAACTCAATTGTGCTTGCAGTTTTTGAGAAAAACTCTGTTGTTTTTTTTGTTAACTCTTCCATAATTTTGTATTGTTCTTTTTCTTTTTCCATGATCACCAACTGTTGTTCTAAACTTTTCTTTTTCATTTCAAGATTTTTCTTTTTAATAGCCAATATGTTAGTATAGTACTGATCTAAACTATATCTTGTATTACAGTGATGTTTCTGCTTTTGTTTTGATTGTACACTGTGTTTGGAGACCACCACAGCATCTTTCTTGTGACTTATTTTATTTACAGGAGCACACTTCATATAACTGTCTTGTACCTTTAGGTCTGCATAATTTTTCTGCTGGTTGTCCTCTGGTGATGCATCGGTGTCTACATCTGACCCAGCTGAAGGTACTGTTAAGAAACACAGATAATGTTAATGTTTACACTTCCCAGTAGAGATATATTGAATGTCTGCATCTGCAAAACATCTACATTTGCAGTTCTAATAAATTAAACATTCACATCCATATTTGGGATGAAATGAATATCCACATCTATATCTGTACCAAACACAAATAGGATGTGGCAAATAAATTTGCATACTATCTTATATATTAAAGACTATAGAATACAAAGCTTGCTAAAGTTAAGAAATTTAATCTATGCCTGTTGACTAAAATTACACCTTTTACCTATATCTATTTTATTTCAAATTTACACAATCTGATGTGTCAAGAATTTGCGTGTCAGAGAGAGAGAGAGAGAGAATCTTGTCATGTTTCTACTGCAAAAAAGTGACAGAGGAAGAAGAAAAAGGTAAAAAGGATGACGAAGGAAAAGTAGAACTGCTTGTTGCTGCCTCCTCCTCCTCCTCCTCCTATCTCCTCCCAGCTACGTGCTTTTACTCTTCTGTCTTTGTCCCATACAGCAGGACGCTTCTCCACTTCATCAATCAACAGTTCCGTGTCGAATCGATCACACTCCATCTCGGTAGCCTTCCAGTGATAAACTGTCCAGATAATAATAATAATAATAATAATAATAATAATAATAATAATAATAAAAGTCAACTTGCACTTATGCAAGATTGCCATGTAGCAGGAAAACACATCACGTGGAGAGCTATGCTGGTCGTCATGGCAACGTACCCATTGCTCTTCTGGGGCCATACTTATAAAGAGTTACAGCTTCGCCCTAAGGGCCCCCTCACACGAGGTGTTTTCCAACGCGCATTAGGAAACGCGGCGTTCCGCGCTATCCTTCACACGAGGCGTTTCTAAACGCGCGTTCACGCGACGTTTTGTGTGTGTGTGTGTGTGTTTGCGTGCCAAAAACAATGCAGAGATCCACACAACCAGTGCCAGGATGGACGTGGAAGAGGCAGTGTGTGTATGGCTATTGCATCGCCGTTTGAAGCGGCGCAAACAGCGAAATAGAAAATATTGGGTTCATCCAATATTGCAAGACAGACCTGCCCATGGCATGTACACCACCTTGTACCCGCATCTGAGAGAACATAAAACCAAGTTTTTCAATTATTTTAGAATGTCAGTGAAATCCTTTGACGACTGCTTGGACTTATCCAGGAAGAAATATGTTCCAGCAACACTATGATGAGGGACTCTATCTGCCCAGAAGAAAAACTTGTCATAACACTGAGGTAAGTTCTTTTTTGTAAAGACCATCATTTGCTATTTAAATCCTCTTCCTATGAAAGTTACAAAAAATAATACAAGACACCAGTTGACAGTGTAGTGAAATATAAATGAGACAAAATAAGACATTCCTTCTATTTGCGTATTTCTAGAATACTGGGTGAAAACACAAGATCAAGAAATCTGAACATGAGAAAACACACCTGTTACTCACCTAGATGGCATACACCTTTATTATTTTATTATTCAACAAATTACTCGGCAAACATATCAATGTACTCTGACTGTGTGTCAGAATCTAGGCTTGCTGCCCCCCCTGGTGACGGAGTCATGGATGGCCTACTGAAGGTGGTGCTTGTGTGTGTGGGTTGTATTCTGAGGCACTTGCATTTGGTGGCTTGTGCAAGTGTGCCTGGTGTACTGTTCATATGTCAAAACCTGAGTTTGTACCAAGTTGTGGAGTTGTCTGACAGACTGGGGTATGTGGTGTTTGTGGTTGACCAGTGTATCCTGAGTAATGTGGCAATGGTTGAGTATATGAGTGTGCATATTGAAGTGGCTGTTGGGGATAGCAAGCTCCAAGTGTGTGAGCACGATGAAATACATTTAATAATTCTATTTTGGTCACTAAACAGATGTTTTCTGGCAGCTTTTTAATTTCTTTGTAGAGTGACAAGCAAAATAATTTATCTTCATCATCTTGTTTTTCTGTTTCATTTTGTCTCGCCAACAAACTCTTTTCCAGAATATCAGCAATATGCAGATCCACAGAATTTGCCTTCATTTTTTTCTTTGCTGATGTACTAATTCCCTTCTCGTGATGTTCTTTTGTCACATCAGCTTCTTCACACAGTTCTTTCTCTCTGTCATTTTCAATATTGCTGATAGTTTCCTTGCCGGAGACTGAGCCTTCAAGAAACTGTAGTCTCCTAAAATAGATGTAGGTGCCCTTTCTTGCCTGTGATCCGGATGGAAGAGTCTTTTGTCTCTTTAATTCCCTTGCGTAGTTATCTCGTAAATTCTTCCACTTCTTTTGCAAGGAGAGACCTAAAAAAACGATAAATATACATAGTAGTAAAATGTTACTGAATCTTTAATGAAAGTGTAGGAAAAAAATCATGATTCCGTGAGAGAGAGAGAGAGAGAGAGAGAGAGAGAGAGAGAGAGAGAGAGAGAGAGAGAGAGAGAGAGAGAGAGATTTACGTAAGTAAAAATAGCCCAACGTATAAATTTTTAAAATGCTACTTTCTCTCTAGGTACTTGGCCACAGGATGTTCTATTGCTGACCTGCATTATGGATATCGGCTCGGGGAGTCAACAATCTCGAGCATATTGCGGCAAGTGTGTGCAACAATATGGGAAAAACTGAAGACTATGTGCATGCCAGAAATGACGAAACAGAAGTGGGAAGACGTGGCAAAAGGATTTTCTAAGTATGCAAATTTTCCTAATTGCATAGGTGCTATTGATGGTAAGCACATAAGAATAATCCAACCTGCTGATACAGGATCCTTGTACTATAATTATAAGTCCTTCTTTTCAACTGTGTTGCTAGCAGTATGTGATGCCAATTATTCATATATCTGTATGGATGTTGGTGCATATGGGAAAAGCAGCAATGCAGCAATTTTTCACAATTCCTGTACAAAAAACTATTGGAAAATAAACTGGACATACCAGGCCCAAAGCCTATTTCCATTGCTGAGACAACATGCTTCCCTCATGTAATTGTTGGAGATGAGGCCTTTGGAATCATGGAAAATGTGATGAGGCCCTACAGTGGAAAATATCTACCATACAAGAAGAAAATTTTTAATTACAGGTTATCAAGAGCACGCAGGTACATTGAATGTACCTTTGGCATCATGGCTAATAAGTGGCGCATATTTCACAGACCTCTCAATGTCAATATTGACTTTGCTGAAGATATAATAAAGGCATGTTGCATACTGCATAACTATGTGAGGGCAAGAGATGGTTATAGGTATGAAGATACACTGTTCCAAGCACCATTGCTAAGCCTACATGAAGGGAATGCCCCTAGAGGAGGAATGTCGGCAAACAGTGCTAGGGATAAATATGCAGATTATTTCATAAATGAAGGTAAACTTGCATGGCAGGATGGAATGGTCTAGTGTGACACTAAAAAAATAGTCTAGACAGAAATATACTAGCTAGATAGAGAGAGAAGGACATTTGCTAGTGTGAGGGGAGAGGAAAGAAAGTTCAGGGAGCCTTGCCATGCTGCAGCTCAGCTCTACGTAGTGTAGGGGCCTACGTAGGCTACAAGTTGTTGTTGTTGATGATGGTGGTGAAGATGATGGTGGTGATGATGTAAAATTTAAATTTTTTATATAGATCTAAAGAAAGGAAGTAATAAAATGTTATTCAGTTCACTTACTCATATTTTTTTTCTCCTTAACATCTCCGGAACTGCAGAAGACATCCACAATCTCTTCCCAGCTTTTTCTCTTTAAGTTTCTGTCCTTATACTCACAGGATATCATGTCACAGATGGCTGGACGTTTTTCAATTTCATTGATGAATAAGTCAGTGTCCACCCTTTCCTCCTCCATGACCAAAGATGGGAAGTCTCCTGTGAGCTGCTGTGATGAAGTGGGTGGCAGCACGTGGCGGGTGGGTGTCGCCTCAACCCTCCACGTGGAGTATCGCAGGGGTTGCCATAGTAACACAATCTCTCTCCCCATTGGTAGTAGCGCAGCCAATTAGAGAGTGCGCCGCTTGAAAAACGCGGCGTTAGCTAGATACTCGACGTAACCGCGGTGTCAAGAAAAACGCCGCGTTGCGTGTGAGGGGTCCCATAGGTGCAAGGATACTATTGACTTTGCTAACACGCGTTCGAAAACGACTCATGTGAGGGGGCCCAACATCTAGCTCTTTTTTCCGAGGAAGCTGGATAGTGGCCAATGCCATCTGTCCTTACATCTTTTTCTGGAATGCTTTTTGTTGCCCTTCCAAGACTCTTCTTTTTCCTAAAAGCATTTTCTACATGAATACTGGGTCTCCCTCTTTCTCTTGTCACATTTTTTCCTGCCAACATCAGAGAACTTGCAAGTTTGAACTTGAATTCATACAGGGGAATCTGCTTCTTTAGCTTTAGAGCCTCTCCATCTCATCTATAGAGCATCCAACTGTTTACATCAGCCAGATCAATGAGGTGGAAAATAAATCTGTGATAGTATTTCTTTGATCTGAAATACATCCTGTAATATAGCATTTGATCACATAGATCCACACCACCCATATGAATGTTGTATTCCTTTACAATGTTTGGTCGTGGGAATTCAACCTTTTCTTTGAGCTTCTTTTCATACCTGACACATTTATCCATAGGGCTAGAATTTAGAAATGATGATGCTAAGTGGACAGACCTATTGTCCATCCATTTCACAGCTGTTATTTTTGTGTCCTCAACCTGAGTTTCCCACTCATTGTAAGAGCCACGACCATGCATCATCATTTGTTTGTCTGTTTTGAAGGTTAGATTGTGCAGTCTTTGTGGCTGGACAGTGCCACAACACCATATACTAGTAGTATATAGTAGCTAGGTGTGCAATAAGATCCAAAGAGGTAAACCAGTTATCAAAAAAAAACTTGTGGTTTTTTAAAGGATGCTTTCAGCTAGTTGAAGGACTGCATTTGCACTAGGCTTTAGGTCAGGAACATTTGGATTGTCTACTGGGTTTATCTTACCAGTATATGGAAAAAAATCATGTACAAAACCCTTATGCACCGTTAGGGATGATTCACACTATAGGTCCGGTCGCACTCCGCTCTCGCTCCGCTCTCGGTCAGCTCACGGTCCTGGTGTATTCACATGTCCAGTCCGCTCTCGCTCCGCTCTCGATCATTTCTTCTCCCTCAACACCAGTGGAAGGCATATCACCAGTTACGGAGGATGTGTGACTTTTCTCGAGCCGATTTGGCAATAATCGCCATTGCACTTGATGAAGAAGAAGAAGAAAGAAAGCAGAGTCGAAAAAGAAAGAGATTGTGGGTTCATCCTATGTTGCAAGATAGGAAGAGTGAAGGAGAATTTCATACTCTGTATCCTCGTCTTATTGATGATGAGAGTAAATTCCACAGCTACTTCAGAATGAACATTGGAACATTTGAGAAAATACTATCAAAAATTGAGGATGACCTGAAAAAGGAAAACACACCATTCAGAGAAGCAATCACTCCAAGAGAAAAACTGGCTGTGTGTCTAAGGTAAGAAAAAGAAAAGATGTGACTCAGATTTATTTTGCAGTGCGACTCAAAGACAAGAGATAAAGGCACAGACGATCAACATTTATTCCTTTTATTGTTACATTGTTTGTACAATAATTATGAAGGGAAAGCAGAAAGATCCTGCTGGGTACGCCACTGTGAGGTGCATGCAGGCTGCAGAGGTGATGGTGTCCCGTGGATGTGGATGTTCTCCTGGTATTGTGTTGCTTGTTGCAATTGTTGTATAGGTTGAGTATTTGTGGACGAGGAAGTAGAGTACTGCGACAGAGCAGGTGATGCTGAAGGTAGGGGGCATACATTCTGTGCTAGTGGTGCATATGCCTGTGCGTACTGGTTATGAATGTATTTTCCTTCAATTTCACTTACTAATGAAAACACTTTTGTTTTAATAAAATGTTGATCAGTTGGACTGAATTTCTTGACAGTAGTTGCCATCAGTGAAAAGAAGGTGTCTATTGGTTCTGGGGCCCGTTCTTCCTTCTTGTTTTCTACTAAGTATCTCATAAGAGTAGCAGATGCACTATTGTAATTTTCCTGTTTTTTTCTTTTACGTGTGAGACGTTCTTGCTGAGGGAGTGTAACTTGTGCAACACCAACAACCTCGTCGTTTTCTTCACTTTCTTGTCCACTGCATAGTTCTTGTGTGCCATCGTGTTCTGCATTATCTGAATTTTCTGATTCATTTCCAGCCGGTGGCAGAGATGTAATTCGTGTTCTGTCCTTCATAAATGCAGACAAAAATGACATTTGGTCTTCATACTTCCATTTCTGGCTATTAGCAGCAGCCTGCCCACTCTTTGTTTTCTTATTTATGTGTTTGCGATACTGCGATCGCAGGCATTCCCAGCGTTCCTTACACTTAGATCCTGAAAATAAATAGAAAACGGAATTAGTTATTCCCTATATTGTTTCATTGCAGGTTTTTGGCAACGGGGGATTCCTACAAATCAATAGCTTTCAGCTATCGTCTAGGCCATTCAACCACTCAGGGTATTGTACTGGAAGTTTGTCATGCAATAATGACGAACCTTATGGGCGAGGCTATACCGACACCAAGTAAAGAAGACTGGAAGCGAATTGCAAATGAATATTGGACGCAGTGGAACTTCCCAAACTGCATTGGTACACTGGATGGTAAACATGTGGTAATTGAAGCACCAGCAAATAGTGGCTCCCTATATTTCAACTATAAAAAGACATTTTCTGTTGTTCTATTGGCTTTGGTTGATGCAAACTACCGTTTCATATGGGTTGATGTAGGATCGTATGGTAAGAATAGTGACAGTGGAATTTTTACTAATTCCAAACTTTGCAAATATCTGGATGAGGAACAATTGAATGTACCAGAAGATGCTGCACTTCCTGGCACTAATGTGCTTGCACCATATGTTATAGTAGGAGATGAGGCTTTCCCTCTGAAGAGAAATTTAATGAGGCCCTACCCAGGTTCACAGACTGAACATAATGTAGAAAAAAGGATTTTTAACTATAGATTATCTAGAGCCAGGAGGATAGTTGAGTGTACATTTGGTATTCTAGTGCAAACCTTCAGAATATATTTAAGGAAACTTAAAGCTATGCCTTCTAATGCTAATGCAATCATTACAACAACATGCATACTTCATAATCTAATACACCCTAACATTGTTGCATTACCAGATAGTGTTGTCATGCCTTCATCAAATACAGTACGTCCAATGAGAGGAAGAGGGGGAAATGCTACAAGGGAGGCTTTTGGCGTGAGAGAAACACTGAAAGATTATTTCAGCTCCCCAGTTGGTTCAGTGCCTTGGCAAAATGATAAAATATAAGTATACAAACATAAATGTATAGAAATGTTGTTGAGTGTGGCTAGGAAGTGCATTTCTGCAGTGGACATTAGGCTATTATTATATATATTGAATTTCTTACCTTCGCAACTCAGCTGCCTGCTTATTTCCACCCAAGGTCCATCTAGACTGGTCAGCCAGCCGAGCGGGCCCAGCGCGGGCGAGAAGGGGTGATGACGTCATCCACGCCACACCATCCCGCCACTCACAGTACTGACTTTAACTTGATCACCCTTGGATCCTGTTATTTATTCCCCTCCCCCCTTTTTTCAACTGCATTACATATTACCTACATGCATTACTAATTAGATGAATAATTGGAATATTAAATGGTCTATTGTGAGCACAAATTTATTCATAATAATTATGATAAACAGTAGTCATAATACAAAGAAAAATAAGTTCACACCGTTCATAATGTTAGCAAAAATATTCAATATTTTTTATTGAATATAAACCACTTAATCATAACATACACAACAAAGGAAAACAGGTAATATGGTCTCAGTGAAAAAGTAAACTACATATCATTCATGTGGTCAGTTTCATTAGCTTTCTGCTTTGACCTTTGCATGACTTATGTTTCTTCTTATTTGTCTTAATGTTATTGTTTAGATTCCTAATTCTAAAGTACACAGATATTTTGGCAAAAAATGATATGACATCATGAGGTACATCAAGTCCAAGATTTTCTAATTCACGAACAAGTGTTCTCAAGCACTCTTTTCCTTCCTTGAGACTGTCACCGTGTATTACTGTAAATTTTTCTCTCATAGTTGTTAATTGGGAAAAGAAGGTGTCAGCAGGAGCATACAGTCCACCTCTGTTTACTTCATCAATCCATGTTTTAGCCATGGCAGTAGGCCTACAGTCACTTGCTTTGTGGCCTAAGTGAGGATATTTTGTGTTAAATTTTTTAACAATATAACCACCAATGTATTTGAGAGATTCTTCTTCTATAACAACGTGGATTGCTTTTTTTGGATTATAAACTGAGATTACACAGTCTCTTAAGTTTTCATCAATGTTATCATACTCATAATTTACATCAGGCCCAACATCCAAATCTTTGAAGCAGAGACTAGTAATGTACAGTTCTGATGCCAACTGCCTCTCATCAAAACATGAAACTTCATTTTCCCTTTTCTCAAGTTTAGCTTTATTTGACAAACAGTCAAAATTTGCTGCAGTTGTATTTGGTTTCTGAGCAAGAAGTGTAACATCTTTTCCTAGGAGTAAGTGTTTGAGGCGATACTTAAAAGTTACAGCATTTGGATGGTCGTATGTTCCTCGCATTTGCCGTATGCACCCAAATAAATGCTCCAGGCTATCTTGATTTAGATTTCTAGTTAAAATATATTCAAGGTTGAAAGACCTTTGTAGCATTCTGTACAATCCTACTATTGACTGAGATGACAGTATCACTCCCTTCTGAAATTTATAGAGGCCTTTTGACACTGGATTTTTTACTCTCATTGATGTTATCACCTCAGTCATCCTGTTTAAAACACTAATCTGATGATCAAAGTTAATTCCAAATGCATTAAGTGATTGTTTTTCACCAAACTTATGTGAGGAATTCAGCACATCAAACCATTCATCAACAAGACCTATGAATTCAGCAGTTTCCTTCCAACATCTACTCTTCAACAGACCTCTCTCTCCAAGATATTTTAGTGAACTAGAACATGATTTTGACATCAACTGAACTGCATACATAACCCGCTGTCGCTGCGGGCCCTCTAGATTTACATGCATTTCATTTAATTTGTAAGCTAAACCATATTCAGTTTTACTTGCTCTCATCATTTCACGAATACAAGAATCATTCACAAAGCTTCCATCCCGTAAGTAAAACCCTGAATCAAGAAAATTGTTCCTTATCAGCTTAATCAAATGTGGAACGTCTGCAAAGACAAAAATATCTCTATCAGGGGCAGTTGGGTTTTTAAAGGAAAATTTTTTTGCCACAGGATCAATGCCAAAATCTTTCCACAGCCTCAGATTACTCGATCCCAAGTCATGAACAATTGCAACAACAGGGTATCCTGCACACTCAGCCTCTTTTATTAAACTTATCAAAATTTCGTGCATGTCAGATATATCATAACCATAATAAATTGGCTGCTTCCATTTTGCTACAAGTCCACTCAGCATCACAACCTGAACTTTGTCATGAGGTTTGTAAAGTATATCCTTACCCTTATCATAACTCCATTCACTTGCGATGCTCATTTCATCTAGCGATATTACACATAATCTTTCCTGTGGACTAACAGAATCTGATTTAGTTTTCATAAGTGACAAAACAGAATGCAGAATGCCAGGTTCACAATCAAAATTCTTGGCTCGTTCATTTAATGTTGACTTACAAGGCAAAGGAATGCCCTTCTTAGTTCTCAGATATTCATAACATTTGGGGCTCATGCTTCTCAGAGTTAATGCCGTTGCTATGTCTTCATCTGGCCAGTGTCTAACATATTTCTTACTTATGATGGCATCAATTTGTGTTTTGCTGAAAATGGGTTTTAAAATGTTTTCAATGATACCATGTACTTCGCTTTCGTTTGCTGATGGATCAGATGTGTGTTTTTCTTTCAAAGCAGCAATCTCTTTTTTCATATCTATATTCTCATTTTCCAGCTGCTGAATTTTCTGAAGCAACAATTCACTGCCATTGTTGCCAGTCACATCACTTGTGCCCTCTTCTTTTTCATATTGATCACTTTCATTTATTGCATTGGCAGGATCAGCCAACACATCTTGTAAGCTTGTTTTCCCTATTTTTCACTCAACATACAAGCTGTTTGTGGACCAGACCTTCTTTTTCATAGTGTTGTTGCACGTTGGCCTGGAAGTGTCCATGACAGTAGAATATTTTCAAACAGTCGACTCTGTGCTGAGTTAGAAGCAAACTTAAACCCAAGATATCATTTGCTTGGTGACAGTGGATATGCACTGAAGCCCTATCTTCTGACTCCTATTTTAAATCCTCAAAATGAACATGAGGAGGCATATAATGTAAGTCATATTAGAACTCGAAACACGATTGAACGTGCTTTTGGAGTGCTCAAAAGTAGATTTTCTTATCTAGGAAAAACAATCAGGACAGATTTAGAAACTACCAAGGCCATAATTGTAGCATGTATGGTGTTGCATAACATAGCTGTTCAAACAAGGCTACTTATGATTGAGGAAGATCTGGTAAATATCATTCACCAACCCATTGCTGATGAATTGGCACCACAAGGCAATGCTCTAGGAAGACAAAAGCGGCAGAACCTAATCAGAGACAACTTTTAGATTGTAGTATTTCCTCATATTGCAGTAGTATTTTAGTATTATTGTAGTATTTTAGTAGTATTGTAGTATTTTTCTCATATTGCAGTTTATAGAACCTTAATTTCCTATTTTTCATGTGTGTTACAAATTGAAGATTCCCTGTTCCTGTTATGTACAAATTCAGATAAGTGTGTTTCTAATAAGGTAATAAATTTAGATTATTTATTTTCCAGATTTATTATTTTCCTGCATAAATCTATAACAAAGACTTCCTTACATTACATTATTGACTTGTAACAATGTGTACTCACTTGTACACACACACACAAATACATAAATAAATATATATATATATATATATATATATATATATATATATATATATATATATATATATATATATGAGATACATAATTTAACAAAAACTCTTCCCTGCCCAAGTTTTTCTTGCAATACGTCTCATCATTTTGCCTCCTTAACTTTCTCATATTGCAGTTTTTCCCTTCTAAGCTTTTCTTGTGCTAAGTCCATCATTAATCCTGCCTCCTCCCGAACTTTTTCATATTCCAGTTTTTCTCTCTTAATTTGATCTTGCAATAAAGACATCCTCAAGTTTGCCTCTTCCTCAAATTTTTTAATTTTTTTTTGTGCTAGTTCTTTTTCCAGTGATGCCACCTCTACTCTAAGTTCCATGTCTTTCACTTGTAGATCTAGTAGGTGCTTTCTCCTTTGAATTAAACCATATTGTTGCCCCTGCATCTCCAGCCTATTCTGTATGGCATCAGGACCCCCCGATATGCCTGGTTTAACGTCAAATAGCGTACGTTGTTTCTTCTTTTTCCTCTTTTTGTTTGCTTGATATGCGGTAGTTGGGGAAGCCACTTCTTCTGCTACACTTGAGCTGGAACTTGAAACTGGTCGGTCTTGATCATCACCCACTGCCTCAAAATCTTCCACGACTAATGTCACCTCCGCTGGATTTGGAAGTTCAACAGTTGTGGTGTAGCCGATTGCTGTTGGCAATAAATAAAATAAGTTATCATAAGATAACTACCATCTACAGAAGGATTGTGAATGGCATCATTGGTCCCTTATCAAGTCATGTATTATTTTGGTTTACTCTATACATTAACTGGCACTACAATTTTTTTTTTTTAAGGACTCATTGTTAGACATTACAATGATTGAAAAATTTATTGAAAGAGTTACTGGTAGATCAATATTGGTGATAACAGTGGAATGCATATGCCTCCATGCCATAGACGATTATTTTCATCATGCGTTCAGTACTAAAATCTGATATAAGGATACATACGGTAGGTGTTTAAGTATGCCTTATACAATTACTTAAGCTAATCATTACACAATAAATTAGCAGCATTAACTTGAATCACATGCATAACTCGATCTTTTAAACTTAATGTAGGCCTTCAACCCATATTTCATGCAACAGTTGCTTAGATGAGTGACTGAAGTAAAATTAGTGAAATCATTAATATAGGGATGAAAGTGACATCCATTTCTTGTCGTACTTTAATAAGACAAAAACTGGATGTCACTGAAATTAATTAATTTCAATCATGTTGATTCTTGGATAATTCAGTGTTCGTTTTAACACTGTTGCCTAAACCTGCAGTTTTTCTTTTCGTGCTATTGCATCCAAACACTGAGCAATTGTTCGGCATGTTTAGTTGTTTACAGCACTGTGGAGAGTTTGATGAACACTCCAGCTAGCCCAGTGTCCACAAGCGATATGTAAACAACAGGAAACCTCAGTTGTCAGGCCAAACTTCCCGCCAAAAGTCAGCTGTCAGTGAGCACTGAGCTGGGGTGGCGCGAAAAGTGTGGCGTGGATGACGTCATCACCCCTCCTCGCCCGCGCTGGGCCCGCTCGGCTGGCTGACCAGTCTAGATGGACCTTGTTTCCACCCAGCTTCTTCTTCTCGCCACGTTATCACTATAGTGTAGTGAAGTCAGGTCATACAGTTCGGGTTTGCTTTTCACTAATTCTATTAACATTTCATCTGAAACCACAAAATGAAAGTAAGTTTTGTAAATCAATTTTGTTCAGTTTGTGCTTATGTATAGGCTAGCTGTATGCATTGTCCTTATATCAGTGATAAATAAAAAGTTTTTTTTTTTTTTTTATATAATTTACCTACCTTTTGCATGATCCCATTGTGATGTTTTCTTTTGTTTATCCATGTTTTCATAAGACGAAAGGCAACAATAATTCCCTGTACGAAGGCTGAATCTCGACTGGAGCGGAGCAGGACCGCGGGACTGCTGTTCACACTGGCAGTAACGGTCCGTTCTCGCTCCGCTCTCGCTCCGGTCAAAATATCTTTTGAATGTACCATGACCGGAGCGAGAGCGGACCGTTACCGCCAGTGTGAATGCTTACACTGAAATGCATGTAACATTACTGGACCGGACCGTGACTAGAGCGAGAGCGGAGCGCGACCGGACCTATAGTGTGAATCAAGCCTTAACCTTTTTGGTGCTCCGGACCACGATCGTGGTCCCATATTTGATGAGCTACAGAATTAAATTGCGCACCTCCTGGCTGGTCCTTGTGGCCAGCTGACACTCTCCCGTCCTCGCTCAACTCATGGGACGCACCACTAGTTGTGTGGTTAGGAAAATATAGTCACAATGGCAATCACACCGTAAGGTATGAGATGCCTCTTTTTTTCACAATTATTATTATTTCCAGACATCACTAGCGGCTATTTGTGCATTTATTTACTGAAATAACATGAGTAATGATAGAAATCTTGTTATTAGAGAGCAGATATGCCAGATATAATTCATTTATTGGTAGTATAATGCGTATTTCGTATATTGCCTTATATAGGCATGGGTACCCTCGCTCATGACCTCCTCTCGCTATATTGTTTACATAAACCTTACATGGTAACAGCACTGAAACAAAGGAGGATTGTATGGGACCCTCAGTCTGTGTCTGCCAGGAAAGATGGATGGTTGTCAACCCTCCACCTCACGTGGCCCCCCCACCTCGCCAGCCGCCTGCTACGCCCGGCGAACAAGCCCCACAATTGTTAGCACACCAAATGCTATTGTCATGACTCTAGCATCAGGAGATGAATATTCAGATGAGGAGGAAAATATTGATGAGGTAGCACTTGATATATCTACTATATCTAATATCTACTATTTTTTTTATGTTGAATTTTGGAAATAATAGTATGTACTGTACACAAAGGAAACGCTCTGAGAATATATTTTATATTATTTCTGTAGACATACTGTAACACAGGTGTGAAAAAAATTATCCTTTTACATTCTGGAGCAATATTTTAGTAACTGCAGCTCAAATCAGGTGGAAAATACTGCACAATTTGCGGCAGAAAATAACCACCCACTACGATGGCAACACTCACCTGCGCACGACGTATCACCAGAAATACAACTTCCCATCATTTTTGCATCCCTTTCCAGACTGAGTGGGGACCTAATTTTTTTTACAGTGGATGTGTAGAACTCTATTATGCATGAAAATATGATTCTTTTCCATTTTTACAAACCTCGATTTTTCGGCCAGTTTTGCGAGCTGAAAGGGTTAGGGTACGTACACACTGAACGCGTGAAAGGCGCGAGCGGGTGTCAGAGCGAGCAAGAGTCAAAGAGTCAAAGCGTCAAAATTTGAGGGTGTGCACACTGAGTCCGGTGCGAGCGTCAAATAGGCCGCTTCATTGATGGGATAACTTTAGTCCGTTGTCATCTTTCGAGGCATGTGGTCTGTTTTGTTCCTCCTAATCAGTTCATCCCAAATTCAAAATGAATGTTAAAAGTAATAGAAGGCGTGTTATTAAGTGAAACTAGTCCGGCTGTCCCATCTTCATCCAGCATGTGGGTCCATCCCATCAATAAGGAGCACAAGACCCATGGGGAATATCATCATTTGATGCCACAACTGAGAAACGATCCCCCAAAATTCAAAGAATATTTCAGGATGTCAGCTGAAACCTTTGACTATATATTGGAACTTATTTCTCCAGTCATCTATAAGCAAACGACCAACTTTAGAAAACCCTTATCCCCAGAGGAAAGGCTTTCTGTGACATTAAGGTAAGTTCCGCCATATTTGGTTTACCTACTAAAGTTTACTAAATATTTATAGGGTATTGATACAAGTGCAAACAAAGTAATAAGTATAATCCAACTATTTTAAACGGAAACAGAGGAATAAGTTTAATCCATTTAATTTAATTGCAAACAGAGTAATAAGTACAATAAGAAAATTACAAAATGCACAAAATTATTCTAAGTAATAAGTTTCATCCAAATATTTTAAATGCAAGCAGAAGAATAAGTATAATCCATTTATTTTAAATGCAAACAGTAATCAGTATAATAAAAAAATTACAAAATGCACAAAAATTAAATATTATTCATAGGGCTGGTTAGTTGGTAATAGGGACCTGGAGAAGTGGCGTCTGGCTGATAGGAGGGGGATACTTGAGAATGGGTGCCTGGATAGGAGTAGGGGCTTTGAGAAGTGGTGTCTGGCTGATATGAGGGGGCGTCTTGCCGGGAGTAGGGGCTTTGAGAAGTGGCGTCTGGCTGATGTGAGGGGGCGTCTTGCCGGGAGTAGGGGCTTTGAGAAGTGGCGTCTGGCTGATATGAGGGGGCGTCTTGCCGGGAGTAGGGGCTTTGAGAAGTGGCGTCTGGCTGATATGAGGGGGCGTCTTGCCAGGAGTAGGGGCTTTGAGAAGTGGCGTCTGGCTGATATGAGGGGGCGTCTTGCCAGGAGTAGGGGCTTTGAGAAGTGGCGTCTGGCTGATATGAGGGGGCGTCTTGCCGGGAGTAGGGGCTTTGAGAAGTGGCGTCTGGCTGATATGAGGGGGCGTCTTGCCAGGAGTAGGGGCTTTGAGAAGTGGCGTCTGGCTGATATGAGGGGGCGTCTTGCCAGGAGTAGGGGCTTTGAGAAGTGGCGTCTGGCTGATAGAGAGGGTGCCTTGAGACGGGGTGCTTGTTGTCTTCACTAGCTCTTCCTTCAGGAGCTGGGCAAATTTGATTTTGAGATCCCAAGCCTGGTCCCGAGGGAGTTTTCGCAACGATGGCAACAAAGAAAGCAGGAACATTTTGTCTTCGTCCATATCCTCTGAATCGTCTTGCCCCCCTGCAATCTTTCTGAGCAGGTCCACTTTGGTTTCTTCTAAGGAGAACCACCCGGGATCTTTGTTGAGGGCTGTGACCCTCTTTTTCTTGGCCCTTCCACCTAATTTCTGCTGCGACTCTTGGTCACGAAAGGACGGAGTTTGGCTGGAGGGGGTCGAGATCGACGGGGACGGGGAGGGGCAAGGAATAACACTGGATGGTCCAGCCTCAGGAGACAAAGGGGACAACAGGGGGGTATTATCGGTTGATGCGGAATCCGTAGAGTCTTGGGTCTCCTGCGGAACACCTTGTAGAGCAGCCGCAGCAGTAGTCGTATTACCGGACAACTTCCGTCCGATCACATCAGCTCTCAAAAAAAATAAGAGATTGAAATATTTCCACCGGCTGGTATACTCCTCCCTGGCCAGTCCAGGGTCCCCCGATTTGCCAGTGGGCGCTGTTTTTAGTTCCTTACGGAATTGATCCCGCAAAGATTTGTATTTCTTCTGGAGCAGTTCAACTGAAAAGAAAAACAATTACATTAAAAATAAAAGAATTGGACTTTAAATGTCTAAAAATAAAGGGTCTATACAGTTTTTGTGTAACTGTCAAAGAACACTAGTTTCCATATTGGGGGAGCTTGCGTTGAGCACACAGTCATCTCATTGAAAGGGAAAGGGAGGGGGGGTAGAGCCTCGTTATAGATTCCAATGTTTTTGGGTTACCAGATCGATAACTTTCAATAGCATCAAACGAGATAATGAAATATTTTAACATATAGGAGTTCAAATAGTTTTTTTTTTTATTTTCAGATTCCTGGCGACTGGGCTGTCGTTTAGAGGACTCGCCTTCACATTCCGCATGGGAGTGACAACTGTGCGAATGATCGTACTAGAAACATGCGACGCACTCTGGAAGATATTGCAATCTACGCATATGCCGGTGCCAGATGCTCAAATTTGCAAACATGCTGCAGAGGAATATTGGACGAAGTGGAATTTCCCAAATTGCTTCGGCTCAATTGATGGCAAGCACATCCGTATCCAGTGTCCCACCAAATCCGGTTCCCAGTATTATAATTAAAAACAATTTTTTTCCCTTGTACTACAAGGTGTCGCTGACGCGCAGTGCCGTTTTTTAACCATTGATATAGGTGCCATGGGGAAGCAGAGCGACGGGGGGGTGTTTAGCAGCAGTGACCTTTTTAGGTGTTTAGAAAACAATGCATTTAATCTCCCTGAAAGCATGCCGATCCCAAACACAAATGTCGAAACCCCTTTGATGCTTGTAGGTGATGAGGCCTACCCTCTACTACCATACTTGATGCAACCCTTCCCACGCTCAAACCTAAACATCCCTAACAAGATATTTAATTATAGATTGTCACGTGCCCGTCGTAGTGTTGAGTGCGCCTTTGGCATCATGGCAAGTAAATTTCGCATTTTGCACAAATCAATTGAAACTCAAGTGGAGTTTGCTGAACATATTGTGAAAGCATGTTGTATCTTGCACAACGTTATAATCGACAAGGAAGGCACAGATTATGACCTTTTCAATGAAACATGAATAAGCGCCATTACCCCCCTCCCTACTTCAAGGAAGCGCCAGTCAAGAAATCTAGCTCTTAATTTGCGGAATACGTTGAAAGAGTTCTTCATATCTGAGTAGGGGTCTTTGCCGTGACAGGATGTCATGCAGTAGGTTTTAACACACGCATTTATTAATGCTATTATGGTAAATATCACAATAATAAGTGTCATGGAAGAACATTGAAAATTCCTTTCAGCGAACACCGCCGGTATCCAAAGTCAGCAGGAACGCTAAGCACATGATCATCCATCCCATGCGTTTAGCGTTCCTGCTGACTTTGAATACGGGTGACGCAGGTTCGAGTCCCCACGTTGTTTGCAAGGTTTTTCAATGATATTCCATGACAAATAAATTTCCTACTTACTATGACATTTATGTGATCTGTGGTGTTGGCAGAATAAATATAATATGCATTTATTAAATCTAAAATCTTTGTTTTTCCTATCTACCCTTTTAGAACTAGATAAGAACACCTAAAATGAAAAAAAAACAGCTAAAAATAATAAAACTACATAATCAAAAAATGTTGGGATTAAGTAATTTAAGTATAGCCTGGGTAGTATGTACAAACTGCACAGAGAAACAGGTTGTGTACCTTTTCTCATGTCAACTCAAATATTTGTTATAAAGTTTATATACTTGTTTTTGTATACAGGAATATCCAAAGTAATGAAAAATATTACTAAGTAGACTGATATATTTTTGCCAATAAATGGCGACCACAACTTACGTCTGGTGACTTGTTAAAATTCAAAGGGGCACGGGAAAAGAATACTTCAATACAAATAGGATAACTTACCGGTTGTTTCAAGTTCACTTGCTATATTTCTCCACGCCGTAGCCACATAATTGCGATAATGGTGTCGTGGGTCCTTGGCGCACCATATCGCTGGCTCTTTAAAAAGAAGGGATGCTAATTTTTCAATGTCCATCTTGAGTTTATGGAGGGAAAAGAAGAGCACACGTGCCGCTTGGACGGCAGCTGGATGCAGACTGACTGTCCACAACTCTAGATTGTACTTAGCAAGCAGATATTGCACCACTTTTCTGGTTGATTCTAAGCGGGCCCGTTCGTCTGTCCATCTGTCCGTGTGTGTGTGTGTGTGTGTGTGTGTATGTGTGTGTGTGTGTGTGTGTGTAAGTAAAATATCTGAGGACTAGCGTGTGTGTTTGTCTTGAATTAACACCCTCAAAATATGTTTAATAACATATAAATGTTTTTTTTTTCGGTATTTCATCAGTATAAATTATGATAAACACATTATGCCCTAAAAAGATTGTGATACTTTTCTTTTTCACTGAAATATGCATAGAAGCAATATATTAACATCAACATAGCCCCTTGACTCTTTGACGCTTGTCGCTTGAAATTATAAAATTTAAAATCTTGCCGCTTGTCGCTTACAAATGACGCTCGCTCGCTTTGACGCTCGCGTCTAATGTGCACACTGTCTGCGTTTCCCATTCATTTTACCGAAGGATAATTTATCGCTCGCTCGCTCTGACGCCCGCTCGCGCCTTTCACGCGTTCAGTGTGTACGTACCCTTAAGCGGGGAATAAAAGGGGGCAAATATGTCACAGTCGGCAGTAAAGGGTTATCTACATTACATACCTTCAATATTGCCTGAACTATGAATCAGGTCACTAGAATTGATATTCTCCTCTCTTGCCTCCTTTGAGTTTTTGAATCTCTTGGCTGAATGAGACTTCCAATCAGTCTTATGAGTAATACCAATACGAGTGTCAATTTCAGAGTTGGTTCTGAAAAAATAAAAATTTTGTTATAAAAATTTGTAGCTTGTAAATTAATTGGCTCCTAATTCGATAATCATTAGTAATATGAAAGAACAATAAGTTTATTAAGAGAAGAGATACCATAGAATATGGAGTACACTGATGATTTGGTCTTGGTGAGACAGGGGCCCCACGCACGCTCAGGCGACCTCTCCAGCCGCCTCACCAAAACAGGACTGTTCAGGCCAAACTGAGCGTGTGTGGGGCGTTCAGACTGGTTTGAGTGTGTGTGGGCACATGAGGCGGCCTTGAGGCCGCACGTCACGTGCCGAGATCCACACTGACACGTGCCGCACATGTCAGTGTGGATCTCGGCAGCATAGTGTCAACATGTCTGTCAAACTAACCACCAGCTGCACCACCGGGAAAGAGTGCCAATTTTGGGTTGAATTTATTGAAATATATAAAAAAAATCCATGCCTATGGAAAATAAAGTCAAAAGAATATTCGGATAAAGTAAAGAAGAATGCAGCATATGACTTGCTTGTAGAGAAATTGAAAGAGAAGGACGCCAATGCTACTAGAGAGCTAGTCACAAAGAAAATTAACAACATGAGGAGCTCCTTCAGGAGAGTGCAAGAAAGTTTCATCCTCTATGAAGTCAAGTACAGTGTCCGCATTTCAGCATATAACAAATTTCTCTTAAACCTACTTTCATGAAGCACTAAAAGTCTTTTAATTCTACATATCAGTTTATTTTCAAGCCTTTTTCTTCTAATTTGTATTTTATACCATAACATTAAATCTTATATGGGATTTACTTACAAAAAAATAATATCATGTTTTACAGGTGCTGGTACTTATGATGTTTACACACCTAATTTATGGTATTACGATCTGCTCCTGTTCCTGAAAGACCAAGAAATTCCAAGGACATCTGTGTCAAGTATGGAAGAGGTTAGTGAAACCACAATTCTCTATTTTTACTCATCATAACACACATTAAGTGTACATCAACTTCAGATCAAAACAAGGTGTTGGTTTAGACGTGTCTATGAGTGGAGAGGGTGGGGAGCTTTATATTCTACTTTCTTGCCATGATAATGCACCTACAGTGTTGAAATACTCTTGATACATGTCCTGAACTTGGTGAGCTTCTTCCGTAGCTCGCCTACTGTAAGTTTTTTCCAAACCTGTCAGCAAGGTCTGAGGTTCGTTGTCAGCAGTATTTCCATCACCTACAGAATATGTGTCCCCTGTAGTTTTCTGAAGAAAATTGTGAAGAATGCAGGTAGCCATAACCACAGAATCTATGTGTTCCAATTTCATATTAATTGGTGAATGGTAAATGCGAAAACGTGATGAAAGAATGCCAAAAACATTTTCCACAACTCTCCTTGCACGTGATAACCTATAGTTGAACACTCTTCTGTCATGAGTAAGTTCTCTTTGAGGGTATGGCTTCAGGAAATCTTTGCGCAAGGCAAATGCCTCATCTCCCACGAACACAAATGGAAGAGCAGTGTGCGAGTTTTTGGGCACAGCAGGTGTAGGTATATGCAGATCGTCATTGCAAAGTTTCTCATAAAAAGCGGTTTCATGAATCACTCCTCCATCAGAGATTCGTCCATTTACTCCAATATCGCACATTATGAATTCATACATGGCATTGACGACAGCCATCAAGACAAGACTGTGACTACCCTTATAGTTATAAAAGTATGACCCACTGTTTGCTGGTGGTACAATGCGCACATGCTTCCCATCTACTGCTCCCAAGCAGTTTGGAAAGTCCCACATGGTGTCAAAATCCTGAGCAATATGTTTCCACTCTTCCTCGTTACTAGGGAACTGGTAAGAGTAAGAATAAATCATGCACAATTCCAGATGAACTGGATCTGCAGTAAATCTTGAAGCCCCATTTATGAGGTTTATTCTTCACATACTGCCTTAGTGTCCCAGCCTTTGTACCCTTGTAGGGCACCATCACTTCATCTACACTTTGGTAATTACTTCCCTCTATCTTCTTACACTGTCTGCGAACCATTTCAAAAAGGGGTCTTACTTTGTGGAACTTATCATTTTGAGTATCCTTTTCATGGTTGTCAACAAAATGTAAATACCTTTTCAAGCATTTGAACCTTTTTGAGCTCATTATGTCAGCCACAAGTGGATATCTAAAATGTACACTCCAATAATCATCCACTGATGGTAATGGGCATATCCCCATGTAGAGTAATACAGCTAAAAACTTTTGCATTTCCCCAACAGTTGCACATATACTGCGTGATGTTTCCTGAACTGAATACAAATTAGTTTGCTGTACGAGAAGATCTACCAATTCAGGAGTAAAAAAGTTAGAGAAATATTGATATGGTGTTGAAAGCTCATCTGGGGCAGTGAAATCCTTCTCTGATGGGTAGGTGTTCTCAATATCTCTTTTTCTCCAAAGCCTTTCCCTTGTGAGATCCGTGACATGAGATGTTGATATGCCATTCTTGTCAATGGGAACTAATTTAGCCTGAGAGGTTTTCAATTTACGCTTCTTGGCACAAGGTTGCGCTGTTGAACCACTTGGTATTTGCTCATCATCATTTGAAAGATCATTGACGGCATCATCTGAATCATCCTCATTCATGTTAGCAGTGAAATCAGGGTCATTGACATCATCCTCAACATCATCAGCAAGCCCTTCGTCTAAATCATCTCCATCTTCAGGTATGACAGCTACTAGATCCCGTCATTTCCCATAAAAGAGGTGTGAATTCATTTTCCTAGAATAATTAGAAAATGTCACCCATATTTCACAATTTTATGGGTAACTCTACAATTTTGTCGACACGCCAACCAATGACCTTTTTTTACCACAAACTGGCTGCTCAAGAAAATTGTAGACTACATTTCATATGTCCATTACTTCACCAGGATATATTTTTCAGGGCTTATCATCATATCAACATGATAACTATTGTTTAGACTTTGAAATGTGTCACATAAAATCGATTACACCTTTCTACGTAGCATCCAAAAGAAGCAAAAAAGTTTAGTGAGCCCAAGCGTGCCCACGAGGCCTGGAGTGATGTTGAGGTAGAGACAGCTGACTACCACACCACTGCCATCTATTGAGGCCAGATTGAACTATTTATCCTCCACAATATTGTTGAATTAGCCGCGTCGCAGTGAGGGTCGTATTTACCTATTAGCGCTAGAATTTTTAATTGTCTCCAATTTCCTGTGGCAAAGGGGTGACTTAGCTAATCTGGAAACCGATGTGCAGAAACAAATACGACATGAATTGCTGCACAAGTGTATTTAAAATTAAAAACATAACTGTTTATGTTATTATTTATACTTACTAGTGTATGATAAGGCTTTGTTAATTCAATTATATGATAAAACTTAAAAATAGGTAATGATTTTTTTAAAAGTAAGTATGTGCGGTAAAAATAAAGTAATGCAGATTTTGGTTTTTGCATTTTATCTGGGATTATTGAAAAATAGCAGATAACATTGTCACCTCCTATATATGAAGCTAATCAGTGAAATAAAACAGAACAGCATCGCTGGCGGACGTACGACGAACTGAAATAAGCTCGCCCTTGTGCCTCAAGCTATGGTTTCCTAGAAAAGCAGTGCCGGTACATTACGTCCGTAACATTACGTTGTGCGGCGAACGTAACGTAACGGCTGCTCAAGGATGTAAAGTTAGAACTGTGTTGTGATTGCATTGCGTTGAGATCAAGCGGAAAGAGAACACACGCAGTATGGACGATCTAGACACGGCATTATTAATATATCAGGAAGATGAGTCGTCCGAAGACGAACACTTGGAAGAAAGTCAACTATTCAAATGTCGATCTACAGAGGGTGCATTTTCAATTCTGGTTGTTCGTCGTAAGAAGGCTATTTGTTGCGAGTGTTATAAGCTCGTTCTTTTTCGCTTCCTCCCTGCGTCTCTTCGTAGCTGCTCCCTTCCCAGTCAATGGTATTGACCCATCTGCAGTTAATGAACTGGCTGACTTCTCTTCATTAGGTCTTTCGCTGCACGATTCTGTAGGAACCGCATTAGTAGTAGTCACACCTTGGTCCAGCCCAACTGAACGCTCGTCCTGAAAAATACAGATAACCTTTATTAATTAAGGAAATTAATATAGGCTTAATATTTCAATAAAGGTTTTTTTTTGGAGTATTTTCCTGTAAATTTTGATTGCCAGTAGGCAAATGGCACTAGTCTTACGATAAATTCAAGTCTTCAGCTAAGCTATTAACTTTAATATGTTTTCTTTTCGTTTCTTGCAGATTCCATGTACTTCTGATGAATGGATAGAGGTCAGCGAAGGTTTTGCAAGAACTTGGAATTTCCCCCATTGCCTAGGTGCTTTGGATGGGAAACATGTGGCCATCAAGAAACCGCCATCGTCTGGTTCATTTTATTACAACTATAAAAGGTTCTTCAGTATAGTTTTGATGGCTCTCGTTGGTCCTGATTATGAGTTCCTCATGGTAGACGTTGGAGTGAACGGTCGAGTATCAGATGGAGGCGTTATTGCTGTGACAGAATTCAGAAGACTCCTTGATGGGGCTCCCTAAACCCAAACCCCTTCATGAGAATGAAGTTACACCTATGCCGTACGTGTTTGTCGGCGACGACGCCTTCGCTTTGAGTGACAATCTTTTAAAACCGTACAGAGGTGGCAACTTGGAATCCCACCAGAGAATTTTCAACTATAGATTAAGTAGAGCGAGACGCGTGTCTGAAAACGCATTCGGCATTCTAACATCAAGGTTTGGAGTATTTCAAAGGAGCATGCAAGTATCGCCTGAAAAAGCTGTAGTTATCACAACATGCTGTTATCTTCACAATTTTCTCCGAAAGAAATCTAGGCGTTACATAGGCCCATTCTCTGTTGACTGGGAAGATTCCAATCATGAGATCCATGCTGGAGAATGGAGGGCATCCCAAGCAGAACTCGAAGGGCTTGGCGCTACAATGAGGCGTAATACCGGAAATACTGCGCGCCTTGTCAGAGATGCTTTTCGAGACTATTTTTGTACTCAAGGTCAAGTACCGTGGCAGAACACTGTGTAGCCCTTTGACTGAAGCCTTTCGCTACTGATTTATTTTCTGTCCTCTACTGTTAAATAATTCTGAACTTACCAAACATGCATTGATGGACATAAACATTTTGCACGAAAAACGTTCTATAAAAATACACGGTTTACTTTTTTCACACATATTACTTTTGGACATGCATATTCCTTTTTTCACACATATTACTTTTGGACATGCATATTCCTATGATGAAATTATTTATTTTTCTACCATTCTACCATAGACTGGGGCTCCGACTATTATGTCAAATTTTATATAAGCATTAAGTGACTGAAATTAACGTGAAAATAATAAGATTAAACTCACAAATTTTACTGGTAGATCTCAACAGTACTGAACACTCAGATCTATCGAATGTGTAGTTAGTAAAATTTAATTTTTGAAGTGGTACTTATAGGGGCCGCAAGTAACAAAAGGATTAGATGTTCTCAATTTTGAAAGCTGTTGAAAACGGAACGATGAATTTATTACTAAGAGGTAACTAAATAAAAAACCTCTAATATCAAATTAAGTTGACGTCGAAGATGAAAAATGTATATAATTTAATAAAACTTACCTGTTCTGTGTCGTTTTCCTTCTGCCCATCATGACTCTTCTGGCACCATTATGCTACTTGTAGAAGGTGCTGGTGTTTCCTGGTCTCGAAGGAAGAGCATGGCATCAAAATACCACAGTCGCAGCACATGGATATCTTCTGTTCCAGCTTCAGATTTTTCACTCCTTTCCACTTTGCACAATTCAGCTTGGAAATTCGTGCGAAGGGTATTTATTTTCTTTTTCATTTCTTCCAGTGTAGCATTTGGATAATGTTCTTTGTATTTTCCATACAATATTTTATATGCGTCAGCCTTTTTCTCCCGGTCACTGTACTCGTCGGATTTTATTTTCCACAAGGCCGGTAACAATCTATAAACGTCGATTATCTCCATCATCATTTTACGCTCACTTTCTTTCTTCTTTTCAGCCATGATTACGATGACAACTCTTTCACTGCTGCAAGGGAAAACACTAAAGTATTGATCAATATATTGACGCTTTGCCCACACACGCTCAATTTTATTGAAGACCCATCAATAAATATCAAAGGAGTTTTGATCTATCAATGAATTGATTCAATGACATTGTTTCAATTAATTTGATATCAATGTCCCCCTCACACGGTCAATTTCTCCATCAATTCATTGACGTCAATAAATTGATATCAATTAATTGACGAAAAAATTGATCGTGTGAGGGCCCCTTTACGTTCACTGCTCTCTAGGAAACCAATGCCAGGGAAAATAATGTAACAGTTTTTGCGACGTCATCCAACGTAATGTTACGGACATAATATAGCGGCACCGCTTTTCTAGGAAACCATAGCTTCACCGCTCTGTCTAAACTCCGCCTTTTCTTCTTCTTCCTTTTGTGACTTTTGATGGTTGACTCTGTTGATCGTCACCTCTACTTCTGTCTTGTTTTACTTAAAGGTTTTATCAGTTCCCTTTAGTTTTAGTCATTGTAGAAGCAGAAGGCATACACAAGGACATTATTATTAGGAAGGTAATGTGTCTGAATAAATTAGTGATGTTCTATATGATTTTGTGTCGGCAAATTTCCGCGGGCCAAACCACACATCCCTCTTCTTCCACAAATTTGTAGGACCCGTGACGCGCCTTGGCAGACTGCACGTCTGATTCCAGAAAAGGAAGAGAAAGACAGACCAAGTAACTGATAAGGTCAAAGGATTTGCGAGATTTCCGAGCGGAAAAACGGAGAGAAGAAATGTTGTTTAGGCTTGTTTGTTGCCGCCAGCCGAGGATAGTTGTCGTACCGGAAATGTTACGTATTTGTTAGAACATAATATTTCCTATACATTACATGCGTTTACCTATTGTTCAATACATTCAAATGAAATCAAATATTATTGTATGTCCATTGAAGTCGTAGAAAATGACAGATTACTTGCCTTGATACAATCATAGGTGGTTTTATGAATATCATCTGAAATTATGAATAAAGGCTCAAACAATGTCATATACCATCAATTATCATGAAATAGATTTATTTAAATTTCAGAAGCATTAATGTGTAACGACACACACACCTTTGTAAGTTTTTTAAAGCTTCAACAAGAATTACAAAATCTGGTGGTGTCTGACAAGAAAACCCTCACTGCGACGCGGCTAACACCCGTATTATCAAACGCTCTCTTCTCTCTTCATCCCGAAATCTCTCTCTTCGTGTATTTTCGGTCAAATTTGCCCCCTTCGATGAGTGCGAAGAGGAGCTTGGTGGCAATACTACAGAGGCTTGACGAAGAGTCGGCTACCCCCGCCCCTTCGTCAATTCCTTCCCCTTATTTTATACGTTTTACCACCACAATATATTGGAGGATGTACAGAAAGTCAGAAAAAACTATATGGATACCATACAAGACTCCAGAGCTATCTAGAAATTATTTTTCCCATGTGTTTAACTATTTTTAAAAGACTCCACTGTTCCTGTATTATTCACCACCCCTATGTTCACGTGTTTCTTCCAGTTCACCCAGCGCCTCACTTCACATCGCGTGCTCCTCACTTCTTATCACGTTAAATACTACCCAGGTAAGCATTGACATTCTTTTGTACAATACTGCTTTGGTATTATGTTAGGTATAGTAGTCTGAAATGCATCCAGATATGAAATTATAAGCGTAGTTTTTCCTAAATGAGTGTAGCCAAACTAGGCTCAAGCAATGAAGGATAGAAATATTTTTTCCTTTTTTCTTTTGCATTATTTTAAAGTAATGCCTGTTCCCTCAATGCTGTTTTTTCACCATTTTTTCCCCATTCTTTCCCTTATCAGTAATGTATCTGTGTGACAATAATAAATAATTCCAGTTATGCTATGGTATCAATCTTTGTTATTTTGTTTGTTTTTCCTGGCAGTTATGTTAGGCTAGCTTGGTCTGGTTATATCAATTTGATTAGATGTGGTGAAGCTTATTTTCCATTTTTTTAATTTTTTAATGTTGTGGAGCAACAATTGCATCCATAACTGAAAGGCTGGTGCAGGGTTCAAATTTTGCCCAAAGTACATGTACTGTATCTTACAGGGACTGCAATCATGGCAGGAGCTATGATAGAATGGCTGGATTGGGAGACGGAAGCCTTGGAACAGCTGGAGGAAGAAATGAGGCACATGCGAGGTAGCCGGGGAGTGGTGCCTGACCGGATGAATCCGTTCCAGGCAATGAGTGACACAGAATTCACTGAACGTTTCCGTTTAAGGAAAGAATCAGTGAATGAACTCATTCAAGAAATTCAGCCAAATCTTCCTGTTGCCAATGACAGAAGAGGTTAGTATTGGTATGTAAATTCAAATCCATGGATATGAATTTAAAGTTATCTTTTTATTCAGCTGCTTTCATTATTTTCCATAATGTATTTTCGTATTTGTTTTCTCACAGTAATTCCCAAATACTTTTCTTTTGCAGGTAACCCTGTGCCACCATACTTACAAGTTCTAATAACATTAGCTTGTATGGCAAGTGGAAGCCACCAGGTGCTCATTGGTGACTGCTATGATGTATCTCAGGCCAAGGTTAGCCAGTGTCTGTCTCAAGTATCCACGGCCATTGCAAGACTTAGCATCAGATACATCCAATTTCCAACTATGAATGGAGTCTACAAAGACATGACTTCTTTTCAGGAAATTGGCGGCATGCCCAGTGTCGTAGAGTGTATTGACTGCACACACATAAAAATTGTAAGACCGCGTAGAAATGACACTGAAATATTCAGATGCAGGAAAGGATATTTTTCTCTTAATGTGCAGGCCATTTGTGGACCAAGTCTCTTATTTTATAATGTTGTCTGTAGATGGCCTGGCAGTGTCCATGATAGTCGAATCTTTGACAACAGCACTATTCGTGATGTTCTCGAAGATGGCAGATTGCCGGGTCACCTATTGGGTGATAGTGGGTACCCCTGTAGGAGGTACCTTCTAACCCCACTACTGTCTCCTAATGGGCCCCATGAAGCCGCTTACAATGCAAGTCATATCAAGACCCGAAATTGTATTGAAAGGGCATTCGGAGTGCTCAAGAGACGCTTCTGCTATCTTGGACAAACGGTACGAACTAGTTTGGACACGACCAAAGCCATCATAGTAGCTGCAATGGTCCTGCACAATAAAGCTGTATTAACCAATATAGACTTGGAAGAGCCCAACATAGATGCAGGTGTACACCATGATGTTCATATGGCTAATGTTGAGAGACAGGGGAATGCAGCTGTACAAGGTCGCCTTAAGCGAGCACAAATTATAAGGGAATATTTTTAGGGCTAAACTCAACTCCTTACACCTAAGTTTCATTCTACCTTCCCTCTCCTGAAAATGTTATGTTAATGTATATTAAGCACTAGGTTAAGTTATGTATTTGTAATAAAAGAAAGGGAAATGAAGCAACACAATTAATTATCCAATCACCCAAACTACCACTTTTTCCCTCCAAGGAAAAAAAAATATAGACATTTAAAGTGCAGTGGTAAGTACAGTGCCCAATTATTAGTAGTCAACATACTGACTGTATCAAATGCATTATAAGAGGTATTAGTAATAACTCAGGCCAGGGATGGGAATGTGTTGATGGCCACATGAATACTGTTAACAAAGATAAGGTGGCTGTAGAGAATATGCTATGCTTATTTCAAGTTTCTATCTAATGGGTTCAATATATAATTTGTCATGGTTAAGTATTGGACAAATATTTTCATTTTACATGAAATTATACTTCTATGGTAATTTGCTTTTATATGAATATTTTTCAGGTGTTTTGAGATACCAGTGTATAGTCTTAAATCTTCAAAACCTAACATACATTTACCTATACTTGTTGCTCTTTTTTTCCCCCTGCCTTATTGGTTGCTGGACCTTCTACTGCATTATAATCCCCTCATTTGACTCCCTTAATATGGTATACTGTGAATATAATTGTATTAGCTTGTGTTTTATCAGAAATATTTAATGAATACCATTTGCTAATTTTGTGGTGTGGTTTGTCATTGTTGATCAGTTCTTTTACCTCATGCTTTTACACATGCTTCCACATAAAAGAAGAAATAGACATATATATTATTTGATGATCACAGGATATACAAAAACAAAATAGCCAATCTTGCAGTATATCACTTTTATTTCTTAGACATGTCACTTGTCATCAGTCGTTCTTCTTCTAGCCTACTTATATTGAGTCTTACTTTGGCCTCCTCCAGCCTCTGCTTGGCTTCATCTATTTTGTATCTCAACAATTAAGCTTTCAATTGTTCATTTTCTTTTCTCTGAGCCATGAACGCTCTTTGTAACCCCTGCTGTTCTTGGCTCAAAGAGTGTCCGAAATTATTGCTGAATTTTCTTTTACGTAGTTTCTGCCAAGGGAGAAGAAAAGAATTAGGAATCATAACAAGAGTGTACTTCTATTATTGTTTTACCATTTATACCGGTCTTGTATTATTTCAAACAATGAATTTCAAATTAAGCTTTTTTATTCCATTATTTTTGTTGTCTTATCATGCTAAATACCAACATCTCAGGGTATTAACTTACAGAAGAATCTGTACGCTGAGGGGTGTGTTGGGCTGGCACGGGTGTCGTCAATGGATTGACCAGCAATGGGGCTGCGGGCTGTAGCCAAAAATTGGACTATAAAAGTATTGATAATAAGATCCTTATGTCCATTACACACATATTACTAGATATTCAGCAACAAGCAAGTCATATCATGATAAAAACCAACATCTCAGGGTATTAACTTACAGAAGACACTGTACACTGAGGGGTGTGTTGGGCTGGCACGGGTGTCGTCAATGGGGCTGTGGGCTGTAACCAAAAATTGGACTATAAAAGTATTGATATTAAGATCCTTATGTCCATTACACACATATTACTAGATATTCAGCAACAAGCAAGTCTTATCATGATAAAAACCAACATCTCAGGGTATTAACTTACAGAAGACACTGTACACTGATGGGTGTGCTGGGGTGGCACGGGTGTCATCTCCTGCTTGACTTGCATGTTGGGGAGATCTGCAATCCAATTTAGTAATTAGTATTAGAATAGTGTTATTTGCAGAGAGAGAGAGAGAAATAGAAAGTGCTCGTAACTCTGTAGAGTGCTTTTTACATTACCATTAGCATTAGGTTGCATTTTTGAAAATTATTGAGATTGTGTGGCTGCATAACAAGTACAGTAGAATTATCAAGAATATTATACATTGGAACAACTTACAGTTACACTTAAGGCTATGGGTGCTTACCCGTCTTGTCTTGGGTGTATATGTCAGTAACATGACAACATACGTTCTCATGACAGGCGAGGAGATCCAAGAGGAAACTCCATTAGCCATGAAAAAGTAACAGATTAGCCTTACTATTATGCAAACAGTATTTGTGCTTTTTTTGGAGTACAATCTTGTTTCACAATAAAACTAATGTATCTCAAATGTCAGGGGAAAACATAGATATAAGTAAGGAAGTAATTGTGAACTTACACAGGTTGATATCACTGTCAAAACCAGACCCCAAGTCAGAAAGCTCAGGCTGTATAATGTCAAGAACTTTGACATTGGGATCTGAGACTGGTGACTGAACACCACCACCAGTCTTCCGCACCTCGCGTCTCAACTCTGTATGGTCCTTTTTTGTTCTGTAAAGAAAAAATCTATGAGCCACTAACAGAAATACTCCAGCACATAAAAATCTGTAGTAGTCAAGAAATATACACATGTGATATACATGGCTATCATTACTATCTGAGATGTGTTTGTAACCCTAAGGGTCAGTGAGAGCCTAGCCTGTACCATGCGGTCCCTAACACACCCTACATGAAATTCCTTAGTATTATACAAAAATTCACATGTAACAACATTCACTGCCCTATGATATACATGGCTATCATTACTATCTGAGATGTGTTTGTAACCCTAAGGGTCAGTGAGAGCCTAGCCTGTACCATGTGGGGCTCACGTCACCTCACCTCATGGACTCACCTTGTAGGCTATATTTGCTAATGACCACTTTAGCACACTATACTAAGCAGTTCGATAAGGTATATCATAGAACTATATAAGGGCGGTTAAAAACTTATTAATGCAAAAATAAATAAAGTTGCACTTGGTCAGCCTCTCCATCTTACATCAAGAAGTCAAGAACAAAAACTAATGCTTGAGTTGTGCCCTATCTAAGCTTAGGGCTTCTTTATATAATAAATATACGTATAACTTACTTGGCTTTGATGCGTTCCCATATCTTCATATATTGATATGGGGTCCTTTTTTCCCCATGCCCTGCAGCATTCATGTGCAGGGCAATTTTCTCCCAGGCTTCCTTCTTCAGGGCAACAATTCTTCCGTCGGTGCCCCTGTTAGATACAACTGGTTGGGCACCAACCAATTCTATTAAAAGGTCACGCTCGACCTCATTTATGGGCGAGGCCCTTCGTGAGGCAGGGGAGCAGTGGGGGCTATCCATCTTCAAATGCGTCTGGAGCAAAAGTGAACAGGTGTACCAAGCGACGGGCACGTGTTTCGCGCGGCTACTTTTTGAAAAATTGTAAACAAATCAGCCACAGGCTACCAACTGAAGCAATGCCATAACATTTTCTGTTAAACCTACTGAATATCACTGTTTCACACATCGTTGATCTTTATTTTAAGCAATGAATACGTATCAATACGAAAATATGGTAAAACAGTTTTAGTTATCTATTTTTAAATGTCTATGTGCTTCCCATGATTACCAACCGCGAAACGAGAGCACACTTCCGAGAGAATCGCACCGAGAGCGTTTGCTACTACCGGGAAAGAAAGAGACCTCTCCAAAGGACGCGCGAAGGTCGCGCTCGCTTTTCATCTGATAATGTGGCTGTAATTGCCATGATGAGAAATCTTTTTGTTCCCAACCATTTATTACTTACTTTATGTAAGCGAAAAAGAGGTCAACAACTTTGTTGAGCAAACGGTTTAAGGGTTAAGTAGTCATATATGGCTCAACAATTTTGTTGAGCAAACTATTTAAGCGATAATTAAACTAAGAATTTGCTTACCTTTTTTTACTTCTGCTTTCCCCTAATGATGGCTCTTCTTGACCATCGAACATCAAAGAATCCTCTTGTGGTGGCAAGTCCTCCTCTTCTATCTTAATATCACTTTCTTCTTTCACTTCAACCATAAACTGGTTATTTTCACTGAAATTATAAAAATATAATCAAAGCAGATAGAACAGTTAATAGAAATGTAATACACTTACAGCTAGCCCTCAACATTTGTATAATTATATAGCAGAAAAATCACAAATGTTAAAAATCTGAATAAGTAATAGGTGTATCCCTTTAACCTGCAAATTAAAAACCACAGTCCAAGCTGGAGAGTGTGCAAGTGCAAGCCACAGTTCAGGTTGTAGGAACTTCAATCATTTTCCTAAAAGTTTGTATGGCAATGTACCAGTGAATATGCATCATTGGTGTGGACTGGGATGCTTATTGATTTGTTTCCGCTTGGCAGGCATTACTTGGGCCGTAAACTACGAGATGCAACACATGACAAACAGCATGTAACTGTGACTTACATCATAAGTTGTAAAGGCTAATTCTAAACTTGGCAGCCTACATTTCACCTCCAACATATCTTGAAATGATGTTAGGCTACTTGGGGTGATTTCACACTCTTTACCTTATTATAAATAAGTAATTTGAGTACTGATGATGGTGTAGAAGGAACTTTCACTTTAAAATAAGCTATGCAGAAAATGTAGCCTACCATACAAATAAAAATAGATCATCCTGAATAACAAATCTGCTAATGTTTATTAATGTACTGAGTTCATTACTTTATCTAACATCTTCCCTCCACCACAACAATCTATTGTCTAAAACTGACAAGTGTCAACAAAATATTGGTGGACTGCCACACTTTTACAAATTGTAAGATGCATAGACATTTCTCAAAAATTACTAGACTGCTTTAGTACAGGGAATTTATAAATTTTCTCACAGATACATCCTGTTATGGAGAAGAGAAAATTCTTACCTTCCTTCGCTCTCTTCTTTTATCCCAAATTGTAAGATGCATAGACATTTCTCAAAAATTACTAGACTGCTTTAGTACAGGGAATTTACAAATTTTCTCACAGATACATCCTGTTATGGAGAAGAGAAAATTCTTACCTTCCTTCGCTCTCTTCTTTTATCCCAAACTGTAGGTACAAAGAAGTGTTTGGAAGTATAGTTGAGGGAGAAGCCTCATCTTCTATATCATTCTCTTTTTTCACCTCAGGATTATGAGGATCCATTTTGCATACCACGAGCTTCTGAAATGAAATTGCAACATAATCAAATTTAATTATATGCAAAAAATAGGCCAAGTGTGCAATGTTAACTTGCCTCTTACCCAGCTATGACCTCCATGAACATTTATGGGAAGTCATGGCTTTTTTCTTCTCTCACTACACTACATATACAGTGGTGCCTCTTGATTCGAACACCATTTGATTCGAATACTTCCCAATCCGAACACATTTGGTGAACAAATTTTGACCTCCAATCCAAACGCAGCTTCTCAAGTCGGAAAAAAAAAAAAAAAAAAAAAAAAACACGTGGCGGCCGATGTGCCTTCCTGCCAGTCGACCGGTCTCGTTTGTACTTCGCCGTTAACAGCTTTCAAGTCACTCTGGCCTCCATTGCCTTGGTTACTCCGGCCCCCAACCCTGATTACCTCCTACCTACCACCCCATTCAATGCAGCTTCTTCTCTGGTCACTGGCAAACTTATTTACTAATGAAGATATATTGAACACTTTAAACAACCAATGAAGAATGATTGTCATTTGCGCAAACTACGATAATACAATAATTTGCAGTTTTGTACAATAATTTACACTTTTCTTGAAACAATTCCTGTTGGAAATGATGTTGTGAGAATATATTCTACTTGATAAGAAAGAGAGAGGGGGGTGGAGGAGGGAGAGAGTGGGGGGAGGGGAGGCGGACTACTCAGTCTGTTTGCGTATCGAATGGAAGAGGATAAGGACAGACGGAAGGGGAACGGAGGAATACTATGCAATCTGTTTCTGTATTCAGTGCATGGGAGGGGGGAGGGGACCCGGGGGAGGCTTGTCTAGTCTTCATCGGGACTCGGGAGTTTCACACCAAAGTAAATAAGTTTTTTGTTATGCCTTTTTTTTTATTAATTGTATATATTTTTTATGCCTTTCATGTCTGTTTACTTTATACTCTCAAAATGCAAAGGATATCTATGAATTATGATGAGATGAGGGGAAAACAAGGCGCCAAAATGTTAAATCAAGTTGCCACTCTGGTGGGTCAGGACCAATTTTCTTCTTTCCCATTACTTCTTAACTATGGCTATTGCGTTCTTAGGTATTGCAGCGATGTGCAGGGACCAATTTCTTGCAGTAGCTGGGGTTGAGTACAGTATTTTTTTTTTTTAACTTAAAATCAACTTAAACCGATTAAATGTTTTTACATTAATTTCAATGGTAAAAATTGCTTCCTAATTCGAATTTTCGCAGTGCGAACAGTGATAAAGAACGAATTAAGTTTGAATCAAGAGGTACCACTGTACCTTAAAATCTAAGTTGAAAATAAAAAAAAATCTGTGGAATTAAAGAATAGCACTGAAGTTCCCATCTGAGGGGAAACCAGATAAAGGTAACTTATTTTATGCTAGTTTGTTTTATGCAAAGTCCAAATCCAAACAAATATTTGATATATGCTTTTTTCAAGTGTGTCTGTTGATGGTCCTCTCACATGGGACAAAGTGAAAGTTTTGTACAAGGAGGTTGCCAGTAAGACCAATGCGACTGATCCCTCCAAATTAAAGGCTTCCAGGGGTTGGATGTTTGGGTGTGGATTTCAGCAGAGTATCACTATAGGTGTTTTCAGTGACACTTTGTGGAAGACGTACGGTCTATAACTGTATGCCTATAGAGCAGCTTGAGTCCATTGAAAATGATAGTAATGCTGCCAGATGATTAGCTCATTGCCTGCCGGAAAAACTGTCATACTCTTAATTTTCAATGGATCACGCCATCCCCATTTCACCACACTATTGATGCACAATATGCTAGAAAAGGCATTATACCATTAGTGATTGCTTTTTATTCATATTTACATTAGTTGGGACATTTCTGCCATGTTGTTCTTTAAACTGGGAGCAGTGGAGCAGCAGGGAGAGCACTGGTCTCTCTTGACTGAGTTCATTTGCCCAAAGTTTTCAGAACACCCCCATCAAAAATTATAACCAAATCCTCTACAATATAGTTATAGTCATATGTCATTAGCAAGCATATCCTATCATCTTTATATTTTATAAGTACTTGACTTTGATAACCTGTAAACTACAAAAGGTTCACACAACAGAAAGTTGAAGTTGGAGTCACAAGCATTGAAATGAGTACAGTGAGGAAGCATGAGTCAAGCTCCACCCAAGAACGTAATCCCAGATGTCATGCATTTAATCCAAGCTGCATGGAGAATTCCTTGGGATTTCAATACCAGAAAACAGTTACTTAATTTATTTTGCTTACATAATACTACTTATCATATGTTCAGACACCTCAGAATAGAAGTTTTATTGATTTAAGACTGGAAAAGTTGGCCAGTCTCTCGCAGCCAACCAGCATCTTTGATTGGGTCTGAGGTGATAATAATAATCAGTTACTGATTAGGCTAACAGAAATCTTGGTGTCAATAAATACTTTATCTTAAGCTAGCCAATCATAGCCTCCATAGGTAGTCTCAATATAAAATTGATACTATATGACACAGTGATAATGAGAATTACCAACCAAGCCTATCATATTACAGCTCCAAAGTGTCCAGTTTGGCTCCAGCAATAAACCTGTGACAACTAGTACTCATCACGAAAATGAAGTAATGAATATTCCTGTCATTTATATATATATATATATATATACTATTATTATTGTATGCACATGTGATTATGTAACTGTTGTTGTTTGGGTGGCAAAAAAGAACTCACATGAGACATCTGTTGCCCACTCAAAGAAATATTGCATATAAGTGTAAATATATATATATAATTTTTTTTTTTTTTTTTTTTTTTTTTGGTGGGTTGGGGGGGGGGGGAGATTCTGGACCTCCTGTAAATTTGAAAACATATAAATACAAACAAGCATAAAACAGGAGGTAACTGTATATGCTCAATTTATGTTGCTTTTTTGTTTTCAGGGACCTCTTCAAGAACACATCTATTGCATAAATCGAGAGGTACCTGAACTTGGCACACTGATGCTCCACATTTGATGCATTTGGTTCACATTTTTTTCACCCACCATGGAAACAATTCTTGTTGAGTTACTTAAATCTTCCCTCCATCTTGCTTATCTTCCCTTTATCCAGTCTGATAATTATTCTCTCTCTCTCTCTCTCTCTCTCTCTCTCTCTCTCTCTCTCTCTCTCTCTCTCTCTCACCACAAACACACCAAGGCCACACACTTAATACTATTTGAATATTAATCTAATAATACTTCAATGAAAACTAAAGAGCAGATGAATGTAAGAAAAATTGTGTGATCTGGTAGAGTAGCTAGTTGAACTCTGTCAATACCTAAATCTCTTTGAACAGTAAATAAGGTATAATTTAAAAGGGGTGTCTAGGTATTTTCAACACACATTTAAAAACTTTAAAAAAAAATGCTCAGGGTGTCAATGATAACCTAAAATACCAGATAGTAAGGATAACTAGATATTATTTTACTTTAACACCAGTCACAAATTGGCTTTTCATACCCTTCCCATCTGTTAGAGCTTTCCACACTGAGTAATTTGACCCCATATGTATCTGGTGCAAATCAGTTAAAAAGACGCTAGCGATTTTTGAAGATTTACCGAATTTGGGGGACGCGGGCGGGTCCATAGAGCACCCCAACAGGGCTAGATTTGACTCCCCAGGTTATTTTAGTTTGTGTAATGCTTTAGCTTAGAGCGCTGCTGGCCACAAACGGTAGTTTCATCGTAAAGATAAGGTTATGTACTTAATTTTGAAGCGCTGTGGAGGGGCCGAAAGTGTCTCCGTTGGCGAGCGTCATGTCATCATCGGTGTTAGTTGATGGCTCTCTCATTGGCTGACGGGGCCAAAATTGGTAATTTGCACGGAAAACGAATAGCAGATTCGTTCAGAACACACCAAGCTCTATCAGGGAAAATAGTAGATTTGACCGCCAGCACACGTTGAGATTTGCGAGCCTTGGCAGTGTCGTTAATAAGTACCGAGACAATGATGCACATGGCTAACTAAGGTAGTCTGTCTGCACAACCTAAGAAAGCAAATTCCTTCAAAATCTTCACAAAACAACTGACAATTGCTCACCTCACTACACAATAAAGACAATGACTAACGTTGTGCTGAACGTAAATTAACTGTTAAATATGTTGTTGTTGTAGTTGTTAACCGCCAAGCAGCAACGTGATTCAGTTCACTCACCACAATACAGAACAATACAACTTATGGCGGCGCTGATCTTCATCTTGATCTTGATGCTACACCAGGCTCGGGATCGCTCAAGGATTCTATTTATAATATCCTTGGGATCGCTTCAGGGCCAGAGGGGTTTTATATCGGCAACTCCTGTAGAAGACAAAAAACAAACACAAACAGAAAAAATGAAAAAGCAGTATCTTGCACACTAATTTTCTCTACATCTGGCACGCCACATTTTTTCCCAGAAACTCCTTCATAGCTTCAATCATCCTTTCATTCGTCTCTCTACACAGTCCCAGCAGCAACAGTCTATTTCGCTCTTCTATTTCCTCACATCCCATTCAGCTCCTACTCTGCCTCCTCTCATTACGATCCATTCATGTTCATCTTGATTTCTCCCATCCATCCTCATCCCCCACACCACTTGCAATCCATTCCTGTCATCCTCATGCATCTCTTCCTCCATTTGCTTACACTTTCATTCCACAGATACACCTTTATTGCTATTCTTTCATCATCCATTCTTTCCAACCTAATCTTATACCCAAATGTTGCTTTTATTAATCTTTCCCTAAACGTGCTCCAACCCATGTCACCTCTCAGGGCTTCTAATGCTGTGTACCTAAGTGCGTTCAGTGCCATCCTAGCTACTCTGTTCTGGCCTACTTCTAGCTTGTCAATTTCATTTTCATTCCAAGCAGTCACATCCATACCAAACATTATACTCAGCAAAGCCACACTTTTCCATACTTCTCTCAACACATATTACTCGCTCACATCCTTGCTGCACTCCCTAATCTTCCAACCCATTGGATCTTGACCTCGTCGCTACAAGTGGCTCCAAATTAAGGCTTCTTATACTTATAATATCCTTGCTCCAAATATCCTTGGATAACTCGGAATCATTCCAGATTTGGATCAACAGCTCTTGTAAAAGACAAACAAAAGTGAAGCACCATCTTGTACACTAATTATCTCTACATCTAACACACCACATTTTGTCCAAACTCCTTCATAGCCTCAGTCATTTAATTTGTCTCTCTACATAATCCCAGCAGCATCATCCATTACTTTTTTTCCCACTCATCCTAATTATGCCCTAACTCAGAACCACTTGCATTAACTTGTCTGTCTCATACCTTTCACACTTGAGCACCTCATGTTGTGCCGACACCCTCTTCCATGTCACACATCTTTTTTTTTTAATGTAAGAGGGGGAAGCCAACCAAGGACAACAAAAACAATGAAAACAAAAACGCCCACTATTATTGCCAATCCCCCGAAAGGATAAGAGAATTAGCCGAAGGTCAGGGACAAATGTCTTGAAACCTCCTGACATACTTCGTGATTCATCCATCCAGTGTTGGGAAAAATATAGGATAATAATATTCTTCAGAGCAAGGATCAACACCCTACAGCTGAATGACAGAAGAAGGCACAGTGAAGAAAATATAGCTTGTGAACTTTGCAATGATATGTAGAAGACCTGTGGTACTTAATGCTTTCAACCCAGAGACAAGAGGAAACCCTGCAACAAGATCCATGTATCTATTCAAGACAAAGAGGAACTGTTATAAACTCTGATTTTCAGTGAAAATTATGTAAAAGTTATCAAAAGTTTTGTATATATAAAGTGAAAGAAACAAGAACATAATAGGAGAGTGATTGAGATTGAAAATAATATAACACACAGAGACTAAAAGAGCAAAGACACCAAAGAAAATGCTGTAGCATCAGGCATTAGTTTCAGAAAATTATATGAATCTGCAGTGCATAACACACTTACTCAAGTCTGTAAAATAACTTTTGTGAATTTTAAGTGACACCTCTGGAGTGTAATAAAAGATTAGCATAAAATTTTCTATTAAAAACTTATTATGGTTGTGAGTAGGATAATATAATCTATGATTTTATTTCCATAATTTTTATCACTGATTTTCATACACAGGACAGTAAGAAGAGCATACTTATATGAGGCGTCTTCTGCAGAAGGGAGCTAACCCTCAAATTTGTCCGTTTGGAGTTAGCGGTTGGACTGTGTAGTAAAAGGGCGTAAAATTCATGTGGGTAGGTCGGGCAAGCGAAATTCGACCATCTGACGGCCTATCCAATATCCATAGGCTAAAAGTTGCGTGTTTTGGCGAGAAAATTTCTCCAGACTAGCTTCCCGCTCATCAGAAGAAGGGACCCATCCCCCGGCCAATCCGAGCGTAGCATTTTGTGGGCGGGGGAGCGCGGCCAATCACAGCGCGGCTAGCCACCCGAGTTAAAGCTCTCCCGGGCACATGTGCATCCCCTCACACACGCTGGCAGCCTGCTTTCTTCACTCCCACGCTCGTGGCTGAAGTGATTTGAGCATTTTTGCCGCTTTTTTTGGCAAGATGGCTTCGTCTAGCAACGCTCCTGCTACTTCTGAAGAGTCTGTGCACCAGCAACAGCAGTATGGTGAGGAGAAATGGACTGCATCGCCCCAGAAGAAGAGGAAACGTGCACCATCAGCTTGGCGACGCAACGTGGAGAAGAAGAGGAGAGATTCTGGGCAGGAGTACAAGACTTACAAGGACATCACAGTACAAGCTCGTCGTGTTGGCCCGCCTTGCCAGTGTCCCAAGAAGTGCTACGACCTGGTAGGAGACGAGTCTGTGAAGAAGATCTTCGAGGAGTATTGGAAGATGGCGAGTCACAACGCGCAGTCAAGTTACCTGGCAAGTCGCGTCACTGTCAAGGACGTCATCCGCCGCTACGCCGGTCCTGACAGCAAGAGGCAGCACAGCTGCGAGTACTTCGTGATGGTGAACAACAACAAGATTGTCGTTTGCAGGACTGCCTTTTGCAACATGCACAACATTTCTGCGAAGAGAGTCGCCAACGTCAGGACGAAGATGGGGGAGACAGGTGTCGCACCTGTTGGCAGAAGAGGGACTAATCCAGCGCAGAACAAGTTTCCAGATGATGTGGTAGAGATGGCCAAACAACACATCAAATCGCTGCCAACCTGTACGTCGCACTACTCCAGAGCGAAGAGTCTTCACCGTGTGTATCTGCCGCCTGGATACTCTCAGCACAAGTGTTACGACTTGTTCAAGGAGCAGTGTGAGGAGAGGGACGTGGACCCCAGCAAGATCGTTTCGCTGTCCAAGTATTGCAAGATATTTACGGCATTCAACATTGGCACAAACCCCCCCATGGTCGACACCTGCAGTACCTGTGACCGCCTCAACAGGGAACTTGAAGTTGCAAGTAACAACAAGGACTCCGTGACACACTCCAGACTCCTGACTCAGAAGAAGGTGGGCATAAATAAATGAAAGGATGTGTAGGTGCATATCTATTTTTGCATTATAAAGTTAATTGCTGTACATCAATTTGAAGTTCTTTGCTACAAGTTTTCAATCACATACATAATTTTAAAAGATGGGCAAGCTTAAAAAAAGTTTATCTGTTATAACAGATAAACTTTTATAAAGTTTATCTTATAATATAACAGATAAACTTTTTTTAAGCTTGCCCATCTTTTAAAATTATGTATGTGATTGAAAACTTGTAGCAAAGAACTTCAAATTGATGTACAGCAATTAACTTTATAATGCAAAAATAGATATGCACCTACACATCCTTTCATTTATCTGCTGGCACTATATTTGAAGTATTTGCCACTCTTTATTCACTCAATATCAGGTATACTTCCTACATGGTTAAACTAAAGCAATTTTCTTGCTTCATTATTTCATTGATCCAAATTCATTCACAAGAGTGGCCAAAAGATCCAACCTGCTTTTGCTCTTCCAAATAATGTTCCATTATCTTAGAATATATTTCTTACATCCCACTAACATATATATATATATATATATATATATATATATATATATATATATATATATATATATATATATATATATATATATTTTCTCAAGGTTGTGAGATGAATAAAGGACAAATGATGAAGATTCATATTTTACCACAAAGAATCCAATAATACTGTACAAAGATTTATGGAGAGCTGTTTACAGAATATAATTTGCTTTCTTAAGGTGCGTTTCCACCAAAACCGTGTTCTGCACAATTGTTGCGCACTTTTTGTGCAGAACTTTGTCAGTGCGCGTACAAATAGAACACCTCTTGTTAACTGCGTACCCACCGGCCAAAAGTTCGCAACGTTTGTACGCGAACAGTGCGGCACTTGTGCTGAACTGTGCGCGTACAAAAGTTCAGTACAGTGTGCCCTCACTCTTCAGTGATTTATTATTTAGTAGCCAATATGGACGGACAGGAAGAGGTCGTACTGTGTGGTGCAGCCTGTGTTGTGGTCTGCACTTTACTAAAAAAGAAAAGAAGAGCAAAGCCCAAGTGTTGGGTGAGACCATTTTTAAGAAGACGAGAGGAAGAGGTTGTGCAGACAGACTACCTTAGTTAGCCATGTGCATCATTGTCTTGGTACTTATTAAGGCGGTAAACTGGGATTTTGGTCAAAAAAATAACATATTTGGAAACTTTGCTGTTAGACTCGCATGGTAGAGACTCACCCCGTCCGGTGGTTGCCAGACGCATAACGCGTCCCTTTTTCAGGTAATATTGAGTTTAAAGGGCCGGGAATTTAAAGAGCTGCGCTGCTGCCACGCCCCTTTCTTCATAAAGTTTAGTATTCCATGTATATTGACGTTGTGGTTGCTTTTTTTAAAATTTTATGCATTGATGTTGCCGTACAACAAGTTGAGCTATGTTTAGGGGAGCCGCAAGCTCCATGCTGCTCCAAGACAAAGCACTCAGTGCGGTAGACAGAGCTGGTGGGGGTGCATTGCGTTACTCTTCACAGCGATATCCCGTACTTTTGCTATTTTTATAGTATATTTCACCATCCATAACTGAAACATGCCTCGTGTATCTGCAAAGAGGAAGGCGAAAAGTGAGATTGGTCGTGAGAACATCAAGAAAAGGTGGAAAAAAGACGATGTTTCGCAACACGTGGTGGCGGAGCTTCCCGCTTCCCCGGATCCCCCGCCGCCTCCATCCTCCACTTCCTTCCTGCAACCTCCAACCCAAAGTGCAGCAACCTTTAGGCACAACTTGATACCACAACAATATCGAGAGGTGCAAGAAGTAAGTGACACTGCCAAGGCTCGCAAATCTCAACGTGTGCTGGCGGTCAAATCTACTATTTTCCTTGATAGAGCTTGGTGTGTTCTGAACGAATCTGCTATTCGTTTTCCGTGCAAATTACCAATTTTGGCCCCGTCAGCCAATGAGAGAGCCATCAACTAACACCGATGATGACATGACGCTCGCCAACGGAGACACTTTCGGCCCCTCCACAGCGCTTCAAAATTAAGTACATAACCTTATCTTTACGATGAAACTACCGTTTGTGGCCAGCAGCGCTCTAAGCTAAAGCATTACACAAACTAAAATAACCTGGGGAGTCAAATCTAGCCCTGTTGGGGTGCTCTATGGACCCGCCCGCGTCCCCCAAATTCGGTAAATCTTCAAAAATCGCTAGCGCCTTTTTAACTGATTTGCACCAGATACATATGGGGTCAAATTACTCAGTGTGGAAAGCTCTAACAGATGGGAAGGGTATGAAAAGCCAATTTGTGACTGGTGTTAAAGTAAAATAATATCTAGTTATCCTTACTATCTGGTATTTTAGGTTATCATTGACACCCTGAGCATTTTTTTTTAAAGTTTTTAAATGTGTGTTGAAAATACCTAGACACCCCTTTTAAATTATACCTTATTTACTGTTCAAAGAGATTTAGGTATTGACAGAGTTCAACTAACTACTCTACCAGATCACACAATTTTTCTTACATTCATCTGCTCTTTAGTTTTCATTGAAGTATTATTAGATTAATATTCAAATAGTATTAAGTGTGTGGCCTTGGTGTGTTTGTGGTGAGAGAGAGAGAAGGAGAGAATAATTATCAGACTGGATAAAGGGAAGATAAGCAAGATGGAGGGAAGATTTAAGTAACTCAACAAGAATTGTTTCCATGGTGGGTGAAAAAAATGTGAACCAAATGCATCAAATGTGGAACATCAGTGTGCCAAGTTCAGGTACCTCTCGATTTATGCAATAGATGTGTTCTTGAAGAGGTCGCTGAAAACAAAAAAGCAACATAAATTGAGCATATACAGTTACCTCCTGTTTTATGCTTGTTTGTATTTATATGTTTTCAAATTTACAGGAGGTCCAGAATCTCCCCCCCCCCCCCCAACCCACCAAAAAAAAAAAAAAAAAAAAAAAAAATTATATATATATATTTACACTTATATGCAATATTTCTTTGAGTGGGCAACAGATGTCTCATGTGAGTTCTTTTTTGCCACCCAAACAACAACAGTTACATAATCACATGTGCATACAATAATAATAGTATATATATATATATATATATATATATATATATATATATATATATATATATATATATATATATATATATATATAAATGACAGGAATATTCATTACTTCATTTTCGTGATGAGTACTAGTTGTCACAGGTTTATTGCTGGAGCCAAACTGGACACTTTGGAGCTGTAATATGATAGGCTTGGTTGGTAATTCTCATTATCACTGTGTCATATAGTATCAATTTTATATTGAGACTACCTATGGAGGCTATGATTGGCTAGCTTAAGATAAAGTATTTATTGACACCAAGATTTCTGTTAGCCTAATCAGTAACTGATTATTATTATCACCTCAGACCCAATCAAAGATGCTGGTTGGCTGCGAGAGACTGGCCAACTTTTCCAGTCTTAAATCAATAAAACTTCTATTCTGAGGTGTCTGAACATATGATAAGTAGTATTATGTAAGCAAAATAAATTAAGTAACTGTTTTCTGGTATTGAAATCCCAAGGAATTCTCCATGCAGCTTGGATTAAATGCATGACATCTGGGATTACGTTCTTGGGTGGAGCTTGACTCATGCTTCCTCACTGTACTCATTTCAATGCTTGTGACTCCAACTTCAACTTTCTGTTGTGTGAACCTTTTGTAGTTTACAGGTTATCAAAGTCAAGTACTTATAAAATATAAAGATGATAGGATATGCTTGCTAATGACATATGACTATAACAATATTGTAGAGGATTTGGTTATAATTTTTGATGGGGGTGTTCTGAAAACTTTGGGCAAATGAACTCAGTCAAGAGAGACCAGTGCTCTCCCTGCTGCTCCACTGCTCCCAGTTTAAAGAACAACATGGCAGAAATGTCCCAACTAATGTAAATATGAATAAAAAGCAATCACTAATGGTATAATGCCTTTTCTAGCATATTGTGCATCAATAGTGTGGTGAAATGGGGATGGCGTGATCCATTGAAAATTAAGAGTATGACAGTTTTTCCGGCAGGCAATGAGCTAATCATCTGGCAGCATTACTATCATTTTCAATGGACTCACGCTGCTCTATAGGCATACAGTTATAGACCGTACGTCTTCCACAAAGTGTCACTGAAAACACCTATAGTGATACTCTGCTGAAATCCACACCCAAACATCCAACCCCTGGAAGCCTTTAATTTGGAGGGATCAGTCGCATTGGTCTTACTGGCAACCTCCTTGTACAAAACTTTCACTTTGTCCCATGTGAGAGGACCATCAACAGACACACTTGAAAAAAGCATATATCAAATATTTGTTTGGATTTGGACTTTGCATAAAACAAACTAGCATAAAATAAGTTACCTTTATCTGGTTTCCCCTCAGATGGGAACTTCAGTGCTATTCTTTAATTCCACAGATTTTTTTTTATTTTCAACTTAGATTTTAAGGTACAGTGGTACCTCTTGATTCAAACTTAATTCGTTCTTTATCACTGTTCGCACTGCGAAAATTCGAATTAGGAAGCAATTTTTACCATTGAAATTAATGTAAAAACATTTAATCTGTTCAAGTTGATTTTAAGTTAAAAAAAAAAATACTGCACTCAACCCCAGCTACTGCAAGAAATTGGTCCCTGCACATCGCTGCAATACCTAAGAACGCAATAGCCATAGTTAAGAAGTAATGGGAAAGAAGAAAATTGGTCCTGACCCACCAGAGTGGCAACTTGATTTAACATTTTGGCGCCTTGTTTTCCCCTCATCTCATCATAATTCATAGATATCCTTTGCATTTTGAGAGTATAAAGTAAACAGACATGAAAGGCATAAAAAATATATACAATTAATAAAAAAAAAGGCATAACAAAAAACTTATTTACTTTGGTGTGAAACTCCCGAGTCCCGATGAAGACTAGACAAGCCTCCCCCGGGTCCCCTCCCCCCTCCCATGCACTGAATACAGAAACAGATTGCATAGTATTCCTCCGTTCCCCTTCCGTCTGTCCTTATCCTCTTCCATTCGATACGCAAACAGACTGAGTAGTCCGCCTCCCCTCCCCCCACTCTCTCCCTCCTCCACCCCCCTCTCTCTTTCTTATCAAGTAGAATATATTCTCACAACATCATTTCCAACAGGAATTGTTTCAAGAAAAGTGTAAATTATTGTACAAAACTGCAAATTATTGTATTATCGTAGTTTGCGCAAATGACAATCATTCTTCATTGGTTGTTTAAAGTGTTCAATATATCTTCATTAGTAAATAAGTTTGCCAGTGACCAGAGAAGAAGCTGCATTGAATGGAGTGGTAGGTAGGAGGTAATCAGGGTTGGGGGCCGGAGTAACCAAGGCAATGGAGGCCAGAGTGACTTGAAAGCTGTTAACGGCGAAATACAAACGAGACCGGTCGACTGGCAGGAAGGCACATCACGTGTTTTTTTTTTTTTTTTTTTTTTTTTTTTTTCCGACTTGAGAAGCTGCGTTTGGATTGGAGGTCAAAATTTGTTCACCAAATGTGTTCGGATTGGGAAGTATTCGAGTCAAATGGTGTTCGAATCAAGAGGTACCACTGTATATGTAGTGTAGTGAGAGAAGAAAAAAGCCATGACTTCCCATAAATGTTCATGGAGGTCATAGCTGGGTAAGAGGCAAGTTAACATTGCACACTTGGCCTATTTTTTGCATATAATTAAATTTGATTATGTTGCAATTTCATTTCAGAAGCTCGTGGTATGCAAAATGGATCCTCATAATCCTGAGGTGAAAAAAGAGAATGATATAGAAGATGAGGCTTCTCCCTCAACTATACTTCCAAACACTTCTTTGTACCTACAGTTTGGGATAAAAGAAGAGAGCGAAGGAAGGTAAGAATTTTCTCTTCTCCATAACAGGATGTATCTGTGAGAAAATTTGTAAATTCCCTGTACTAAAGCAGTCTAGTAATTTTTGAGAAATGTCTATGCATCTTACAATTTGGGATAAAAGAAGAGAGCGAAGGAAGGTAAGAATTTTCTCTTCTCCATAACAGGATGTATCTGTGAGAAAATTTATAAATTCCCTGTACTAAAGCAGTCTAGTAATTTTTGAGAAATGTCTATGCATCTTACAATTTGTAAAAGTGTGGCAGTCCACCAATATTTTGTTGACACTTGTCAATTTTAGACAATAGATTGTTGTGGTGGAGGGAAGATGTTAGATAAAGTAATGAACTCAGTACATTAATAAACATTAGCAGATTTGTTATTCAGGATGATCTATTTTTATTTGTATGGTAGGCTACATTTCCTGCATAGCTTATTTTAAAGTGAAAGTTCCTTCTACACCATCATCAGTACTCAAATTACTTATTTATAATAAGGTAAAGAGTGTGAAATCACCCCAAGTAGCCTAACATCATTTCAAGATATGTTGGAGGTGAAATGTAGGCTGCCAAGTTTAGAATTAGCCTTTACAACTTATGATGTAAGTCACAGTTACATGCTGTTTGTCATGTGTTGCATCTCGTAGTTTACGGCCCAAGTAATGCCTGCCAAGCGGAAACAAATCAATAAGCATCCCAGTCCACACCAATGATGCATATTCACTGGTACATTGCCATACAAACTTTTAGGAAAATGATTGAAGTTCCTACAACCTGAACTGTGGCTTGCACTTGCACACTCTCCAGCTTGGACTGTGGTTTTTAATTTGCAGGTTAAAGGGATACACCTATTACTTATTCAGATTTTTAACATTTGTGATTTTTCTGCTATATAATTATACAAATGTTGAGGGCTAGCTGTAAGTGTATTACATTTCTATTAACTGTTCTATCTGCTTTGATTATATTTTTATAATTTCAGTGAAAATAACCAGTTTATGGTTGAAGTGAAAGAAGAAAGTGATATTAAGATAGAAGAGGAGGACTTGCCACCACAAGAGGATTCTTTGATGTTCGATGGTCAAGAAGAGCCATCATTAGGGGAAAGCAGAAGTAAAAAAAGGTAAGCAAATTCTTAGTTTAATTATCGCTTAAATAGTTTGCTCAAAGGGCAGAGTGGATGAGCACATGGTGAGTGTGTTGTCACCATGGCAACGGCGCTGGTAAACATGGCAGCGGTGCTGTGATTGGCTCGCCCGCGCCGGGCGGCTGCAACCGCGCCGCTGATTGGCGTAACCGTGAAATTTGAGATTTCGTGTTTTTGCCTGCTCCGTGTGGTAGAAGGGTGTAAAAGTCTCGTGGTGATGTCGGCCAAGTCATATTCGACCATCTAAGCACCTGTACTAAGGCTCAAAGTCAAGCGTAGTGTGGAGAAAATTTCTCTGGACTAACATCTCGAAAGCGGTACAACAACGACGCAACCTGCTCCTCCCAGCCTCACGTGCGTATGGCCAATCAGCGGCGCGGTTGCAGCCGCCCGGCGCGGGCGAGCCAATCACAGCACCGCTGCCATGTTTACCAGCGCCGTTGCCATGGTGACTAGAGCTGGGTTAATCAATCAAGTTAATCAATCAAAAGTTAATTGATTAACGTTTTTTTGACTTAATCATAATCATAATCATAATCACCATTTCAAAAAATTAATCAATCATTAATCTTAATCAAAATCGTGTGGATCCGTGATTAATATCGTTGATTAACCCTGGACGGGTATCGCTGTGCCTGTGCCATATTTGCAAGTTGCAACATGGCCCCTCCCACAACGTGCTTTTGCGCCTGCGCGTGCCATTTCGCCTGCTAGAACCCCGATACTACACTTGGCAAGTCAGTTGAGCTCCAGCTGTCATATGGTAAGTACTAGGGAGGCGTGATAATGCTGAGAGGGAGGGGAGCGGAGGAGGCTAGGATGGGTTGCGTCAGATCGCGGAATGGAGAACTATAACTTTCGTCGTGTTTCACAATGTTTCGTACTCAATATAACACTCTTCTAACATATTTTTCCCCATTAACTATATACAAGTCATGGATCATTTTACATATGTCGAGTGACTCACCTCAATATCCATGTAAAAATACCGAAAACAATGATATAGGAAAGAAATTTTAGGAGTTATTGAACGAAATATGAGCGATTACTTGAAGATTGGTGGAGTAATTTTTTTTGCGTAGCTACTCAAGTCTTCAGGTCAAAACTTGTAAATCCCTAGCACATGGTTGAAACTTGTTTTTTTTTTATTTTCTTATAAACTATACGATTTTTTCAATTTGATATTTGATTTGAATTTACAAAGACAAAAGGGGTATGATCTGTTGTATGCTTGCACCCTTGATTCGAAGGTGTGCTGATAAAATGATGGGGTTGCAAATAAAATTCATGTCATAGAAATGGGAAAATTCTCTCTCTCTCTCTCTCTCTCTCTCTCTCTCTCTCTCTCTCTCTCTCTCTCTCTCTCTCTCACATCTTATCCTATTTTTTCGCTTTTCTTATCTTTACTTTCTTCCTGTTATTTATATTCTTCTTATCCACAATATTATGTTCTTATTTAAATTTCAACTCCCCTTAAAGTATTAGGCCTAGGTATTTCCTATATTTTTCATAGATCAAAACTATGGAGTATGGACTCTTCGTGCTTGGAACCCCAGCATCAAATCCCTAACTCAAAGCTGTTCGCTGAGTTCTTTGAGCCGGACGGGCCGACCTCTGCCCGTTGCCTCAATTGCAAGAAGCCGGTGCGGCATGACGGGAGGACCTCAAACCTCATCACCCATTTGAGAGGGAAGGCTCATCAGGCGGCCTACAAGAGGTTCGAGGCTGCCAAGAAAAGACACGAGGAGGAGAAGAAGGCCGCCAGTGACGCCACTGGATCGAGTCAGAATAAAGTGAAGGATCCGGGATGTTATAAACTGGAGAGCTACTTTTCAAAAGCCAACGACAAGTTCCCACCGACACATCCCAAGCAGAAGAAGATGCTTCACCACCTCATCGGCGCTGTAGCCGTGGACGGGCTGCCGATGAACAGCGTGGAGAAGGTGAGATTCCGAAACCTTCTACTCGAAGCGGAACCAAGGTGAGATTTTATATTTGTTAAATTAAAGTTGGTTGTTGTTTTTTCTCAAAATTATTTGTGATTTGTTATCCTAACTCCGCGGACCCGTATGAAACTTTTTGGCTTTTTTTTTGTGCCGCCCAGTATGCCATAATAATTAAACGCTTTTAAAATAAAAGTTGTTTTTATTTATATTCAGTCATATGCATCGACACTATTTTATTCATTCTTCAGATTCAACATTCCGGCCAGGAAGACGATAAGCAACAAGCACCTTCCCGAGAACACAGCGGCCATCAAAGGGAAGATCAAGCACGAGCTGGCCGAGGTTGCCCAGGTTAGTAACTAATAACTAATAACATACCGATCATCGCTTACAAAATAATTCACAGGTGTCCAAAAAACCAGGAAGTATAAATATAGCGCCCGAAGGATTTAATTACATCGGGTTTTTCTAGAATGATGAAAATACCATTTCACTGACACTTGTTTGCAAACATTTTGCCTGATTTCAAATCTAAGCATCACGAAAGACCACCCTAATATCATACCCTTTTCAAACGGAGGGTATATATGATTATTTGAGTGTCCAAGATATTTTTCTTATATTTTTTTAGATCTACGCTACCGTCGACGTGTGGACTGACTCCCGCATGAACGGCTACTTTGGCTTCACCGTTCACTTCGTCGACGGCAAGTTCAGCCTCAAGAGGCGAGTGCTTGCCTGCCGCCAGTTCAACTGCCGCCACACTGCCGAGAACATCGCGGGTGAGTAAAGAAAGGGGATTACGTGTTTAAAAAAATCAAGAATCTAGATTCTAGAACATGAGAGCTTCTTGTGGCGCGCTATTGGTTTGATATAAGTCTAGACTCTAGAGCCTTAGTAGTTAGTAGTTTTAGTACCATGTGAAAAAAGCGAAGACTTTTAGAGGAATAAAATAACTACTTACGTAAGTGTGGTGTACGAATGTCAAAGGCACTGAGGGGTAAATTGTAATGAGAAATTAATGAATACAAAACTTTAGCTATATTTTAACTTATTTTATGACTAAAAATAATAACCGGGACACCACAGTAAGATTCAACTTCCCACTCAGCAATGAAAAGATCGTTAGAATTCATCTGCCATAGATACCTAGTTTTCTTGCAAATTCAAAGATTTTTTTTCCATTCGCAGCCATGTTCGACACCATCTCGGTGGAGTACGGAATTCAGAACAAGGTCACCAAAGTCGTCTGCGACAACGCTTCGAGCATGAAGAAGGCGATTGATGTCTCTCTTCCTCTTCTGCGAGCCGGGGACGCGTGGGCCGACGTGGAAGAAGACTATGATGAAGAGGTCGACGTCGACATCGACGATGCCTTCTCACCCGTGGAGGAAACCAGCGAACTCCTCCGGAACTGTCCTCAACGCATCGCTTGTTTCGCCCATACCGTCCAACTTTCAGTCCAGGACGGGCTGAAAAAAATCCACGAGGCCAGCGAGCTTGGAAGAGCTCTCGAGAATGTCGGAAAGATCATCAAGAGCGTCCGCCGGTCATCAGTCGCGGCGCCCTTGCTCCGCAAGGAGGGAATTACGCTTCAGGCTGCGGTCAAAACCCGTTGGAATTCTGAACTCACAATGATCGAGAGCGTTCTCAAGAACGTGGGAGAGGTGAACAAGGCCATCGCACTTCTCGCTCCGGATAACCGTCGATCCTTGCGGCCGATACATGAGATGGACGTGACTGCGCTCAACGAGCTCATTGACCTGCTCCAACCATTTGCGGAAGTGACTAAGACCACGGAAGGGGACGCCGTCATCACAATAAGCTCTCTTGTCCCGGCGATCTCTTACATCGAGAGATCCATCAAGAGCGCCAAGAACGCTGGTGCCAGATACACCAAGCACGTCCTCGAGGCCCTGGAGAGGTCGGTCAATGAGCGCCTCCAACAGTTCAAGACGCTCGACAATTGTGTCGCTGCTCTCCTGGATCCGTCCCTCAAGAAGACCGGCCTCGGGCTGGAACGCGACACTGAAGCCCGACGTGAAGTCGAGCGGAGATTCAAGGTGCTCCGGGTCTGGGCCGACAAAGCCAACTCTTCGGGAGAGGACACGCCGCCGAACAGCCCCATGAAGCGGCGGCGTATGTTCGCTTTCCTCGACGACGATGACACCCCATCCCCGCTGAAGAGACGACGAGGAAGCGCCCGGTGCCCGGTGGAGGAGTACTTTGGCTCTCCTCGAGACGACGGTCAAGAGCCCCTCTCGTTCTGGCGCAAGATGGCTGAGAGGGAGTGCCCCCAGGCAAGGACCTTGGCTGAGGTGGCGCGGGAGGTCCTCGGCCTGACAGCCACCTCCGCTTCCAGCGAGCGCCTCTTCTCTGTCGCCGGCAACATCCTTCGGGACCGGCGCTTGAACTTGAGGCCGACAACCTTCGAGAACCTCGTGATCCTGGCATGCAACTCTGACCTTTTTGATTCTTTGTAATTACTAATTACATGATGTGATGTGATGCTAAATGGATAAAAATTTTTGTTTCGTTTCTGTTTTTTGTTCATCCTAACTATTGAAAAAAACCTTGATAACGAAAGCTTTTAGCTTTCGTTATCAAGGTTTTTTTCCTTGTATGTGGCGTTGAAAATAAATGAATTTGTTGACTTCTCGAATCATTCCAAGTTAATCATTCATTAATCATAATCACTCGAAAGAAAATTAATCATTAATCATAATCATAATCACAAGTCGGAGGACTTTAATCAATCATAATCATAATCATGGCTAGAAAAAGTTAATCATAATCATAATCATAATCATGGTTTCTGAAAATTTGTTAATCGACCCAACTCTAATGGTGACAACACACTCACCATGTGCTCATCCACTCTGCCCTTTAACACGCCCGAGCACAGACGCACGCTACCTTTCTCGTGACTCTTTACGCAACTATGGCTTCTCCCAGCACTTCTACCTCCGTTCCTGCCGTGGAAGAGCGTCCTGAAGGTCCAGGGGACGAGCTGCAGATGAGGAAGAGGAGGGATGAGACGCAGTGGAAGAGGAACCTGGCTAAGAGGAAGAGGAACTCCGGGCAGGAATACGTGGGGCTGAACACGGGGAAGACTGTGGCGGCGAAGCAGGTTGGACCACCATGTGGGTGTCCTAAGGGCTGCTTCCTGAAGCTTGGAGAGGAAGCTGTGCAGCGTATCTTCTCCGAGTACTGGAAGATGGGGGACTACAATGCGCAGTCAGCCTACATCGTCACCATGGTCCTGTCGAAGGAGGTGAAGACATCGGGTGTGGTAGCTGGCAGTAGGAGGAAGGCGACGCTGGAGTACGGTGTGAACGTCGACAGCAAGAGGGTGGTCGTCTGCAAGAAGGCGTTTCTTAGCATCCATGCCTTAAGTGACAAGCGAGTCCTTACTGTCCTCAAGAAGTTGGGGGACACAGATGTGGCTGCAGGCGACCAGCGCGGGACTCACGGCCACCCTCACAACAAGAAACCTGACGACGTCGAGCGGCTTGCACAGGAGCACATCAGGTCCCTTCCTCTCTGCTCGTCACACTACTCCCGTGCCAAGTCACGCAACAAGATGTACCTGCCTCCCGACTTCACCCAGGCCCACTGTTACTCCCTCTTCCAGCAGTGGTGTGAGGAGAAGGGTGTTGAGGACGACATGGTGATGAGCTTTGACGGCTACAAGCGGCTGCAAAAAAAATATTTACAAGCTGCAGAAAGGGAAGAGGACGGCCTACAACCCCGAGATCTTCGACCTGTCTGTCGTGGAACTTCTTGTGAAGTACCCCCAGGGAGTGGCCTTGCGGCAGGACAAGTTGACCGACCTCAACCACCTGGTGCAGTTCATCCCTCTGTCTCACAAGGGATGGTACCAGGACTTGTTTGCTGCCCAGGGACTGCTGGCTGCCGCTGAGGAGGAGAACAACCCTGACGACCCGGAAATTCAAGATGACGACTTGCTGGACTACTAGAGTGCAGACGAAAGTGTCACAGCATCTTGCTGTGGCCACCAGCCTTACGTAAGTTTTTTAAATCCCCAGTCAACCCGACTTAGTGGGTTGAAGGGGGATTTAAAGGGTTGGTAAATCCGCTAAGGGCATTGCCAGGATCAAACAGACGTATCCTGGTAATCAACTTAACTGTCTCAAGCCAGTGTAAAGGATGAGAGCCAACTATATTCATTGAATACAAAAAAAAAATTAGTTTCTTCATAATGTTCTTGACATAGCGGCTTTCCATTAATACTTACCAGAATGCATGCACAAACATAAAATTATCAGCATTACACACTGTTAGTCATAGCAGGACGTCAAAGTTATGGTAGGAGTAATAACGTGCCAGTAATGAGTAAGTTTTATTTTCTACGCTCGGAAAAAAATTCATAAAAAATTTATTTATGTACCAATCTTCATGAAACTTTCACCAAATACTATGTGTAATAGGCTCTAACACATTATTAACAAATGAAAACAATATCGGGAAAAAAAATTATTACCTATGGTATACGCGTTAATTAACGCGTAAGTCATCCACCCAAAATCGTCACCTATCACTTCGAAACCTACATCCCCACACAGAACTACCCAAGACCTTTCAAATGATGTATAATACTTACTTATTTAAGGGTATCTATTGTGCGCAATCAGTGTTTAACTTTGAGCGCGTTTTTTTCGAAACTTCCATTTCTCGGTTACGTCGTTGTTGCACCGCGCGCCTCTATTACTAGATGAAGGTCAACAAAACATAAATTATATAGAGCCTACACGTTTCTATGGTCCTACCATTTCTGGTATCCTGGTGAGAGACTGTAAGAAAAGTCCAGTGATTTAGGAGAAACAATCATATCTAATGTTTCTTCTTCTTTGACTAAATCTTCTTCTTCCACTATTTCTTCTGGCAACCCATCAAACTCTCGGTAGTGGTTGACAACATATTCTCTGGATCTGAAATAATTTCAACCACAATATCAATATTGTATTCAGTCACAACAAAGATGAGAATCTCATCATTATCACTAGTTTCACTAGGAGAGAGAGAGAGAGAGAGAGAGAGAGAGAGAGAGAGAGAGAGAGATCCAAATAGTTGGTATATGTGCCATTTTGGGCACAGTTTATCTTGCATCCCCACACTGAGATCTTTTTCCTCCCTGGTCTTCAGTATTACATCTTGTCCCATCTAGTAACTCCATTCTGGCCTTTTTTTGCTTTTGCCTAGCTCCATAACATGGCATTTCTTTGCATTGAAATACAATTTCCACCTTTTACTCTATTCATAGATTTTGTCTATATCACCTTGTAACTCCAGGCAGTCATCAAGGCTTTTAACAACTTTAATTAATTTAGCGTCATCTGCAAACAAGTTCATATAGCTGGTCACACCACACTGCATGTCATTTACATGTATCTGCAACATTATGGGTGCTAAGACTGACCTCTGTGGTACTCCATGTGTTACATTTCTCCAATTTGAAGCTGCATCCCTGATTACACTTCATTGAGAACTGGCCTGGTAACAGTCCAGATTTAAACCTGATTGAGGACCTTTGGCAGGTGGTTAAACATAGGCTACAAGGGATGGACATAGCACTCTCCTCCAAGCTGGAGAAGGAAATTAGGGCTTGTTGGGATCCTATACCTACCCAGAAGCTACATGATCTTGCTAGGTCTATGCCACAATGCCTGATGGATGAAAAGAAATGCAAAACATGCCCAACAAAGTGTTAAGGTTAAGATTAATATTTTTTTGACACTTTAAATGTGTTGTAACTTGTCTGACACACCTAGCCTAAACTTTTGTTGAGGACTGTATACATGTATCATATGTATATATGTATGTATGTATGTGTGTGTGTGTGTGTGTGTGTGTGTGTGTGTGTGTGTGTGTATATATATATATATATATATATATATATATATATATATATCAGTGGTTCTTAACCTTGTTGGAGGTACTGAACCCCACAAGCTCCATACATGCATTCACTGAACTTCATAGTTGGAATAATAAAATGTGCTTTTTTTCCTTCAAATTCAAAACCTATGTATTTAACTATAATTACTATATACTGTATTAGTGCACAAACTGTACCATGCATCATTTGCACACAAAATCAAATATGTCATTGCTCATGTCATCTATTCTGCTGCTGATGGTATCATTTGAAAGAGGAATTTGGGACAATTTATTTTCTGCAGCTTTTCCCAGCATGATATTCGCCATCTTTACCGAAGCTGGCTTTATGAGTGTTTCATCAATGGTGTGTCGTTTGCCCTGCTTTGCAATCTGGTACGCAACTTCGTATGATACTGTTAAGACCGGTTTGTCTATGGGTACATAGCCAAAAACAGGCAGAGTAGGCTTTTCATCGAATCTGGTTCTCTTCACCTTGAATTGAGCAAGCGTTATGTTATTGTATTCACCATCTCCATGCAGCTTTAGGAAGTGTTCCCTTAGTTTTGCCGGTGCCAGACTTGAATTGCTCAACTTGGCATTGCAAATCATGCATTGAGGACACTGACTCCCATCATGTTCCGTTATACACGTGAATCCATACTGCACGTATTCGTCCGACCACTTCCTTTTTTTGCTCGACATAGTTAGTATCAAGGGTTGAAGTATTAAAAAAAAAATACAAATCACGTGCGATCAAGACAGTCACAAGTTGACTACTGAGTGGAGCGAGTTGCCAGCAGCTCAGATATCAAGGCCAAGCGATGTGGCGTGATCAGCTGCAGCCAATGATGGCCAAGCAGAGCGTGACTTCACGAATCATACGAGTGGGGTGAACCAAACCACCGAACCCCTGAAACTGACTCACCGAACCCCTGGGGTTCGTTCGAACCCAGGTTAAGAACCACTGATATATATATATATATATATATATATATATACACAGTAAATCTCTGCTATTCACAGGGGTTCATTCCTTCCCCTCCTGTGAATACTGAAAATCCGTGAATAATGGATGCAGTTTGAAAACGCCTATGTATGATAATATATACGTTAAAATATGCTTCCCAAACACATTCTATAGACAGTCTTACTCATTAATAGAGTAATAATGTAGTGATGATAAATTAAAAACAGTAATAATGTAGTATAATATTATGTACATAGTAGGTAAGTCTCACGCATGAATATGCTTGTGACATCAAGTCGTCTGCAGCCAGTCAGCAGGAAGGAGAAACGTTTGGTCCTAACTGACATTATTATTTTCAAATTATTTACGAGTTATACTGTATCATCTCTCTTTTCTGTTTTTTATTTTATATTGTAACTGACATTGTTATTCTAAAATCATTTACCAGTTATATTGTATCATCTCTCTTCTATTTTTTTAAAATTTTATATTAACTGACTTTGTTATTTTAAAGTTATTTACCAGTTATACTGTATCATCTCTCTTTTCTACTTTTTTATTTTATATTACATTATATAATGCTAAAAAAAAATGGCCTAAAAAATTCACAAAATTGCCGAAATTATGTAAAAAAAACTTTGAGAGAAGAATCTGTATGTGGGGCAGCGAACGGTGAACCGCGAATGGGAGAGGGTCCACTGTATACAATAACAACAATATACACAAACACAATATAAATATATATATAATACAAGTAATTGCAAAAGGTCACTATAACACCCATCCTGAATTTGACCTTGATCTTGATGGTACTGGTGGCTTGGGATCACTCCATAGCAATGACCCATCCCATCCCGTTCCAGCCAAACCCTGTCACCAAGCCAATACCATGTTATAACATAAACCCCACCATGCTAAATAAAGTCAATATTCTGACCAGATGCCAAGTTAGATTAAAACTGTACTGTAAAAAAACACATCATAGGTGGCCCCACTGTATATAGGTACTTTTATATATATATATATATATATATATATACACACACACACACACACACACACACACACACACACACACACACATATATGTGATGTTACATAGTGACATGTGTATGTTTTCCCTGAGTAGAAGGGATCTTGATCCTTCATTTCTTACCATGATTTGAGTACAATATAATCTTGGACATTTAATTTTAAGCTTATTTCTTGGTTATGTCAGTACCATTTCATGATATATTCCAAAACGTCACACTTACCCTCTCCATTTTCTTTATATATACATACCTTACTAGAAGGTAAGGATCAAATGGGAAGAACATGTCAAGGGATGCGTTGCCCAAGGTCTTCTCATTGATGCATGATGATGGAATTTGTAAGCGTTTGTTATTTTCCATGATGGTATAACAATAAGCTAATTGGAAGCGGCGTGTCACTGCAGCAAAATTACTCACAATAGGGGCAGCACACAGTCTCAAGGGATTGAGTGTACTCAGCACAAGTCGCTCCAGGTTGAGGCTTTGTGCCAAGGCAAGCTCTGTCAATGAATATCATAAATATAATAAATGTCAATTGCATCATATATGTGTAGTTCACAAATCATCACTACAGTGTGTGGACATAAAATGTAACAAATAATATTTGCTCCTATATAACAGTGTTCCTATGACAAAATTCTAACATTATCTATGACAGCCGAACAACTTTCAAGACATGACATGGAATTGCTAATTCGCTTCAAGTATGAAAAGTTTATCAAGAATATCAAGAAATATTCAGATGCCACTTATCAATTAAAGGCAAAATATCTTAAAATGCATCATTCAATATACACCAAAAGGTTAAAGGTTGCTAATAAATAAAAAATCAAACAGAAAGACCAAACACTGAAACTACACATCACATTCATGATGGGTAACCAAAGGCCTCTGTTCATCCAGGTGAGGTCTGACTTTGTATTGAGGAAAAGTGGTAGAAATGACTCAGAAAGCCTTACTTCATAGAAGCTCTTTTAGCTAGAAATGAGATGTGAAGTTCCCAGTTTGGATTTTATGTAAAAGACAGAAAAGGCATGTTCAGTGTACAAGAAAGGGATACCTGAGTGGCATTGAAGAAGAGGGGGTATTTGTTTGGAACATTGTGATGAGTTGATAAATTAATTGAGTTTTGGGGGCACTGAACAACACTATGTTTGCTCTGCCACAATTGAATCTGAAGTCAGGCATTCTGTGGCTTCCTTGCATGAACTGTTTACTTCCTGAGGAGTAGGATGTCTGAAGACATGGAAAAATGCAGGGCGGTATCATCAGTGTATTACATGACGGGACAAGAAATTTGGTCTAGAAGATCACTGATGAATAATCGAAAGAGTGAGGAGCATCATTTTTAATAATTATATACCAATAGTCATATGTCAAGAAGAATAAATTCTTACTTTTTGGATTTTCAGTATATTCCTTATATCTAAAGGTGAACACATAGAATACTGTCTGACAAGCAAAGTAGAAGGGCGAGTGGAGCTGCAAGTCCTCATAATTTGTGGTTTGCACCGTTTCCTGCAATAAATACAAAGAACATTTAAGATTGTTTGTTTTCTGAAAACTATATAGCAAAAATCAGTATGCAGTATGTCTTAAGATCTTTGTGTAAACATAAAAACCCCATTTGCACTTTAAACAATTGCAAATGTATGAAAAATGTAAGTACCATTACTATGTTTGTCACTACTTATGACAGCTTTTTAAGTGAATACAGTGAATACATGAATAAACTGATCATATGCAATCACATATGCCTAATTTCTCCACCCAGGACAGAAAAATAACTGAAAACTGGTAATTATTGTCAGAGGTTTCATACACACTGGTACAAGTGAGTGCTGTGAACTTGCCTCCCACCCAGAGGTGATCTTCCTGCCCCTGAAAGTTTCCCTTTGTCTCATAACACAAGAAAGTATACACAAAGACAACTCTCTTCCTTCTTACACTACACCACACGTAACATACACACCTTCACTTTTCATTCAAAATTAAAAAAATAATAAAAAGTAGCCATAACATCTCCATCTAGGGAGAAGACCAGAAATATCATACAGCACTTACATCATTAGCACAAAGTATCTTGATCTCTCTATACATCAACATCTACAATATTTGTGATACTAGATCCCATATTCAATCTATAAAACATTACCTTTCTATAACTAAACTTCTGTTCCTCATCAAAACACAATCTCATGAACCATTTTGGCAGCAATTCCTTCCATTCCCTATTATTCTATTCATCTTCATACTCAATCCAAAGCTGGATGTTAGGTCAATATGCAGAATGACTTAACTAACTCATTTCCAAACAATAGATACTTCTGAATATCCTACCACTAAACTTACCCATCAGAACCATTTTGCACTAAACACAGAAATGAATGAAAATAACCTAAATTATAGTCAAAAAGTACAGTAAAAGGAAACATTAACTATGGTGTACTGTCATATAATATGGCACTCAAGTCATCCTAAAAAGATACAAAAAAGTGGACTATCCTCTTTGTCAGATAAAAAAACAATTTACAGGTTAAAGAGAGATCCAAAGTACTATTGAAATATGAGTGTATGTAAGTATGTATGTTTGAGATTCACTTGAGCATTTACAGAACCTGCATGATATCAGAAATCTAATATATCTGCTTTCACTTAAATCCTCTTAAAGTGCTAATAATTAATACTGATGCTAAGTGTAAAGTTATGATAATGAATAATGCAACTTCTACTCACCTGCTTGTCAAGATAACGGTAGCACCATGCACATATGATCTCCAGACATGAGTGGACATGACTGAAAGGAATAAACTTGCCACGTGCCAACAAACTTCCTATATATGCCATGGCATTCCGTCTCTCATCTCTGAAACAATTTGGATTTTCAAATTTCTTAACTCTTAAATATTCCAGAAAATGAGTGGCAAGTCCAGGCCGTAGCGCAAAGAGATAAAACAAAAGAAACTGAGTATGTGAAGAAGCATGTGTGGTTAAAATTATACGTGAAAACACTTCCTTGAGATCTGAAAAGAGGCTTTTTAGAGCTTCTAGATCATGTTCTGTTCCGCCACACTCACATCCAACTGTTCTCTGATTTTCTAGTTCAGAATATCGGACACTTTTTGGAGAGCACTCATGTTCACTTTTTGCACAAGACATTTTTTCATTTTCTCCATGTTCAACAGCATTTTCAGAATTGATAATATTCTGTTTTAGGCGTACAGTTCTTTTGATGCCATGGCAAGTATCATGAATATAACGAAACATCACATCCATCAGTATGTCCAGAGTGTTTCCATCTCTATGGCTCATACAGGTAGTATCTTCTTTGATTTCATTTCTTTTTGCTTCAGTTTTTCTATCACCATCATCAACTTCCTGGAAAAAAAAAAATAATTATAACCTTATTCATTTGCAGATTTTTCCTGTGAAATGTAAATACAGTGGTACCTCTTGATTTGAACACCCTTTGACTCGAATACTTCCCAATCCGAACACATTTGGCGAACAAATTTTGACCTCCAATCCGAACGCAGCTTCTCAAGTCAGAAAAAAAAAAAAAAAAAAAAAAAAAAAAAAGACCACGTGGCGGCCGATGCGCCTTCCTGCCAGTCGACCGGTCTCGTTTGTACTTCGCCGTTAACAGCTTTCAAGTCACTCTGGCCCCTAGTTGCCTTGGTTACTCCGGCCCCCAACCCTGATTACCTCCTAACTACCACCCCATTCAATGCAGCTTCTTCTCTGGTCACTGGCAAACTTATTTACTAATGAAGATATATTGAACACTTTAAACAACCAACGAAGAATGAATTGTTAAATATCATTGTCATTTGCGCAAACTACGATAATACAATAATTTGCAGTTTTGTACAATAATTTATACTTTTCTTGAAATAATTCCTGTTGGAAATGATGTTGTGAGAATATATTCTACTTGATAAGAAAGAGAGAGGGGGGTGGAGGAGGGAGAGAGGATGATGAGTGGCTGGAGGAGGGAGAGAGTGGGGGGGAGGGGATGTGGACTACTCGGTCTGTTTGCGTATCGAATGGGAGATGATAAGGACGGAGTGAGGGGGAAGGGAGGAATACTACGCTATCTGTTCCCGTATTCAGTGAATGGGAGGGAGGCGGGGACCCGGGGGAGGCTTGTCTAGTCTTCATCAGGACTCGGGAGTTTCACACCGAAGTAAGTTTTTTGTTATGCCTTTTTTTTTATTTATTGTATCTATTTTTTTATGCATTTCATGTCTGTGTTTACTTTATACTCTGAAAATGCAAAGGATATCTATGAATTATGATGAGATGAGGGGAAAACAAGGCGCCAAAATGTTAAATCATGTTGCCACTCTGGTGGGTCAGGACCAATTTTGTTTCTTCCCATTACTTCTTAACAGTGGCTATTGCGTTCTTAGGTATTGCGGCGATGTGCAGGGACCAATTTCTTGCAATAGCTGGGGTTGAGTGTAGTATTTTTTTTTTTTACTTAAAATCAAATGGAACAGATTAAACGTTTTTACATTAATTTCAATGGTAAAAATTGCTTCCTAATTCAAGTTTTCACAATTCAAACAGCCATAAAGAACAAATTAAGTTCGAATCAAGAGGTACCACTGTATAGCAATAGCATATATAAGGTTTTTTTTTCAAGATGATAAATAAAAATAAAGGCTGCCAAGGAAAAACAAAAAATGTGAATTTCTAACAAGTTTCCCTTTATATCAGTACTCATTCACCCAAATTTTGAGAAAGTCACTGGATATCACAGGATGACAGCAACAAACAACAAACTAAAATTTCAAAGCCATAGGACGTACCATATACCATATAGGTACCCCCATCCAGACACACCCCATAAGAAACTGTTACATCCATAGATTACACCTCTCTCACAGTTGCCTCTGACTGAGCTCGTAGCTTCCCTAGACTACCACCTATGTAGTCTAATGCAGTACTTTAAATCATCTTTACAGGGTCCTTTTGGCCTCCTGAAGAGCTTAAATACATATACAGTAAACCCCTGCTATTCGCAGGGGTTACGTTCCTTCCCCTCCTGCAAATACCGAAAATCCACGAATAATTGATGCAGTTTGAAAACACCTATGTATGATAATATATACTCTAAAATATACTTCCCAAACACATTCTAAAGACAGTCTTACTCATTAATACAGTAATAATGTAGTAACATGTAGTAATGATAAATTAAAAACAGTAATAATGTAGTATAATATGTACTTAGTACATAAGTCTCGCGCATGAAGATGTTTGTGATGTCACATCGTCAGCTGCCAATCAGCACGAAGGAGAAACGAAAGCTCGTAAGTACAGCAACAAAGGCTTTGAGGAATGTAATATTCAATGAAGTTACTCCCATCTTGACATAACAAAATCCCCCATGCTTGTTATGCTTCTCTTGTTGAATGGTACCTTCTGGAAGACAGGCCAATATCACCCATGAACTGCAAGGCCCAGGGAGGGAGCAAATGTTACTGCACTGCAGAGTAATTATAATCCTCTGAGTCTAAAGTTCTTAAAAGAACTATGAATCTCAGTATCTTTTAATGGTACAAGACAATACACCAAACACAGAACAACAGACAGGGACAGACTAGAGGCACTTCACAAATCTCATGGGCACCACCACAGTCAATGATATAATTATGACTGGTGTGTTGTTAATTAACTTCACTTGGCAAAGGCAGTGAAACATACCATATCCCTGGTCAAATATAGAGAGCTCTATGGGAAAAAATCTAAGAATCAAAATCATATTGTATCCACAATACCATTTGTGGCTTGAAAATATGTAAATAATACATTATTCAAGAAGGAGAGAAAAGGGCTGACTCCCAAGGTGGGTAGCTTTTTAGTCATAGGATTAATCTGCTAGCCAGCAGCTGAATCCCTCGTTACCAGTGGGAGCCCCATGAAGGCAAGCTACCACATAAATAGACTCAAGTACAAGTTTCGTGTAACAAGAGATAGTGGGCACAGTATCAACCTGCTCCTAAGAAAGTCACAGTTTACGAGGTAAATGGGAAATAAAAAATGAAAATAAAAAATACATCTATCTTTGATAAACCACAAAGCTGTATGGATTAATACACCTTAATACATAAACGCTGAAACCAAATTAAGGTAGAAAATTCATATATAGGTAAACTTATGCCAATAAGCTGGAGTAGTTGACAAAGTTGTGAGCATTAAAAGTACCTTAAATGTTAATTGTAGGCAATGAGGTTTTCTAATCATATGATATCACCAAATTACTTGTGCTTAATATATAACTATTATATATATATATATATATATATATATATATATATTATACTCACCATATTAAACATTTCTTCCTCATCACTACTATCATCATCCTCAAGCTCCTTCACCAACTCAGAACGAGGAGTATGCACATCAATAGTTATCATGCTGTAAAGGGCAAAAAAATAAAAATACATAACTTCAGTAAAATACTGAAGATAGGGAGAGACCTTTATACAAAAAACACACCTTGATTTTTACCCCATTGGTGATGTGGAACAAAATTTTAAATGATTTCAGAAATCATTGAAGTGGAAATAGTAGGGGGAATCCTTATGAAGTCCACAGCCACACCTAAACAGCCAATTTAGAGTGACTTGGCTATAATCATCCCAAGAGATTTTAATAGGGTGTAGCCTGAGTGGGAGGTCAGGCTGAAGCACTAATGAGGTCTAAGTCCTGTAGTGATAATCCCTCTTGAGTATTATCACAATCCAGCGCTAACTTATCAAGTACAGGTGCACTATTGAAGAAGTCGTGGAAAAAAATGTAAATCGAACAATATATATATATATATATATATATATATATATATATATATATATATACACCTCTCATTTTACGCTTGTTTGTTTTATGCGGGCTCCAAAATCCCCCCCAAAAAAATATAAAATTTAGGTGGAATTTTTTTTTCACTTATATGTGATATTTTGTTGAGTGGCCAACAGATGTCTCACATGACTTTCTTTATGCAACCCAAACAACAAGTTACACACACACACACATATATATATACCGAGTAGTGTAGTGGTTAGCACGCTCGGCTCACAACCGAAAGGGCCCGGGTTTGAGTCCCGGGCGCGGCGAGGCAAATGGACAAGCCTCTTAATGTGTATCTAGCCCCTGTTCACCTAGCAGCAGCAAGTAGGTACGGGATGCAACTTGAGGGGTTGTGGCCTCGCTGTCCTGATGTGTAGTGTGTGATGTGGTTTCAGCCCTACCTGAAGATCGGTCTATGAGCTCTGAGCTCACTCCGTAGGGTAAAGGCTGGCTGGGTGACCAGCAGGTGACTGCCACAGTGAATTACACACACACACACACACACACACAGAGAGAGAGAGAGAGAGAGAGAGAGAGAGAGAGAGAGAGAGAGAGAGAGAGAGAGAGAGAGAGAATGTTGTGCTCAATAGCGATAATCACCCATTAACCTTATTGGGTTGCTCATTAACGTTAATTGAACTAAAACTTTAACCTTTTTGGGCAATTCTTCTTGCCCATTAACGTTAATGGTCTATTATCCCTATTGAGCACGACATACACACACACACACACACACACACACATATATATATATATATATATATATATATATATATATATATATATATACTTGTGTAAGAAAAGAGATACCTGTATCTTCAAAACTTGAAACAAATCACAGCTATATGTCATGACTGATTGCAGAGAACAGCCCAAACCTATCAAACCATGATAATGATTTTTTCCTGCTGATTCCAACAAGAAACAGCCAGATTGAACTAGTAAAAATTAGGACCTATCTGCCTATGCCTAAAGTCTTACAGCAGAAGATGAAGTGGAAGATAGTGCTGGTGTGTATGGGTAGTATGCATGTATTTTTGTTTATGTACATGTTTGTTTGTATGTAATATATATGTCCAAAGTGAGTGTGAGCTTAGGTAGGATTGAGGCTTTGGTTGGGGACACAATGGTATGGCACCACTGGCAGCAAAGGCATAATCCAGGTTCACAGGCATAAGCTTATATAAATTCTGGTCGTCAGGAAAGGGCACTGGCCAGTTTGGGCATATACTGGAGCAGCCATAACTCAGGTTACTTACTGTATATGGAAATAACAATTTCAATTGAAAATTGGCAACTCAAATAACACTAAATATATCTTTGATGAAATCTTTTCAGAATTAACTGTTTCAATATCTCATTTAATCTTATGTTGCATAACCCAAGCTATTGTAATACGTACTCGTTTCAAAAAAACATGAAGGTAAATGGTAAAGCAACTCACTTGGTAACAATAACTTCCAGTAGTCCAACTCTAAGATGAGGAAGGTAACTGGCCAATAGTAGCAAACTATGAGTGTAAGCTACATGGTCATGGATGGGGCGGCGGAAGTATGGCATGCACTTTCTTGCTAACGTCAATAGGTGGTCCCGGCTCCTGTTTTAGTGCATAAAAAAAGCATTTAAATATCAATTGTAGTATGAAGAAACAATGATGGTGTCTCCTATTGGTGTGAGTATGGGGTCAACAAGGCTGAAAGTGCAAATGTGTGTATGATTACATGATACTTTGTTTAGGCCAAATCGTGCAGGATTGCTGGCCAGTAATATGCATAGATAGATACACTACTCTTATTACTATCATCATCATCCCTAATATTGCTAACTTTGTGTGGGCTCTATAAAAGGTTAAAAAATAATACACTTATACAATATAAAAGAGATAAGAGAAGGAACAACATGGCCTGGGAGAAAAAAATAACTTATACTAAAAATCACTACATCTTAATCAAAGCTTATGTCTCACAAAAGTTCAATTAACAAGAAAAAGAGTACATATCATAACACATGGCAAACAAAAACCCTTTCCTTTTTTTACAATATGTGATATAGTATATGACTGTTATAAAAAGGTTGCATAAATATGCATTTCTATTACAAGACCTTTGATGAAGTGGCTGTGTGTTTATGCCAAATAAATAAACCAGTCTCTTGATTTATGAATGAGTAATGTTCCTAGAAAACCATTTAAAGTTGAAAATTTGTAGATGGAGCATACACTTCCATTATATGTATAAGGTGAGATACATTCCTACAACCAAAAATTAAGTCCCTGTGTTATTGTAAAATATGCCTTTCAAACTAGTTTATCAATGTTGTCATCATAGTCATGGCAGCAGATAATGCATAAGTGTATCATTAATCATTGGCTTGAAAAACAATGTCAGTCTTGATTGTTTAGCTTGTGACACTTTATATATATATATATATATATATATATAACTGTTTCTAGGCAGTAATTACATTTCAAATGCCAAATTCAAATTTCAAGCTTCTTTCTCGATTAAGGTGATTGTCAATAATTTTCTGGATACCATTTTCAAAGTCACAGAAAATGCCAGCTATGGATGAGATGCAATTGTGTTGTGATGTTGTCCTCTGCTCTCTCCCCTCTGCTGCTCATAGTTGTTTTATTGCCAATATGGCAAGCTTTGTCTCTAGGATAAGAGCTTCTCCAGTTTTTTGGTACTTGTCAGAACACGTAACTGAACTTGTACCATACTTGCCTAGCATTTTACATTGCTCTAATCACTAAAGAGCTTAAAAAATTAGAATCACTGTGATAGCCACTGCATGGTGTAACTAAAATGTAACTATTTTATTTGTATCTTTGAAAATTCATGAACAGAGCATTTGTAAATCAAGAAACTGGGGTATAAGTCGATAATAATTGCTGGATGGGATTATAATACGAGTACCATGTAATACATTTTCATCTTCATGAAAATTGCAGTAAATTATAAGTACAGGTGTGTCCTGTTATACAATATACCATTATAGGATATTCCACTTTTACAATATTCGTCTTTTACTACCCTGGTTCCACTATACGATAGGTTATTTCACTTTTACAATATTCCGAGTGCAAACATTTGCTCTGCACACAAGTACTACAGTGAATACTAATTTTTTCATGGTTTAGTAATCATCCTTCCATTCTTACAGTTTCTCACTGGAACCTAAGTATTTTTTTATGACAAAGTAGGAAATCACACTTCATGAAAAAATTAGCCATATTATTTGATAAAATTAATTACAAGGTAAATCATGGCATGGAACTGAAGGTGCTAGTTTTGTGTTAATAGTTTTGTTAATAATGATTATGATTATAATCATCATCATCATCATCATCATCATCATAATAATAATAATAATAATAATAATAATAATAATAATAATCATAGTCATCATAATCATGTATCCTAAGATAAATAAGTATGAGATTTATTGGTGTATGACAAGGTACAGGGGACATTAGGGGATGGCTGGTAGTGGCCAGCCTTGGTGCTGGGTGGCTCATTGGCTGGCTGAGGCACTGAAAGGTTGTCATTATCATTATGGCACACAATACATACTACTAGAATGGTAGGTATGAGGTATCTGTATCTTAAAAGAGCAGTAGATAAAACAGAAATTTCTGTTGGTGGCGGGTGAGTGGTGAGGATGGGAGGGAGGGAGGGAGGGAGGGAGGGAGGAACTAACACACACACACACACACACACACACACACACACACACACACACACACACACACACACACACACATGCACAGACACAAACATACATACATACATACACACAGACAGACACACATGCACACACACACACACACACATTAGACATGAAGCTGAGAAAATGGTATATCCGGGAGACAATATAAACACAGCAGCGGACAGCAGAAGCACAGGAAGAGGAAGAGTCTCTGCTTTGAGAGTCATGTACACAAACATTGATGGAATACTATCAAGTGTGCTAGAGGTGAGAGATTATGTAAAGGAAAGCAAACCAGATGTTCTGTGTCTGACTGAAACAAAATTGAAAGAGAAAATTCATCTGAGCTTTAAGGGAGAGGCTTATAACAATTGGAGGAGAGATAGAAAAGGAAAAGGAGGAGGAGGAATAATGATTATGGTTAGAGAAGATATATATGTGGAAGAAGTGCAATATGGAGATGGTATGGCAGAGATCATAAGTATAATAATCAGGAACTGGGGGAAGAGGCAGAGGATCATATTAACATATGTCCCACCAAAGACTAACGCGTGGAAACTAGAGGAACACAAAGAAATGCACAAAGAGGTGTTGGAATGCCTGGACAGTATGATAAGAAAGGACAATAAAATTCTACTAATGGGAGATTTCAATTGCAAGAATGTTAGATGGGAGGAGATGGAAATAGATGGAAATGCAGAGCCATGGAGCGAAGAAATGCAACAATTAGCTATGGTTAACACATTGGAACAATGGGTGGAGGAACCTACAAGATACCGAGGACAGGAGGTACCATTGCTTCTAGACCTGGTATTCCCAAAAAAGCCGGAGCCCCGAACGAACATAAAGTACTTGAGTCCAATGGGTAGGAACGACCATGTGGTGCTCAAAATAAATTTGAAAGATTACAAAAGAAGAGGAAGATCATAAAAATGGAAGGTATAATTATGCAAAGGGAAATTTTACAGAATTAAGGAAATTTTTGGGGAGCATAAATTGGAAGGCACTCATGGAAGGTAAAATAGTACAAGAAAAATATGAAGCATTCTTAATAAATACAATGAAGGTATACAGAGGTATGTACCATTATATAAAGTAAGGAAGAGCAAACAAGTTTGGTATAATGCCAGATGTGCAGGGGCAAAAAAGATAAGGGATAAGGCTTGGAAGAAACTAAAGAAACAAAGAAATGAAATTCACAGAGAGCAGTATAAGGAAGCAAGAAATGAATACATCGGAATAAGAAGAGAAGAGGAGAGGGTATTTGAAAGGGATGTAGTGGAAAAATGTGAAAAAGAACCCAAGCTATTTTCTAGATATATCAATGGCAAAATGACAAGCAAGGAGACTATTGACAAGTTAACAAAGGAAGGAAGGGTATATCAAACAGCGGAAGAGATGAGTGAACTCATGAATGAGAGTTTCAGGTCTGTGTTCAGTGTAGAAATGGACTTTACAGAGCCGTACAGTGAAGCAAAGCAGAAGGGGATGCAGGGAGTTTTGGTGCAAAGGGAAGAAATTGATAAATTGTTAGAGAAGCTGGATGCCAGAAAAGCAATGGGACCTGATGGAGTGTCAAATTGGGCTTTAAAGGAATGTAGAGAACAGTTGGTGGAATCAATTTGGAATGTGATTAACAGCTCACTGACAGAAGGAAAAGTACCAAGAGAGTGGAAAAGAGCCAACGTAATACCAATATACAAGGGAGGAAAGAAGACTGAGCCACTTAACTATAGACCAGTATCTCTAACTAGTGTTGTGAGCAAGATATGTGAAGTAATAATAAAGGAGCAGTGGGTGAAATATCTGGAATAAAATAAAATTGTAACAAACAACCAATATGGCTTCAGGAAAGGAAGGTCATGTGTTACAAATCTACTCAGTTTTTACACAAGAATAATAGATGTAGTTGATAATAGAGATGGATGGGTGGATGCTGTGTACTTGGACATCAAAAAGGCATTTGATAAAGTTCCACACAAAAGGCTACTATGGAAATTGGAACATATAGGAGGACTGAAAGGGAAACTACTAAAATGGATGGGAGGCTATCTAAAGGATAGAGAAATGAGGACAGTAATCAGAGACAACTATTCAAGCTGGAGTGGTGTCACAAGCGGAGTACCACAAGGGTCAGTGATAGCAACCATTATGTTCCAGATATACATAAATGACATGCAAGAAGGCTTAAACAGTTATATAAATTTGCTTGCTGATGATGCTAAATTGTTAAGAGTTATAAAGAGCCAAGCAGACTGTATGGAGCTACAGAGAGATATTGACAAGATACATGAGTGGAGCAAGACATGGAAACTAGAATTCAATGCAAAGAAGTGTCATGTGATGAAAATGGGAAAGAGTAAGACCAGACCAACATGGGAGTATAAAATGGGAGAGGAAGTGATAATGAAGAGCAGGGAAGAGAAGGATTTGGGAGTGATTGTACAGGATTCCCTGACCCCAGAACGACATACTATAAATGGGATATGTGGCTTGACACACAGAATGTTAATGAATATCAGGGTGGCATTCCATTATATGGGTAAAGATATGATGAAAAAAATTATAGCCACTATGATACGTCCAATGTTATAGTATGCAGCAGTTGTGTGGTCTCCACATAAAAAGAAAGATGTAACGAAGATAGAAAGGATTCAGAGGGCAGCCACAAAGATGGTACCGGAGCTGAAAGATTTAACATATGAGGAGAGGTTGAAGGAAATGGAACTGCCTACCTTACAAGCCAGACGAGAAAGAGGAGATCTAATAACGATGTATAAAATAGTGAACCGCATTGACAAGATTGACAAACAGGATCTGGTGGTACTAAAGGAAGATGATGGTGGAAGGATGAGAGGGCATTCAAAGAGGATCAGAAAAAGGCAATGTTTGAGAGACACTAAAAAGTACAGCTTTCCGCATAGAACGGTGAATGTCTGGAATGGATTAAGTGAAGAGATTGTTACAGCAGCAAGTGTGCAGAAATTTAAGGAAATGTTGGATATATATAGATATGGAGACAGGACAATATGAGCCCTGCTTGAGCCCTGTATACCAACTAGGTAAATACAACTAGGTAAATACACACACACACACACACAGCCTCTGCAAAAGTAATGAGATTTAACTGCCTACCTCTCCCATAATATTAACTACATTGCAACCAAATGGATACAAAATGATAGGAATATGAGGTACCTACAAGGTATGTGAGGTGTTAGTGGTGTCTTTGAGGTCTTAGTGGTGGCATCGTAGAGAGCGGCTGCTGGCAGCAACGGATGTATAAGGGAAGAAAGGAAGGGACTCCTTGGAGGGAGGGAGGGAGGGAGGGAGGGAGGGAGGGAGGGAGGGAGGGAGGAGTGCTTGGTGATGCCAGCACACATACACACACACACACACACACACTCACGTACACAGTGTAGGTATTTGTTTGATGAATGATAGATACACTGCCAACCGCATTTGAGAGATTAATTATGATTGTGAGAGCTAATAACTGACACTGAGAATGGTTGGTCTGTCTGTCTCTCTCTCTCTCTCTCTCTTTCTCTCTCTCTCTCTTATGCAGATTACACCACTTAATGGATATATTCAGAGTATGATCTTTTGTAAAACAGGCAATATTATTTTGTTTGAATGAATGACTGTACAACATTGCCAGGAAGGGGAGATCGCAAGGTAAAGAGAGAAGTAAAATTAAGTTAAAAAATTTGTTTATCTTAATTTCATTGTTTTATTCTTGTTTATTTTATCTATGCAACAAGAATTGCATTAATCTAGCCAACGATGTATTTACATATGATATTTCATGATTTTTGAAGAATTTTAGGAGGCACTTATATAAAGATACAAGACACTATAATGCAAGTACAGCAATTATTTCTGTTCATCTTAATTTTACTGCCTTATTCTAATGTTTATTTCATATAAGTGACATGGGTTTCATCACTTTATAAAACTATATTTAGATTTGATGCTTCTTGATTTTTATAGGTTTTAGAGGGCACATGTAAAGGTCTTGGGATGCATTACAATTTTTTGTATTCATTCTTAAGTCTGCTATACGATAATTTGCTTTACGATAGAATGGAGGATAACTGTAAACAATTTAGGTAGTTTTGTTAAAAAAAAGTAATTAAAATTATGCATTTTGACAATATGCATAATTTATGTGCAAGTCATGCTGCAAATGATAAAAATCTAGAGTGGATATATATATTTAAATAAAAATATACTTACATAGGGACTTGCTTATGGATGGCGAAAATTGATCCTACAAGCCGCCAGCAATACGATTCCTGATTTGCATTCAGTATTCCTGGTTTCTCATTTTCTTCATCATCAATTCCTGGTAATAGAAGATCTGTATATTCATAACATTCATCATTAACTTTCACTCAATCTTAATTGCTTTGATAATGACAAATTTAGTAAGATATGGACTATCTTTCATATTTCTACTGCTCTCTCATTGCTCTACCTTCTCTAAAGTATATCTAGAAGGCCCAAAATATTACTTTAATATGTCACGAATCTTAACTATTGAGAAGATATACTGTGGATTAACTAAATAATTTCTGCCAGCAGGCAAAACATAAATCTGGGGATGGGGAACCTTCATTCTGTCAAGGGCTACTTGAACATTTTCAACACAGGTTGCAGGCTGTAAAAAATACTAGTATTTTTTTACATCATTAACTTTAAACTCTCAAATCTCTATGTATTACTAATTTACTATGTATATTCAAGATTATAATACTAAAGCTCCCATTACACCTATACGGTTTCCTATGGCGCCATCGGTCGTGGCGCTAGCATACGTCCAAACCTTAGTGTGTAATAACAAATCGGCTGTATGAACACTCACCCACGGCAGGCCGGATGAACTTTTATCGAGACATAAGTTCGCCGTACGGCCATCGTACATCAGGGCTACAGACGGAGCGTGTAATAGCTCGCCATACGGTATAGCTTCAGTCTGAGGCTGTCTCTCATAGTGGAAGGTCACCATGTCAAGCTCCAGTAATTTCATGACTGAATTTATAGAGATTTATCGAAATGAGCCGTGTTTGTGGCTCATTAAATCCAAGGATTATTCTAACAAACAAGTTAAAAATCTAGCATATGATAAATTAGTTGAACCAGTCATCTTTTTCTAATTGTAGTTCCTTCATTAAGTTAATATGTGAATAATCTTGCCGTTTACGCAGCCAATCTTTGGACCAATGTTGCAATGAGAGTGTCGTCGTTGGGAATAGACATGTTTCCTCCACCACAAACAGTGCCAGACTGACCAAATTGTCTCCAGCCATTCAAATACATGTAATAGCTCTGGTCATCCGGCCAGAATTTCCTACGGCGCTGTTGGTCAAGTTGGCTGTAGGAAACCGTATAGGTGTAATGGGGGCTTAATACTTTCCGAGTTCATTAAGTAACTTAATTTGGGTGACATGGAGTCCTGAAGATAACATGAAAATATGATATACTATTCATTCATGACTCTTATGGTTTACTAAATGGTACTTCTGATCAGCCTGATCAAATGGCCCTACAGGTCTTATATGGCCCAGAAGCTGGAGGGTCTCCACCTCTGACTTAGTTCCTTCAGTACAGGGACACATTTTTACTGACTTTTGAATGTGATTAGATGATTTTATTGACATTAGGAAGAATATATGAAGGTCAGATTAATGCCTAGAGTCTGCACTATTTTCATCCCAAAATGAGTTTCTGAAGCTGTACAAAATCGACAAATAATGAGCAAAATAAATATGAAAAAGTGCCCCAGTACTGAAGAGATTAACCCATAAACTGCGACTTACTGTACAGATAAAAACAGATGATCCTGAATCATGAGTGAATTTCCTATTGTTTAATACTGCACTGTTTTTAATGTTTTACGTAGACATCCTCCTCCCAACTTCAACAACATATATGTCAATCAGCTTGTTCGTCACCACAACTACAGTGTATATCTACTAGTCAGCTGAAAAACAACTTTATCACACCACCGGACCTCAAGATGATAAAATGGACTAATATTTTGATATCTGGGTATTCCTATGTATAATAATAAATATGTGGTAACATATCATTATAGAGACAATTTATTACCTGCTATCAAGGTGAAAAGCTGTTTCAAAACGCTGTAGGTATAGTAATTGTGAGCCGTGACAAGATTGATGATAAAACTCTCAGCAGCTATGGATGGCTTCTCAAGTTTATACCATGGAATTTTCTGGAAATTAAACCATCATTCATCAAACTAGAACCTCTCCAAAAATAGTCAAATGGAAATTCACAACTGATAATACATACAATAATGAATAAAATTTGTCAACCACATTTCTCCCTGTATGTCTTCTTTTATGGAATATGTCTAAAAATGTAGTATATCACTATTGTACCCAACAACACACACACACACACACACACACACATGCATGCACACAAACACACTCATCGCATAGCGTAGTGGTTAGCACGCTTGGCTCACAACCACGAGGGCCTGGGTTCAAGTCTCTGGCACAGCAAAGCAAATAGGCAAGGCACTCTTAATGTGTATCTAGCCCCTGTTCACCTAGCAGCAGCATGTAGGTACGGGATGCAAGTCGAGGGGTTGTGGCCCTGCTTTCCCGGTGTGTGGTGTGTGATGTGGTTTCAGTCCTACCCGAAGATCGGTCTATGAGCTCTGAGCTCACTCCGTAGGGGAAAAGGGTGGCTGGGTGACCAGTGACAGTGAATTACACACACACACACACACACATTGCATAGTGTAGTGATTAACACACTCTGCTTACAAACAAGAAAGCATGGGTTTGAATCCTAGGTACATTGAGGCAAATGAGCTAGCCTCTGTTCACCTAGCAGCAAGTAGATACGGGAGACATTGACAAAGGCCTATGGCGGGTTCAAAGGTTGCCTCAAAGCTTTCATCAAAGCCAAAGGTGGTTCATTGAGTGAGACTAACAGAACAAGTCATAAAGAAAAACTGACCCAAATTTGTGAATATATCTCAAAACATGAAACAACTGTTGTTTTTCGTTTTTTTGCAAAAATATACTATCTTCACCCTGTATATATATATATATATATATATATATATATATATATATATATATATATATATATATATATACATAAACAGAGGAACCTCGGATCTCGAACACCTTAGATATTGAACAATTCGGACTTCAAACACTGGAGTAGCTGAACAGGCAAATGCTCAAGAGTTGCCAAGTGGCATTTTTCACGGCCAGATTTAACTACTTTTGGCAGTAAAACGTATGTTTGGCATTGAAAACGTTAATTTGGCATTAAAATATCTGATATCAAGAAACAAAGTGACACAGTTTTGATTCAAATTATTCAATAACATCTATCTATAATCCATGTACTCTGTGTGTGAGTCTGTGTATCATGGTTGTTCTCAGCTCCCAGAGAGAGAGAGTGTGTTTGTGTTTGTGTATTCACGGTTATGGTCATCTGCTAGTCACCCAGCCGGCCTTTTCTCTACAGAGCAAGCTCAAAGTTCATAAACAGATCTTCGGGAAGGGCTGAAACCACATCACACACTACACACTGGGACAGCGACACACAATCCCTTGAGTTACATCCCATACCTACTTGGTGACTTGAAACCAGGACCTCTCAGTTGTGAAAGGAGTGTGCTAACCACTACACTATGCGGTGTGTGTATATGAGAGAGAGAGAGAGAGAGAGAGAGAGAGAGAGAGAGAGAGAGAGAGAGAGAGAGAGAGAGAGAGAGAGAGAGAGAGAGAGAGAGTACTCCACATATGTAGGGAGAGGAATGGTGAAGGCAGTGGTGGTGGTAGGGCGGCAAAAGATAGGTGGGGAGGGTTATGATAATCTGGGCAAGAGAGAGATAAACCTCACAGTTGCTTGCTTCTATATTTCTTTCTTTTAGGCTATACAGCAATGTTTGACATTGCTGTATAGCCTAAAAGTACAGGCATACAAAGCAATCACAACAGTAATAAAATTTTGAAAACTAAAATAAAGACAGCAGTGCATAAAGCAAGAAATAAAGCAAAATCTATTTTATTAAAGTTGTTGGTCAATTGCCATGCTCACTGGCATAATCTAACACTTGTAGTTTGCAGGATATTCTATAGCTCAATCTTTTCCTCCTGCTGCCATAGAGTTCATAGAAATATTGAGAAGTGATAAGCCACTTTTTTCTACAGCCTTTCATAAACACATGTATATAGAGTAGACAAAATTACTCCACAGTGTGGGCAAAATAACTTCACACTGTGGACAATATGACCTATGGGCAAAATGACTTCATGGTGTGGCGAATTGGTAAGTGGGCGAAATGACTGGATACCACTGTGGGTAACACTGTATCAAAGTTTGTGAACAATTTCATATGATTTCCGTAGACTTGGAGTAATGCCTGCCTTTCCTCACATCATCACAATAGTAATGCCAATGAACACTCTTAGGCGAGGTAACATCCTTCACTTGCCAACCACCACAAATTTTTGTGGATACCACAGGCAGACGGCAGCAGCAGGGAGGGAGCCTTTGTTTATAACCACAGGCAGGCATTCATGTACTAGATTTTTTTGAGTACTGAATTAAACTTTGGCATTCAAGTATTGAATGTTCAAGCTCCAAGTCTCCACTGTATATTCTATAAAATAAGACATACAGAGAGAGAGAGAGAGAGAGAGAGAGAGAGAGAGAGAGAGAGAGAGAGAGAGAGAGAGAGAGAGAGAGAATCTAGAATTACTACTAAATTTCCAGATAAACAAGAAGATTGTTTGTCTTCAATTATTATCCCAAACTCTCTTTGTTTATGTGAATTTTATGGTTGGCATACACTTTCTTGAAAAAGAATTACTGTACAACTATGATCAATTAAACTGTTCAAGATATTTACAGCAAAAGATGTGCAAAGATATGATTTTTATTACTTACCAAAAATTCTAGGACCAACATATCAACTTTCTGGTCTAATAATGGCACACATTCTGTCATTTGAGACAGCCATGATATCTTCTCATCCTCAGAAGCAGAAGTTGCCAAAATCTCAAATGTGCTGGAAAAAACTGATGGATCTCGTGTGTCTCGGAACTTGAAAATAAGGGAGCGTGCTGTTTCCTGCATGCAGAAGAGTACCTTCTTGTTGGTTACTGGTGACATTACCGATGTCTTCTTCAATATAGGTGTTAATGGCATGATTAACCAACAGCACAAACTGGAAGGAAAATTTCTACATGTTTTATACAGATACTACAAATAACTGACAAAGCTCCAAGTATACAAACTTCATTTGTGGGCTCGAGACACCACACATGGTGGTGTTACCAAGTGGCTAGTCACATCCTACCCACGTCCCACTAATTCTATAAATCTTAAAAAATCGCTAGCGCCATTATAAATTATTTGCAGGTGTTATACATGGGGTTCAAAATACTCAATATGGAAAGCTCTAACAGATAGGAAGGGTAGGAAAAGCTTTCTTGAGACTGGTGTAAAAGTTTAAAAAAAAACCTTTTCTTTGGTACACTGTGGTCTGCTCTATATTAATCTTTATTTCATTTTCATTGAAATTCAAGATTTGCCAAGGGGATGGAATATATATGTTTTATGAAAGAAGTGGGGGGGGGGGGGGAATACTAATTTGCACCGGAAACAAAGGCCAGATTTATTCAAAACAGGTTGAAATCTACCAGAAAAAATAAATTTATCCTGTATGGTGAAAGAGTATAAACTTACCGAAACTAATTCAGCGCATCACCCTCAATTGCAATACAGTTACGATCATCTAATAACTGGGTATGCACAACTGTGTCAAATGCTGTAGTACCCAAATCGGAATTCCACACTTACCATCATCCATCAACACAAGTAAATCAATGATCACTGAACACATTGAAGTTTAAGTAAAATAAAATGTATAGACATACCGATCGTCATGGAGCACTTGTGCAGCACTGAAATAATCTAATAGTTAATTAAGATATGAAACTTACTGTCAGCTGGACAGAGAAAATTACGAGCAGTCTAATCAATTCTTCTTTCTTCGGGACGTGAGACAGTAATCTATGGAGCTTGGTGACGCCATATGATATGTTCACAAGTGTGGCTGCTACCCCGTCCTCATTATTAGTAGGGAAGGACTCAGCATCGCAGGCTGCTGCAAAATGAGAAATCAGCTGGAGTAAACAACGTGGTAATCTTGATCTTTCTTCACTGCTCTCGATATTGATTGTGGGCAAGGATACTATAAATCCTTGATTGTAGGCTGATTCATGATTGCTCCTGAGAGAGAGAGAGAGAGAGAGAGAGAGAGAGAGAGAGAGAGAGAGAGAGAGAGAGAGAGAGAGAGAGAGAGAGAGAGAATGACTAAAAAGAAATAATATCCCTCACACAGCTGATTCCTACATCCAGCAACCAAATACATTCTCTCCGGGAATTTCTTTATTGCTTCCTCTCATTTCTTTCCTTACAGAACACAATCCCAACATCAGCTCCCTTACTAAGTCTCCACTCTTTCATTCTAACTAATTCCTTTCTTACATAAAACTCTCATCTCTTCTGTACGGTCATAATGCTGCCGACCCGTCCTGTGCTGTCTTATTCATTACTTGTGTGGTAACAATATGCAAAAAGGGAGGTTTCAAGATATTTATCCTATTCTTTTAACTGATCCTCTTGGAGAACTGGCATCTCAGTTGGCCTTATTGTTCAACTGTTTATGTTACCTTTGGCCAGTTTTCCCTTGCTGCTCTATTATGTCCTACCTCTAATTTAATTTACATATACGTCTTACTCCTCGGCACAACCACACTCATACTTTTCCAGTATACCATAGTTTCATTTGGCAGCAATTCAACATCAGTAAAAAGAAAAGCACATGTGGGGGGAAAATAGTTGGACAGTGAGAAAGAGCGTGTGAAGAATGTGGAGCTGTTTGAAAGGCTAAAACCGCCACACAACTCAACGTCAACTCAGGAGCATGTAAACACAACCACGTGTTAAGGAAAGTGAGTTATCCTTCCTAATTTTGTGTTTATTTGTGCTTCTAACTTTACCCGCATACTTCATAGAGATGCTCCAAACCATTCTAAAGTAATCCTATTTATCGTATGGTACGTGTTGTTGTTTGTAAATGGATGTTTTCCTCAGCTTTACGTATTGATCATAATAATCGATGCATGGACTTGCCCGGTTAACTCAGCTGGTTAGAGATAAGCAGGAATATAACAATGATAATGACTGGTTTCATAATGATTTATGATACGTCCGCGTGCCCGCTCCCCAACCACCTTATCACAAATAAACTTGTGGGCATGTGGGGAATCGGGGGTTTTAGGTGGGGTACGATAAATATGGGCGTGGAAAAGTACGGCGTTAAGTTAATAAGTTAGGCGAAAAGTTTTTGTCTAACCTATCTTAGCTGTGCCCACCCCAGACCCTTCTTCAAGGACATTAACCTAACCAAATATAAACCTTACCTAATGTAATGAAATACCTAATCTATTTCTTGCTCCAATACCAGATTTAATCAGATCCTCTTGTTGATTTTCAGTCTTTGTTGTTTCTCATTTATCTTTATAGTTTTTTGTCATATGCAAGTAGGCTCGTAACTCTTTACTTCTTTTGATATAGCATTTTTTATAGATCAGGAAAAGTATTAGTGCCAGCACTGATCCTTGTGGTAGTATTCCATCTTTTCTCTATTTGGATTTTGCATCTTTTATTAGCATTCTCATTTCTCTTACCTTTAAATAACTTTCTAGTAATTTTTCCATAATAGCCTGTTAAGAGAACTGTCATAAGCATTTTTGAAATCTAAATATACCTAGTTTACCCACTCATCCCTCTCCTATGTTATATTCTGTACAATATTTTGTTACATTTCAGCTTGTACTGATCATAGTTTCTTTTATACAGAACTTCACATCTCAGGGTAAAAATGTCAAAAAGTGATGATGAAATGCCACCTTTGGAAGATGATCCAACACCCGTCCACCATCTCACAGCTGCATCCGCCCAAGCTAGATGTGCTGCTCACTCCACACCTCTAGCCACCAACACATCTGCCACCCACATTGACTCAGAGTCCTCAGATGATGATGAGTGGATTGAGATGGAGGAGGAAGGAGAGAATGAGAAAAGCTGTGCGACTTGCCTGTTTTGTGAGGTAATTGAGAAGAACAGCACAGCTCTTCTGGCTCACATGCTTGACTCACATGGTTTTGACTTGGTGCAGTTTGTGTGCAATGCTGGACTGGACCAGGTTGCCTACATCAAGTTGGTCAATTATGTGAGAGCCACCAAACCTTCCCCTGAGGAACTGGTGGTCCTTAAGGGTACTCCTTGGGATGAAGCAACACACCTGACACCTGTATTGAAAGATGATCACCTCCTTATGTTCGGTAAGAATGTGATGGATAGATAGGTTATACTGTGTTGCTGGTAAAATAAAGTAATGGATATTGTGATGTGTTTAGAAAAGTTAAAGATGAATATAAGCAAGAGTGAAGTATTTGGAAAGATTGAGGTGGTGGTTTGATTCATTGGAACTTTTTTATAAAGGGTGCAAAGTATGATAATTTAGAGATAGTAGAAATGCAAGAAATACATATGTATATTTTGTAACAAAGTGAAACATTTTGCAAAACTGGAAAAAAACTCATTTGAGAATACTTTTAGATTACTTGAACATACTTATACTATCTTAAATATGTCTCATTTTTTATTATTGTTATTTTAGTATTCATAGGTGGCATTATCTTCCATACATGTTATGCTTTGATTCCTCTTTCCATTATCTAACTATAGTAAAACCAGATTGTACTGACCCATAGGGTGGGAGTGGCCATGGTGACAAATCTCGAATCAAAACATACATCCCCTTGCCACTCACAGTCTTCTACTCGTAGTATTATCAACAAACCATGTTCTAAGGATGGTCCAAAATGTTTAAAATAACAGATGATATGATGAGTTATTTGATATCAAGAGAGATACAAATACGTATATGAAAACGTGGCATATCAGGTGAGGCGACGTTGCCACTGACCTGAGGTGGGATTATCTGAGGGGGAAGGGGGGGTGAGTGAGGTCGCCGCGCCCATACATACCGGGTCACTTCCTATCTGGTCGCCACGATGGAAGGACACCACTCATTATATTAATATGACTGTGTATCTCACGGGAGCATAGAAAAGAAAAATATATATAAACTACCAGTTTCATTTGCACTTATACAATAAATATCTTTAATGTTTTTAACTTACTAATGGTATAATTAGCTACACATATCATCGGATCTCGCACGCCTTTTTTTTCGTAGTTATGCTTTAAATAAATAGGAGAAAGGTCCTCATTCCGTTTTCTTTGAAGTAATAAGATATGTGGCAACGTCGCACAGGTGGCAAAACACACCTTACCACACGTACATTATGGTTTGACTATAAACATATCTACAATTCTATTGCATACATTGCTTTGTCCTTAATTTCCTACTGACCTTGCAGATGTGGAAGGACTTCCAGGAAGACAAGATGAAGTAGAGGAGGACATGGGGAGGAGCTGTGAGGGTGCAAGCAGTGAAGAGCTAACACGCATTGTATTAAGACAGAGGGAGGTGCTGCAGCGACTTCTTCAGGCAGCTGCATGTCTTGCTGATGGGAAGGTGTGTTTCATAATTAGAGCTTCTAAGTTCACCATCCTTTGTTGTAGCTTACCTTGTTTACTAGAGCACAACAGCATTTTGAATAGCTTGCAAATATGAAAAAATATACATTCATAACTTAAGTAATTTCTTTCCAACAGAAGCAGGAAGGTTGGCAGCGGACTGTAGCAGACAGGAGGCCTGAGGAAGATGAAGGTTACTTCAACTCCTATGCCCATTTTGACATTCACCATGAGATGCTCTCAGTGAGTGGTGTGTGTGTGTGTGTGTGTGTGTATGATCATAAGTGTATTATACTAATGGATTAATCAAATTTATGTAGTGGTTAGCATCTTGGTCAGAAATTAAAGGTTTGGAGTTTGTCTCCAATCGAACAGAAGTGATTCGGTTTGGTCATTTCTTGGTGCACCTTGAGTTCAGTAAGCAAAGAACAGGTCCAGAAAATTCATGAGGAATCTTGATTGTTCCCTTAATTTGGAATAGCCCTGGAGTTTATTATACATACCAATTCTTGTACATATCAATTTCTGTCATAACTTTTACTGCAGGATCGTGTGAGAACTGAGGCTTATCGTGATGCTATTCTTGGAAATGCTGAGCTGCTCAAGGGGAAGAGAGTACTAGACCTGGGTTGTGGCACTGGTATCCTGTCCCTCTTCAGTGCCAAGGCAGGAGCCACAGTGACAGCAGTTGACATGTCAGATGTCATATACCAAGCTATGGAAATTGCAAGGTGCATTTAGAGTAACGGAGGGGTGTCATATTGATGGCATTATGTTTGTGTAGTCTCTCCATCTCTGCTCTATATCTCTCCTGACATTTTGGTGTCTAGCAATATATTCTAATTGGATGGCTGTGGCAAAAGTCTCCTTCCCTGTGTTCAAACATTCTCTCCTTGTTTCTCCAAGTACTTCTCCTCTATTAGCATTTTTCATATGCATTTTCTTTTGCCTTGTCTTTTCACCTATGAAATTATCCTGGTACCCCATTCAGTTTTATTATTTTTCTTGACCATTTTTTTACAGCAATTCATAAACTTCTTCATTTACATTGATCTCTCATGCTTTTACTGAGTAGTGAGAAGTTACTGCAGTGTCATCCTTGAGCAAAAAAAATGATTGATTCATAGTTGTGTTAAGCTCTAAGTTTTCCCTACAGATTAGAGAACATGAATTCTGAGCTCCTACTAGGAAGATAATAAGCAAGCTATTGTAAGTTCAGCACATGATTGTCAAGATATGGTAAATATTCCTCATTCACACACACACACACACACACACACACGTGCATTGTTATCTTTGCTAACTGCCACATCCTTTTTTCAGGGAGAACAAAATGGACAAGTCCATAACATTTAGCAAAGGAAGACTGGAAGACCTTGAGCTTCCCAACAAATACCACTGCATTGTATCTGAGTGGATGGGATATTTCCTTTTGTTTGAGGGAATGTTGGACTCTGTACTTTATGCCCGGGATCACCACCTCATGCCTGGGGGCATTCTCATGCCCAACCGCTGTTCCCTCCACTTACTGGGGATTGAAGATCTAGGTACGTTCTTCCTTATATGTAAATTTGTTAATAAAGTCTGTTGTAACTTGTGCCTTTCAGAGCTGCCACAAGCAAGACCTTGATGTATGTTTGCCTTTCCATCAGAATCACACAAGAAGCTGATAACCTTTTGGGATGATGTGTATGGATTCAAGATGAGCTGCTTGAGGCGAGAAGTGGTGAAGGAAGCATCAACCGATGTAGTGAAAGAACATTGTGTTCTGACTAGTGCAGGTATGTGTATTTATCCGTGTAACAATTGTACACATAATACATGCCATGTTTTTTGTATGTTTGAAACTTAACTTCTGTAGAAGAATTTTTAAAGTTTGTATTTATTATTTTGTACATTTTTAGCTACTTTTTGGTTTCATCTTTCACTCTCTCTTTTTCCATAACAGCCCAGATTGCAGAGTTCAACCTCATGACTGCTCAGCCAAGTGATACAGAATTCTCCTGTCAGTTTTCCCTCACTGCCCAGAGGGATGGACAGATGACTGGATTTGCTGGGTACTTTGATGCTCACTTTGACCTGCCGTGCCCTGTGACTCTCCCCACAGGACCAAATTCTACTCCAACACATTGGAAACAGACCATCTTCTACTTGCCACACCCTCAGTCTGTTACTAAAGGTATGGATCATGGTAAAGCAATCATTGCTTGAATCTAGGATTATTTTTCATTCTTCTTATTAATTAATTTTGTATTACTTCCTTCTGTTTAATCCTTTTCTTTTTTTCATTGTACAGGAAAGCCAGAGAATATAAAGGGAGAAGATATAATAGAAGTATCTATTTTGATGGTTTATAAGACACACATTCCAAAAAGTAAATGAAATAAATAAATAAATAATAAAAGATAGGAATAATTAATTCAGTTGAGTTTTCATTTACATTTCATAATATAAACATAATATCTTTAGTTGACTTTGAAGATACAAATGTAGATCTGTACTGCGTTACAAGAATCCATTTACCTCACATGGAGTGAGGAAGGAATTTATCTCACAAGAGTGAGGAAGGTTTGATTTATTTTTCATGAAAGTTTCTGTATAAAATTAAGCTCCATTTCACAAGCTTATGGCATTCATAAGCCATCAATGTATCTCATTAACATTTCAGAGTCCACTGTTTATTGTTCAATTTTGTGGCAATATTAGAAATATGAACTGAATGAAGTGTGAAAATATAGCTAATGAGCCTCATAGTAATAGTGGCAATAATCTTTTCCCTAACAGGTGAGCTGCTGTCTGGTCATGTTAGTGTCAGACGAAAGAGGCGTGAGGTGCGGAGTTTGGAAGTGACCATTACCTGGGGTGACCAGACCTTCAGGTACCTGGTGGAGTAAGGTAAAGATTAAGAGAGAATGGGGGTTAGTGTCAATCTTGATAAAGTAATAGTTTCTTCCTTGCTAATTCTAATTCTCCTGGAGCTTTTTTTAGAACAATAAATCATTAAATGAAAACTAGAAGTCTGTTGATTAACTGTCCTCATAATTTTTTATTTGTTGTATCTGTTGTATGATAACAGAGGCTATCGTATCATATTGAGATGCTATGAGTTAGGAGGTGAAAGCCTCCCAATATATATATATATATATATATATATATATATATATATATATATATATATATATATATATATATATATATATATATATATATATATATGGTATTTCTGCGTTTTTCCACATATTTTCTGATCATAATGTTCTCCAAAAGCTTTTGTATCTTCCTTATTGAATTATATTCTTTTAAAGGCTCACTGAAGAGATATATTGACATGAGTAATTGCCACATATTCATTAGTGATAACCACTCTCTTGGCTCTACTCTCCAGATGTGTTCTGTGTTGGCTATTTCTTCCTTTGTTTTCCATTAGTTATTGATAGTACCAATGATCAAATTTGCTCAGTTTCTCCAACTTGTATTGAAAATCTATGGCACATATTTCTTGAACATTAAAATGAGAGTTCATATAAACTTTTGACTACAAGAAAAGTTTAGCTTCTAACTTCTGAAAAAATTGCATTGTAAAAATAACTTGCTCATATTCACAATTTCCTCCCTAAATCCCAAGGGTGCCAGTGCTCCATGTATATTTACAGGAGCTGGTATGTGCATTTATCGGTTATATATTAGAAGTTGAAAAATTGTGGACATTGTAAAAGAAGGGTCTCAATATGTATCAAGTATATTTTCTAGTTATTCTTCACTTTTCAGAAAAAAAATCTCAATACCAAGGGAAAATTTTAATTAAAAATCCTTGGTACCCAACAAGTTAAATCCACAAGAATACTTATGCAACTAACTTACATCTAAGTTACCTTACCCACAGAACTCTGTGATATGTGGGAATGAGAGAGTATGCTTTACTTGTAATTATATTCATATATTTGTTTTATACAGTATTATATTTACATACGGTAAATGTACAAAGACAAGAACAAAATGAAAATAAGTGATGACAATCCCATGGTAAGTTATCAGAATTTCTAAATTTCACAATTTCAAAATAAATACAGAATTTCTAGACTTGCAGACCATTCCAGGATAATCCAGTTAGACTCTAAGCCAGTACATGCTGGAGCGAATGCGATTGTAGTCTGGCAGTCCCTCACAAGGGCCAACAGCAGCCACAGCAGGACACTTGTCATAAATGTATTGGTAGCAGGTATCTCGAACCACATCAGCTGTCACTGCCTGCAGGAATCAGTACAAACATGTCAGTGCAAGGTTAGCATAATTTTGAAGAAATTGTTTGAAGTACAGATGGGATGAGAGGATGTTGAATTGGGTGTGACTCAAAGAAACTGTATGGGATAGTAAAAGATTGACATTATGCCAACATGAAGGAAGCCTAAAAATAATGTATTATGAAGTACAATTTGTGATAGAAGAGGGGATGGTGGTAAGGAGAAAATGGCTGTAGACATGTACATATGAAGCATGTGTACATGAAGGGTGAAGTCCAATGTCACATCAGATAAGGAGAGAAAAGAGCAAACAGATTGGCATAAGATGCAAAAGCAAATACAAATGCCTTCACTTCTTGAAAGAACAGCAGAGGTGATGAACTAAAAGTTAAAAATAACAAGTATTCACACACACCCGGAAATAAAGAGTGAATAAGATAGACTTTGCACTCAATATCTTCCTCTTTCTAACAATGTACAGTGCCCTCCCGAGTTTTGCGATCCTCAAGTTTGGTGCTTGGTTCTAAATTCTTACCATCCCGAGTTTCGCGCATTATCACCCCGAGTTTCGTGTTGCTTCGACAAGTATAAGTCACTTCTACCTACTGTTGATATCACGCGTGCTGCCTCAAGACTCCCTCAATTGGTCTTGACTGTGTGTAAACGTCCTTACCCTCTTTTCACCAGCATCCTGATAGTTCTTCTATGATATCAGGAAATAAAGGAGGTGCTGCAGCATATAGCTCGAAGAAACAATTTCGGCAAAAGGCAGTAAGCCAGAGAGGCAGGGTAAGAAGAAAAGACTGTTAAACATGAAGGAAAAAGGTGGAGTGTTGGGATAAGCTTGATGCAGGAATGGGACCTATTGGCGATGAAGAAGAGGAGCACGAGGAGGAAGAAAAAGAAGAGGAAAAGGAAGATGAGCCAACTGTTTGCCAATTAACAGAAATATTTGCAATAACAGAAAAGTTCAAGGAGGCCATTCGCACTTTTGATTCAAATTCTGACTGACATGAGACATGCATCTACACAGTTCGGAAGGGATTAAATGAATACAAACAGATGTACGAAACACGAATGAAAAACCGACAACATCCCCTGATCACAAGATACTTCAGTAACCGTGACAAGTGAGAAGACACAACACCTGCTGTTGTTGCTGAAAAGGATGATGATGATCTGCTTGTGTACGCTACAGTAGCCCCCAAGGATTTGGGCACTGAATTTGAAGGCTTCGCACTAGTGGACCATGCTACAGAGTGAGGCTATGAATGAATGGGGGTTTAAACACCAGGCTATGAAATGTTAATATTCTTATAATTTCTTTTCCCTTTTTTTCTTTTCAATAAAGTGTGTATCCCAGTTTTTTTGTATTTACAAGAACATTCTTCACTGAAATTGCAACACAACCATCAATTTAAAGGTACAGTGGTACCTCTTGATTCGAACTTAATTAGTTCTTTTTGGCTGTTCAAATTGCAAAAATTCGAATTAGGAGCAATTTTTACCATTGAAATTCATGTAAAAACATTTAATGTTCTAATTGATTTTAGGTAAAAAAATAAAAAATAAAAAAATACTACACTCAACCCCAGCTATTGCAAGAAATTGGTCCCTTAACATAGCCGCAATACCTAAGACTGCAATAGCCATTGTTAAGAGGTTATGGAAAAAAAGAAAATTGGTCCTGACCCACCAGAGTGGCAACATGATTTAACATTTTGGCATCTTGTTTTCCCCTCATCTCCTCATAATTCATAGGTATCCTTTGCATTTTGAGAGTACAAAGTAAACACAGACATGAAATGCATAAAAAAAATAAATAAATACAATAAATAAAACAAAGTCACTACAAAAAACTTACTTACTTCAGTGTGAAACTCCCGAGTCCTGATGAAGACTAGACAAGCCTCCCCCCGGGTCCCCGCCACTCTCCCATGCACTAAATACAGGAACAGATCGCGTAGTATTCCTCCCTTCCCCCTCACTCTGTCCTTATCCTCTCCCATTCAATACGCAAACAGACTGAGTAGGCCGCCTCCCCTCCCCCCACTCTCTCCCTCCTCCAGCCACTCACCATCCTCTCTCCCTTCCCACCCCCCTCTCTCTCTCTCTCTTTCTTATCAAGTAGAATATATTCTCACAACATCATTTCCAACAGGAATTATTTCAAGTATAAATTATTGTACAAAACTGCAAATTATTGTGTTAACGTAGTTTGCGCAAATAACAATGATATTTAATAATTCATTCTTCATTGGTTGTTTAAAGTGTTCAATACATCTTCATTAGTAAATAAGTTTGCCAGTGACCAGAGAAGCTGCTGCATTGAATGGGATGGTAGGTAGGAGGTAATCAGGGTTGGGGGCCGGAGTAACCAAGGCAACTAGAGGCAAGAGTGACTTGAAAGCCGTTCACAAGAGACACAGCGGACAAGTACAAGCAAGACTGGCCGACTGGCGGGAAGGCGCATCGGCCGCACCGTGTTTTTTTGTTCGAATTGAGAAGCAGTGTTCGGATTGGAGGTCAAAATTTGTTCGCCAAATGTGTTCGGATTGGGAAGTGTTCGAGTCATAGGGTGTACGAATCAAGAGGTACCACTGTATGTATTTTGAGATAAGGGAGTAAAGTGGGGGAAAAAAGTCAGCTTCTTCACGGGCCAGAATGAATAAGAGCTTTTTCAGTGTTTTCATTACCCTGAGTTTCATGATCCTCAAGTTTAGAGCTATACCTTAAGAAGAAAGCAAGCGCAAAACTCGGGATGGTACTGTAATCTAGATGCCTCTATGTGCAGTAGATATGGAGGGTCAGTGAATTTAAGAGGAGAAAAAATGGAAATGATTCCATTAGGTGCCACAACAGCTTAGGTCATATAGCACCACTAGGGTTAATGGGAGAATGCTACATCTCCCCCTGGGCAACTAGGTTTGGCAAGGATTCAAATCCGGGCCACCACTAGGGTTAATGGGAGAACGCTACATCTCCCCCTGGGCAACTAGGTTTGGCAAGGATTCAAATCCGGGCCACCAACACTTAAAGAGGAAAGACTTGGCAGCAATGATTCCAGGTGTATCAACTGCCTGCTGTGTGTCTGTTTTACCTGACTGGACACAGGTACACCTGGTACAAACAGGTACCAAACCTGGTACAAACAGGTAACCTGAACTTATTCCACACATACTAAACAGTTTTATCAAAACTAAGTTCTTACCTTATTGCACCTTCACTAATATATATAGGAAGTAGTCTAGTGTGAAAACATAATACACAAGGTATTGAGGTCCGAGGGCAGGGAATCAAATTAGTCAGAATCACTATCACTGACTGCATTTAGCCATGGTGAAAGTGGTCACAGACTAAAAGATTAGCCCAACTATAATGAAACCAAATTGTACTGACCCATAGGGTAAGGCCAACAATAACTGTGTGATGTTGCCATATCTCTCATTACTTCAGAGAAAACAGAATGACAGCTTCTTTATTCAGTTAAAAGAAAAAAGACATGATCTCTGTAGGTGATTGTGGCTTAAGTAAATTCAATAAACTAAAGGTGCTGGTTATGAGTAAAATTGAGACTAACAATATTCATAACATATTTTGTTCTTGAGATACCCATTGGTGAGAAGAAACACCTTTCCACTTGGTTTCAGATAATCCCTCTGCATCTGCTTTTCTTTTCCTCACTTAATTTGTGGGTCTTCAATTTGCCTGTTCTTTAAAGTATTTATTAATTTTGTAAGCAGTCTTGCTAAGGGACACACAGTAAGGCGGGGAAGTGTCTGTGTGTCCTTCCATCGTGGCAACCAGAATTGAAGTGACTTGACTCCCCCTTCCCCCACAGAAAATCTTACCTCAGGTTGAGTGGCTACATCGCCTGACCCGATTAGCTACATCATCATATATTTAATTTTGTATACGACGCTTATTTGTATCAACTGATATTTGATGAAAAGTCATAATATTCTTAAACAATGTTTGCTGATACTACTATAATTAAAAAACCATGAATAGTAAAAGGTGAGTGTTTTGGTTGGAGATCTGGCAGTATGGTGGCTCACACCCTATAGGTCAATACAATTTAATTTTATTATAGTAGCTACACACACAATTCTCCTTACCTCAATCCTAGCATCTAGCTCATGCAGGGGAATACGCCTGTTGTAGCATAGCATTTGTCGACCAATGTCCTCACACACTGGTGTGGTGCCGTCAAGCTGCAGTAGCAGATTGGTACGTAGGATATTCTTAGCACGCTCCACCTCAAATTCAGTCACATTGGTGCACAGACGCATCCATTCAGACTGCAGATTGTACATGAAGTCCTGCATTGGAGAAGAAAAGGCAAATGACATTTCTGAGATGACATTGGTAATAAAAACTTCAGATTTCATTGTATAAGTATGTACAAATAGATCTATGATACAACTAAAGAATTTGGTGAGGAATAACAGCACAAATGCATACACCATAAATACATGTTGATAAATTTATAAACCATTTTTTGAGTTACATAAGAGTAGATGAGTGCAAAATGAGTGAAAAATGACTAAAAAGCTTTAACAGTGAAATCAATCAATCAATTTTCACAGATTGTTCCTCCATAAATTGCATGACAGAACTTTAGAATTGAAGACTAGAAAGGTTCACAGGAGACAGTACCAAGATCAGTTCTCACTTCTTTTGAACCAACATACATTACTACTAGGATGAAGGAAATGTGATGATATGACTATCACCAAATGAATAAGTGCAGAGAAACAAGGAATGTACACATACTGCAATGATTATAAAAAATGACCAAAGATTCTTCTGGCAAAATGAATGATAAGAATAAACAAATGCCAAAATGAATGATAAGGATAAGCAAATGCCAAAATGAATGATAAGAATAAACCAATATTATCTCACAACTAAAGAGTACATACATCAATCTTGAGAGGTTCACAAACAAAGTACATTCCCCAGAGGCCAGTGTCCTTGTAGCATGTATTGAATGACTGGAATGAGTGGCAGAGGTTTCCAATGACAGCAGCCTGCAAGAAAGTGCTCACATTAACATTTGTTGAAAAGACTGGATTGGTTAATGTTAGAGGCAGCACTTCACTCCCCAATATCTAAAAGAGCATCAATGTTTTTCATCTTTTCCTAACCTGTGCAAGGTTGGAAGCATTGTGTGCACCACCACCATGGGTTCGGTCCCAGGAGCCAATGATGGTGTTGGCAATCATGAGAGGGATGTTGTCAGCCTCAGCCCAGCCTGCACCTTCCACGGCAATGGCAATGTGTGCCAGGGGCATGGCGTCATCACGCACACGAATCTCTGCACCTGTAACGAAAAATATTGAGCATTACAGGTTTCCTATTATATAGGAATATAAATATATGTTTTTCTAAATTAACTAATTGAAGGTAAGTGAAATATTAATTTGTCATGACATTCATTATTTTCTAATTGCACACACCCATCATTATTCTACCAGTTATAGATCTGTCTCTCCCCAAAACCAGATGCCAGAACAGAATCACCTACGAACAGGAGCGAATTCTAATTTCATCATCAACTCAAATCTTAATCCAACACCATCCATAAAAATTTGAAATACAAGTACTTGCCACAGTCCAACTCAAACAAAACACCAGTCTTTCAGGTTTCCATCTCTTCATAAAGCACAAATACAGAGCAAACAATTCAAAATAATTATGAATTCCTCACCAGTGAAGCGGCAGGGAGCCACTTCTGGCGTCTGTCCCTCATAGTCAATGCCAAGTCCCTTGAAATGCTGGTCAGCCAACTTGACCAGAGACCCATGGTCAACACCACCAGCTCCAGCCAGCACAATACGTGGTGCCTTGTAGTGTGTGGTGATGTAGTCTACCAAGTCTTTGCGGTTGATGGACCTGAAAAGAGCATGACAACTTAAGGTGTCACTTTCAATTCTGGGTTAATTTAGCATTGGACATACTTTTCTCAGGAGAGAGAGTTCATTTAAGTGTTCTGACAACACCCCCCCTCCCCACCAAAATTTTGTTCATAACTGAATTTCTAATTTGTAAATCAGTAATAAGAACCTAATTGTTTTATTCATATCTTCAAAAATTTGTAAATGGACCATTTGTAAATCAAGGGACTGGTGTGTATGCTTAAGGTAGAGCAAATCCCCACCACTACTCTATGCTGTATAAAGAGTTAGATACCCTGATAAGTATGCAATAGTGTTCAGGCAAGATTACTCATGGTGCACAATCATTTTTATAAAAAAAATATTATACAATAAAAGACTGAATGGAAAAATATCTTCTTCATCTTTCGGCTATTCCCATTTTGGGGTCGCCACAGCGGATCACTCGTCTTTAACGAGCTCCGTATATTGAGTTGGCAGATATTTTTACGCCGGATGCCCTTCCATAACGCAACCCTCCCCATTTATCCGGGCTTGGGACCGGCACTGAGTTGCACTGGCTTGTGCCCCCAGTGGCTGGGTGTGATTGAATGGAAAAATATAGGAAAACCAAATCAGTCAATGTATATAATATAATGTGTAAGTGTTAACAAGTATTTGCACTTGTGTGAATTAACTATGAATTCCTTGAAGGTAACCAATCTTCAACCTTATTACATAACGGTCAATTGTGTAGCAAACTTGGCTCCCTTACATCAACATTCCTGATCAAAACTGACCAATTTCATTTCCTGAACCAAACCTGATAAGGAACAGAGTGGAGCCATAACACATAGAGTACTCATCTGCAAAGTCTTCAGCATGCCAGAGCCTTACTGCGATATTGACTCACTTGATGTTCTTGGTGGGGCCCAGGATAGTGCGACCCAATGGTGTGCCCTGGAAGGCGACTGCATGCAGGTGGTCAAACACCACCTCCTGCAGGTTGCTTTCCACCTCCTGCATCTCACGGAGAATCACTCCACGTTCTCGCTCAATTTCAGACTGGAAGAGATTACATGACACTGAATAGGTGCAGCTTTTTCTAGAAACAGTTAACCACATTTGAAAATCGTGACAATTTCAAGAACTTGCCAAATAAATGTATATGGCATAAATGAAAATTGTGAAACCATTAATTTGTTGAGCATATCCAGTGGTGTGTGTGTGTGTGTGTGTGTGTGTAAATAAATAAACTTTAAAGGGTTAATGTGCATTGTAATACTGTATTATTTCCGAAAAGGGCAGCAAACTGGAACAGTGTGGGCTACTCCAGTTGGCAAAATTACTAGCTATGCCACTGATTGTAAGTGATGTGTTCTCACTCTCCTCACCTCACCAAACTTGCTGTTCTGGATGATGTCTGAGAGAATCTCCACAGCCCTTGGGATGTCCTGTGAGAAGCACTTCGCGTAGAACACAGTCTGTTCCCTGGAGGTGTAAGCATTGAGATGTGCTCCAATGTTCTCCACCTCCAGCTCCAAGTCAGTCTGAGAGCGTTTGGAGGTTCCCTAAAAGATTGACACAGTAAGTGACAAGTGACGTAAATCTGAAATATAACTAAGAAAATTAACATGAATTACACTCATATGGCAGATTAAGTACAATAGAAAAATACTTATATCTAGTAAATTATATACAAGTTTGCATTTTCCATAAGTTTGATGGTAGACTAATCCTTGCAGATACAATGAATAACCATAATTGATCAAAAAAGCATTATATACTTAGAAAGTAAAAAAGTACTCTATTCAGTGAAAGAAAACATGCTCCTTATGGATGGAGATGAAAGAGAGAACATGCAAAATCCCCAAAGACCGGTATGATATACTTTTAAAAATACACTTTCAAAAATATTCAAAACTAACACAATTTGATTCTTGCAATTCCTAAATCTCCCAAACAATGACAACTCTCTTCCACCATGTGTCCATTAACCTAAAGGCAGCTGTGATCCCCACTTACTTTGAAGGCCATGTGCTCCAGGAAATGGGCCACTCCATTGTTGGCATCAGTCTCAAAGCGAGATCCTGTGTCAATCCAAAGGCCAACAGTGGCAGTGGGTGAGCCAGAGTCCTCAGTGGCCACACGCAGGCCATTGTCCAAGACCGTGACTCGTGTGGCTGGCACATTGAGGAGTGTTTGTTGGTAGTTGGCAGCGGCAGCGGTGGCCCTCCATCGCACCGGCTGAGATTGAGAAGTCAAGATTACTTTTACTGGTTGGGTAAGTGAAGTGTGGCACTGACAGGGGGAGAGTGTGAGTTATGCGAGTAAGAATGTGTGGTGCTTTGTTTTAGGCAACCCTATTTGGGATTGCCAGCCTGGTGTATAATATGGTGAAAACATTATATGCATGAGAATAGATTAGAATAAATAACCCTAATTAACTTTCACTTGTTTACTAATTGAGACCTATGTGAAAGCCCATCATCCATTTGGCAACCATTACTCTGGGTGGATGCCCAATTTCAGATGAAACTATTTTTCCCTGGTAGATTTTGGTGTGTTTTGAATGAATCTGCTTGTTGTTTTCCTCACAAATCAGTTGTTTTTTTGGGGGAAGTCCCCCAACCCTGAAGCTAATAATTTGCAACAAAGACAACAGGCAGATTAATTCAAAACAGACCAAAATCTACCAGGAAAAGATAGCTTCATCATTACCAATGAGACACACAACAAACACCTATATCACTCGCCTGTACCCCAAAATCATACAACCATTCAAAATGCAGTAAATAACCTCATCTTTATAATGAAACTACCATCTGTGGCCAGCAAGGTTCTAAGCTAAAACATTACACTAACTAAACCTAACCTGGGGGTGGTCACATCTAGCCCTGGGGTGTTCTAACAGAACTCTGCGGGCTCTAACCAAACCTGGCGGGTTCTAACAGAACCCGACGGCTCTAACCAAACCCGATGGGCTCTAACCGAGCCCAGCTGGCTCTAACCGAGCCCAGCTGGCTCTAACCGAGCCCAGCTGGCTCTAACTGAACCTGGCGGGCTCTAATTCAACCCGCCGGCCCCAACATATTAGCCAAAAGTCGTTACCTTATTGGAAATCAGCGTGTAATTCACAACGCACCTCTCATGGCTAGACATCTTCCAAGACTGATCTGAATATTTCAAACAGAGCCTCCTTTATGTCCTCAAGAGGCTGTGATTGGCAGAATTAACAATGTATTTTTTATCGGCCCCTGGACAAACCAAAGAACCAATCACCATGACTAAATTTGGCGCCTGGGCAGAACATTGACACATGCAAGTACAAACGAATTCATGCAGACCAACGGTCAGCTACCCTCGAACACTGAGGGTAAATTTTTACTTTAGCACCAGTCTCAAGTTGGCTTTTCCTACCCTTCCCATCTGTTAGAGCTTTCCATAATGAGTAATTTGATCACCATATGTAACTGGCGCAAATCAATTATAATGGCGCTAGCGATTTTTGAAGATTTACCGAATTGGCGGGATGTGGGACTCTACTAGCCACACGGCAACACCGCCCCATGTCATGTCTCGAGGGTAACTGAATGTATAATGTTTTAGCTAAGCGCTCTGAGCTAAAACATTATATGAACTAAACGTAACCTGGTGTGGGTCAAATCTGTTTTCCCTGGTAGATCTTGGTTTGTGTTATGAACGAATCTGCTATTCATTTTCAGCGCAAATCAGCAGTTTGGGCCTCGTCAGCTAATGAGAGAGACAACAACTGACACCGATGATGACGCTCGCCAATGGAGCAACTTTCGGCTTCGCCACAGCGCTTCAAAATGAAGTACATAACCTTATCTTTACGATGAAACTAATCTAGCCCTGGGGTGCTCTATGCACTTGCCCGCGTCCCCAAAATTCGGTAAATCTTAAAAAATCGCTAGCGCCATTATAATTGATTTGCGCCAGTTACATATGGGGATCAAATTACTCGGTATGGAAAGCTCTAACAGATGGGAAGGGTATGAAAAGCCAACCTGAGAAGATGCGCAGGTGTGACCAGCTGGCCATTCTCGTCCTGCATATTAGGTAAATCTTCAAAAATTGCTAGCACCATTATAAATGACTTGTGGGAGTTACATATGGGGTTCAAATTATTCACTATGAAAAGCTCTAACAGATCAGAATATGAAAAGCCAACTTGAGACTGGTGAAAAAGTAAAAAATAACCAAAAAATAAGGCACTGGAGTTATACTACACCATTACCATTTGGTGTGATTGATTTGCTAATTGTGAAAATGCAGTCCATATTGATCAACTCAGAACAGCAAAATCTAATGAAAAAAATGTAGCTTTGTCCAAAAATGTTGAAGGGTGCACTGGTATAATTCTACCGTCTTCTTTAATCAAGATAATGTGATAATCAAAACTTACTTGGCAACCAAATCTACATCAATTTCCTACACGAGTATGCACTTCTGAGACAAAAAGTATCGCAGAGAGAGAGAGAGAGAGAGAGAGAGAGAGAGAGAGAGAGAGAGAGAGAGAGAGAGAGAGAGGGTAAATATACAAATGAGAGGTGTCTTCACAAAATACCACGTCTGTATTCTGCTACTCTCTCCCTTTGCTGTAGTATTAGCCACAGCACGTCTACACATATGGCACGGGCGTCACCTCATCAATGCAGGGAAGGACGGACGAGGACGAGCAGAAAAAGTAAGAAAGACGACGGGTGGACCAAGGAAGGTAGAAAGACCGTCACCTAATACTCAGACTACCCACACATTTGACGCTCCTCCCATATAATTCAAGCACTCCATGATCCTTTTACTGGTGGTTGTGGAGAAATGCAAGGGCTCACCTTAACGAGGGCGGTCTTGTTGGAATAGTTTTTGAGGAGGGTCGCAACCGGCCGCACCAGACGAGACATCTTGGCTGAGTGACCGTCGAGGCTCGTTGGCCAGAATGTTTATAGCTAGGTTAAAGCTAGATATTGAGGTTCATGTTCATTTATTGATTATTCGTTAAAATATAGTATTATAAAGTACGATTTGTAAGTTATTTGATTAATGTAGCAATTAGTATATCGATTTTGGTTTCATCAATGAGATGTAACGAGTTTATCGGTGACCCAAAAGTTTTTCGATGATGAAACCACAGCGTGCTACGTTTCTTTATCTTTTGTTCAATAATTCAATTATTTTGTTTTACACACACACACCGAGTAGTGTGGTGGTTAGCACGGTCGGCTCACAACCGAGAGGGCCCGGGTTCGAGTCCCTGGTGCGGCAAGGCAAATGGGAAGTTGTTCACCTAGCAGCAGCAGCAAGTAGGTATGGGATGTAACACGAGGGGTTGTGGCCTCGCTGTCCCGGTGTGTGTGGCGTGTGATATGGTTTCAGCCCTACCCGAAGATCGGTCTATGAGCTCTGAGCTCGCTCCGTAGGGAAAGACTGAGTGGGTGACCAGCAGGCGAAAGTGGTGAATAACACAATCTGCTCAACCGAGAGGGCCCGGGTTCGACTCCCAGCCTCCCAGGCGCGGCGAGGCAAATGGGCAAGCCTCTTAATGTGTATCTAGCCCCTGTAGCAGCAAGTAGGTGCGGTATGTAACTCGAGGGGTTGTAGCCTCGCTGTCCCGGTGTGTAGTGTGTGATGTGGTTTCAGTCCCACCCGAAGATAGGTCTACATGAGCTCTGCCATGACCTCGCTCCGTTGGGAAAGACTGGCCGGGTGACCAGCAGCAGGCGACCGCGGTGAATAACACACACACACACACATACACACACAGCGGAATTGTTTGGAATGGATTAAAAGAAGCCGGCTGCCTTTGTTACTTATAACCAATAAAATAGGTATAGAGCCACGCTCGATCCTGGTATAACGTAACTTGGTAAATACTAGGGGTGGGTAGGACCCGATTACTGGACCCGAATCTCACGGATCCGCCAAGGCGAGATGGATCCGATTATTTATAGCAAGTAATCGGATCCGGATCCGCCAAACGACTACTCGGGAGATTCTACTGACAGCCAGCCAACAGGCGAATCCCGCGCTGCCAATATTCGTCTCTGGGTCAGGATTAAAAGAATACAGGGTTGACCCGTTTCGGAGTAAAAATGAGCAGGCTTGGCGCAGGACGTCACGTGGCTTCTTCAAGTCGGGGTCAAGAGGAACTCATGAGATCAGTCTGTCCTTGACCTCAGCGGAGTACATGACCGCGCAGACGTTGGCCGCACTTCCCAGCGCGCGACAATGGCTTATATATATATATATATATATATATATATATATATATATTATATATATATATATATATATATATATATATATCAACTCCTGTGGCACTCTGAGGGATGCATAGGGCCTCAATGAATTCACGCCACCACCATCTATCCTGTGCCAACTCCTCCAAATCCTCCCAACACTTTTCACCAGCTTCTCGCCTCATTGTGCGCCAAGTCTCCTTCGGCCTTCCTCTCCCTCTTCTACCCTGCACTTGCCAACCGGGTGTTCCCCGTACAATCACTCCCTCCCTTCTGAAGACCTGTCCTAGCCATTTCCATCGAGACAATCTAACATATTCATCTACCGGTTGCACACCCGTAATTTCTCTCACTCTATCATTTGAAACCCTATCCCACCACTTAACTCCTAAAATCCTTCGCAAAGCCTTATTTTCGAAAACCACGAATTTCTTATCCGATGTTACTGTACTATACCACGATTCATGCCCATAAATCAAAATAGTTCTAACCATAGTTTTATAAATTTTTATTTTAGTGTGTACTGAAAAGTTATTATTATTCCACACAGTTTTTAACATGCCCAATACTTGATTCGCCTTCCTTAACCTTTCCTCAAACTCCACTTTTAACGATCCATCCATAGACAAAAGCGTACCAAGATATTTAAACTTTTCTACTTGTTTCACAACTCTTCCCCCAATCACGCAAGCTCTTGGGTTAGCAATATTCATATTAATCATTTCCGTTCTTGCACAATTAATAATCAAGCCAACTTTTCCCCCCTCTCTCACTATACAATCTAAGACCCTTTGCATCTCATCTGTTCCTTCGCTAATAAGCACAATATCATCTGCATAATCCAAATCTGCTAATTTACGTCCATCTCCCCACACAATTCCAGCATTAGTTTCCTCTGCAACCCTCCTCATCACATAATCAATAACAAGGACAAACAACAAAGGGGAAAGAATCCCTCCCTGAATCACACCCGACTTAACTTCAAAAGCCTCACTCAAGGACCCATCACTCATAACCTTACAAGACGTACCCTCATACAAATCTTTAACCAACTTCACCAACCACTCTGGAACACCATAATACCTCAAAACTTTCCCCATCGCCTCTCTAGAAACACTGTCAAAAGCCTTCTCAAAATCAACAAAACACAAGCTTAAACTAGCCTTCATTTCATTTGCCTGCTGCATCAAATGCCTAACAACAAAGATCTGATCATTACATCCCCGACCTTTTCTGAAACCGGCTTGCTCCTCCCTCAAAACACCATCTAACACCGGCTCAATCCTATTCAACAGAACTTTACAAAATATTTTCAAAGCTATAGGAGACAAAGTAATACCCCTCCAATTCCCACAATCACTTAAATCTCCTTTCTTTGGAATCTTGACAATCACACCATTTTTCCATTCCGACGGTATCATCCCACTTTCTTTAATTTTATTAAGTAACTTAACCAAAATTAGCGGCAACCTAACTTCATCCGCTTTAAACATCTCCGGAAAAACTCTTCCCCTGGTGCCTTATTATTCTTCAACTGCCCTATTGCCTTCTCTACTTCTTCTAACGTAATCTCTCCTCCTCCTATATTCAAATCTCTCTCAGCTTCTGGTATGTCATCTGCCGGTGGTATTGGCCTATTTAAAACTGTTTCAAAATGCTCCTTCCACCTATTTTTTATGTCATTGTCCTTAGTGAGTAAATTTCCATTTCGGTCTTTAACTGGAATTTCTTTACGCTTATTATAACACCCATTCAACTCTTTAATTGCCTTGTAGGCTATCCTCTGACTTTGCCCATCGTTTTTATTAATTAAAACTTCAGTCTCCGCCACCTTCTCATTTATGTCTTCTTTTATTTCTTAGCGCCGCCACGGTGCAGTGGCTAGCGCATCTGGCTACGAATCCGTGGGTCTGAGTTCGATCCCGGACGAGGACGCCGGGAACCTCACCCAGGTTTTCATCCTTCACTGGTCGATAAATGGGTATCTAGGGCAACCTAGGGAAGGTAAACTGTGGAAACCCGGATTTCATGCTGGCCCCATGTCCCGGGGTAAGGGATTATTCCACCACAGGCTCAAAGGCCAAGGAGACGGGAGATGAGCGCCTGCAGCTACGCGCTGATTCAGCGTAAGCCCCCCACTTTACTTTTTTTTATCTCTTTTGGCCAATCTTCTAACCTCAGAGTGCAGACTCCAGAATTCTGCCCTTGCTAACTCAACCTCAGGATCATCAACTCGGCCAGCTTCACTCCTAAGTTTCGCCTCTCTCTTTTTAATCGTATCCCAAGTTTCATCAGACATCCATTTCTTTCGCCTTGCCCTACACCTTCTCCTGATTATGCAATCTGCCGATTCTTTCAAAACCGTTTTCACGTCTCTCCACATCTCATCAACATTCCGCTCTTCATCTCGCACTTCCAAGGCCAGAAACCTATTCCTACACTCCAACCTAAAATCATCCCTCCCCTCACCATCTTTTCTAAGTAGATCAATATCGTACCTATTTGGTTGAGCCTCCTCTCTCTTCTGAGCTTTCAGTTTAGGTTTTAATTTTGCTACCACTAGCTGATGATCGCTACCAATATCACCACCTCTTCTCACACAAACATCTAGCAACGAACTTCGATGTCTCCTACTGACAGCGACATGATCAATTTGATTTTTGTATTTCCCACACGGCGACACCCATGTTGTTTTATGTATGCTACGATGCTGATATAGTGTACCCCCAATGATCAAATAATTTGCCAGACAAAAACTTCCAAATCTCACCCCATTATCACTCATTTCTTTTCCAGCACCCATTTTACCCATACATGCCTCAAACCCTTAATTAGAACTTCCCAGTACTGCATTGAAATCACCGACACACAACAAAATGTCATGCCTAATGACTCTGCTTACTACATCTTGCAGTTTACCATAAAACTCATCTTTTTTATCATCGGGCGCACCATTTGTAGGTGCATAGCAAACAAACATACTGATGCTACCGTGATTAGACTTAAATCTTGCATTAAGTAACCGCTCGTGTATAGGTTCCCATTCTGTCAATG
>CM035205.1:5784370-5797934 GCA_020233015.1 Callinectes sapidus | reverse complement strand
TGTTGGGTTTTCCTCATTCAAAAGTGTCTTGAAATATTCCTTCCATCGCTCTTTTATTTCACTGTCATCAACAAGAACTCTCCCTTCCTTATTTTTAACCTGTTTGATATGCGTAAAATTCTGTGTTGACTTCTCCCTCTCTCTTGCTAGTGCAAATATACTTTTCTCTCCTTCCCTTGTTTCTAATTTATCGTACATATCTTCCCTTGCTCTAGCTTTCGCTTGTGCTACTGCCCTCTTCGCTCCTTTATTTGCTTCTCTGTAGGCTCTTTTTGCTTCTTCATTTCCCATTCTGTCATATGTTTTCTTTGCCTCCTTCGTTTCCTTAACTTTTTCTCTCACCTCATTATTCCACCACCAAGTTTCCTTATCTTGTGGGGGGTCCTTGCCTGATGTTTTCCCAAATACTTCTTCTCCTATCCCAATTATGTGCTTGCTGTTTGTTGTCCACCATGTGTTTGGATCCTCAGTTTCTTCCATCTTGTCCAGCACCTTATTTTTAAACTCCGCTTTCAATTGTTCATCCTTCAACCTCCACCATTTAATTTTTGATGTCCGTTTTTGTCTGCCCTTTCTTTCTTCTTTCATCTCATAGTCTATCACTATCAGCCTGTGTTGGGGTGTGACACTCTCGCCATTGATAACCTTAAAATTCTTTATGTCCTTCAGGTTATTTCTCCTACACATTAAGAAATCGATCTGACTTTTCCTTCCTCCACTGCAATATGTCCAAATCTGATTTTCCTGTTTCTTATAAAAAGTATTCTAGATTGCCATGTCGTAAGCCACTGCAAAATCCACCACCTTTTCACCTTCTTCATTCCTCTCTCCCACACCCCATCCACCATGTATTCTCTCAATAACATTTATATTTCTTCCCACATGGCCATTCATATCACCCCCAAGGAAGATTCTCTCTTCATCTCCTATCCCCGTAATTTGCTCATCCATCTGTTCCCAAAAATCCTCTTTCTCCTCAATACTACAGCCAACTTGTGGTGCGTAAGCACTGATGATGATAAGTTTGTCTTTTCCATACATTAGCTTAATATTCATTACTCTGTCACTGCACATGTTTACCTTCACAATATGCTTCTTCCACTCAGCATCCAATACCACTCCCACCCCTCCTCTTCCTTCCTTGTTTGCTCCACTGGAGAAGAGCTTGTAACCTTCTCCCAGATCTCTGGCCTTGTTTCCACGCCATCTAGTCTCTTGGACACAAAAGATTTTAATTTTTCTCCTCTTCATCACATCCGCTACTTTTCTACGCCTTCCCGTCATGCTCCCCACATTTAAGGAACCAACTCCTTGGGCTATCTTCTTTAGCCGTGCCCGCCCCGGACACGGTAGCCTTCTCTCACTTATCGCAGCAGCTAGGCGAGGCTCCTGCGCGTCGCATACAGGGGACGCCCTAGCTATATTCTCATACTCTTGACTTTGCTCCATGGTTTTGGCACAAGTTTTTAGAGCTGGATGCCCTTCCTACCGCTAACTCTCCCCATTTATCCGGGCTTGGGACCGTCACTGAGTTAAGCTGGCTTACTCCCCCAGTGGCTGGGTTAAAAAAGGAATAAGGTTAATTTCACGAAAAAAGTTCCTTTTCACCGAAAAAGTGAATTTTTCGATGATTTTCTGCTTATTTCATTGTTTTCATAAAAAAAATAAACAAAAAACACTGAAGATTGCGACAATATACTTTTTCTGAAAAAAATCATAAATGATGTGTTTTTCAACGTTTTATGGAGTATTAACGCTATTTTAAACAAAACCCCCTTTTACAAGTATAATATAATGCAATTTGAATAAAGAAGAAAATTCTGCCTAAAAAGTGACTTTTTCAATGTTTTTTTCTTATTTTCATTTGTTGGTGGAAGAAAACAAAAAAATACATTTTTTTTTCGACAATATTGTTTTTCTCTAAAATTACTAAAATTACCTATTCTTTATGCTTTTATCCCTATTTTACGATAATATATATTTTTTTCTCTAAAACTGCATGATTGACCCTTTTTTTCAATGTTTTTCGGAGATTTACAACTTTTCAAGGAAAACCATCTCTTATACGAAAAAATATCATTTTACACCAAAAGTCATTTTTTAATAATTTCCTATTGATTTCAATGTTTTGATTGAAAACAAGAACATAAACACTATATACATTTTCTTTCTTTGAAACTGTACAATGTACACATTTTTAACCTTTTTGGACGTTTAAAAACATTTTGTAGAAAACAACTTTTTCATGTTACAATATACTTTTTTTTTATCTAAAATTTCGTAAATTAGGTTTTCTTCAGTTTTTAAGAGTATTAACGGCATTTTACACAAAACCCTCTTTTAGAAGTATAACATAATGCGATTTGAGTTATCCATTTTGTAACGTTTTTAAGGGTTTTACAATATTTTTAGGACAAATCCATCTTCCCTTAGAAAAAAAAAGTATGTTTTTACCTCTAAAAGTGAGTTTTTCAGTAATTTTCTTTGAATTTCAATGTTTTAATTAAAAACATGAACAATACGTTATAGCGTATTGTTTTTCTCTTTAAAGTTACATAAACTACCCTATTTAAACCTTTTTATTGGTTTTAACAACATTTTGAAGAAAATCCCTTTTTAATGTTATATTAAATGTAATACAAGCAATTTCAATGAAAAAAAATATATTTCTTAAAAAAAAGCATTTTTCAGTGTTTTTTCTTTTCATTTCCATGTTTTGATTGAAAATGAAGGAAAAAGCAAGAAATCTATTAACTTTTATTGCAATTCATTTTTTTTCTCTCAAAATTGCATAAATTATCCCCTTTCCAGCGTTTTTAGGAGAATTAACATCTTATCTTAGAAAGACCATCTTTTATTTAGTTCAGAAAAAATGAATAAGGTTTTTCTTCTTCTTCTTTTTCTGCAGCTGCTCCCATGTTCATATGAGGTTGCTATTCCTCGCTAGTCTTCTCCACAAGGCCCGGTCCCCAATATCCTCTTCCCTCAATTCCCTCTCCCTCAAGTCTTCTCCGATGCAATTCTGTAAGGGTTTTAGGGTTGTTACGAGCTGTAAGGGTTTAGGGGTTATTACATTGTTTCATTGTGCTTGTTTGCTGTAATGTATGATATGTTTTCCTGGGAGTGACGATGCCAACAATGGAGCCCAGTGTGGGTCCATGAGGCAGTCACGTCCGCACACTGTCTCTGAGTAGTTCTAAGTAAACCACCACCCCCTCCTGCGTGTTTGCTTACTCCGTGGATAACCCTACATGGCGCAGTGAGTAGGATCCTACTGTCGTGAGGTAATGGATCGTGTGGAGTTGCAAGAAACTCCTCGGGCTACAGGGACACGCCTGAAGAGGAGGGGGACGTCTGGCAGACCTAGAGGACGTGTTGCGGCCCCACCATGGAGGACGCTTCTACCGGGCTTGGCCTCTTTGTTGTCGGCTGACAGGAGTCTCCCGACAAAGACAGTGAAAGTACCACCTTCGGCGTCGCCAGGGAAGTGTGATCTGGAGATGTCATCGGCCGCCTTCCGCACATGGAGGAGGTCCGTGGATACGTGGTTGTCTCTCCATGGCTGGCCGGACGAGGGGGGCGTCCAGCACATACGCTTGCTCTGCGTCCCTTCCCTCCAGACCGCCCTCGACGCTCGGTACTCTATCCACCAGTGGGAAGCCTTGAGCGTGTCTGACGCGCTGGACGCTGTTGGTAGTGTCGCCCTACGCGCCGTAAACCAAGCAGTACTGGGGAGTGATTTTTTTGGCAGCAGACAAGGACGTTCTGAACCCATGGCGGAGTATTTCCAGAAGTGCACCCAACAGGCCTTGGATTGTGACTTTCGTTGCCCACACTGTGATGGCGATCTGTCTGACTATATGGTTTTGAGAAAGGCTATTGTGGGCCTCAGCAACCCGGCCCTGAAGAAAGAGTTGTTCCAGCAGTGTGACGTGTACTCTGATGTGGACAAGCTGCGTGCTAAGTGCATGTCATACGAGGCGGCAGAGCGGGACTCGTGTGTTGGTGGTGCCAGTGATGATTTTGAAGAGTGGCGTGAAGGGGACGTGTCTCTCCCGGCCTACGTGTCAGACGTAGGAGCACACGGCACTGTTGCTGCTGCCTCCCGCCCTCTTTGTAGCAACTGTGGTGGCCACCACGCCATGGGTAAGGCTTCGTGCCCTGCGAGGGATGTTACTTGCCACCACTGCCAGAGAAGAGGACACTACAAGAGGATGTGTAGAAGCAGGAGGCGGCCAGACAAGGGGCAAGAAACGTTACCATCGTCTGGCGCGGTGTCGTATGTGGGTGAAGTGCGACGCGGCCCACAACCACTCGTAGCTGTTTTGGCCTCACTACCTGGGCGTAAGGAGGGACATCCAGTCATGGCAGTGGCGGATACGGGGGCTCAGGTGTGCGTGGCAGGGCCGTCTCTACTCGCCAAGCTGGGGATCAAAGAGGCAGGACTAATCAGAAAAGGAGGACTGAGGGACGTTGCCGACCTGCCGCTAACCTGCCTCGGGACGGTTGAGTGTTGCTTTGCCTTGGACGGGAGAAGCACACGCCAGGACGTTTTTGTGGTGAAGACTGCCAGGAATGTGTTTCTTTCTCTGGCAGCATGTAAGGATCTGGGACTCGTGCCTGACGCGTTCCCCTTTCACATCCCCGCAGCGGCTGGAACGGGAGTGGATTCTGTCTCGGATCCAAGTTTACCACCACCACCACAGGACATACCATTCCCGCCACTGGAGGAGAACGTCGGACGCCTGCAGGAGTGGCTAAAACAACATTTCTCTGCCTCAACGTTTAACACTGAAAAGTCACCACTCCCGGTTATGGCTGGCGCACCACACCACATCCATTTGCACGCGGACGCGCGCCCATACGCTTGCCACACCCCGGCACAGGTGCCCCGACACTGGGAACGCGAGGTCAAGAAGCAACTTGATGATGATGTGAGGATGGGGGTACTGCTGCCGGTGCCCGCAGGGGAATCGACGGAGTGGTGTGCGCGAATGGTAGTTGTGGCTAAAAAGTCGGGCCGTCCGCGGAGGACTGTCGACTATCAACGCCTGAACGCTTGCTGCTCCCGTGAAACTCACCACACCCGTGCACCCTTTGACATCGTTTCAAGTGTTCCGACCCGCACCTACAAGACCGTGGCTGATGCGTTCTCAGGCTTTCACCAGGTGGAACTTGATGAGGCCAGCAGCCGCCTCACCACTTTTATTACTCCCTGGGGTCGGTATCGCTACCTCCGCACCCCTATGGGTCACTGTGCCGCCTCCGACGCCTATACTAAGCGCTTTGACGATGCCATTGCAGACATTCCCCGCAAGTTCAAGTGTGTGGATGACACTTTGTTATTTGACTCCAGTGTAGAGCAGGCTTTTTGGCACGTGTATAGCTTCTTGGAAAAATGTGCCAGGCGGGGGATAACTTTGCAACCAGAAAAATTCCAGTTTGCCAAGAGAGAAGTGGACTTCGTAGGTTTTTCTCTCGGCTGGGAGCAGTATAAGCCCTCGGGTGACAAGCTGGCGGCCATCAAAAACTTCCCTATGCCGTCACAACCCACCATCACTGACATCCGGTCTTGGCACGGACTAGTGAACCAGCTGGCCCCTTTCATGGCCACAGCGCCGGCCATGGAACCTTTCCGGGAGCTGTTGAAAAAGCCAGTTAGTAAGAAAATATACTGGGACCTTCAACTGCAGCGATGCTTCGAGCTGGCCAAGGACACCATATGCCGGCTGGTGGGTGACGGATTGGTGTATTACGACCAGACGAGGCCCACGGCGATCGTGACAGACTGGAGTAAGGAAGGCTTAGGCTTCGTTATACTCCAGCAATACTGCTCCTGCGTATCTGCCGATACACCATTTTGCTGCCGTGGGGGTTGGCGACTTGCACTGTGTGGGAGCAGACACCTATCACCCGCTGAGGTTCACTACGCGGCGGTGGAGGGGGAGACACTGGCGGTTGTGTGGTGCTTACACAAGGCTAGACTTTTCCTCCTTGGGTGCCCCAACCTTCTGCTGGTGACTGACCACCGCCCTTTAGTGGGGCTCTTGGGGGACAGAGCCCTCAAGGACATCAGTAACCCTCGACTCTTCAGACTGAAATAAAAGACACTACAATTTCACTTCCAAGTCAAATACCTGCCGGGCAAGAAAGATTGTGCAGCGGACGCCTTGTCTCGTTACCCAGCCCTGGCAGCTTCTCCCGACGCCGAGGATCTGGACATGGAGGAGGATCTGACTGCAGCGGTGGTGTCTGCTGTTGCTGCGGCACTCGGCCAGGAGGGCATCACGATGGACCAGGAGACTGTCCAACGAGCAGCTGTGTCGGACCCAAGCTACCAGCTGCTACTAACGCGAGTTCTTGCTAACGACTGGGCGGCACACCGGGGTCAGGAAATTGCCTGTTTGCGTCCCTACTACACTGTGAGGGACCGTCTGGCTACGGCACAGGGGCTTGTCACTTACACCTTTGGACAAGGCAGCGTGAGACTGGTCATCCCCGAGTCGCTACGGGAACAGGTTACTGCCAATCTCCATGCGGGCCACCAGGGCCTGGACTCGATGCTTCGGAGGGCCAGGCCAGTCAGTGTACTGGCCTGGGGTGGAGGGTGACCTGCAACAGCATAGATCCAACTGCCTCGCCTGTGAGACACACGCACCATCCCAGTCTTCGGAGCCGATTACCCTCACACCACCACCGGAATACCCGTTCCAGAAAACAGTGGTGGACCTGTTCCAGCTGGACGGCAGGCAGTATCTGGCTTATGCAGACAGACTGACAGGGTGGCTGGAGGTCGCCCACTTTCCTCGTGGCACTACGTCGGGCCACATCATACCGAAGCTGAGGAGTTATTTCACACGTTGGGGTGCTCCTGAGGAAGTGTCCATGGATGGTGGCACCAATCTCGCCAGCGAGGAGATGTCGGCCTTCTTCAGAAAGTGGGCGGTAACCGTGCGTTTGTCCTCTGCCCATTTTCCACAGTCTAATGGCCGGGCTGAGGTCGCGGTCAAGGTGGCAAAGAGGATATTACGTGGCAACACGGGTGCAGGGGGGAGCTTAAAGACCGACAGAGTATCGCAAGCCTTACTACAATATCTCAATACTCCACTGCATGGCGGCGATAAGTCTCCAGCACAACTTGCGACTGGCAGGCAGCTGCGGGATGGTGTGCCTACGCTTCGACAACACTACCTGGTGGACCGGCATTGGAAGGCATCACTCCGTGAGAGAGAATTACGCTGGGCGTCCCGCAGAGAGGAGGTGCAGCTCGGTGTGGCGAGCAAGAGAACTCTACCACCCTTGGATGCTGGCCAGGCAGTCAGGATCCAGGACCAGGCAACACTACAGTGGGACAGGACTGGTGTGGTTGTCGGGGCTCTTCCCCACCGACAGTATCTGGTGCGGTTGGATGGTAGCGGCAGGACGTCCCACAGAAATAGGAGGCATTTGCTTGCAGTGGGGGAGGCAACATCCATTCCCCCGTCTTCGGATGTTCACCCGCCGGCTGAAGAGGCTCCACGACAGCGCCCGAAAAGGATCCAGCGGCGGCCTGGATGGCTTGATGACTTTATTTAGTTTGCTTAATTATCTTTACTTATGTTATAAGATTCTCACTGTTGTATTGTTCAAATCTTAGGGGGGAGGTGTAAGGGTTTTAGGGTTGTTACGAGCTGTAAGGGTTTAGGGGTTATTACATTGTTTCATTGTGCTTGTTTGCTGTAATCTATGATATGTTTTCCTGGGAGTGACGATACCAACAAGGGAGCCCAGTGTGGGTCCATGAGGCAGTCACGTCCGCACACTCTCTCTGAGTAGTTTTAATTAAACCACCACCCCCTCCTGCGTGTTTGCTTACTCCGTGGATAACCCTACAAATCCTAAACCTTTTCTTTGGTCTGCCACGTTGCCTTCTTCCCTCCACTTCCATATCAAGTATCCTTCTACCGACATACTCTTCTTCTCGTCTTTTGATGTGACCGAACCATTGCATTCTCCTTTCTTGTACTTTCTTTGTTACCTCCGTTATTTTGGCTGTTCCCCTTATAAGACTGTTTCTCACTTTATCCCTCCTTGTCACCCCAAGCATCCACCTTAACATTCTCATCTCAGCAACCTCCAACTTACTCTCTTGTGCTCTCTTTATTGGCCACGTTTCCGCACCATACAACATTGCTGGTCTTACAACTGATTTAAACACTTTCCCCTTTACTCTTGCACTAATTTTTCGGTCACATAGCACTCCAGTTGTTCTTTTCCAATTCTTCCAGCCCGATTGGATACGGTGACTAATCTCTCCATCCAAGCTGCCATCCGCTGCTATGTGAGAGCCTAAGTATCTAAACTCCTTGGCCCCCTTTAACTTCACATCTTGCATCCATACCTCACTCTCCTGCCGACCATTAAAATTCAGATACTCCGTCTTCTCCCTGCTAATTCTCAAACCTCTCTCCTCCAATGCTCTTCTCCATCTCTCCAACTTTCTCTCAACACCATCTCTACTTTCATTCACTAAAACTATGTCATCCGCGAACAACATAGTCCACAGTGCCTCCTCCTTTATATTTTGGACACTGTCATCCATGAGTAGGTTGAACAGGTATGGGCTCAAAGAAGATCCTTGGTGCAGACCCATTCTCACGTCGAACTTGTTTCTAATTTATCGTACATATCTTCCCTTGCTCTAGCTTTCGCTTGTGCTACTGGCCTTTTCGCTTCGCTTGCACCTATACCAACAATATTAATTTTTTATTTCTTTTACCATTAGCTACACGTAATTGAAAGTAGGAAAGAAAGAAGCTGAGGTGTTTGGGAGCGTATTCTTCATGGATGTGCTACTGGAAGGACTGAAACAAGGATCAAGAACTCAACAAATATGTGCATTGGAAAAACTGCTGTGTGAAGATAAAGTTAACTGGTTATCCATGATAATTAGTGAGAAAAAAATGGAGAGAGAGAGAGAGAGAGAGAGAGAGAGAGAGAGAGAGAGAGAGAGAGAGAGAGAGAGAGAGAGAGAGAGAGAGAGAGAGAGAGAGAGAGAGAGGTCCTAACATACCTCATTCTCTCATCAAAGACAGCGCGCTAATCCCATAATTCCTCCCTTTCCTTGCTCATAACACACACACACACACACACACACACACACACACACACACACACACACACACACATACGGGGACTCCAACGCATTACCGTCCTCTTCCTCTTCCTCTTCCTTCCCCTCTTCCTCCTCCCTTCCTCTCCTCTCACTTTCTTTTTCCTTGACACTGTCCTTGTTTCTCCCCCTCCTCTCTCTCTCTCTCTCTCTCTCTCTCTCTCTCTCTCTCTCTCTCTCTCTCTCTCTCTCTCTCTCTCTCTCTCTCCTTTCTTAATTTCTCTCCTTCATCATGCGTTCTTTCCTTTCCTCCATCCTTCCTTCTTTCTCTTCCTTTTGTTTTCCTATTCATTCCTCCCTTCATTCTCATTTCTTTCCCTTTCCTTTTCTCAGTTTTTTACTGTGTGGGTGTTTTTTTCTTTTTCTTTTTTTTTTTTTTTACTTTTCTGTCATGTATGTTTTCCTCCTCTTTCTTCATCTTCCGTTCCGTCCTTCCTGCCATTCTTATCTCATCCCGTACGTTTTCTTCTTCTTCTTCTATCTCTCTATTTTCATCATCTTACCTCCCTTTTCACCATTTTTTTTTCATTCATCAAAGTCTCAGTCTCTCTCTCTCTCTCTCTCTCTCTCTCTCTCTCTCTCTCTCTCTCTCTCTCTCTCTACCCAAGCAGCAGCAGTAAGGGCCATGAGGAGGAAGAGAAGGATGCGCTGTGTATGCCATGGGGGATAGAACCACACCCGTATAGACAAGTACAAGGTGAAGCGAGGGGAGAGACAGACACACGCCCCACCCACGTGATACTCAGGTTAGTATTCTATAACATTTCTGCCTCGCTTCTTCAGTATTTCAAAAGTGTCTACTTGAAATTGCCGTTGGTTTTAAGAGTGCTTTTATGATCTTAGTGACCGATTAGTACGATTCTTACATTATCAAGGGAAAAAACAGTCTTTAAGAACAGGCTAATCATCTCTGTGGTCTCCAGTGATAGTTGTGGTAAGAGAGGAAAGTGTCTCTGAATTCAGACCTCACACTTCGCGGAATTAAAGTAAAAAACGCTTTGTCTTCTTTCATCACGACTATTTTTCAAGGTCAGATAGATGATTAGTCAAGGTCTTTAAGAGTGTTTTTCTTGTTAAGGTGGTAGAAATCTTGGTAATGTATCACTAGAACCATAAAAAACAACAATAAGACTTCAACAAGAGGGGGTAAAAGCGCTTAATCTCTTCAGTAGTGAGACACATTGTTATATTTATTCTGATTATTATTTGGCGATTTTATACAGCTTCAAAAACTCACGTGGGGATCAAGATAGTAAAGACTCTGGCTATCAATCTTTTCAACTCCATAGACCATTCCTAATATCAATAAAATCTTCTAATCACAACCAAAACTCGTGTTAAAAATCTGTCCCAGTACTGAAGGGGTTGAGAATGAGGTCTTTGGGTTAGCTTATATCACAGAGTAGGTAGGAGTGCGGTGCTTATGTCAACCCTTCCTGCTCCCTCCAATAATGCACCCCTCAACAGCCTTTAATCAAGAGAAGTTGCAGGAAATATATCCCTTGGCGAGGGAATAGGGAAGTTTAAAATACTAGACAGAGTTATGGACCGGGGATAGGAGGCTGAGGCAGGTACATATATATATCTATCAGTTGGATTTGTTTGTTCACTGAAATTGCCACGTGAAGATCTCAAGACTTCTTGCAAGTTTTCCCTTTTTATGTTTTTATGCTCTTCAAACCCTGGAATATATGGACGGAAAAACGAAGCAAAAAACAAACAAACAAAGAAACAAACAAACAAACACGAGTATGATAGAGATTTGAAACTGGCAATGTCAACACGGGTGATATACTGTGCTTGTTTATTCCGTGTGTATTGTTAGCGGGTTTTCGGTCAACTTGCATCCCTTCCTTCCTTGATGTTGTAAAAAAAAAAAATGTTAGCCTTCTATATGGCTTGTAGTTTTGGTTCAACTTTTATAATTTTGTCCCTTGAGATTAGGCCTTCGGAATTGCTTGTGGTTTTTTGCTTAATTTAGTTCATTTAGACTATGAAAGCGATTTTTTTCCCTTTGAGTATCGTTTGTAGTTTCGTCTCAATTTCCATAACTTTCAACCCTCTGAGATTAGAATAATGCTATCCTTGCATGGTGCTTGTACTCTGCGTTCGATCTCCATCACCTCACAACCCTCTGACACTCAAAATATTGTTATCCTTGTATGGTGCTTATAGGTTTGACTCAACTTCTACCATCTTGTTGCTCTCCTTGCACAAACACGTGTACATGTGCACTGTTGATGAGCAGTGTCTACGCTCTTTGTTGATCCACTGACACCCGAATGAAAGCGTTACATGGCGTTTATCTTACGGAGGAAACCTTGTCCCCCATCCTGACGAAGTTGAAGGATAGAACGCTTGCTTGCCTTGCTAAGTAAACATCACCGGCATTACCGAATTACATCTCGTCACTCACCGCATCAGAATCACCACCAATCACCATTCATCACCACTGTCCCATCATGTTTCCTCGTCTCAAACCTATTCCACTATCACCTGTCCTAGTTATTCACCATCATTATTATCACTACACACAGCCTCATCATTCACTATCACTATCAGCACACGTCGCCGTTGTCCACTACCATCACTATCACCGCACAAATCCCAGACTTCCACCATCAACACCACCACAACCACCATTACACGTCCATGCGATCGTTCAAGCGGTGAAGATGCACTGAACACACACAAACATACACACGCACGCACGAGGAGGGCTTGGCGCAGAGCTGTTACCACCTTGAGTCACTACTGAGGCAGCACGCGCACTGCTTCGCCGCGCCCTAACCCGCCCCGCTGCAGAGGGAAACACCACTGGGAGGGGAAGGGCGGCGGCCATGATGGATGACGATGTTCACTTATACCTTCTTGCCGCCCCGCCCTCCACCCTCGCCCCTCACGACGCGCCCTCACCCTCAGACCCTCCCTCTTCTTCCCTCCTTCCCGCAAGTACTCGTTTCTTGTAACCTCAATCCGCAGAATACACAGTACACTCGCCAACAAACACCAGTTACCGAGGCATTCCTAAGGTAGTCGGTCACCAGTCAACCAGTTTCAATCCCCGTAGTTCGTAAGTTTCCAAGATCTCGCGTTCGAAGTCTCCAGTCATCAGTCCACCAGTTGTAATCCCCAGTTCTGAAGTCCTTCTGTTCTCACAATAATCAGTTCTCAAATCCTCATCAGTCCTGAAGAATCCTATCAGTCCCAGTTCCTAGTGCTTTATAGTCTCTACTCCTCACAGCTACCAGTCAACAAGAACCCACCTCTCATGAGTCCCTATAATGTCACGGATATTCTGAACACTTTCATATAACGCTGCCCAACATACACTACTAGAGCACGTAACACTCTACACCACCCCTCTCTCTGACGCATCCTTCATTAACGCGAGCCGCGGTGATACCTCAGACAAGACCAAGACCCTCCCCTCCACACACTGCGCCCGCCTCCGCTGTCACAGTCATCTCCTGTGAGGCGGGTCGGGAGCGAGGCAGCGACGCTCGGGGACTAAAATACACTCAGGACATTCCAACATGACACACGGCACGCGCGGAGCTCACTCTCGGCGGTGGGCGAGGTGGGTTGGCTCCCTCCTCCAGACCAACCATCCAGCGTAAGGGTGGGGCTGGCAGGCCGTCCCCAAGTCCCTTCCAACCAGACACATGACACCATCACCAAGGCAATGGGAGGACACTTCCAAATGGAAACTGTTTCATCTTACCAAGAAAATATTTCATCACTAACAAAGGAACGATCACACCACTGCATGAAATGAATGAATGAGTGAGTAAATAAATAAACAAATAAACTTCCAAACAGGAACTATTACTTTTGGGCAGAGCAATCTTACTATGGGGCGGGGCAGCCTTATTGCGGGGCGGGGCAGTCTGTGAAGGGGTAGGGCGTCGGAGGCACCTTCACACACACAAACACACACACACACACACACACACACACACACACCTGTCCACAAACTGCCTAAACGTTTACCACTATTACCCCAACCTTTCCTTTCCTCCATCCCTAGTGAGCCCTTCCCTGTCAACACTGCCAGCCCCGCCCCACCCCACCCCGCCCAGCGCCACCTGCATCCTGGTGGCCTGTGAAGGAGAGGTGGCTGGGGAGATGAAGAGGGCGAGAGAGGGGAGTGGGGATTAGGTGTTAATGAGGCTCCCCCGCCCACAGGAAAGCATGAGGGAAGTGGGGAGGGAGGAGGATAATAAGGAGATAGATGGAAAGAGTGAGGAGGGACGAAAGGAAGGAAGGAAGGAAGGAAGGACGGAAGGAAAGAAGGAAGGAAAGAAGGAAGGAAGGATGGAGGGAGGGAAAGAAGGAGGAAGGGAAGGAAGGAAGAAAAAGACTAAATGAGAGTCAGGTATGCTCATAAAAACATGGTGGTGGTGGTGGTGG
>CM035205.1:5600937-5638437 GCA_020233015.1 Callinectes sapidus | reverse complement strand
GTGACTGAAAGTGTGTGACTTGCTTGATTCCCTAATGCATTGTTATATAATGGTTTTTGCAGGTCCTGGAGCTTATCTGCACCCGGGAGGCTGGGGCAGTGTTTGAGGCAGGAGGTCTCAACTGTGTGCTGTCCTTCATTAGAGACAATGGTCACTTGGTGCACAAGGACACTCTGCATTCTGCCATGCATCTTGTATCCCGCCTCTGTGGCAAGATGGAGCCTGCTGACTCGGGTTTGGCTCCATGTGTGGAGTCCCTCTCTACTCTGCTCAGACATGAAGTATGTCTTGACAAATGTTTTCAATTGTTTTATTGTATTTATGGAAATTGTACACTATGTTGCACATTTTTAGAAGATACAGTCTAGTAAGTATTTTTCAGTACCTGTGCAGTTACATCTGAGGATAGCCACATTTCCCTGAAGTTATTGTGTTATCTTTTTCACACCCACATGGCCCCATGTTTTTCAGGACCAGCATGTCGCTGATGGAGCACTTCGCTGCTTTGCTAGCCTGGCAGATCGCTTCACTCGTAGAGCACAGGACCCAGCACCTCTGGCCCAGCACTGCCTGGTTACCCACCTGCTGGCTCGCCTTGCAGGTGAGTCTCCATGTGACTGGGCAGGAAATTGCTCTTTACTCTAATTTTAGTGTGGTCAGCTGCTGTTCATGGTTTCCTGTTGCTTTCCTTCTTGCATGCTCACTGCATAAATGTCAGGTAATTATAAGAAGGAAATGGAGAAAACACAGGTTACTACTATTCTAATGTCTCATCATATACCTAATCTTGTCTAGTTTCTCATTTAATTAAAGGCTTCTTTCTATTTATGGCAATTATAATATAGGAGAAGAATTTTTCTAGCATCACTTGTATTGTTTCATAGTGTACATAATGTATCTCACATATAATTTGGAGCAATGAGTATTAAAAAAAAATAAATAAGCATTTTCATTGTTATGAATGCTAAGTGAAATAAGTAATTGGCTGTTTTTGTAATTTAGTTTTGGCTGCTTCCTTTTCTACTAGTATCTTTGAGTCTTGTTGATGAAAATTATTGTGCTTGTAGGTATTGGAACAATATTAACCAACTATGTTTTTTGTTAACGGAAAATAGTAGAAAAGTACAATTATATCCACCATCAATTCAATAAAGCACACAGTAAAAACCCAAGAATAAAGAAATACTTACTGATGTCATACTTATTGATGCAAATAAAATTTATGAATTAAAAGCAAACTTGGTTAAAAGATCAGTATTGGGACAGGGTGATCAAGGAGTTACCTACCATTCAAGAACTTTTAAACCATTGCTTAATAATTCTGAGCCATCTGCTTGTATTTTTCTCCCTATATAAAGTCATCAACTCTATTTCCAGCTACCAAAGAAAAATGTGCTCAAACATTGTAGAAGATTCATTCTAGCTTCTGACATTCAACTGTCCACTACAGTCAATTATTTGTATATGTAAGCTCATTAATTCCATGTTATAAGGACTGAAATGCTCTCGTTGGAAAAGAGTCTTTGTTTTATTTAAAGATCACAGCATTTGAGTTGTATCTTTAATTCTACAAGGGTCACTATCAGTATTTGAGCATGGTAACAGTTTTTTTAACAGACGAGTAACAGATTTTCCATGATGTAGGTGCAGCACCTCAGCCTGCTCCAGGTGCTGCTGCTGCAGCTCCAGGTGCCCCAGCAGCCACCCCAGAAAACTCTAAGCAGTCTGCCTCCGTCTCAACTGTGATCTCTCTACTCTCCACGCTGTGCCGTGGCTCCCCAAGTATTACCCATGTAAGTATCAAGCTGAGAGTTCATCACCTCATACATTATCATCCATAGCATTTCATGTTGCAGTATTTTTTGAAGAATGAAAAGTAAATAAAGAAAGGAAAGCAATCATATGTTGAAACATGGCTCACCAACATATATTGAACTTTGGGATTGAAGTGACATTGGTAGAATGGTATGATGAAATAAATGTATATGAGAAGGAAAGAACAAATACAAATTAGTGAAGTATAAATCAGATCTGTATTATTGTAAGAACAATGAAATGGCTGTGTGAAATTAATGTTAGCATAAATTGAAGATGTGTATGGTGTATCCAGGGGATTTGTGGGAGGCTGCCCTGCTTTACTGGGAATGTCACCTCTGTTGTTAGAGAGACAGAGAGAGAGAATCATGTTTTAAATTAGTGTAATTTATTATATTTCCAACTTATAATTGTGTTCTTCAGTACATTCAATGATCTTACAAATTTTGTTATATTTTGTTTTTGTATTCATATCCTTTCATAAATAAGGTTATTAAACTTCATTCTGTCCTTCACATTACAGTAGTTGTTCTTTTCAACCTAGCAAAAAAATCTATACAAAACAACAATACTTACTCTATAGAATTTAAGGCATTGAAATATATATTAAATTTTCCTTTTTTCTTTTTAGAATTTGTTGAGGTCAGAGCTGCCAGATGCCATAGAGAAGGCACTGCAGGGGGATGAGCGCTGTGTGCTGGACACCATGCGCCTTGTAGACCTGTTGCTGGTGCTGCTTTTTGAGGGGCGGAAAGCTCTGCCCAAGTCAGGGATGAGTGCCGTGGCTGGCAGACTTCCAGGGCTGAGGAGGATGGACAGTCCAGGAGAGAAGACTCATCGCCAACTCATTGATTGCATCAGAAGTAAAGACACTGATGCCCTCATAGATGCCATTGACAGTGGGGGGATTGAAGTAAATTTCATGGATGACGTGGGCCAAACTCTTCTCAATTGGGCTTCTGCATTTGGTACCCAGGAGATGGTGGAGTTCCTTTGTGAAAGAGGAGCAGATGTCAACAAAGGTGAACATTAATTCAAATTCTCAAAATGCCTCTATAAGTTTTCTGGTTTTTCTTTCCACTTTGAAATACATATCTCAAGGAAAAACTTCAGTTTACTGATTGTTGATACCTTGAATAAAGTAAAATACTGAAGAACAACTTATAAAAGATAGCTAGTGGCGTATTGATGAATATAGAACGCTGATGTATATTACAAAATTTATTTGCGAGTTCATTATGTTCTCACTTTTTAGGTGCATTTTTGACAATTTTCAAAACGTACATATAATTTTTTTCAGGACAAAGATCTTCCTCACTCCATTACGCTGCTTGTTTTGGCCGACCCCAAATAGCCAAAGTTCTGTTGCGGCATGGTGCTAACCCTGACCTTAGGGATGAGGACGGCAAAACTCCCTTGGACAAGGCACGGGAGAGGAATGATGAAGGGCATAGGGAGGTGGCAGCCATTCTACAGAGCCCTGCTGAGTGGCTTGTTGTCTCCGAGAATAAAGTAATGATCATTGCCCTTTTTACTTGTGCATTTTTGTGTATGTATTTGTGTTTCTTGAGAATCCTGTTTCTTAGAACATGTTGAGCTCATTAATCAACTCAGAAGATTCTTACTCTTGTCCTTTCTTTGGATTTTTCCACAATGTATCTGCTAATTTTCTTCCCTTCATGTATAACAGTGCAATATCCCTCCATCATAGGTGAAAGGGACTGATCTGTCTTTTTTTTGTATATTTTTGGTCTATTCTTTCATATTTCCATCTGATGATTCATTTTATGCAGACATGCCACATTTGCCATTTTTTGTGTTTCATAAATCTCTTTTTATGTCTGCACAGGAAGGAAAGAAGACAACTGAGGAAGGCAACACAACAAATACAGAAGATACAGAGGTTGGGGAACCCCGAGGAGATGTGGAAATGGCTCCTGTGTACTTGAGTCGCTTGCTTCCAGTTTTCTGTCACACCTTCCAAGCCACCATGGTCCACACAGTACGCAAGGCTTCCCTCAGCATACTGCGAAAGATGGTGCATTACATCCCAGCCCCTCTTCTCCATCAGGTAGGGCTCACTCATGGCCACTTGTTTAACCCCTAGAGACTTTGAAATTTGCAAAGATAGAAGAGAAAAGATTGGTAGGTCAATATTGAAGTGGGAAAACTTACATTTTTTATTTATTCTTTTCTAATCTTGTGATTTTGTTCCTCAGGTGTGTGGTGGTGATGATGCAGCTATTACCACCACTACAAACACCACCACCACAGCCAACAATTTGTTAGGCTCACAGTTGGTGGAAGTTATTGCCTTAGTCCTTGGTAATGAAGAGGATGAAGATGGTCATTTAGTAGCTCTGCAGATGGTGGATGACCTCTTGAGTAAGGCTGCACCTCTGCTGCTGGAACACTGTGCCCGGCTGGGGGTCATCAGCAAGGTGGGGACGTTGGCTGGTCCATCAGACCCACCCATAGAAGAGTACACCACTATTAAAGGAAAAGATGAACAGGTAATAGTAGAATATCAGTGCTGCAATAATTCTTGGTATTGTATCTTCTCTGGTTAACTGATGTTCATGTGGAATGCAGAAATTGCTGTTAAGTTCCTAATTCACTGAATGAGTGACAAAATATTTTCTTATATACCTTTTTAAATTGTAAAAAAAACTAATGAAACAAAAAAATGTTTGAAAGCTCTTTCTCTCACTAATTTGTGCTTCATTTGAAAGAAATAGTTGTAAAATATTATCAAAATAATACAGAGAGAGGCAATAATAATTGAAAGATGGCTATAATTTCTTATTGTCATAGATTTTAACTTCTTTCTTCAATGACCTGTTACATGTAGAAAAGGAAATCAGGATGAATTTGATAAAGATACATACTATTTTAGCTTAATGTTATTGCAATTGGTGCCTGTTTTTACTTTAATAGTATATTTATATATGAACTGGAAAAATTTTGTAGCAGGATGGTGATGACCCTGGAATGGAAGATGCAAAGGAGGTTGTCCCCGGCAAAGCCTACCACTGGCGGGACTGGTGTGTGGCACGGGGCCGAGACTGTCTGTACATTTGGAGTGATGCTGCTGCACTGGAGCTGTCCAACGGGTCCAACGGCTGGTTCCGCTTCATCCTGGATGGCAAACTGGCAACCATGTATTCTTCAGGCAGCCCAGAGGGGGGATCTGAAAGCACAGGTATTTCAGAGAGTTTTCAGTTAAATCATAAGTTCACCATATGATCATGTGCTCTATGATTGCATTTTCAGGAAAATACCCAATCAAACATCAGGGATTACCTGTAATTAACATAGCTAGCAGCAGTTCCTGTGTATTGTGTGTTAATGACTTATATTTCGTGCTTTTGGTTTTTATCGCATTACTCTTCATGTGTTTTTCAACATACAGAAAACCGCAGTGAATTCCTTGAAAAACTGCAAAGAGCAAAGTCTGCTGTGAGGCCTGGCAGTCCTAGTCAACCCGTCCTCTCGGCACCAGGACCAGCACGGCTAGTCATTGGAAACTGGTCACTTCAGTGCAAAAAGGTATTTATGATGAAATGAATGAAATATAAGAAGGGAACTCTTTCAGATATTGATCCATACTTTTATAATTGTGAAATATAAAAAGACTGATATTTTCAATGGTTCTTTAACATGATCATTATAAATCTCCTGAGTACAATAGAATGAAGTAATCTTAAGATATAAATAAAGGACAAAAATTGAGTTACTTCAATATTGTATTTTCAGTATGTAATAATCATGAGTAATAATAAAAAGAATTGGGTTAAGATCTACATCCATTGCCCATAAATTGCAGGAAGGTGAGCTCCACATCCACAATTCTGATGGGCAGCAGCAGGCAACCATTCTACGGGAAGATTTGCCTGGGTTCATTTTTGAGAGTAATCGCAACACCAAGCACTCCTTCACTGCTGAGACTTCCCTTGGTCCCGAGTTCCATGCAGGATGGACAGGCCGGCGAGGAAAGAGGTTCAGGTCAAAAGTTGAAGCCATGAAACAAAAGGTACTATAACACATGATTGTAGTTATTGGTATTTTTCACAAGATTGTAGTTATTGGCATTTTTACAGATCACAATAGAATTTTGATAATGTGTAGCTTAATATGGAGTATTAAAAAGACCATAGTGGATTAATGTGCAAACTAAAATTGAAATATGTATTGACAAAAAGAAGAGTGGGTATGAGCAGAACACATCATTTGTTGAACATGTTATAGGCAGACAATTAGAGTAATAAAGTGATACCCATTAAACATATAAAGATCATGATAAGTTTGTTTGAATGCTCTTGAAAAGTGAAAAGCTGACACCAACCAAAAGATAAGGGGTGCTGGTGATAATAATCCTTCTTTGCATGAAAGGAAAAAAGATATTGATACTAATTTATGTCAATCATTGAAATGTTATCTTTTTTGGTGCAAGTGATTAATACTTTTCTTTACATTTCATTTATTCTTTCTATTTCAGGTGAAGGGTTTAGCTCAAGACATATATGAAAAATATTTCAAGGCTGCACAGACACAACCCCGAGGAGTTGTTGCCAAGCTGGGTAACATTGTGGCCCAGATTGAGAGAGCATGCCAAAAACAGGTAATATATGAAGAACTGACAACTGTTTCTTTTCAGTATACCATGATTGTTGGAAACAAATTTATTACTCTGAATTATCTAGTAAATGATACTTTGGATTGGATAAGAATAATTCTTGTACTGTGTGATTTCCTACCATTATGAATTAGCCTACTGGCTTTTGTTGAAGAACACCATATACCCACAGACGAGTAACAAAGGTAGCAGCGAGTGGTCTGAAATCTTGCGCACCGCTGTGGAAGATTTGGTAACCATCTTGCATGAGGAGAGCACTGTGTCTGCCTATGAGCTGCACTCCTCAGGGTTGGTGCAAGCACTGCTCACTCTGCTCAGCCCAGACACCACCCACCACTTCCATGACGATAACAGACAGGTGTCTCAGCGGAGGGTCAATAAGATGATCAAGCAACGGCGTAATGTATTCAAAAGCTGCTTCATGGTAAGGATTTTTGTTTTGCTTTTGGTGCTGTAGCAGTATGCATGTTTGGAAGTCATCAGCTGAGACTCCTCTCTCTCTCTCTCTCTCTCTCTCTCTCTCTCTCTCTCTCTCTCTCTCTCTCTCTCTCTCTCTCTCTCTCTCTCTCTCTCGTCTCTCTCTCTCTCTCTCTCTCTCTCTCTCTCTCTCTCTCTCTCTCTCTCTCTCTCTCTCTCTCTCTCTCTCTCTCTCTCTCTCTCTCTCAAAGAAAAGCATTTGTTTTAATTTTAGAAATATGATAAACAAAATACTGTTTTTATTCTCCCTACAACAATATTTTGTGTAATTGTCAGGATAAAGTAGATGAAGAAACAGCCTCCACTAGCACATCTGTTACTCCTGGTACTCAGCTAGTTCGCAAGCTGGTCTCAGTGTTAGAGGGTGCTGAGAAGCTCCCACTCTACATATATGACATCCCCGGAGCAGGATCAGGTCTGCAGGTTCTCAGCCGACGTCTTCGTTTTCAACTGGAACGGGCCCCAGGGGAGAGTTCCCTTATTGATAGAAATGGAAGGACATTGAAGGTGAATATGATTGTAGTCTGTTGTGTAAACATGCTGGATTATTAATAAATTAAGATTAGTGAATGGCTTCCATCATACTTGAAATAATGCTTATTGGAAGTGAAGTGTTCTTTGTTTCAATATATAATTTCTTTATATCCATAAGATGTAGCTGCACTCTGTCAATTATTATGATGTGTTGTAATGCCTTGCCAGATGGAACCACTTGCCACAGTTGAACAGCTGGAGCGGTACCTCCTCAAGATGGTGGCCAAGCAGTGGTACGACTTTGACCGCTCTTCATTTGTCTTTGTAAGGAAGTTGAAAGAAGGACAAAAATTAACCTTCAAGAACAGCAGAGAATTTGATGAGAATGGAATCATCTATTGGATAGGGACAAATGCCAAGTAAGTTGTTAGAAATGTTTGTAGATAATGGTGTGACACCTTGCCCATGGTTTTGATATATTGCGTCTATCAAAATGATAATACATTTTTTTTATTTTCCTTCTTTTTCCCTGAACAGTTTACATCTTCTAATATGTTTCCCTTTTTGCAATTGGTTTTCCTGAGGAATGGTAATACCTTGTTTTTCATGAATTTGTTTGTTATAGTTTTTACTTTTCTAATTGTGTTGAGAAAATGATATTTGTATTTTAGGACTGCATATGAGTGGGTGAATCCAGCTTCTGTTGGACTAGTTGTGGTTACGTCTAGTGAGGGTCGCAACCTTCCCTATGGCCGCCTGGAAGACATTCTGAGCAGAGATGCTTCTGCCCTTAATTGTCACACTAATGATGACAAGCGGGCATGGTTTGCCATTGACCTTGGAATCTGGTTCCTCCCAACTGCATACACCCTTAGACATGCACGAGGCTATGGCAGATCAGCTCTTAGAAACTGGTTGTTCCAAGTAAGTGTAGAAACTATATTGTTCTTTTTTCATGTTAGATGGTAGTAAGATACAATTTGGATACTAGTTTATATCATGGCCATGCAAAAGACTTCATATTTCTGAACCAGTATAGAGCCAAAGCTTGGAAAATTGTGATAGTTTTATATATTGTAAATTTGAGATGCAAAGAGTGAGGTAAGTGTCATTAAAACCAAAAAGTTGTAAATAAAAATAAAACCCACAAAATCAATTTATTTCGATGTAGAAATGTGAAAACTTTTCTGTTAAATAATTTTCTTGGAGAGAGTTATGAATATCAGCAATACAAATGATTAGATTATTTGTTATCTTGAATGAAATTTGATGTAAAGAAAAATATCTCCATTTGAAACTTTATTAATTTGTTTTTTATTTGTATTTATTTACTTTTTTCTAATTAGGTATCAAAGGATGGTGTAAGCTGGACCACCTTGTACACCCATGTGGATGACTGTTCCCTCAATGAGCCAGGCAGCACCCATACATGGACCATCCAGCCTCTTCCTGAAGAAAAGGTGAGTTCTTTAACTCAGATTTGACATCTTCATTCAGTTCATTTATAGAAATAGTGTTCTTAATCAGCTAAGTATGGTAATGCATTAATGCTCAAACTTTCAGACTGGTTGGAGACATGTGCGCATCCAGCAGACTGGCAAGAATGCCTCTGGCCAGACCCACTACTTGTCATTGTCGGGCTTGGAGCTGTATGGCGTAGTCACTGGTGTCTGTGAAGATCTAGGCAGAGCAGCAAAAGAGGCAGAAGCAAACTTGAGAAGGCAGAGGCGTCTTGTGAAATCACAGGTGAGACGTTTCAGTTGAAATCTGGATCATTGTTTTATATTTGTAAGGTATTTGGAGCTCACAGTTGCTGGCTCACTTGAATAAAAATAAATTAAATCATCTATGAAAATATTATAGAAAAATGTGTCTCAAGCTATTTCAGGTTGTCCACTGCTAAGATTGTAAAATGAAGTCTGTATTTCAACATACTAATTGATGCATCTGTTAGGAGAGTGTGGAAGGAAGTTGGAAGCTGTTGCTGGTCATTCCAGGAAGCAGAAAACAAGCACAGCCATGTACAGCAGAAATATTTGCTAATCACCAGACTTTGGTGAACTTGTGTTTATGCTTCATTTCATATTTGTTTCTTTTCTAGGATTTGTTTTTATCATGCCTTTTTAAGGAAAATTTGATGTATTAAACCTTTCCCATCTTTTAGACTAAATTGATTTGAATTATTTTCTGTCTTTGTCAGTCTTGTTTCTTTCTCTTAAAAGTAATTTTGATTAGATGGTACAGAATGAGTTTCTTACAAACTGCCTTTTCTGGCAGATGGTAAAGTACATGGTGGTGGGGGCACGTGTGGTACGAGGCCTGGATTGGAAGTGGAGAGACCAAGATGGCAACCCTCCCAGCGAGGGCACAATTACTGGGGAGCTGCACAATGGTACTTATTTTGGTTTAATTAGATTAAAATTTTAAGCTACACAATGGTACCTCTCTTTGGTTTCATTAAGTCAAGAGTTTGTAAATAAGAATGAAGGAAGAAGATAAGTGAAATAGGACTTGCATTAGCTGCCCCTCAAATATTTTTAGTTGGTAAGTGTTTAAAGTATAATATGAATATTTCATAGTTCCATTTTTTTCCCTTTATCAATGCAACTAATTCTATTGCAGATTCATTGTTTAAGTGTACTTGTTAGGAATATAATTTCATATGTGCTAACCTTTTTCCTGGAGGCTGGATTGATGTGACATGGGACCACGGAGCCTCCAACAGCTACCGGATGGGAGCTGAAGGGAAGTATGACTTGAAATTAGCACCAGGGTATGATCCAGAGTCCCCTCAGGTAGCAAGTGTCACCAGCACAGGCACCAGCTCCACCAGCAACACAGCAGCCTCCTCTGCTCCACAGTCTTCAGTCACCACTATATCCACCACTGTCAGATCTACTAAGGTGAGCATGCCATTGTTATTGAATGATGAATTAGATGTTGAAGGCTCACCAGTTGTACAGTTAAGGAAGAGAGAGAGAGAGAGAGAGAGAGAGAGAGAGAGAGAGAGAGTGAGTGAGTGGGTGGGTGGGTGGGTGGGGGGGAGTAGTTCTTGTTGAAAAAAAACTTGGAGAATTTAAAGGTACATTAATAGATATTGGTAAATGTATTGCATTATGATCTCTGAATTATTGATCTAGTTAGGTAATACATGAATCTGAAATTGAATATGTATGTGACAAAGTGTGGCTTGTTCAGTGGATAATTATGAATTTTATTCTCATTTTCTCATTAAAAAGTTCTTGTTTAAGCAATGCTACTAATGATGGAGGTGGAATTTTTCAAGGTATGAATGTTGTACTCCAATATGAAGCAACAATATTACACTGAACCCTTAGTAAACCAACACTTTGTTGAGTCTGAATTGGGAATGATGATGATGTTTAAGTAGAGCCAAAAGGTCAAAACTTAGCATGACATTATTTAAACAAGGCTATAACAGTTACGGTATAAGAAGGTTTTTTGAAGAGAAATAGTCAGGATAGAGTTCTATTAATAACATCAAGGTACATGTCCACCCACAATGAGAATGCAACACTAATTTTAGTTAACATGTTCAGACCATTGCAGACACATGTAATTTTATCTTTATTATTATTATTATTATTATTATTATTATTATTATTATTATTATTATTATTATTATTATTCATATCCCTCTTTTTCTGCTTGGATTCCTTTCTTTTGACTGCTGCTTACTGAAATGACCATGGTATGCTTTTGAATTAAGGAAAGAAAATCTTTTGTTGACCTGTGTAACTCGCTTCTCAACAAAATTCCATTTGTGGTTTTAGTGTTGTTGTGAATCAGTCTATATTCTATAAAGGTTTAGTTAGGAAATAGCACTGTTGTAGCTGTGAAATTTTGGCTGTTTTATTTGTTTATTTATTATTTATTAATTTATTCATTTATTGATGTTGACTAGTGGGATTTCATTCCTGCTAACAATACTTTTGTTTCTCTTTCCTTTCACAAACTATGACAGTCATCCTTATAGTTAGCAAAGTCAAGAGTAAGTGAAAAGTCTAGTTAAAGCAGAAAGATATCAGGTTGTAATGAAATAACAGGTAAGATGCTAGTGAGCCACATGGGAAGTTGATGTGCCACTGGACAGCCCTTGTTATTGTTAACTTTCCATTTATGTATTTCATTTTAGAAAACTAACCTATTGGCCCTCAAGCCAGAATTAGTCTTATCTGAAATTCTCAAAATTATTTTGGTTGTTTAAATCATTTATACAGTAAAATCATGGAGATGTACTGATTTTCGGGTTCATTTTAGCCCATTTTGCTCCATTTCAGTGTTTACCCCAGCTGCACGTGGCTGGTCAACTGACTAATGCAGAAAGTGAGAGACTGCTGAGACAAGGGCGTGGCCCACCAACTTGCTATCGGACAAACCTTCAGTATTGTGGACTATTGTCTGATGTATCAAGGGTCAGTCTGAGAGTTTTTTGGCATGTAAAAGGAAATGACATTCTCTTGTAATTTTAAAACACAAAGGCATTCTTTCATCAGTTCATTTTGGTTTTGCTGAGAGAGAGAATTATAAATTCCTGTTTTACAATTGGTATTTTCAGGAATTTAGGTGGAAGAGAGCCCTTGACATGCCAAATTATTTGGGATTCAGTGTAATTATTGTGTTTTCAACATAGTATAAGGCAACTTTAGTAGTTTCCAAAATATTGTGTATCACATGTTAAATCATTTGAATATGTATCATGTAGGTTGTGAGCACAGATGTGACACAGGGAACCAGCGTGCTGACCAGCCGTAAGTGCAGCTCCACACCCTCACTACCTCAAGCTACAACAGAAATTCACAAACACTCAGTTGCAGCCTCAGAACAAGCAGCATCAGATGATAATCTTACTGCCAAAGTAAGTTACTTGTAATGATTTGGAGATTTTTATCAAGTGTATATTATTTATCTGAATTTCCAATTAGTTGAACATTTTCCTTTTTTATCTTGTTTGTCCATGGGGACACTTTTGGGTCCAGGAAATTTGATCCTCCAACTGGGTGTTTGATGTACTTAATACATGTTGGTGTCAACATAGGCTGTGGGATTGTCTCCAGCACTTGAATGTTTTGCATCTATGATTTCTTTTTTTATGTTTACAGGCTGCTGAGACTGTAGCTGAAAATGTATTGAGTGTGGCCAGCGCCGAGGCTCTGCTGAGTGTTGAGAGCAGTGGGCGAGACAAGGGGTCTGAGTTAGCATCTCTAGTACAATCCCTCAGCCTAAATGAACGTGATCTCACTACAGATTTCTCCGATGCTATGTCCTCCTTGGAGTCTGTGCTCAATACCTCTGAAATCAAATCTGGTACGGGTGATATGAGTGAGGCTTTGACTGTGATGGAGGTGGGATTGCATCCTGTGGCAGACACCAAATCAGGGTCTATGGGCCAAGTTGGGAATGTTCCAGCTGTGACAGTAAATGAAGAAAAGTTTGGTGATATCAGCAGTATAGGGATAAGTGGCAGTGTGAGCAGCAGCAGCAGTATTGGGGGCCTGACAAGCAGCAGCAGGAAGCGTTGTGGGGGTGTAGTGATGGGTGAGGGTAAAAGGGACTGCACTGGCCGCTCCACCATGTCCTCACAGCCCATGAGTGTTAGTGTGCCCAACCTGACCAGTGCTGACTCTGAGCCATTGACACACAGTCTACTGGAGACCTTTGCTCAGGTGGCCAGGAGACGGGGGGGGTCAGCTACCATGCCCACGGCCTCTGGAGTGTGTGGTACAGGGGGGATGGCTCCCCATGCTCCTAATGTGCCTGCTAGTGTCAGTAATGTACGCACAGGGCTGGGTCAACTGATTGGTGGGCCACCCCCAAGCCTGGCCCACCCAGTGTTCTCGCCCTCCACCCACTCCATGTCCAGTCTGGTCCGTCTGGCCCTCTCCTCACACTTCCACCTTCCAGGTTAGCTCGAGTGTACACTTCTCCAACATCCTGGGACTCAGAGTGGGAACAGTTAAGCTTGGTAATGCTCTTAATTTGCATTTTGAGGATTACCAAGAAATACTGTATAGGATTTGAGTATTAAAGTAGTATGCTTCTATTGAAATAGCTAGAGGAAATACTACTCTGTTACTCATTCCTCACATCTAGGAATACCGTGGCACAGAAGAATGTTAGTATTTCATGTGTCTCATCATATATCATCACTCCTACAAAATATTGACTTTTAATCATGTTTTGTAGGATAGTTAATGATATTTTTAATGGTACACAGAAATATGGCATCAAAATGAAAGACACACATCCTAACCTTTTGCAGCACTTAACCTTAATGAATTATAAAGATTTATAAAACACTGCATACTTGTGCAATTTAACAATAATTTCTTAATTCACCAATATGGTTCAGTGTTTGGCTTAAGGTTGAGGTAACAAGGATCTCTGTAGCCAATCCATCTGCTGGGTTATGCTAATGCTTATTTGCTTCTACCTCCTGATACATTTTCCATATGAAAGGACACATCAGGTGGGTTTTTGCCAATGCTGCATACCTTTTTTCTTTTTGAATGGTGGAATGCTGCCAATTTTATATTAATGAAATCTTGTGACAGTTTCAAGACATTTGTCATCGCATCACTACATTGAAGTATGGATGAGCAATGGGCTGTACGTTTATTTCATTGATTCTTTTCATTTACATGTATGTCATTGCTTCATATATGATGAAGCTCTATAATGTGTCTTGAACTTTACCAGTTGGACCTCAGCCTTGTGATCATCTTGCATATGTTCTGTTTTAAAATTAAGGGTTAAACAAAAAGATATGTTAAATCATATGCATGATAACTTTGAATAGGAAAAATAAAGCTTTCTTTTTCATCTCCAGGTGCTACTAGGTGGTCACATGCACATGCTTGCACATAAACACACTCACACTCACACCCACACTCAGAATAGAATGGGAGGATGGGTTAATACTTCCGACAAAGGAAAAATGAATTAGATATATACTACTATTAGAGATATACTACATGTGCATCATGTAGCCATGAGCATTCAGCATCCTGGCATGAATTGTTAGAGTTTCATGTCATGGTGCTCCATATTATCAGTATGTTGGGAGTCTGAGGCATTCAGATTTAAAAGCAGTTTGATGAAATGAAGACATGACCCCCCCCCCCCCCCCCTCTCTCTCTCTCTCTCTCTCTCTCTCCCTCTCTCTCTCTCTCTCTCTCTCTCTTGGGTCCAATAGATCATCTCAGTGGAAGGCTAATTGATAATGAAAACAAAAACATGGTGAAATAACAAATGTGGACCTGCCACCTGTCCTTAGACTTGACATCAGTTTATGGATTTCCATCTTTTGCCATTTCTATGTAGGAGAATAATGGGACATTGTGACACACACACGCAGCACACACACACACACACACACACACACACACACACACACACACACATGCATACACTTATTTGCATGTCCCACATAAGATGCATCAAGGTTATGTTGCACGTATATGTTGGATTTGGGGTATTTGGAAAACCTTGAAACCTGAAAATTGGTTATTACATATGTACATATATTGTTTTAGTTGTTGCACTGCATTGCCCAGTCATGTGTTAACACTAAATCCTATTCATGATATTATCCAACCTATCCCTTGGGAAGAAGATTGATTTCCCCGAGTACTAATTGTTCAGATAATTGATTGTTTGCTGGTAAATTACTGACTCGTGATACTTTCATAATCATAATGGTAGTGATCAAATTAAACATGACTTTGTGATTTGGTTACCTGCTTTTGGAAAAGCAAACAGATGGCGGGCGCACCAATAGGTGAAAGAATATCCATCACACCTACCTACATTTTTTTGTGGAATTGCATTTATGGAATATACCATTATTAATTAGTGGTCATTGAAGAGTATAGGACTGAGTCTGTTCTTTAACAAGGTTGAGAATGAAGGGATGAAGAATTAGTACAAGTGAACTGTAGATCAAATTATATGAGATTATAGATGTGTATGTAGTTGGCAAGTTCAGGAAAGTAACTTTTGTTAATACTTGTCAAAGACAAACTAAAAGAGAGTAATAAGAGGAAGTTATTTAGGGGTTGAAGAATCAGATTTTGAGATTAGTTCTGATCACTTTCTTCAACAAAGACGAAGAGTGATTAGATCAGGATCATATATAACCACTTCAAAGAATTGGACAAGCCTACAATAATCAGATTTTATTACATTTTTGTTGTCATGAAGTTGTGAAGCATTCAACATATGAAGAATAGCTATCAAATAGTTAGAAAAAAATTTTTGTTGTGGGTTACTCTCTATTTTTTTTACTTAATTTACACCCAATTGCAAAAAAGAGAAAATGAACATGCAAGATAGATTATTTCTCAACATAGAATTCAGAGTACACAGGAAATATATAAAAAAAGTTAATTGCAAAATAGACATGAGCCAGTTACATGGCCAGAAATTTACTGCATGCTTGAAGCTGGAACTGCGTTTGACATTGTATTACTAAGAAATGGTCACCTGAATGGTAGATGTAGCACACTGCTTTGACTAACACTCTTGCTGTCCTCACCTGTAATGGACGGTGTTCTGACAGTATGTTGTGGTGGTGGGCGTAGCGACTTATCGCAAACAAGTCTTGCAGGCATTCTGTTATTCATCTTGAAGAGTTCTTTTTTTGGCAAATGAGTCTTTCATTCATTTTTTTCTTTTCTCTCATTGCCTTTTCACAAAGAAAGTACTTTGTTTTAATAGATTTTTGGGTTTAGTGACCACACATTAGCACTTTTTTCTGTTGTGGCTTACAAGACTTGAGGGGTAAGTACAATATTGCCTGTGGTCATAATCTAACCAACAACAGACTGGGACTTTTCTTTCCTTTTTTTTCTTTTTTTTCTTTTTTTTATATGCATATTCCATTTTGACTAAGTAACGTTCATCACACACACACAGCAGAGGCCATAAAATACCTCAGTTTTGCTTGGGCAAACATAGTGACATGAATACAGGCCTCCTTAAAAGACATGACAAATAATATAGTGCGTTGAATAATACATTGGTCACTACGGGCCACTACCACTCATGCTGTGAAGGTTGGTGATAAATGAGTCGTGTTACCTTAGATGATCCTAGCATACTCTGTAGTGCTAGGAAACAATTCACTTGTAGCTGTTAATGGTTTACAGCAAAACTAGTATTCTGAACAAAGTCAGAGAAGAATATTTTCTGTTTTGAATGTTTTAAAGACTTTTATAAATAGTAATTCACAGAATTTCAAGAAGCATGCTTAACCAACACAGTTCCAAGGCAGAATAAGAGTATTTAAACACTTAGCACAGCTCATAGCATAGTTTCCTCATTGTGACGTGAAGTTTAAGGAAATTTTTTTTTCATTTAGCACTCATAAGATAAAGCTTAATTCTATTGATTTATTTAGATACGTATTTGTTTCTGTATATATATATATATATATATATATATATATATATATATATATATATATATATATATATATATATATATATATATATTTTTTTTTTTTTTTTTTAGGGTATAATCTACTTAATCTATAAATTTTTTGTAGGGGGAGCAAAGGAAAGGGTAACCTTTTTCTTATGGGGAAGCAGGTAGAAGGTACTATTGAAAGATGATGTAGGATGCTGTCAGGACAGAGGCTGTGGCATTATTGTACATGAAAACTCATGTTTTTAACTAGGAAGTTGTAACTTACCAAATCATTAGGTAACTATTTGATTGTAGGTATTTATTTCTGGTTCCTTTTCCAGACTCTTCTACTTCTGTTGCATTGAATTGATGTGAAAGGAATTGATTTTGAGGTGTATTGTAGGTTATGAGTTATATTACTTTTTCTTCTTTCTTTCCTTTCTTAATATATAAACGTACATTCAACGTTTTTTTGTGTAAGATACTATTTTCAATTTTCAGGTTGCAATTCCTTTGCATTTTAGCTTTCTAAGTATTTTTATCAGTTCTGTTGAAGGGTATTACTGAGTATCTTGGTTTTCATGTTTACAGTATATGTTTCTCTCCTATAACCCTTCCCCCCCCCCCATTTCTCTCTCTCTCTCTCTCTCTCTCTCTCTCTCTCTCTCTCTCTCTCTCTCTCTCTCTCTCTCTCTCTCTCTCTCTCTCTCTCTCTCTCTCTCTCATATAAACCAGATTCCAACCTACTCTATTTTATCAGTTGCTTGTGATTACATAATTCAGTTTTCCAGTTGTATACAATTAGTACCATATGCAGCTACTTTAGACGCCACTGATTTGTGCTGCCCCAATTTTGTTTATATGTATATATTTTTCATTTGCTTTTCACTTGAAAATTGAAAATGTCACACAACTTCTCAATGACTGACATTAATCTGGACACTTGTAGCTCGGTTGAAGGGTGTCAAGTAACTAGAGCTAGATAATTGGATTCTCTCATCTAAAAGAAAAGTCTGTGACAGAATAAACAATAGGTTAATGATGATGTGAGGAACATGAGACTTGATCAGAGGTAACAAAGGTTTCCATATTTTCATTAGTTTTCCTGGTGAATAGGTGAATGAATATGATGGAAATACAACATAATTAAATGGAATAGTGAAATGTAGTTTTTGGCATGGAAGTAACTGTTACCAATGGATAGATGGTTATCAGTAACTTACTACTCATTAGAAAGTGACGAGTAAGAGTAGAATTTTACTCTTTCTATATAGATGCTTTTTTTCTGATTACAATTAAGAATATTTGATCCAAATTCCACGATCTGAAAGTTCTTAATGGCGTCATGACATGTCACAATTAGAAAATTCCAATGTAAGTTGGTAAAGTTTACACAATAAAGAAAAAAAGTGGGGAGCAGATGAATTGTAAGCATGACAGCGTGGCCATAGACCAGAGCTCCGATGCTCGATTTACTGCCATGGAAGGTATCAAAAAGTGGCAAATAATTATCCCTGCCAACTCTATTAAGCATAGTGGGAGGAGAAGTCTCCCACACTCCCCTCTTTTCAACATTCATATTTAGTACTTCTTATATTGTAATTGATCCTGGGAAGCTTAGCAATGAAAAAGAATGTTTTGTGATGGCATTTCTTTGAGAGGGATTCAGTAATTGTCAGACTGAAAGGAAGATTTGAAGATGAGATGGAGCTGTCACACACTGGATAAAGAAGACTGCACTAGTGCTTGAACAAATGTCCCACACTTTTGCCTTACTTCTCATAAGTCTCTTCTAACCAAGAGAAAGAAGACACATCTCTGTTTTAATATGGTGTACATCATATCAACTTCCTACTCCTGTATATATTTTAATTTGTTTATTATTTATTTATTTTTTGGCCCAGAGTCTTTCTCTTGTTAGTCATGTCCTTTCTCAGTACCAGTGCAGTCTTTGCCACCCATGTCAGAGCGGTCTCTGATTTTCATGTCTTCTTTCCAGTCTCAGAATTAGCAAACCATTCTCAAATGCCATCTAAACACTGTTCCCTTTGCTGTTAAGCTTGATAGGACACCTTATAGCAGGACAATGAAATATGAGGATGAAATGAGAAAGTATAGTATTGGTGGCAAGAGCAAAACAGGCAGGGTAGCACAAGAGAGACCACTCCCCCATGCTGTGTCTGACTAGAAGCTCTAGATCAGGGATTCTCAAAGTGTGGATATTGATCCCTGAGGGATTGATGAGATCTTCCAAGGGGTCAGTGAATATCTTTTGTTGGGTCAAAGAGGCCATTAATGCCTCTGGTTTGAAATAATTTGTGAAAATTTGATCTTAAAAGGTATATAAATTTCTTCAGTTCAGACAATAATAGTTTTTTTGGTAAATTTTCTGAAATTTCAGCAGTGCTAGTAACACTATCTTTAATCAAGCCCTTCTTTATCATTTTAATGTGTGTTAACTTTGTATCACAATATATGTCAACTACTACTACTACTACTACTACTACTACTACTACTACTACTACTACTACTACTACTACTACTACTACTACTACTACTACTACTACTATTACTACTACTACTACTACTACTACTACTACTACTACTACTAAACCCAGTAATGATATTGGTATGCCAGGGGTTGATAAAAAAGAAAAAAGAAACCTCAGTGGAGGTTGATAAGCTAAAGTTTGAGAACCACTGCTTTGGATTCTCACTCTTAAGTTATTAAGAACTGAGCATGGCATTTTGAGGATATGCGAGTTACCATGAGAGACAATTTGCCACTGTTTGATACCTCCCATGGCTGTGAATCAAGCATCCAAACTTTGCTATGTGGATGCCCTCCATAGTTGGACTTTGTCAATATATTTGCAGTCATAGTAAAATTACATTCATGGTATAGGTATAAGCTATATTCTGAAATATGAATGGATATTGTGTTTTAGATTTGGCTCCCATTCCCAAGTTGCTCTATTTTACAATTCCAGATGAAAATATTTTGGAAATTAAAAAGTCAAGTCCCTGATTTTTTTGAATGATGGATTCTCAACTATAATAACTTTCTTATTTAATGATCACTATGCTGGAGAGATATATGGCATCACTTCATTCAGTGCCATTGATCTCTTGCAATTCTCATTTCATTATTTTTGATTCTCATATTCATTAGAAAAAGAAAATTGGCAGTATATATCTGATGGGTAGTAAGAAGTAATGATTTGTGCATATTTTGTATCTGCTTCTGATTTTGAAGTTTTGATTGTGTGTATGTGTGTGTTTGTGTGTGTGTGTGTGTGTGTGTGTGTGTGTGTGTGTGTGTATTTACCTAGTTGTGACATACGGGAGGGGAGCTAAGCTCGTACTGTCCCATCTCCATAACTATATTTATCCAACTTTTCCTTAAAAACGTGAATATTTCTGGCACACACCACCTCCTCTTCCAGACCATTCCATGCCTCAATGCTTCTGTGTGGGAAACTATACTTTTTTATGTCTCCTGCAGGTAGCTGCTTTTAATTTTATTCCATGAGCTCTTGTTTCCCTCAAGTTCAGTTCATATGTCTCCTCTATCTATATTTTCCATTCCATTCAGCAATCTGAAGAGTGTAATCATGTCTCCTCTTTCTCTTCTCTTTTCCAATGTTGTGAGCTCCATCCTAGTTAGTCTTGTGTATGTGTGTGTGTTTGTGTGTGTGTGTGTGTGTGTGTGTGTGTTTTAAGGGGAGGTTAGAGATATGTGTAAAGTGTCTTGAATCATTGATGATTAGAGTGAATATTGTAGTTGCTTCAATCTAAGGTGTAGCTGTTATATTTGGTGTGCAGGGCCAGGTCCATTGAGTACAGCCCAGAGCTACCCAACCCTCACCTCAGGCACCACCTCCACCACTTCCACCACAGCTACAGGAGTTGCTGCCACCTCCACCCCAAATCAGCCCTCTACCAACCTCTCCTCCTTCCCTCATGGCCTCACTATGAGTCTCACCTCTACATCAAGTGACTCGGAGCAAGTGAGCCTTGAGGTGAGTTACAAAACAAGATTTATTAATCAGTCTTTTCCACATTATTGGTAGATTTTTTTTGGTGTTGCTGATTCAGTTTTATATTTGAAGTGATGGAAAGCAACAAGTTGTGATGATATAGCAGCAAGCCTGCTTTGATAGGTGTTATCTGTTTTCTTGTGCCAAGACAATATTACGTAACCTTCAAAGATAACAATGTAATGTGTGCAGTACCTTTCAAGAGAGAAAAATATTTTTTGTATATGATTGAAAAAAACAAGAAAACCAGTGCCTGATATTGCTACTACTCCATAATTTCACATCTGCAGTTTTTCAATATATACATAGAGTACAAAGTCATGGTGATTCACAGGATTTCCTGGAGAGTTGTCGGGCAAGCACTTTACTGGCTGAGTTGACTGATGATGAGCTTCCTGATCCAGATGAAGATGAAAATGATGATGATGATAATGATGAAGATGATGAAGATTATGAGGAGGAGGAGGAATGTTATGAAGTAACAGTAAGGATGCTCTTGATTATCACAATGAATGTACTTTCTTTACTTTTGACTTGCTATGTCGTGATAAATTGAAAGGATTTCTATCATATGACATTGTTGGATCTTTACTCCTAAACTAAGCAAGAAGATCCTGTCCCACTTCAGCCATGGCATTTCACTTTAGATTTATCTTCTTACATCAGTGTGTATGTAGTTATTACTGTGTAACTATGGAATTCTTTATATCTATCATCTATATACAGCAGGTCCGAAATGGGAAGAGGAGAGGCTGGGATGACGACTTTGTTATAAAGCGGCAATTCCCAGCACTGATTCCTGCATTTGACCCTCGACCAGGCCGCACTAATGTTAACCAAACTCAAGGTAGATCAATTAACATCATGTGTGATCAGACCAGTGATTTCAGCATTCTGTATCATGAAAGAGAGCTGATATAATGTTTCCAGAGAAACAAAAAACATACTTTTGTAAAGCATCTATTATTGCATCTTGTAGGGTACATAATGAGTTTTAGTCTAATGCTCATTAAATGTTTGATAAACAATCATGGAGAAAAGTTTGAAATACACTATAGTGATTTTCTATTTTGTAAACTTACATATTATTTATACCTTTGGATAACTGAAATATGATATTTGTTGGGTAGATCTGGAGATTCCAGCACCAGGAAGTGAAGACCAGTTGTGCGACACACCCAGCGAAGTGGTGAGTGGGCCGCGCCTCACTCTCACGCTCCGTGGTCCCAACTTGCCTGGCATCCCAGATGTAGATGTTCCAATAACCGATAAGAACTCCACTATCTTCACTGCCGTCCAGACCTTAGTCCATACTGCAAACTTTCCCTCCCGACAAGAGAGACTCCGGCGTATTTGGGAACCAACCTATACGTGAGTTTTGTTGGAATGCTAATCGATACAAACTGACTGTGCTGTATTTTGCAGATAGATCAGTCAGTGAAAGGTTAGCTATTTTAATGAAAGTATGTAATATATTTATGTTTGTCTACATTACTTATATCGTGCTTTTTATGTTGTATTATATTATCACAGCCCAAGCACATGATAATGGTTCTAAATTAGAGAGAGAGAGAGAGAGTACATGCTCACATATTTAGAAAAACAGAATTGCTGTCCTGTTGAAGCGAAGCCTCATCTCAGCTTTTCTACTTGTCTTTTTGCAGTGTTTTCTATTATTTTTAGGGTATATTGGATGGATTCTCTCTCTCTCTCTCTCTCTCTCTCTCTCTCTCTCTCTCTCTCTCTCTCTCTCTCTCTCTCTCTCTCTCTCCAGAGTTTTCTTTTATCTTAGAGGTATTTTTGTACATAGAATTTACAAACCTTCACTTCCTATCATATTATTCTATCTATATTCATTCATGAAAACTTCTATTGATTACTGCATTAAAATTTTAAATATTTTTAGCTTGATATATGGAGAAGCTCGAGAAGATGATGGTAGTGAAGGGGAATCTCCGGGAGTACAGCTTCTCAACAGGCGCAATTCGCGGACCAACATCTTAACTGAAGCTCGTGGTGGCCCTGCCCAGGGCCCAGCCATATTTGCCACTGGTCATCCCTCAGTAGAGGATGTGCTGCAGCTGCTCCGGCAACTGTATATCTTGGCACATGAGGATAAAGCACTGCAAGGTAATATCTAATGTAATATCTAGTGTCCTTTTTTCCATTAAGACCATCTACCTGAACCTCCAGTAATCTGACATCAAACACAATGTTAATCTAGTGACTGACACTAACTCAATGTACACTAGTAATGCAAAGGATATTAGATCAGCGATTTAAGTCTTGGAAATCTTGTGAACCCCTGGGGGTTTGCAAACTCTAGGCTTTTAACTAAACACAGTAAAAGTAAGTAAACTCTAAATGTTCTTTATACTTTGCATTTTGTAATGAGTGACATTTGTTTGGTTTCAGACAAATCAGTTCAGGCTGTGGATGCATTTGGTGTTCGTAGAGAAGAATTTGAATCAAAGAAGATCGGAAATAAACTTGTCCAGCAGGTTTGTATACATTCTTGTAATTCTGCTAAGTGTCAACTCAAAGCATTGAAGGAAGGCCAGTGGAAAATTCCTTACTGAATGATGTTAGAGAAAAGTAACGTTTGTCATCTTGTTAAACAGGTTGGTGAAGCTGTGGTGCTGGCTTGTGGTGCACTGCCTTCCTGGTGTGAAGACCTCACTTATGCCACACCCATGCTCTTCCCATTCGACACCAGACATCTTTACTTCAACTGTACAGCATTTGGTCCTGAAAGGTAAAATAGCTAACATGTGGAGAAATTTTTATTAAATGTTGTATTTATACAAGTGGACTTGATCATGTTCTAAACATAGTGAAATGACCATAAATCCCTGAATATCTTAGCTCATACATATTTAAGTACAAACAGTAAGCTGTGGGCTATATGTATAAAATATTACATACATTTGGAAAAGTACTAAGGCTAAGCTACTTATACATGAAACCTGTTTTTTTTAAAGTAGGGTGTGATATTTGTTTCAGGTCACTAGTGTGGTTGCAAAGCCAGCGGGATGCCAGTGTGGAGCGCCGTGGGGGGCTGAGGCGGGATGATCCTCATGAGTACCGTGTTGGTCGCCTTAAACATGAGCGAGTGACTGTTCCCCGTGGCCCAGACCTCCTCCAGTGGGCACAACAGGTAGGTTATTCAGGCTTCTGAGTTTTTTTACCTATTCAATTGAACTTTATCTAAGATGTATGTACATTATATAAATTTCTCCAGTTTCTAAGTCAGGAACTTAATATACATGTGTACTTCTTGGCTATTATGAAATTTTAGGGATTCCAAAGGAGTCACAAAATATAGTATGTTCAAACACACACACACACACACACATTTCTTATGGGAGTGAAAGCTGAAGTAGACATTCCCTTGGGGTTGTTAAGTCAGCTGTGTAAACACTGATTTCTTATCTCTAATGGCTCAGACAATTCACCAAAAGAAGATGTAAGAATTATCAGGAATACTTAAGCTAGTGTGTAAGCCTAGTGGCTTAGAATTACTCAATCAAAAGGAAAAAAAAATGTCTACCAGTGTATTCAGAAGAGAACATAAAGATCAAATCAAATATCCTGAGAGTATTTGATTTATCTGATATCTGGCTTATTTGGGTCTGACTTGAGTGGGGGTTACTGAAATGAACTCACCTCTACTTGCAATGTACCAATATCTTTTATTTATCCAATGCTAGACCACTACAAGTGATGCTTTGTTTCCAGGTGATGAGGGTGCATGCCAGTCGCAAGTCCATACTTGAAGTAGAGTTCCGGGAAGAGGAAGGGACTGGCCTGGGTCCTACCTTAGAGTTTTATGCTCTTGTAGCTGGAGAACTGCAGAGAGCAGATTTAGCCATGTGGATCTGTGATGACCAGACAGCTGACCCTATAACACCCCCAGCTCTGGATGGAGGGAGTGGCACTGTAGATCTCCAAAAGAGACCACCAGGCTATTACATTCTTCGACAGGGAGGCCTCTTCCCTTCCCCGCTTCCACAGGATAGCACTATTTGTGATAAAGTTGTTGAGTTGTTCCACTTCCTAGGGATCTTTTTAGCCAAAACTTTACAGGATAACAGACTTGTTGACCTGCCACTGTCTCGACCTTTCCTCAAGCTCATGTGTCATGGTGAGTTTGCAAATGTGAAGGATCGAGGCTTAGCTGGCAGCTCAATTAAGCCGAGAGGAGGGTTCTCTTCATTACCAATGGAGGAAGACCTCATGACCTCCTCCATAATTAGTGAAGAGAGCGAGAAGGAACTGGAGTTGGATCCTCCCAAGTATCGCATCACAGACACCCAACCTTGGTAAGCAGGATATCTCTGATTCTTGGGTATTTGATTTGAATGTATTAATCTATCTACTTATATACTTGGATAAAATTTCCTTATTAATAGAGATGTCCCAGATCAAACCTCGTCTCTATGGAATTAAAAAACAGAGGAAGGGATTATCATTTTCCTTGGCGCTGCATCTCTTATTCACCTTATATGTTGTTTAGGCAGATGGTAGTGCTCCTCTCCTTCAACCATGCCACAGTGTGTTTGATGATGTCATTAACCTGCCACTCGAGGAAACAAATTGAAATATTAATATGAATGATATTCAAATTACAGTGAAGATAATTCTTATTTTTTAATAATGTTAGGATGGCTGCAGTTAATGAAATGCTATTAATATTGTTTTTGCAGGAAATGAGAAGTGTAGAATCTTCCAAAATGATGATTTGAGATTGTTCATTAGTAGTGTATTGATGAATGTTCACTGTATGTCATTGTTTTTCATATTTTCAAAATTAATACATTGTTGCCAATTGAGACATAGTAAAAAGTTCTTAGTAAGTAACCTGATGATTGATTTACTTGTGGAGAACATTTTTATTGCTAGAAAAATGTTGATTTTTTTTTAATCCTCTATTGACTCTAAAGGAATTCTTTCATCCATAGGTTCAGTGGATTGCTGACACTGGAAGATCTCTATGAAATTGACACTGTTAGAGGAGGATTCCTGCAACAGCTCAAGGCTCTTGTAGCCTTAAAGCAACAGATTCTCAATGACACCATTCTCTCAGAAGATGACCGTCGCCTTCAGCTCCTCAACCTGACCCTTCCATCAGGTGGCCAGGGTGCTGAGCTACCAGCAATCAGACTGGAGGATTTGTGTCTGACTATGCAATATGCTGCTCCTTCCAAGCATGCTGGCTACAGTGCAGTGGAGTTGCGATCAGGAGGAGCAGACCAAGAAGTCACTCTAGCTAATGTGGAGGACTATATAGATCTCACCCTGAACTGGGCCTTAGAAGCTGGTATAAGACGACAAATGGAGGCTTTTCGTGCAGGTTTCTCTCAGGTGTTCCCCTTGAAAAAATTGGGTGCCTTTAGCCCAGATGAACTGAGACTCATGCTTTGTGGTGATCAGGCTCCGGTATGGAGTCGTGAAGACATCCTGGCTTATACAGAACCCAAGCTGGGATACACCAGAGACTCACCAGGGTTCTTAAGACTTGTCAATATTTTGGTTGGCCTTACAGCTGAAGAACGCAAGGCTTTTCTGCAGTTCACCACAGGCTGCTCTTCCTTACCCCCAGGTGGCCTTGCTAACCTCCATCCCCGTCTCACTGTGGTGCGCAAGGTAAGCTTGATATTTGTTTTTTCTTTTGGAAAAAAATATACAGGAAGTCCTTCATTTGCACGATAGATGCGGTCCAGAAGGGATTGTGCATAGTAAATTTAAGGATGATCACCCCCCAGTACTGGAGTAAACTGTATAGACACTATGTTAAAGGATGGGAGATGTAGGAAATTGTGTTAATTTCAGGAATCTGTGTAATAAGAGGAAATGACCCTATTTTTTGACACTGCTATTTTGAATTCGTGCAATCCAAAGTTGTGCATATCAAGGTCTCCCTGTATGATGATTAATAATTTACAGAAAGGTATTTAATTGGCTATGTATTCATTGGAAATAGTATTGTTTTTTTATCCAAGGACATCATCCCATTTTATTTATGATATTGGTAATAATTTGTTTTTATTTTTTCATTTATTCCATTTTATTTATTTATTTATTTACTTACTTTTTCCATTATGTATTTAGAATTGTTTTGCATTGTATCATCTTGAAAGGCATCATCATTGTGTTGAGCAGTCCTAGTTATGGAATAATTGTTCTTAAAGCAGAAAAATTATATATTACATGTCTGTGCAATTATCAAGCCATTGAATTTTATGCACTTCAGTTATGTACACACAACCCTACGTGTTTGTGGAAGAAAACTATAATTGTAAGGTGATATAGGAAGGATAACTTTACTACCTTGCATCAACTTGAAGTTTTACCTACAAAATACACACTCATGTCATTCTCTTTGTTGGTTTCAGGTGGATGCTGGAGATGGCTCATACCCATCGGTCAACACTTGTGTCCATTATCTTAAATTGCCAGATTACTCCTCAGAAAAAATAATGAAGGAGAGGCTTCTTGCAGCAACACGGGAGAAGGGCTTCCATCTTAATTAGTGAGTGTAACAGTGTGTATGATAGGATCAGATAAACAAAACAGTCACTGAAATTGTAAAAATGTGATTCTTAAATCTTATTCATATACATTTTATCAAAAAAGTATATATATAAATATATATATTATATTCTCTATCATAGACAACTGGATTTAAGTTATAATTATTGGAGGATTGTAATCAGAATGCAAGTAAGATACTGTGAGTCAAGTATTTGGGAAGAGTATGTTACACTATGTGTAATGATCACATTATTATTCTCTTAACTCGAAGGAAAACCAATCCTTCAAAAAGGTCCAAGTGCAAATTATATTCCTGGTATAAGATTCGAGGAGTCCATTATATCAAAATATAATTTGAAAACAGTACAGAATACAGTGTTGTCTTAAGAGAATTTTAAGTATAATTCAGGAAGTGTCCTTTATCTATAGCTTTGCATTTTTAAAGCCTATTAGTGAGGATGGGAAAAATTGTGTTTACTTTTCTAACTGATTGATTCAGAGAACTCTATTGTCTAAATTGTAGTACTATATATATTGCTAAGTTTCTGTGTGTGCGTGTGTGTGTGTATATATATATATATATATATATATATATATATATATATATATATATATATATATATATATATATATATATATATATATATATATATATGGAACATTGAGTCAGTAACTTAGATAAAACAGGATATTTTTGGGCCAAGAAGCTGTTGGTACCTATATGAATTATATGACTATCAGGAAGCTGATTTTTTCCTAATGAGCTGGTGTATGAAGTGTGTAAAGAAAATCATATTTCCCCATTATTTTCCCCCAATTTTGTTTTGTCTTGACATGTAGTCATCATGTGTAGGCTCACCATGGCCAGTTGTTTTATGTTGTCACTATTAGCTTATGTCTTTCTGTGATACTGGTGTGAAGGCATTGCATAGACAGCAACTTGTACATACTGTAATAAATAAAACACAAGCATGCCACTGTTAGTCATGTTGATGTAATCAATAAACATTCAGGATTTGAAGAGAAGTTTTACCTTTTTTTATGCAACATGGGAAGAACTGGCCAAGGGCAACAAATACTATCAAACAGAAAGATTCCCTTAGATGCCAGTTCACAAACAGGGCTGAGAGAGTTAGCCGAATGAAATGGATAAAGGTCTTGAAATCTCCCTCTTAAATTAATTCAAGTTATAGGTAGATCAAAATACAGAAGCAGACAGGAAGGTCCAGAATTTATCAAAGAAAAGGATGAATAATTGAGAATACTGGTTAACTCTTGCTTTAAAGAGGTAGAAAGAATAGGGGGAGAGAAGAAGGTTGCATGAGGAGGGAAGACAAAAATCTTTTGATTTCACCTTACTTTACAAAACAAACTATGAGAGTACTCCATAGATAAGATAGATGGTCTATTAACCAGAAAATACATTTTTTTTACCAAAGAAATTATATCAATGGTCCGCAATACAACAATAGTTAATGTAAATTCGGTTGCTTGTTATCTGGTGCACATGCGCTTGTAACATTTAATAAGACAATATTATAGAAAACAAAATATATCCATAGCATCCTACTTAAATTAAGATCAAGGAGAAACAAAACATTAAAATAAATTTGCCTAAAATGGGGAAACAAACTACAAAGCATGAAAATGAAACATTAAAAAAATATCTAAAATAGAAATGATACAGAATAGCTTATCCATATAATGAGTACACACATACTGTACAATATGAGAATGAAACATTAAAGAACAACTTTCATAGTCGTACTAAGGACTATTCTGCTACAAACTCGCCTTAAGACCAGTTTCACAAGCAATGTATGGCAGCAATATAAGGGGTAAGGGACTGTTCCACCACAGGCTCAAAGGCCAAGGAGGCGGGAGATGAGCGCCCGCAGCTACGCGCTGATACAGCGCAAGCCCCCACTTTACTTACCTAATATAATTATAAGGTGAGGAAGTACTTCTTAGGAGAATCTCTTCTTTCTTCTCCACTTGTTTTATTTTCTTCCTCTTCTTCCTACTATCTACACTGCAAATAATGCAAAAACAACAATAGAAATAAGTAATGACAGGCTGCCAATCCCATGTACCCCACTTCTCACACACACTTGTCCAGCTCTCCTGCTCATCTATGCATACATCAGCAGTCCAATAGTGTTCTTGTTACACCTGGGAATGGTGCTGAGGAATACATGTGGAGACACACTAGAGTGCAAGAGTGTGGCTTTGATGATGTTACTTTTCACACTTTTACTTTATTACTACCAGTGGAAAGTTGACCCATTCTGTTCTTACACCAAAATAAGTATGTGCCAGTCATCTAACCTCATGAAAATTTTATTATAAATGTACATTAGTATCAATATTATTCGCTCCATAGGTGATGGGATACTTGTTGATGGAGAAAAAATAAAAGTATGAAATTTTAAAACTAAAAATTTCAGCAAAACCAAGATACAGAGTACTAAATGCTGGTTATTGTAAATAGAAGAAAAAAAAAGCCATTTGGTTAAAAATGGTGAAGTTGAAAACCTATTTTCAAGAAAACGGGAAGATAGATTTAACTCCCACGCCACTGCATTCCACTCTGCATAAGTTTCCTGACAAGTAAACCACCCTCTTCACAGCCGCTTGTTTTTCGTTTTGGGTAAAGTAAAGGTTTGTTCATCCTTCTATATTTTCTCCTGGGAACCTTGGCAAGAATGGTTGAATAAGAGAGCCAAACTCTCCTGTAGATTCCTTGTGACGTAGCCATCGTTGTACTCCTCCATTGTCACTACAGCTGTGGCAAAATTTTCTTTTTGTTGCCATGATGTGTTTAGGCTAATGCAGCCAGATGCGATTGTGGAGGGACAAGCTCTCGTCTGTCACGAGACGAGTATAAACTTCCTTACTATCTGCTCTGGTAGGAGGGAGAAAGGCTTTCCTACCAGAATGGCTTGGTGTTTGTTTCTCTCTTTGACGCTGCAGCCTGGAAGAAGCATCACGAATCTTTCCCATTAGGACGGCGATCATGATTGTGTTTATCATCTGAGGAGCTGCAGTGAATTTCATCCCTCATAGCCTTCTCTGTGTTGACCTTTCTTTTAATTGACCGCTTTAAGTAATGCTGTAGCCGGTTAATAGTATCGTCAGTACGCATGCTTTTGCCCCCTTTCTGCTTCTACTTATCAATAATATATTTTGCCCTATATAAGCTATTTGATGTTATTCTTGAGGGTTTTTCACCATTTGAATACAAATGCGTAATATTAGATAAAATATTATGTTTTCTTTACACATAAGAGTAATTACCAATGAATCCTGCATTAAATGTAACATTTCTATTGACAAGATAAACGATCGAATAAGGAAAATGTCACGATGGGCTAAATATTTAGCAACTATCGGTATTGATTGTGATGAAGTACCGTATGTATTGAGGCACCAATATAAGCCAGACAATTCAAGCTTGTTATTGATAGTTTTTCTACATGAAAGTTTTCAATATGAAACAGGAATATAGATAACTGCGCGTAAAAGATAATAATTTACGTTGAGCCAGCGGTCACTACAGCCTTCCTGTGTGGAGTGAGCAGAGCGGCGCAGCGTGGTGATTGGCGGTGGTGAGCTGCAAGCAGTACGTCTTTCCAATACCTGCTCGCCTGTTGTCGCTACTGAGCTTGGCGGCTGCTGTTGCTACATCGCGCGGTGAGTGATGCAAAGCCGAGGGACTCGTGTGTCAATGACATGTAAGGGGAACGGGGAAGGAGAGGCGGGCGGCTTGACAAGCTAGGTAGGTGATTTGGCGGTAATTTCAAGGTGCAGTGTTGAGGGGAAGGTGAAGGGTGCGGCGGCGGGACCGGTGTGGACTGCGATTGGTGTGTCTGCTTCACCTCATTACTTAATGGTGCACCCACCACTTCGGTTGTATTGTTTAACACTGGAAATTAAGTTTGTTTATATAAAAGGAGGTAGAAGCCCAGTTGTTTTAAACATGGCCGCCGCCTCGATGTGTTTACAGTGAGCGGCACACGGGTCCAACCAACTTGACTGTGAATGCCACCGGGCAACATTTCCACACTGGTTGCTGTGAGGAATGGAACGTATACAGTGCATTGGCTTCCACAAAACTTAGGGAATGACACCGTAAGACCTGACTGTGACAAAATCCTTGCCGCAATATAATTTACGTTTAATAATGCTTTGAAGTTTCACGGTAAAATCTTTTGTAATACGTCTGCACACCCCCATTGCCCCATAAACAAACTTGGGAGCACGTTGGAAATTAGGGGTTGTGGGTGGGGGTGGATAAAATGTGCAGAATCTAGGGCAATTTCACTTAACATTTTTTTTTTCTTTTTGGCTTACCAAACCTAAGATAAGGAAACACCTAAAAATTACACTATTATTTCTTACCAGTGAGGTGAAGAACATTTGGTAAATTTTTACTTTAACACCAGTCTTAAGTTGGCTTTTCATACCTTACCCTTCCTATCTGTTAGAGGTTTCTATACTTAGTAATTTGACCCCCATATGTAACTGGCGCAAATCACTTATAATGGGCATTAGTGATTTTTGAAGATTTATCGAATTTGCGGGACGTGGGACTCGACTAGCCACCCGGCAACACTGCCCCGTGTCATGTCTCAAGGGTATTGCTCAAGGGTAGCGCTCTGAGCTAAAACATTACCTATATGAACTAAACTTAACCTGGCTGGGGTCAAATCTACTATTTTCCCTGGGAGATTTTGGTGTGTTTTAAATGAATCTGCTATTAATTTTTTGGCGCAAATCAGCAGTTTGGGCCTGGCCACAGCGCTTCAAAATGAAGTATATAACCTTATCTTTACGATGAAACTACCGTTTGTGCCCAGCAGCGCCCCAAGCTAAAACATTACACTAACTAAAATAACCTGGCGGGGGTCAAATCTAGCACTGGGGTGCTCTATGCACCTCCCCGCGTCCTGCAAATTCGGTAAATCTTTAAGAATCGCTAGCGCGCCATTATAATTGATTTGCGCCAGTTACATATGGGGATCAAATTACTCAGTATGGAAAGCTCCAATAGATGGGAAGGATGTGAAAAGCCAACTTGAGATTGGTGTTAAAGTAAAATAATACCAAACATTAGGGCAATGGAGGTGGATAAAGATTTGTGGCTTTGGTTATGAAAACATGGAGTCTTTTCTTTATGACGTACTAGATCCAATTGGCATTGCTTCCCGCACTTATCACACAGCTTTTTCTCAGAAAGAAGTCCGTGTTTCATCTAAAGCTTCACCGAAGCTCAGTCCTTGTAATAAGTTGCCACAAAATCCCCATAGGACATGTAGCAGCCTTTACAGACTCTTGGTAGATCTTCTACTCATCCTTCTTCTATGCCAGCCATGCTAATAAATGACAGTGAACCTACACCAGAAAGGCTGACTTGCCCAGAAAAACAAAAGAAAACGGTGACTGAAATACCATGGAAAGTAGACATTGGTTGCTCCGTGACTGGTGTCTCGAGTGTGCTCGCTTGTTTAGTGGAACAGTTCAATAGATGTCATGACATCCTGATATCCTGCTACCCACAGATCCCAGTTATAAAACAAAAGAATAATTTTGGTGTTTGTTCTTGCCTGGTGCACACCTTGGGGGTCTCAGAAAATATTGAATTTCTGCCACACATCTGACTGCTATTACAGATGTACTATACACTCCCTGGGAAATTCCTCTCATTTACAGCAAGCTCACTGACCCACCTACATGATACGTGAGTGGCGTGCTTCTATCCATTGTAGACATATTGTAAAGATTAATTGTTTTAAATAAATGATCCAAACTTTGGTGAAGGAACCGAGCCCTGTTAGGATTATTTTAAAGTATTGTGGATCCAAACTTTCTCTTTTTACCAGGAATTATCACATGAATTAATGTGAAATATTTGATAGCTCAGTAGCTTCAATGGAGACATCCTCAGCCAGGGATGTATTATGTGATTTCATAAAAGTCACAACACATAACAACAGTTAGTTCTCTGAAGTATTATTTGCTTACTTTTATGTGATGACATCCAAGCTAAGGCAGCTTTGCATTTCCCTTACTAGGCTGCAACAGTCTTTGAAGATTGGGTTAACGTTATTATTGGTCAACTGCATGTTGTGGTAGTATACTTTCTGTACTTGTATTTGAGGTTTGCATATATATATATATATATATATATATATATATATATATATATATATATATATATATATATATATATATATATATATTTGTGTGTGTGTGTGTGTGTGTGTGTGTGTGTGTGTGTGTGCTTGTCTTTTTGAGTCATATTGATGCTTTTGAAGATCAACACATTGTACCAAAAAATTAAGATTGCATATGTTTGGTTAGGTTTAGAGTTGGTTAACTTAGATCAAGTTTAGTTTCTTTTACAAGCATATGTGACATTGCTTTGTAGTGCGTCTCTCATCATGTACGCATATATATGATGATGCTGAAGAATTTAGAAGTTAGAATCCTTTGCAATGATGTCTTCCATGCCCTTGCTGGCCTAAACCCTTGGAAGGCTTATAAACATGATGGGGTCCTTTTCTGAAACTGTGTCTCTGTGCTTGCACTTTGCCTTGTGAAACTTTTAACTCTTGTCTATCAACATCAATCTTTCCTCATGGGAAAGCATCTATCACATCATGATCTTTTATCTGATCACCAATATGACTTCTGTCAATGCTGCTCTACTGGTGATTTGACTGTTCTTACTGAATCTTGGTCATCTTTAAGATATTTAGATGAACCTTTTGCTGTTGCATTAGACGTATCAAGTTTTTGATAGAGTCTGGGAAAGATATTTGATTTCCAAACTACCTCTATTCTATCCTCTCTGCAACTTCATCTCAAGTTTCTTTTCAGACAGTTTCCATTTCCATTCATGGCTCTGTCTTCCTTCATTTTGTGACTATCCCTAAATGTGTGGTGTCCCATAGTCCTCATAATTACTGAACATGGCTTCCTTAAGATAGTGATTGGACACATTCCCTTTCTTCTCAGTATTCAAGTTCAGTTGTCTGCATATTGTTGTTCGAGACACAATCACATAATCCATTACTGTTTTTCAATATTGTTCTTATTCTTTCCCAAGTATGACTATAATTATCCTTCAGTATCTCCTCTGAAATTATCCTTAAGTATCTCCTCTGAAACTTGCATTCTTAAAGAGTAATGCTTTTGACAAATCATTTAAATCGTGTGTGTAGGATTTGTAATATGTTAGAATAATAAATGTGTCCTTTACAGAGTAACCTAAACCAAGTCTTCAGGCAAGATGGGGAAACATAAGAAGCAAGAGAAAAGGCCCAAGAGTGACTCCGAATCTGAGTCCGACTCGGATTCTGGACCTGATGACGTGAGTGTTGGTGTTGGTGATGGGATGTGAACTTGTTTTGTGTGGTTGTGTTGATGTGCTCACTTATGATTCCATGTCATGTTTTCCAACAGGATTCATCATACATTGCTAAGATCTTCAGCAGTGAATGTGTGTCTCACTCTAGTATTTTCTTCTTTACCTCGTCATCGGGACAGGACTAAGACTCATTTTGCTCTTTACATTGTTAATTCATTGTTACTGCTTCTGACAACTAGTCATAGCTATATGTGCATTTTCTTCTAACTTTCAAAAAGCTGCCATCTTACATTTAAGGCTGTTGTATTTTGCCTTTGCCTTATATATTTAACACTGTACCACATTTGTATATGAAATTTTGCAGTTCTTTATTATTTTATGTAATGAATAATGTCACCTTTTGCCAAAATTGTTTAATTTGTATTTAATAACAAATTAAACACAATTTTGGCTAAAGATATGTTTTGGTGGTGGGTGGATCCTTTCCAAGTGAGGAGTGAGTGCCCTCTACCTCCCATAGCTCATTCCCCTCTCCGTCTCTCCTCATCTGTGCCTCCCTTTCCTCCTTTTTTGGGCAGCCAGGGTTCTTTCCCCCAGGGATACCAGTGTCCCTGCCCATGGCTTACCTTGCTGGTTGGGGTGGGGCTTGCAACCCCTCCCTGTAAAAAACATCCACAGCCACTACCAATGTTAGAGGCAGAGGTCGGGGAAGGGGCTATAGGCGCGGGCGAGCCTCTGGCCACGGCCCCGATCCAAGCATGCTGGGGGGTCCGACTGTGCAGACCTCTCGGGGGTGCCGAGGCACCAGAGGGGCCTGCCTACCGGTATGACAGATGCAGGGGAAAGCCTGTGGCAGCCCTGTGTCCTGAGAGGGGCAGAAGGACCGCCTAGCCCTATTTCTAATTTTGGGGGTGCTGGTGGGGCTGCAGATGTGGCGCCTACACGTTGGACCACTCCTGGAGTGAACCTTTGAATGGTTCTGCGTGTGGGCTCCTGGAATGTCCCAAGTCTCTCAGAGGATCACCGACTGCCTCATTTATCAGATGAGCTCAGTAGGCTGAGGGTAGATATGGTGGGGCTCTCTGAGACAAGGAGGCCTGGTAGTGGCGAGACCAGTAGTAAGGGCTTTACTTACTACTGGTCCGGCATGAGCAATGGTCACCATGCCAAGGGGGTAGCCATAGGCGTCTCCGGCAAACTGCAGCCATCTGTTGTAGAGGTTACTCCAGCTGATGAGCGTATAATGCGATTAAGGCTGAAGCACAGTTTAGGCTTCATGTCTTGTTGCAGTGTATGTTCCTACCGAGGTGTGTGAAACTGAAGAGAAGATGTTGTACATCAAACTCGACTCTGTACTGGACCAGTGTCCCCGTCGTGATGCACTCATTGTCCTGGGCGACTTTAATGCTGTCACTGGCACTGAAAGGGCTGGCTATGAAATATGTGTTGGTCCCCATGGTTCTGGTGCCAGAAATGACAACAGCTCTTTCCTTCTGAATTTTGCAAGATCCAGAAGGCTGAGAATTGCGGGTTCCTGGTATCAGAGACCAACGCTGCACCGCTGGACTTGGTATAGCAATGCCGGAGGGGTAGCGAAGGAGATCGACCATATCCTTGTCAGTACTCGTTGGAGGATCCTCCAGAGGTTTTTCGGAGTGCCGAGTTCTTTGCGACCGATCACAGGCTTGTTGTTGCTTCACTCAAGCTTCATATCAAGTCCAGAAAGCCTCCAAGATGTAACCACACTGTGTTTCATCTTGAGAAGCTGAAGGACTTGACATGTGCACAAGAGTATGCAGGGACAGTCTCCATTTGATTTGGAGTGCTCGACACCCTTGAGGATCCTGAAGAGCTCTGGGATACCTTCAAACGTGAGACTCTTGAGGCTGCCAAGGAATGCATTGGGGAGTGTTACGGAGTGGCTTCACCTCGGTAGAGACGCTGGAAAGTATTGAGGAGAGTTGCGCTGCCAGACTTGCTGGGGACCATGACCAGTACAGGGCTCTGTCACATAGGACTAGAACTCTCCTGAGAAGAGACAAGGAGAGGTGTGTTAGGGGTCTCGCTGAGGATGTCGAGTGTCATTTAAATGCGAATGACCTCAAACCTGCCTATCGAGCTCTGAAGAAACTCCGCTCCAAGTCTACTTCTTAGGTGAGTGCTATCCGAACAGCAGATGGTTGCCTCGTATCAGACGCAGATGGGCAGATGGCTCGTTGGGCTGAGTACTTTGAGCAGCTGTTCATGATGGATCCTCCCAGCGGACAGCTCCAGACGCTGGATGCTGATCCACCCATTGACGAAACTGCACCCTCCATTGGCCATGTCAAAGAGGCTGTGGCAAAGTTGAGGGGTGGAAAGGCAGCTGGCATCTGCAACATCAGTGTGGAGCTGCTCAAAGCTGGGGGTGAAGCCATGATCCGTGGGTTGCATGCTGTCTTGACTGCTGTATGGCATTCAGGTACCATTCCTCCTGACTGGAAGAAGGGGTTGGTCGTCCCTATCTGGAAGGGGAAAGGGGACCGTCAAGACTGCAGCAACTAGCGTGGAATAACGCTGCTCAGCGGACCAGGCAAGGTGCTTGCCCATTTGCTGCTGATGCAGATCCACACTCACCTGCTGAAGCATCAGAGACCTGAACAGTCAGGGTTCACGCCTGATAAGTCAATAACTGACTGTATCCTAGTGCTACGCGCACAATTTCCCCCCCCCCCCCCCCCCCC
>CM035205.1:5573405-5600819 GCA_020233015.1 Callinectes sapidus | reverse complement strand
CTCTCTCTCTCTCTCTCTCTCTCTCTCTCTCTCTCTCTCTCTCTCTCTCTCTCTCTCTCTCTCTCTCTCTCTCTCTCTCATAGATTTGAAGGCCTATCTATAATATCTAGATGTTTTTGGTCCACATAATCAGAAACTTCCATTTTTATTCATTTAGTTGCGAATTCATTGATGTGGTGGGTGGATTCTGTCCAGGTGAGGAGTGAATGCCCCCTCCCTCTTCTGGTTTTGCTGTCTCTGATTGATTGATATGTTTCATCACTGATTAAAAAATTTAACTTTCTTGCATCATCTGTGCTGATAATAGTAAAACTAAGACATTTATAAGTAGTGGGAAAGGAACCTTTATCTACAACTAAACTTTTGCTGTTTGAAATAAGGAGTTAAGAAGACATTATTGTACTTTTACTTGCCAGAGGAATCAACCAGCATCAAAGAAGTCAAAGGGTGAGGGCTCTGCTTCAAAGAGGCTCAAGAATGACAAAGGAGATACTTACTTTGAGCTGGAACGAAATCGTCGGGTCACCATCAGAGAGTTCAAAAACAAGCTGTTCATTGACATTCGTGAATTCTATGAGAAAGACGGGGAGTACCTGCCAGGAAAGAAAGGTGAGGTTTATTTTGTGTTGGCCACCTTATTTATTCTGTGTGGAAATTTCTGTCAGTTTCAGTAGAAGTGAACTGCACCTTACTTTTATGGATAACGAGCAGGGATTCTTTTGTTTTCATACAGGAGTGGTGCATTGTTAGGTGCCAAAAACCATGAAATTTGAAGTTTCATGGAAGAATAGATTTACAGATGCACATTCAATATTGGCTAAAACAAAAGCAAATGGATGATAAAATTGCACTTTGATTATTTATGCCCATTTTTACTTATTTATTTTATTTATTATTTACTTATTTTCTATTAGTCAACTTTCCTGGTCAAAGTTTCCATTTTCAGATATATTTTTCTTTCAAGATTGTGATGGTGATGGTGATATACCTGTGTGTGGGGGGGAGTGATTCTCTCTCTCTCTCTCTCTCTCTCTCTCTCTCTCTCTCTCTCTCTCTCTCTCTCTCTCTCTCTCTCTCTCTCTCTCTCTCTCTTCCTCTCCCTCTCCCTCTCCCTCTCTCTCTCTCTCAGGATATTTTATTGTCCAGGATCACAATGATTTTCTATGAGAACATTTTCATCCATGTCATCAGTTATAGCTCTGCTTGGTTATCCACAGTTGACACAGGCAAAGTTGATGTAGAAGCCCAGTCCTTTGAGTGGGGCAGCTGATTAATGCACTGAAGAGTTAATTTGTGAACAAGTCCATTTGATGTGAGCACTCAGAGTAGCCTGGGTGATGAGATTGTCATGTTTGGGATTCCAAACTTCCTTCCTCTGACTTAGTGTGGAGAGTGGACTTGATACCCTTCTCATTGTGGGGCTGTACGGGAGTGTGTGGAGAACGGACTTGGTTGTTGTTAGCTGTAAAATGAATGAACAACTGGTGTGATGACTGGTTTTTAGTTTTTGAGACACTTGAGTTATCTTGAGCACCAGTTCCTGCCATTATAACAACAGCATAATTTTTGCCTGTCAGGTATCTCATTGAGCGCAGTCCAATGGAACAAACTGAAGTCCATGGTCCCTGACATTGATGAGGTGGTTCAAGAGATGTCGTAAGCAGCCCCTGACTGCTGACTGCTAAATTTATCAATAAAGATTTTTTGCATTATGTGATATGTTAGTACATGGTGTATTGCTGCACACTTAGTCAGGAAAGTATATTATGAGTCATTTGTTGCTTCCTTTTGAAATGTAATATCAGGATGTATGTGGTAATTTGGATCAATAAATTTCTTTTCTAATATCTGTATAAGAACTTCCACCATTAGGATTATATATAATGATGGTTTGTTTATCATTGGTAAGTTATTATGTATCATAGAAACCAGAAACAATTTCTTACATGGTGATCCCAGAAATTTAGTATTGTGTTAGTGTTGTGAGTAACAAAATATCATGCAGCAACAAATACTGAAAGTTTACTTTATAGGAGAGAAGCTGTACACTCCCACTTCTTGACATGTTTATTATTATTATTATTATTATTATTATCGTCATCATCATTATTATTAACTTCCGTGCCTTTAGAAGTATATATGTATGTATGTAAAATTTAGTTATTTCTGCCATCATGTTTTTACATAACATATTTCTCAAATGATTCATTTCAAGTGTTTGAAATTTTACCTATTTTTCTATTTTTTTTCCTTTTATTCCACATCTTTGCCTCACATAAACATGGGGGTTGTGCTACAGCTATTTCATTGTGTAGATTGTTTTTTGTCATTTTGTGGTCTTGTAGTTCTTTTCATTATCCAAGTGCTATGTAGGTGATGCATCTTTCCAATCCTTCCAATGTCATAGATTTTTTAACACTCCATTATTCTACAAGTTGATCCCACTACATCACATTAAAGATAGACTCAAGACCCTCAAGCTTTCCATTTGGTGCTTTGATCAGCACACTTAACCTGCCGGCCATTTTTCATCTCATAGTCCCTCTTTTCTTTGGGGAGGGTGAGGATGAAAATTTCTACTTGATGTCAAGTCCAGCTGGAAGTGGAGGACCAGTTGTTGCCTCTTGCATGCATATTTTATCCTGTGATCTTGGTATATGTATGTGGAGTGGACTGGAAGTTGCTAATTGCTTCCACTACATCAAGCTACGACTTACCTAGTTAACGGGCAAAGTATTATAATTATACTCCACAAAAATATAGGATTTTCATTATCTTGAATATAAGTAACTCAACATTTGATATGTATGTCACTACTGGGCAATATGTGAGTGCTCTTACTTTCTGGCATCAAGCAAAGATTTTTGTCAGTGAAAGGCTGTAGTAGCGAGGATCTGTAGAGTGGTACAGTGGGACCACGTCTGGTTTGGGGGTCAAGAAATCCCCAAGCATATGGGTTCAACTGAATCCATGGTCCAAGGATAGGAAGGGCATCCACTCATGGTAATGGTTCCCTAAATCCCAAAACCAACCCCCCACCTCTCCCCTAATTAATGTTTGTAACAAATAACAGTATCATTTCTTGCTGTTCAAAAGACAAAGTTACCAAGGAATTGTAACTTGCTATGTCATGATGTTTAATCCACACAGCACCCCACACACAGAACCAGTCACCTGTGTGCTGATGTTGAGGCTGGTGCTCAGTGAACACTACATCATTTTCTTAGAATATGTATTTTTACCTCAGCCAGTGGTTATGTATTCTCCCAAGTTTTTGTTGATGTCGTTTTTGAAAAAGGCTGTCTACATTTTTTGTAAGGAAGGTCCAATCATGTGTTATATATGTAGATGGATTGAGGATTTTCAAGCACCTCCATGGCTTAAGTCTGGAGAAGATTTGTCACAGTTCATACAAATCTACCAAGAACACGAGCAACATTCCATTTCACTAGGTGGAGTTACACAGGGTTGGGGTGAGTGCCTTCTTGTTTAGGTGTGTAATGTGAGGTTATCAGTTACACAGATTGTTTCTGGGGAGAATAATAGACATCTGATAGCTTACTAGACTCTATTTCGTTGGGACTTCATAACATTTCAAGTTAGGTACTGCACTGGCTTGGTGTAAAAGGCTTCCAAGATGTATTAAGTTTGTGATAAATAGGAATCTGGTAGGAGTGATGACTGTCAGGTGTGTCTTGCCATGCATATGCTGTATCTACGTACGAACAGCCTTGTGCGATGATTCTAAGGTCACTTGGACAAATAATGCCAACATGCTGCCTAGATGTTACTTATCAGATCTAATCATGCAGATGCTAAAGAACTTTCCACAGAAGGTACAATTTTTGTGATACATGAAGTTTATTTGAGCCATGTGGCTGTGCACTCTATTGTCTTAAGCTGAAAAAGTAGTTTAAAGTATTGCTTCTACTCTAAGTTGAGATTGAAAATTAGTAGTTTTACAAGCTGCAGTTGCTAATTTTGCAGTTGTTAATGCCATCCCAAGATGGGAAGCTACACTACTGCCTGCTTCAAGCAACTACAATGTCTAGCTTTAGAAATATTAGCTTTATTCTCAAGCATGTTAGAAGAAAAAAGCTTGAACTTATTTCTAATCTAAATTTTATGTGGCCAAATTCGTAGACAGGTACTCAGCATGAAGAGCTAACTTTGTAAGGGGTGGTGACGGCAATAGTGGCAGTGCACATCACATTTAGAGCTGTTACAGGGCTTGTCATGAGCTTGAAGGATATGAGACACTAGTCATGGTGTCCTTTTATATCAAAATATTTCCAACAATCATTTGCTTCACATCTGGCAACCAAGGATCTGCATTACTTATTGTTTCATCAGAACAATTAAGTTCTCTTTAATGAGAGTTGGGACTGATGTGCAAATCATTTATCCTTAAAAACAATGCAGGCAATGTATGAAAGTGTCTGTGATTATAACATGAAATAGTTTGTGAACAATGAAGAAATGGATGGGATGCTGGGTGGACCAGTGTTGTATGATGCAAGAAGGACATTACTGGTGGTGGTGGAAAAGGATGCATTATTTCCATCCGGAAAAAGTGCAAAGTCTAAACGGTGTACAGTAGTAGTACACATAACATGGATTTTCTGCTAATGCATCCTGCACATGCAAATGAAAGGATAGACATTTAAGTCCTTATGTTATTGACTTTCATTAGACTGTTTATGTAAGAATCACATAATCACTGTTGGTTGTATTATGAGTATTACGTTTTACAAGTTGCTTAATGATATGGGATTCTGAGAAAACCTTAGCACATACGGATAGAAAATAGAACCTAAGGATATGAGGAGAAAGCCATTGCAGGTGAAGTTTGGAAACTGAGCACAACACCACAGGTTAAGCACCTCTGTTACCCGCATTAATTTCATCACATATAGTGTAAAAATAATCTTGTCACTCTGTATTGCATGATCTCCATTGTAAGAAGCATCAGTCTCCTGCCGGCACTGGTGAGTGATGTCAGTGGCGGCGGCATTTCTCACTGTGACCATATTTCTTCTGCATTTCCTCCATGATTTGGTCATAGATTTTAGAATTCTTGATAACAAAGGGTTCCCTCCATGTCTCATCCTTGGCCTTGCTCTTGCCTCTGCGCTTGATGCCGGGTGCGTGGACCAGGAAAGCTCTATCCAGGATCACCAGGTTGTACTCCTGCAAACACAACTCGTGCATCTGCGAAGAGAAAATAATAAGTCAGTATGAGGGTAAAGGAATAAAGAATGACAATTTGAAAATGAAGACCAACTGGAATGGTAATGAATTAATTAATCCATTAACAGCAGAGTTGTCATATCCAGATTCCAGACACCTTCAGTAACACGTGATATAAGTATTGGTAAAGATAAATTGATGAAAAAAACGACCTATTTTCCTTTACTGGAGTAACAAGGTCACAAGGCCACAAGCAAGCAAACAATAATCCAAACGGACCCCTATCAACGCTGGTTGGAGTCGGGGCGACGCTGTTAAGGCTGGGGGCACCGACTCATTACAGGACTCATACTGTGGGCCATTCACGCTAGTCTTGACCGAAACCAGACTACCACCTAGTGAGCCCCCCCTCCTCCTCCTCCCTCTCTTCCATCATTTCGGTCAAGACTAACATGCATGGGTCCTGTAAGAGTCGATGCTCCCAGCCTTCCCAGCGTCTCTTTTCCTCACTGTCTCAGCGGCCTCATGTCGCGTTCACAGGGATCCGTCTGTATTGTTTGCGGCCTTGTGACCTTGTTACTGCAGCAAAGGTAAATAAGTTCTATTTTTATTATTATTAACTGATATGTTTTTCAACGCATAAACAGGTGTTAGTGAAGGTGTAATATGTATGTGTATATATATATATATATATATATATATATATATATATATATATATATATATATATATATATATATATATATATATATATATATAAAGTTATTTATGGAAGCACATTCAGGATTTTTGAGGGATTTAAAAAAAATCCCCCCGGACGCAGATTTCTATATGTGAATTCCGGACGTGTCCGAGAAAATGTGGACGAATGGCAACTTAAACTTTGATGGTGTGGTTGCCATCGTATTTCCTGTGATCCTGAAGTGCAAGGCAATAGAGGGATGGAAAAAAGGGACTGGGAACTCTTCTGTACTTTCATTAATAAGACCAGCGTCAGGTATATGTCTTGGCTCTGTTACTGCCCTGTAACAATTTGTTATGTATTGGGCTTTACTTGAATCACATGACATAAGGGAAAAGAAATGTACTTCTTTACCTGAGTCATCTTGTCCTGAAGCCCTTCCCATGACAGCCGTTCATCGTAAAGGGGCTCTTGCTTCGTACATATGTAAATGGGCTCCCAGCGGTGGTAGGGAAACTCGCGTTTCACAACAGAGAAGGTCTGTGGAGAATTCAGTCGTTAATCTAAATGCTTAGCGACTGCAGTACATCCAGGAGAAATATAGACATTGGTTATGTGTGAATATGCAGTGCTTTGAGAATAATGTTGCTTTAAACTTAGCCAGTATGCTATCAGCTGATGTACCTTAATGGTACCAGGGGTACCCGGCTGTGCAACCCATTCGGCAATGGCAGGAAAACGCTGGCAGTGTGCACAAACGTGACGGTGAAAGTAGACGGCATCATGGCGGTGGTACTGCTGGAGCAGTTCCTCCTTTGTGGCTGGCACACTGCTGGTCACTTCAAATACTGGCACCACATAAACTCGGGGCGACACATGGGCCGCCCGCATCTCAAGTCCCTCCGTCATACGTGATATCATGGCTAGGAACTGCTGACTCAGTCCCTCTGATGGGTAGAGCTCCACATCTGAGGGCAACACATACCAAGTACTTGCTGCAGTGCGGGCGACGTTACGAGCCACATTGACAGGGTATGGGAGGACTTCCTCTGTGCGGAAGGTCCGAATCGACGCTGTAGTTTCCTCTGCATTGCAATCACATGTCTTCTCATCTACAATCAAATGCCAGTTAGCTGCTGGAGGTGAGTCATGGGGCCAGAAGAAGTGCCATGAGACCTGCTCTCTCACCTCTACAGGACCACAGGCTCTGAGATAAGCCACTCGGACAGCAGCCAGGCAGAAATCTGTGTAAGGGACAAAAACTGCCACAGAGAGTGGCCCCGACCAGCGGGTGGCCAGCTCTCCAACATGGCTGATCATTTCGGGTGTGGTGTGCGTTGTGTAGGTGACAGACTCATTAGCACCAAAGCTGCGTGATGCAGGAAGCCATTCATACAACACACTGTATGGGCTGTCCTTGTCTAGCTGTGGAGAACCTTGAGTCTGCCGCTGCTGATGGTCTGTGGTTGTGAAAGACAGAGTTGAGCACACGAGAAGGGCGGCATCCCTGTCTCTGTGAGGTTGATGGGTGGCGGCGGCGGCTTCAGCTGGATCACGCGGTGGACAGGCTAGCAGGGCACAAGGGGCGGCCAGCAATAACCAGGCGCTCACCACCACTGCCGCCCCTACACACGCCCACCGCTGCCACCGCCGCCACGATCGCGTCCACGCCATGCCAGACCCTCGTCCACACGCCCACCATTTATCTTGCTCACCACCCACCACCACCTGTGCCAAATGAAGAGAGTAAATTTTAGACATATTTTGTTCCTTTTAATGTATGGTGCGAAAATTGACCAACGACAAGAAAAAAGATTGAACATAAAGTCCTACTGAGATGTCAGTCTCTGAACAGTGTCGAAAAGAATACGATTAACGTCTTGAAACTGAGTGAAATGAGTTTAAGTGATAGGTAGATGGAAATACAGAAGCAGGCAGAGAGTTCCAGAGTACAGCAGTGAAAGGAATTATTAATGATTGATGTTAACTCTTGTGTTAGAGAGGTGGACAGATTCGGGGTGAGAAAATGCTATTTGTAGAGGTCAAGTGAATGCTGATTGGGGTGAGAGAGAGAAGAGTCTTATGCATCAGCGAGGCCACGAGAGGAGGGAGGGGAGGCATGCAGCTAGCAAGATAAGAAGAGTAGTTGGCCCGAAAATGGTAATAGAAGATAGCAAAAGATACAACATAGCGGCGGTGAGAAAGAGGCTGAAGAGAGTCAGAGGAGAACGGTTGATAAGAAAAGCTCTTGATTCTATCCTATACAAGAGAGCAGTATGAGTGGAATGCCTCAATACATGTGGAAAGTACTCTATACATGTACAGAGTTAGCAGTTGTGGGATTGAAAAAAAAAAGAACAAAAAAGAGCTGGCAGACGACACAGAACACCTGACTTCATAGAAGCTGATTCAGCTTGAGAAGAGGTGTGAAATTTCCAGTTTAGATTATAAGTAGAGGGCAAACCGAGGTTATTCAGTATAGAAGAGAGGAACAGTTGAGTGTTATTGAAGAAGAGGGGATTTTGTCTGGGAGGTTGTGTCTAGTTGATAGATGGAAGGATTGAGTTTTGAGGCATTGAACCCCATTAAATTTTCTCTGTCCAAATCAGTAATTTTAGAGAGATCAGAAGTCAGACGTTCTATGACGTTCCTGCGTGATCTGTTTACTTCTTTCCTCATCTCTGAAAAATAATTTTCACCATGATGTTAATAATTTGAGGGGAGAATGACAGATACATTCATATTATATATATATATATATATATATATATATATATATATATATATATATATATATATATATATATATACTACACACACACACACACACACACACACACACACACACATATTGAAGACAAGGATGATGAAGTTCCGTGTTTCCCTCCCTCATGGTCAATTGTTTTGAGTCAGTTTACGCAGAAGGGACATTTCAGATGGTGCCTTGGGGCGTTCGATATCCTTCCCTTGTTTTGATGAGTGTATTTTCACACGAGTGACTCAGATATACTCACAATTGGTAGCGTCACTGAATGGTTTAGAGCCGTTTCAATAAGTCATTTTCGTCGGCGAGGCAGGCGATCCTAGTGCATTATTCTTAAGTTGTCGAGTGCGAGGTTTTGAGGTGTAGTACTTTTTTTCTGTTTGATTTAGTTTTGCTTTGACATGCGTTTATGCATATCTTAAAAGATAGCAGTTAACAATTTGAAGTGACTGGTGGAATGACACGTGCATCAGTGAAAAGTAAAGGCGTGGGAGAAATTTGGCATTGTCTACTTTCAGGTTATTCCCTATTGTGTAAAACTGTCCGACAGTCAGTCACTCAAAAATCATTTGACTATCGGTGCTCGAGACGTCATGTCGTATGAGGTGAACGTGAATAACAATTTCACAAATGATGTATCCCATGATGAAATATCCTGCAGCGGCACTCCTGCTGTGTGGCAACCTAGTATACACAGAGCCCAATCTGTAGCACCAACTCGAAGGTATCAATCAATGACTCCAGTATATCAACGGCACTCTGAAGTAAATCTAAAGAAAATGCTCATTGTCAGTGATTTTGCAATTATGTATGTTTGTCGATGAGTGTGTATAGTATAAAGAAAAGAAAGAAAGAAAAAAAAAACAGTCCACTGAATTTAAAAATGAAGTTGGTAAAGAGATGTAAAAACAAAGTTTCCTCTCTCATAAAATGAATTAACATGAAGAGTTATAAGTGGAAGATAGGTAGCGAGCTTTTCGCGAGGTCTCAGGAACCCATGAAATATATGTAGTCAATGAGCCGAGCAAGGAGTGCAAGAATACACGTTTAGTTGCCTTGCTTGTGAGGGAAGTAGACCACTGAGCAAAGCTGCTGATGATCAGCCACAGATAATTATTTGCGTAATATGGTTGTCCTGAACTTCATGTGAGGCTGATTTAGGACTGAATAATTCTTTACTTCGGTAAAGCCTTGTATTGAAGGATATAAAAGAGCGGATTGAACATTTCAGCTTTCTGCAACAGTTCAAAACTAAGGCTTAAAAAACATTACTCAGTTTGGCTTGCGCCTCCTCTGCTTAGAAGGGAACAACGAGCCACCACAACACTTTCTATCGCCTCGTAACACAGGCTGGTTGTGAAGGGCCACGCGTCATTTCCCACTGTTGAAAAGCGCAATGCTATGTTTACGGATCACTCAAGATTTACACAATTTATACTGCTTGCAGTGAACTGTTTGTGTGGTCTTGAAGGGTAACATTAAGTTCTAGTGTTATATCGTCAGGTGTATGAGGAAGATCATGAAGACGAGATCCTCATACCTGCTGCTGCCTGCATGACTGTGATGTATTAGTACATGACATCATGAATGTAGCTGACTCACCCACGGACATATAATTACCATTGGACCTGCACGTCACTCGAAACACTAATACTCTACGGGTAACTCACTCAATGTTTAACTGGGATGATATTTTGGACGTTACACCGCAAATGTGTTGCGCTCTGTGTTTGTTACTTCATCAGCTGTACCTTGGGGTTGAGTAGTGTGTAGGAGCGCCCTCGCAGCCTCTCGTCGCATGCTGCACACCGGCGCCGTGGCCACGGCCTCGCACTCAGTTGTGCCAAGACTGACTACTGCAGCATTTCTGCAGCGTCCGAAAAATTTGAGTTGGAGAATAAGTCACACCTCGCTCAGAAGACTGCAGTAGGAAAGTGTTAAACTGAAAATGAAATTCGTGTTTTCTGAAATTGTAGCGAGTGTTTGTGAAATTTAGATATGTGTGACAAGGAGTTGTGTCACTGATCTGTGTGGGGACTTATTTTCCTGTGAGTCCGGGATCAATATTGTCGCCGCGGGATCTCTCGAATGGTCATCCACGTGCTCCCGCCACAAGAGTAATCAATAAGACTGTGACGTCACCCTCACCAGCCACTCATAACTCGCAGGTTTTTCCGAGTTTGCATTCCAATTGGTCCAGCAAAGGTGCGTGAGTAGTTTGCGACTGAGGCGCTGCAAGTTTCCCCACAGATTGATGCATTTTTCCATACATTAGTACTCAAATTTTATCCCTCGCATGTGACTCGGCGTGCTGCAGAAGAGTGTCACTTAAGGAAGACACCATTTGTAGAAGAGAATGGACCAGGGAAAAATCGTTGCTTGTTTTCTGCCGATGCTGCAGCGAGTCTCGGCCACAGCGCCTGCGTCACACACTCGGGAAGCACCAGAACACGGCACACACATGCCTCTCACCCGCCGGGAGGAAAGGAGGGAGAGGCTGATGTTCTGATGATGTGCTTAGGTGTCTGGTGGGCGGGTGGGGGTGCGGGGCCTCTCAGGAGTGAGGGGTGATGTCCTGTGTGAGCATGGGGGTGTCTGGGGTGAGAGGACTGAGGGTGTCTAGTATGTTTTGGTATCAGGGATGAAGATATTCTCTCATTCGTATATTTACTTTTTATTTGCTTATGTATCCTTCTAGGTTTCAAGAAGTGTCCAAGAGTTAAAAGAAAAATAAAACGATTGAAAAAGACGTAATTCTGAATGTGTATTGAAGCCGTTAATCCGAAATATTTTAGGTCACGGAAGGAGTAAATAACAGATAGAGAGTTCCTGTTTATTGGTGGAATGGCTGAAGGAAGAAGACGAAAAAGGAAAAAAAAATGTTTTGTATTGGGATGGTAGCCAGAAAAGAAAAAAAAAAATGAGGGTAGAAAATAATTATAACAATGACAATGATAATAATAATGGTGATAATAATAATAATAATAATAATAATAATAATAATAATAATAATAATAATAATAATAATAATAAATGAATAAATAAATAGATAAATAAATAAAAAAAAAATTGGATTAATGGAGTAAGTGAGGCGTGCTGTCATCCAGACTTGGAAAAGTAAATAAGTAAAATTGGATCATAGTTACAAATCAATGTCACAGGCAAAATTAACTAAAAGAAAACTAAAAAAGGGAAAAAAATATATGAACAAATTCTTAAGCCTACGTCCCCCTCCCCCGCCCCCCCCCAAAAAAAAAGAAAATAAATAAATAAACGAAAAAATAAAAAGAATAAAATCAAGGTCTAGTGGCGGAAGGTTGGATGATGGAGGTAGTGTGGGAGTCGTGGGTGGTGGAGTGGTGGGGTGGTGGGGTAGTTGCTGTGGTGAGGGGGAAGTGTCCTGGCGAGGTTTGGGTCACATGGAACGGTTTACAGTGAGTGAGTGGGTGACAACTATGATAATAACTTGCAGTATGGAAGCCACGGCAGTAAGAGAGTCACCGCAGCGTAGTTTTTATTTATTTATTTATTTTTTTATTCAATTTCTTATTTCGTTAATCTCACTCCCCCTTCTCCTGGTGGCAGAAGACTTGGTTTGGTATACGCCCCTGTGAACAAACTGCACCTTTCGCTTGCCTTTATAATTCTTATTCTATTTTATTTATTGATTTTTTATGTATTTTTATTTTATGTTTTTGTTGTATTTCCACGCAGCACAGAGTTCGTGTGGCTTGTTAGTGTCCTGAACTTTGGTGAGGCAAAGTGAGGACGTTCACCGACATGTGTGCTTCGGGGTGGTGTGGTAGGGGTGGTGGGTGTGTCGTGGGTGACTTATGGGTGACTTCGCCGGTCGTTGTCAGGTGGTACGCAGTTTCCTCTGTGCTGGAGTTGGGGAGTATGGGAAGGGCATTGCGGCCTCGACCTTTCCATCGTCAGGAGGCGAATATTTTGATTTCAGAATGCAGGATTATAAATACCATCTTAGATACAGGAATTACGATATTTTGAGAAATATTCCATACTTTTGATCCGATTATGAAAAGCTGACGGAGGACGAAGCCTCTGCTTGCTCGATGAAAAAGGAAAGAATTATATTTTTCTTGGAAAAATAATCAACAATAGTCGCGTTCAGCAGAAAATTGTAATGAAGCATGTGAGGCTTTGTGGCTGAGGGAAAATAGACGTAGCGGCGTGTTGCATTAGGGGAGTATTGTCAGGATTGTGTTGGGCGTGTACTACTCCTGCATTTGATAAATATTATAGAAAAGAGGTTATTTTGGTGTGTGTGTGTGTGTGTGTGTGTGTGTGTGTGTGTGTGTGTGTGTGTGTGTGTGTATGTTTATTTGAGCATATCGTGTATAAATAACATTCCATTCATGTATCTTGCAGTGCACCAGTGGGGGCGTTGGTGAGTGTTTGCCTCAGTCACTGCGTTAAAGAAAACTGTGGCGCCGAGCAGCCTCGGGGTCAGACCTTGGCCTCGGCCTCGCCGCGGCCACCACTATCAGTGCCGCCGCTACTGCCGCTGTGAGGGAGTGTTCGTCCATCTCTCTCTGGGCCGCGCCACAGAGGTTCACACGGTGCGCGCCACTGTCTCGCCAGCGCCTTGCTCTGATCAAAGCCTGGCTGTCTTGGCATTCTGAACTCGCCTCCACCTGCAGCGGAGAAGACCAGTTCACGTTTGTTTGGAATTAGAGTTTGTTCCATGAAGCTTATAATACCGGAGCACGTGATGAAGAGTGAGTCAGGCGTGTGGGCCGGCTCAGCCCTCAGGTGAACTGGCCAGCCACACACACACACTCACACACACACACACAGGGCGCCACGCCACGCACCACATCAACCCCTGTGACCGATACAATTACAAGAAGCTGAAGCCAAGCACCACCACAGCTCAGTCCCTCGGCGCGCCAGGCAGGTGGACCACAGAGCAGCAGCAGCACCACCAGCACCATCACTCCAGCTGTTCACCAATAACCTGGTCAGTGCCTCAACCCTAACTTTCCAGTAGTGATATTTAGATGCAGTGAACCATGACGTATTGTTTGATGCATCTTTGAAAGAAATTTGTGTATTTATTGCTTCGTTTATATGTTTCGCCATAAAGTTGTCTTAAACATCAGTAACATGTCGCACGTACACGCAGGAAGTAAGACGTGGTGAGACACATAGGGGCGAGAATAATGATGAAGCTGCCGGAAGATATGGGCATGTACGGGTACCTGCTTATCTGTTTATTGCTCTGAACTTTCGGTGGCAGATATTTCCTTCACTTTTATGTGTGACTGGATTGTGTTGCTCGAGGAATGAAGGTGGAGCGTGAAGATTAGAGTGGAGGTGGAGCTGGAGTATGGCAGAGGAGGCTGAGAGAGAGGGCGGGAGTAGAGATGGAGTGAGAGGCAGGTGAGGGAGGTGGAGTGAGAGGAAGGGAGAGGAACCAAGAGACAGTCAGAGGATGAAGGCGAACTGTTAGAATCGGGAAATGGTGAAATGAGAAGGGGAATGAGCGAAAAAAAGGAAAAAAAACTGTTGAGAATGAAGGGGAGCGATATTATTGGGTCTGTACACACAATAGATAATAACGAAGGTTTAATATGCTAAACAAGACCAGTCAGTGTCTGAAGGGCAGTCAGTAGCGTGATCCCTCCTAGAGTGTGGGAAGTGGACCTCATGCCGTCCCGCTAACCTGTCCTGGGGCCTTGGCTGGTGGGGGGGTGGGGGGTGGGGGGATGGGTTGTTGGAGGAGAGGTAAAGGACACCAATCGACCTTCTTTTTACGTCCATTTTTTTTCTCTTATATCAACGGCTCATGGTTTGAAAAATAGATGAAGTGTGTTTTTTCTTCGTCTTCTTTTATACTAATGACCAGAGTTGGTTGATAGCAAATAACCAAGAGAGAGAGAGAGAGAGAGAGAGAGAGAGAGAGAGAGAGAGAGAGAGAGAGAGAGAGAGAGAGAGAGAGAGAGAGAGATGAAAATGGTACTGAAGCTTAGAGAAAAACAAAACAAATAAAAAAAAACAGTATAGGATGCTCATCAATAGCCTAATGATGTGGGATATTAGATAGGCAACCAGCAGAGTCGCATCACTCTATCACTTCGCCATCCGCACATGTAATAGTCTGGGGTGCGGTAACCTATGAAGAACAGGAAATTGTACCTAAGATAAGACAAGACGCCTGTCGATAAACATTCCTCCCAAACTGCATTGCTTCTTATCGTGTCCTCTGTGCTGGTGGAGGCGGCACTGAGGCGTAAGGGTAACATGAGGTATACTAATTTTGGCCTTTTAATACGTATGCGTGTTTCATAATTATCAAGTCTGCCACGTGTAGGCCTGATGAAAGTTTGCAGCTTCACATACTTTCTTATGTTCTTATAAAAAATTAAGGCAGTTTGAAAGCCAGCGTTCTATATAAAACCTACATTAGTAAATCCCTATTGAATAGTCACTCATAAGAAGAGTTATGGCATCAGAGAGAGAAAAACACTAAGCGGCGCCAGTAACACGCAAAATGAGTGAAGGGTCCCGTGGTGGCGTCGTGAACCAGTGAGTCTCGTGACCAAGGACAAGTGAATGCCACTGTTGATGGATGCGAAGTTGTGTCGCGGGGCTTATTGTGTCTACGGCCCTGTGAAGCAAATCAAAAGAAAAAAACAGAATAAAAAAAACCTCTAATCATCCGTTGTCTGTACCTGAATACATGAGGGAAGACAGGCGTGGGCAAGTAGACCGCTCATCTACGAGTATGCATAGGATGTAGCTTAGATCCTTATTTAGAAACGCGTCACTCTCTCACCACGACTATTTTATAAGACCATAAAGATGATTAGCGAGGTTTTCAAGACTGCTTCTTCAGTTAATAATGTAGAAATTTTTTCATTCTGCCTCTAGAATTATATATAAAAAAACACCGTAAAAAAACTCGTATGAATTTGAATAAAGCCTTTTGAAATAATGGAGGTGAAGTATAAAAGTGTTTGAGAATACGAACCTTATTTACAATGTGACAACATGCTCAACTGACTTCAATCCACTTTCTGGTGAATTTCTGTGGCAACGGACAACGCTAGCCTAGCTCACGGCAGGTGCTAGGTACAAAAGCATCATCTAGAAGGCCAGCACGAATCGAATATTCTGTCGTACATCCGAGAGGAACATTGCCTGGAATAACGAGGCACCACCGATACCCTTGGCAGCGGTAATGACAGGAAAACAAGACACTGCTGACGAAATCCAGGAAGATGTCCGTCTTGAGAGGAAACTAGAGATAAACTGCATTGGGTACACTCAACAGTCTTATCTTATCTCTTTTCTCCTTAACTCCTCTACTCTCACTATCTATTTAGTATTTATTCTCTCCATTAACTGATCACTTTAAGCTACATCTTGTATTATTTCAACTTTTCATCTTTATTTTGTAACATTTATTTTTTGTTTACTCCTACGACTTGAAGCATTTCAAGACAGGAGTATCGAGACACCACCAGAACTAAATTAACCAACCTACTGGAACCTCTTTTCTCACGAATCTTTATCAATCGATTTTATCTCTCTGTGGAGTTAGCCAGCGTCCTTCACTTGAATAGGAAAGACTAGTCTATTATACCTTTTACTCCGTCAGTTCACACAGATAATTACAAATTCACCAAGTGGAGTGATGTAGTCACGTCTGTCGTTTGATCAACTCCTCACATGATTTGACGAACCTAGGCACCAGTTCTGAACTTGTCACGGGAAATAAGGATTGGGAAAATCTTGGTGTTTACTGAGTTGCTTTCACTGCACGGGACTTGCCTCAGCTCGTGTTTGTGGCCAAATCTGTCGGCAGCCTGCGTACATAGAGCTGCGTCTTGTCTGTTTTCGTGTAGTGGAGGCTGAGTTGCTGAGGTGATTAGTGTTAGATTTATACGGGAGGAGGATGCTGAGGAGAGAGGAACCAACAGATAATGATTAGGGTAAGAAATAACATTATCCTGTACCATCACCTCCGCCATCTTCTCCTCCTCCTTCTCTTCATCATCATCATCATCATCATCATCATCATCATTACCATATCATCATCATCATCATTATTACTATACCATTTTCGTCATCAAAGCCATTACTGCCACCACCACCACCACCACCACCATCAACAACAACAACAGCAGTATTGTAAGTAATTTTTGATTTCGTGTGAAGGTCGGCCATTGACCCGCAGCTGCTACCATCACCACTACTACCACTGCCGCTGCCACCTCTACCACCACCACCACCACCATCAACAACAACAACAGCAGTATTGCAAGTAATTTTTGATTTCGTGTGAAGGTCGGCCATTGACCCGCAGCTGCTACCATCACCACTACTACCACTGCCGCTGCCACCTCTCCCACCACCACCACCACCACCACCATCGTTACCACCATCACCCGGGTGCACTGGTAGGCCTTCAGTCCTTCTCTACCTCATAACTCCACTCACTTTCCCGCCTCACTTCCTCATTATCACCACTCACTTGGTATCTATATTAATTACTCCCTTACTGAGAGAGAGAGAGAGAGAGAGAGAGAGAGAGAGAGAGAGAGAGAGAGAGAGAGAGAGAGAGAGAGAGAGAGAGAGAGAGAGAGAGAGAGTGTATAGACCAAGACTAACATACTGTACATATAACTTAATGCAAATCGCGGATCATTGCAGTAACTCACACACACACACACACACACACACACACACACACACACACACACACACGACGCAACAAGTGAGCACACTGACCTGCCGTACCCTAGCATCATTAAGGCAAAAGGTGATGGGGTGCACGCAACAAACAAACACACACACACACACACACACACACACACACACACACACACACACACAAACCTTCATGTAATCATCCACTCATTCAGTAATCCACCTAACCTAACCCAACCTAATCTTCTAACCCTTCCGTGCACGTTAGACACACACACACACACACACACACACACACACACACACACACACACACACACACAGCCGCAGGAATCCACGTGTAGGTGCTCCTTGTGGTATTTAACATTCCCGCATAATGATTTACATCTAATAATAGCAAAGGAGCAAATGTTGAGATGGAATTAAAAAAAAGAAAAAAAAATCCCTCACGAGTTTCATATTATAAGGACATGGGGAGGGAAGGCGGAGCGGGGTGGGGCAGGACAAGGGGAGGGGGGAGAGGGGAGGGCGTGGCTGACTAGGGCTATACAGTCGACTCTCTAATTTTCACTGGAGTATATGAGCCTGATTTTTTTTCCCTCCTCGTTCCTGCCAGCCTGAGCCCCGCCCCCAGCATGTCGAGGGCCAGGAGGCAAGTCGACAATTTGCAGTGCCCGCGTCGGGGTGAGGAACAAATGCAGGTGTTGGAGCTTTATTCAGAAACGCACTTTGTTCTCTCATTACGACTATTTTCAAGAACCATAGAGATGATTAGTAGGTTTCCAAGAAGGTTTTTCCCCCCGTTAATAATACATCTATCGTGTTGATCTATCACCCGAACCATAAAGATATCATTAAAAATTCCTGGCACTTTATTTTGAGCTTGTTGAAGGTAATATAAATGAGGAGGGAAGTGCTTCAGAGCATGGTACTACTCATGTGTTGCTTCTCTTATGTGGTCTCTTGTTCAGCACTTCTCTGTAAACAAGTGTGTGCTGATGATATCTTGGATTCCTAACTTCAATCTTTATCATTCTTTGAGCTTTCATTTATATTTTCTATCTTTGGAGGTTTCGTATATCTTCTAGTCTATTTGTGTGACATGAGCCTATTTCATACATAAGTGCATAAATAAGATAATGATCACTGGTCTGAGGTGTGTAGGCGGTCCAAGGTGAGCCTCTGCGTGGCAGGCATGGGCAGGAGTGATGGAGTGATGGAGGGACGCAGGACAACCTTTCAGGAGCTGCGTGCCGGCCAGCCCCTCCTCTTAATGTTAAATGTCAGTCTTAACTGTGTCACATCCCGAATAGGGCCGCGGGAAGTGTGGCCTCTTTATACCAAATATTTCACGACAGCGCGACGAGTGTGTGGGAGTATGTGATCGATGAGGCCATTTGTACAGAGTGAAGGCCTTCTGGCTGGAGGGGACAGCTAATATGTCGCATTCACTTCAGAGTATTGGAGTAAGGAGACTTTAATAAACACTCCATCAAATACTTCTTCCAGAGTACTCAAATATTCATATAGTGGTGGATATCACCAGCAGGAATGACAGAATGAGGTTAGGGTGTCCTTGGCGAGGTCACATATTGGGAATTCAACCACGTACTGCTTCATGACCTCTTAAGAACATTAGTGGGATCGACCACTGTTCAATCTTGTAATTTCCCTCGAGACGTCTTTGGCTCGTCTTCTCAAACACTTCTCTACTTCACCTCCACTATTTCACAAGACTTTTTTTTAAATGTACGCGAGTTTTTAAGTTTTTTTTTTTTTTTCGTTCTAGAGGCACAGTCACAAAATTTCTACATTGTTAACTGGAAAGCACTCTTGAAAAACTCCGTGGCCTTGAAAAAAGTCTTGGTGAGGGGGCAAAGCGTGTCTGGATAGGGACCTCAGCTTCTTGAATTCTTTTTCTCACCTGTGTGATAATCCAACTGCTTCATTACTATCTCTACTAAAACTTGATGTATATTTTAACTCTTCACTGCGATGTACACCACAACAGTCCTGAAACAACGAAATCTTAACAAATATCGACAAGAAAGATAGAAAAGATTACTAAAAAGACTATATTTAACGGTCTTTAGCTAGTGGAATTCTTTGAGATGCCTGAGTTAGGAAGAAAGATCTCGGGTGCTGTTTGTTAATAAGGAAGACAAACCAAATCGCAGTAAAAGTGTTGAAGCGTGTTTGTATGATTCTAGTGATAGTTGAACACACCATTAGGCACATTTGAGGAGAAAAATACGCCCTGAGAACCGGATTAATTATATATGTGGGGATTAAAAATTGTTCTTATGAAAACCTACAGAGTGTCTTGATTGAACTATGGAGCTTACACACACACACACACACACACACACACACACACACACACACACACTTGTCTCCACCACGTTCTCGTTGGAATATTGGTGGTGAGAAAGAATCAAGAGTCTAAATAATGGAGTTGTGAGGCAAATTATGACTTTTTTCAGGAAATTATGTTATTACCGCACCCTGGGAACGAGGAAGACTCAGGGCAGCGGCGGCGGCAATTACTCCCGGTGTAATTATTATTTTTGTTCCCTCCCACGGATCATTTCCTGGTGTGCAGGAATTAGGCAAATGAAACTCCGCGAAAAAAAAGAAAAAGAAAAATAGATATACGAAAAAAAATATGCAGGAAAAAATTGATAGAAAAAATTATGCTATGGTGATGATGATGATGATGAATGATGATGATGATGATGATGATGATGATGATGGTGATGGTGATGATGATGATACTACTAATAATGATGATATTAAAGATGACCATGCTAATGCTAATAATGGCAATGATAATACTAATGATGATGATGATAATAATAATAATGATAATAATAATAATGATGATGATGATGATAATAATAATAATAATAATAATAATAATAATAATAATAATAACAATAGTGATAATAATAATAATGATAATAATAATAATAATAATAATAATAATAATAATAATAATAATAATAATAATAATGATAATAATAATAATAATGATAATAATAATAAGGTTAACAATGATAATAATAATAACATAAGAAAATGAGAGAAGCTTCAAGAGGCCATCAGACTTACAACACGTGGCATTCCCTGCATGAACAAAGCTATCTAATTCCACTTATCATCCTTCCTCATCCATAAATTGATCCAATCTTGGTTTAAGGCTCCCTATCGACTTGACGCTAACAATATGATTACCGAGTCCGTTCCATTCATCAACCACAGTATTTATAGGATAAGTTTCTTCCCATTTCTTCCTTAAACCCAATTTCCCAAGCAGAGTGTGGTGAGGAGACTGGATAATATAAGAAATAATAACAAGCGCAAAAAAAATCCCACTCAATTTGCTTGGGAAAAAAGATTAAATAAATAAAAAAAGGTAATTATACAAATGAAATGTAAAGATAATAAGAACAATAAAAAAGGTTTGCAGGTGTGAAGGTATTAATTAATAACTAAGACCTCCCTCCATACACCTGCACGTTAACGCCAGAGAGCGCGGCGGTGCACTATTTAAGGAGCCAAACAATTTATGCCTAAACATTACAAGGAGTTCATTTGCTTGGTTAATTAAGACTGCTCTGTAATACACTTCACTGCCCACTGGGTTAATCTTATCCGCCTCCCTTCTTCTTTCATATTTGTGTCTTTCTACTTTATCTTTTTTTTCCTTTTCTCTCCTTCCTTACTGATTTTTCTTTCCTACACTTCTTGCTTCTTCTTCCTTTATATCTTCCTCCATTTCTTCCTTCCTCCTTTGTTTTCCACCTTCCTTCCTTCCTTCCTTGATTTCCTCACTCCTTCTCTCCTTCCTTCATCCTTACTAACCACTTCATTATTGTTCTTCCTTTACTGTCATTATATCCCTTCCTTCCCTGCGTCCTCCTTCAGTCCCTCCCTCTCCCTTTCCCCTCACATTTATCCTCGCTCCCTCCCACACCAATTGCTGCCAGTCCCCCAACCCACCTTACCACCGTTGCCATCTCCCTCCCAGACGCCGCCTTTCTCGAAAATGAATGAGATTTTAAAGGGAGAGTGGAAGAGTGTTCAGAGGCCTCTAGCGGTATCTTCTGGCGGCCTTGACCGGTTAGAAGAGCGAAGGGAAAATTACGGAAATGGGTCATGGGGAAGCGTAGGAAGAAAGGGAAAAAGGAAGGGAGGAGAAGGAAGGATAATGTAGTACAATAGGAGTTTTGTTTATGGAAGAAGTGGAAAGGGAAAGTGAGAGGCGAAAATAAGAAAAGGGATAAGAGAAAGTATGTCCTTGGAGTTTTAATCTCTATTCCTCACCGCACAGTAATTAGATTTTTACTTTAAGTGTGAAGTGAAGTGAAATGAAGAGAAATTTCTAGTTTTTTTTTTTTTTTTTTTTTTGGGGGGGGGAGAATTTTTAAAAGAAACATATATCAAAGTAAATTCTAGATGTAATTGATTTATATATGCGGTATATAAAAAGATGGATAAAGAAAAGCAAACTTACTGTTTATGAAAAGTCAGTGTTTCTGATATCGGCCAGTCCTTTCATTTTCATACGGTTTCGATGTTCACAATATCTTGTCAGCATAAATAATACTTAACTGACTCCTTTTTTAATTTATTTATTTATTTTTTTTTTTTAGGGGAGAAGGGGTATAATTTCCCAGATAAAATATTAGTCCATGTAGGAACCGGTGGAAAATAATCAAAACTAAATATTTACCAGAAGATTATAAATGAATGTGAAAACACTGAGAGCCTAGTTGCAGTATATTCCAAAGCCTCGTATCTTTCCTCCCCAACAGACTCTCACAGACATACAATAGACATAGGGAAGAATGGGAGGAGAGAAAGGAGAGGGAAGACAGAGAGATGAGAACAATGCTATGACTGACAGGTAACAAAGACAGAGACGTTGAAAAACTGAGCCACATGAAAACATTTTTAGTTCAAAGTTGACCCGTAAAGAACCAACCTTACAGACGGTGAAAGAAGGAGAGAAACCTAAGAAGCGCTTTAAAGAGTTACGGATCCAAAGAAGAAGTCAATTTTCCATACATAAGAATCATTTGAAGTACTCCACCGCATACAACAGCCACATAACTCTACATAAAGTTAATCCATGACCATTGCTTAGTATAGGAGGAAGAGAAAAAAGTAGTTCACTCATACTGGAGGAAGTGGAAAATCAGATAAAAGAAAGCAAATGAAAAGAAATGGACAAGAGAAAGAACGGAGAAAATTAAAGTCAAAAGGAAAGATTTATAGCTTAGTAGTATTATAAGAGAGAAAGAGTGGGAGGGAGGGAGGGAGGGAGACAAGAAATACATGTAAAGTGAAAGGAGTAGAAAATAGGAGAGAAAAAGAAAAAAAAAAAAGTAAAAATGGGAAGGAGCAATGCATTATTAAAAAAAAAAAACAAAAAAACGAATTAGAAAGAAAAACGTAAAAGAAGGAAGGAAGGAACGAAGGAAGAAAGAAAGAAAGAAGAAGAGAAGTGACCGAGATAGTGCGCCAGGAAATGAAAGAATAAGAGAAAGAAAGAGAAGAGTGACGGAAGAAAGAGGAAGAAGAATGGATGATTTATAAGCAAATTAGGAAAGAAAAGGTAAATAAAAAAAAATAACAAAGGAGAAATAATATGGGAGATAGAAGATGAGAATAAAAGACGAAACAATGGAAAGAAAGAGGAAGAAGAATGGATGATTTATAAGCAAATTAGGAAAGAAAAGGTAAATAAAAAAGAAGTAAGGAATAACAAACGAGAAATAATACGAGACATAGAAAATGAGAATAAGAGACGAAACAATGGAAAGAAAGAAAAATAGATAGTGGAGCAGCGAATCACAAAGAAAGGGATAGAGAAGGCAATGGAAGGTGGCAAGGGGAGAGAGTGGGGGGGGAGGGAGGCAAGGCAAGATGGGAGACGGCATAGGGGGGCCGACGGGACAGGGAAGGAGCTTGAAGGAAGGAAAGAAAGTAATCTGGCGTGACGGGAACTGTGAGGGCGACAAGGCACGCACCTCCTGCTCCTCCCGGCGGCGGCTGTGACCATTCCTTTGCTTTTCCTCGAGGTCACTAGCAGCGCCTCGGCCTTCCTTGCTTGCCCTTGTGTGGTGTGCGTGTGTCGCCTCACCTTGCTTCGCCTCGCTTGCTGTCCACTGCCTCCCCCCCCCCTGCCTGCTTGCCTGCCTGCCTGCCTGCGCTCCTTCCTTCCTTCCTTCCTTCCTTCCTTTCTTTCTTTCTTTCTTTCTTTCTTTCTTTCTTTCTTTCTTTCTTCCCTCCTTCCTTCCTTCCTTCCTGCTTTTCTTCCCTCCTTCCCCCGTTTCTTCCTTTCTTCCCTCCTTCCTTCTTGGTGATGGTGATGGTGTAGTAATGGTGGTGGGTTGTGGTGGTGGTGGTGATGACAGTGGTGATAGGTGGTGGAAAAATGAGGCTATGGTGCTACTGTTGCTGGTGGTGATGGTGATGGTGATGGTGATGTTGATAATGATACTGCTGCTGCTGCTGTTACTGCTACTGTTACTGCTAATGCTGCTGCTGCTGCTGCTGCTGCTGCTGCTGCTGCTGCTGCTGCTGCTGCTGCTGCTGCTGCTGCTGCTGCTGCTGCTACTACTACTACTACTACTACTACTACTACTACTACTACTACTAATAATAATAATAATAATAATAATAATTATAATAATAATAATAATAATAATAATAATAATAATAATAATGATAATAATAATAATAATAATAATACAAATACTACTACTAAAAGGAGTAACAACAACAATAACAATCACAACTTAACTGCGTAACGTTCACCATAACTCAATACTGGACCCCAAATTTAAGAGGCAAAATCGAAGACTCGCGAATAAGTCATGTCCATGGATGCAATACGTAACAGTCACCATTTCTGCTGCATTTTTTCTCTCTTTTCTCTCTCTCTCTTTTTCAAATCAATAGGTTGACACGCGCATTTATTTCTTAATGAGGATTCCACTGCCTCCTGCGATCGAGTGACAGTGACCTAACAGTGACCCAACAGTGACCCAACAGTGACCCTACAGTGACCCAACAGTGACCCAACAGTGACCCATCAGTGACCCAACAGTGACCCATCAGTGACCCAACAGTGACCCAACAGTGACCCATCAGTGACCAAACAGTGACCCTACAGTGACCCAACACTGACCCAACAGTGACCCATCAGTGACCCAACGGAGAACAAAGGAATACATAGGAGAGACGAGTGACAGGAGGCGAGGAAGACAGGGACCAGAATCATGAAACACTTCTACTACTCTGTATCTCCGTTACTTTCACAAGTCTCCAGTTGAAATTACTCTGATTTGGAAGGATGTTTTTATTGTGTTAGTGGCAGATTAACGAGGTTTTTATGTTTGCCCCTTCAGTTTTGGGACGGGTTTTCATATCTATTTTGCTTATTATTTGGCGATTTTATACAGCTTTAGAAACTCATGTAGGGATTGAAATAGTATTAATCTTCTGACCTCCATAGATCCTCTCTAATGCCAATAAAATCATCTAATCATACCCCAAACTCGAGGTAAAAATGCGCTCCAGTACTGAAGAGATAAACAGGAGAAATACCCATTAGAACTCGGTTAATCATTTAGGAGACCTTGAAAATAGTCGCGGTGAGAGAGCGAAGCGTTTCAGAATATGAGAGGAGCAGATGATGAAGTGGGAAGTGACGTAACGGAAAGACTGTGACGTCACGGGTCAAGCAATGCCGTCACTGTTCACGAAGTGCTGACGTTCTGCTGTTTGGTAACCTGCTGACGTGACGCGCTGTGTGAAATGTCGGGCGATGACATTTCGAATCAAGTTTCTGACCTTTTTTCATGTCGTTCTTATGTAATCTTTCCTTGTTTCTTCTTTTATCATTCTTTCTTGCTTGATCGTTTGTTTTCTTTCTTTCCCCTTTCTTATTTCTTTATGTTTTGTATTTTTTCTTTCCTTTTTCCTTAGGTTTCTTTTTATTTTTTTGTGAATATGCTTGTTATTTTTTGTTTCTTTCAATGTGGGGGGGATGATCCGTTAATATGTTTTATCGGGATATCCTAGATCTTCGAGATCGTCTAGAATATGTATAGATCTCTTCTTTTCTCTCTCTCCTCTCTCTCTTCTCTCTCTCTCTCTCTCTCTTCTTCTTCTTCTTCTTCTTCTTCTTCTTCTTCTTCTTCTTCTTCTTCTTCTTCTTCTTCTTCTTCTTCTTCTTCTTCCTTCGTTCCTTCTTTATTTGCTAAATCGACCTGCCTTACTTTTTTTTCTTCGCTTTACGTTTTCTTTCTGTCCCTGTGTGTGTGTGTGTGTGTGTGTGCGTAACGGAGCGATGAAGAGTGATAGCGATACATATGTTAGTTTAAATCGCAAGTTATAGAAGGCATGCCAATAACTGGATCTTCTTTTGTTTTGGGAATAAAGAGCGGAAAGTGGAGGAGTTACCAAGGACGTGATGAGGCGGTGACGCAAGCACGAGGGTTGAAAATACGAATGTGGGTCGCACGTCCATAATAAATGATGGTGGTGGATGGTGGTGCTGGTGGTGGTGGTGGTGGTAGCGGTGTTGTGGCAATATTAGTGGTGACGGGGATTGATGGTGGTGGTGGGTGGTGTTACTGGTGGTGATAATGTTTGCTGTAATTGTTGTTGTGGTTGTGGTTGTGATGGTGATGGTAGTGGTGGTGGTGGTGGTGGTGGTGGTGATGATACTGTTAATAATGTAGTTATGGTGGTAGTGGTTCTACTACTACTACTACTACTACTACTACTACTACTACTTCTACTACTACTACTACTACTACTACTACTACTACTACTACGGATATCACCATCAATACCATCATGATAATATTGAGAATTGAACAACAACAACAACAACAACAATATATATACCCCCCCAAAAAAATGTAAACACCACAACAAACATTTAATCAGGGAGTGTTGGCATAAAAACTTTAATGCTGGGCAGTGAGGGAAGCTAATCCGCCCGGCAAACATCGTGACAACAGGCTTAAGTAATGCAGAACAGAGAGAGAGAGAGAGAGAGAGAGAGAGAGAGAGAGAGAGAGAGAGAGAGAGAGAGAGAGAGAGAGAGAGAGAGAGAGAGAGAGAGAGAGAGAGTTATCAGAAAATTATAGCAGCAGCAGCTATTATGGGACGGCATTGGTAGTAGTAGTAGTAGTAGAAGTAGTAGTAGTAGTAGTAGTAGTAGTAGTAGTAGTAGTAGTAGTAGTAGTAGTAGTAGTAGTAGTAGTAGCAGCAGTAGTAGTAGTAATAGTAGTAGTTTTTGTAATAGTAAAAGTAACATCCAGCCCATGTAAGTTTCCAAGCAGTTTATTTTACCTCTTATCTCATCTTTTCACGACTTAAATTTCTTAACCTTTAGCGATTTCAAATAAGAAGAGGTGAAGATCAAGGAAGATGAAGCAGGAGGATCAGGAAGAAGAGGAGGATCAATAGGAGGATCAAGGGAAAAAGGATTGAAGATTACACCTCACTACGCAGGCAAACTTTATATTATTTTCGTAAGGTATTTGTATTTATAAGACGAGAGTGCGGGAGTGAACGTGAAAGTGAGAGATGAAGATGAAGAGGAGAGCTGGAAAGAATAATAGGACGATAAAATGCAGGAAAAATATGAGAGTGGAACATATGCAATTTTAAATAAAGAGTGGAATATGAAACACTGTGGTGGAGTATAAAATGGTGGTGGCTGATGGTGGAGTTGTGGTGGAAGTGGAGCGGTGGTGAGTGGTGGTCAGGGCGGTGGTGATGAGTAACAGTAGAGAGGTTTAAAAGAGTGAATTGTGAAGTAGTGATGAGTGGAAGAGGTAGACTGGTGATGAGTGATGTGGGTGGAATGGGAATTTGTGGTAGTGGTGGTGGTGGTAACTTGTAGAAGTGGAGAGGTTGTGGTAGATTAGATGGATAAATAAGTGGAAAAGTGGAAGATGAAAATTAGATGAGACTTACAATGGTGATGAACATGGTAATAAAAAATGATGATGATGATGATAATAATAATAATAATAATAATAATAATAATAATAATAATAATAATAATAATTCT
>CM035205.1:5559292-5562910 GCA_020233015.1 Callinectes sapidus | reverse complement strand
CTCTCTCCCTCACACTCCCCCCTCTCTCTCTCTCTCTCTCTCTCTCTCTCTCTCTCTCTCTCTCTCTCTCTCTCTCTCTCTCTCTCTCTCTCACTCCTCACCGGCCTAAGTGGCAGCGATAAACATTCCATGATCGAACTCCCCAAAGGTCAGGACTGGCTGGCTGGCATGCCTCGGAGCCGCCAGAAAGAACAGTGACACAGGCCAGGCCGCTCCTCTTGTCCTCCCCGCCTGTCCTCGCCGTGTCCTCCGCCGCCCCCACTTCTTAGGAATGGCCGCAGCTGTTCTGTAAGTCCCTGTGTTTGAGTGGCGGCGTGAGAAAGGGCCGTATTCTTAATTAAACACTTCGCTTTCTCTCACCACAACTATTTTACAAGATCACAGAGACGATTGATTAGCCGGGTTTTCAAGATAGTGTTTCCCTTGTAATAAACTGGAAATATTGCGAATCTATCACCAAAACCATAAAAATGCTCCTAAAAACATGACTATCTCTAACTAGAATCTTTAGAAAATAGTACATTACTATCTCTAACTGGAATGTTTAGAAAATAGTGATGGTGAGAGTGTTAAGTGTTTAAGAATACAGACAAAAGATTCACGGTTCATAAATGTATCGTAAAGGAAAGTGATGCATCCAGTGTGTCTGAGTGACGATGCGTGGTGATACTTCAGCGGTGGCGGTAAAAAGGACAAGGGATAGGAGGAGAGGTTTGTGTGAGGACGTCAACAATGCAGCAGCGGTAGATCACGAGGTGGTAGTGTTGCAGACCAGTCAACATAACACGACGCTTTCCGCTAAAACTGTAAATCGATGATGCCACGGGAAGAATAATGGATGTGAGTTTTAGAGTGTTTCACCAGCGTTTTGACATTGATACCTCTCTCTCTCTCTCTCTCTCTCTCTCTCTCTCTCTCTCTCTCTCTCTCTCTCTCTCTCTCTCTCTCTCTCTGTGTGTGTGTGTGTGTGTGTGTGTCACGCCACCTCACAATCCTACCCCATTTCACTCCCATCTCTCACAACACTATTCCAACCTACTTCCTCTCCCCACACCCCCCATGATACCACGACCCTACTCACAGTCAACCCCCAACACGCAACACTTAACTACTTTCCAGCGTCCTCACTACTCTCTCTCTCTCTCTCTCTCTCTCTCTCTCTCTCAGTACTCTCTCTCTCTCTCTCTCTCTCTCTCTCTCTCTCTCTCTCTCTCTCTCTCTCTCTCTCTGAACTCCTACTGCTCCTCAAATGCCTTAAACCCAAAGAATTTCCGTCCACCATTGACCACAACAATTCTTTCCATCCACCTGATCAGCTCTATCATATCATCCACCCCCAGCTCCACCTCGCCCCGCCCTGCCCCGCCCCGTCTGTTCGTTATGATTGAGGGTGAAGAAAGTTCCCTCATATAAATACAACGTGATGATATGACCGAAGCAACTGGAACTGTTAAACATCGTAAATCTTCACCAGGTCATGGCAGGTCACGAGACGACTGGCTGTGACCTCGCTTCGGCTCTCTCTCTCTCTCTCTCTCTCTCTCTCTCTCTCTCTCTCTCTCTCTCTCACACACACACACACACACACGCACGCACACACACACACACACACACACACACACACACACACACACACCATTCTTTATGCGTTAATTTTTACTTAGTTCCTTCTTCGTACTTTAGATTAACTTTTTCCAGAGGGAGAGAGGGAAAAAAAAGAGAAAGAAAAAGAGATAAAGAAAAAGAAAAAGAAAAAGAGAAAATTAAAGAAAGAAAAAGCTCGGTAACGCATCATAAACATAGGGTTTATACGCAATATACTTGGAAAATGTCCTTGTGTGTGTGTGTGTGTGTGTGTGTGTGTGTGTGTGTGTGTGTGTGTGTGTGTGTGTGTTGCTGCCTGACAATGGCGGCGCTGCACATTACAAGTCGGTTTTCAGGAAGTCACATCAGCATTGCTCTTTTCTTGAAGCGAACGTGAATAGAGGTTACGTGTGCTTGTGGAGTTCGTGTGGTGGTGTGGTATTGTGTGGTGTGGTGGTAGTGTGGTGTGGTGTAGTATAATGTTGTGTGGTGTTCGGTTTTAGGTCATATTATGCACGCTATGCCTCTTCGTCTGCCTGCGGTGGTGCATTATTGATGGCTGCCGAGATGGTCACCTGTGAAATTATCCATGTGTTTGTGTCCTGTTCTTGCTTTTCGTCTTATCTTGTTACCGGTTCGGGGCCGTTAGTTCGCGGTGCAGTGCCAGAGATCAGTCCTTCCGTCAACTAATCAGTCAATCGTGGCAAGTGTGTCTCTGATAAACGGTTCATATTGGTCGAGTTAACTGGTGCAATTCTAAAATACACGTCCTAGGATTTTCTAAAGGTTCACAGGCCCTCCCTTAACACTTTTTTTTAATGTATCGACGTAGTGTGTGTGTGTGTGTGTGTGTGTGTGTGTGTGTGTGTGTGTGTGTGTGTGTGTGTGTGTGTGTGTGTGTGTGTGTATTCTGTTAAACTGAGTGGCTGTCTGACTGACAAATGTAATCGTCTCCCTGTCATTCATATGGATGTCTGCATGTCTGGCCGTCCATTTTATTTATGTCTGTCGTTGTCTGTCTTTCTGTCTGTCTTTCTGTCTATCTCCGCCCGTCCGTCCATGTTTACCTGTTCGTCTGTCTGTCTGTCTATTTTTCTGCTTTTCTGTCAATATCTCTGCCTGCCTTTCTATCTACCTGCTTTCTTGCTTGCGTGCCTGCTTGTCCGTCTGTCTGTTTGTCTCTCTTTATTTGTCTCTTTGTTATATATTGGCATATTTGTAGCTGTTCATTTTTGTTGGCTGTATAGTAATGCAAGAGTACGAACACGAGTTTCAGAATGTGAAGCATGAACCTGCTAAGTGCACGGGCTGGATAACTACACCTCTGTCTGACCGACTGTATTGGCGGGGTGGGGGGGGGAGGGGATGTGTGGTGGGTGGGTGGGTGGGTGAGTGGCTGGGTGTCTGGATGCATGGCGTGACTGTGGCGAGTGGTGTCATTAGGTGGGCCCAGTGCGTGGCGTGGCGTGGTGGGCTGACTGCTGCTGGCCGGTCACTGCTTGGCTGTCTGCTGCCGCACTACGTGACCTCGTGCGTGGTATGGTTGGATGACTCCCTGTTTCACTCAAAGGATAAATATAATTGTATTGTATGTATTTATATGTCTCTGTGTGTTGTGAACCTACTTGCCTGTCTCCGTGGGATTGTTTGGGTGGCAGTAGCGTGGCGCTTGTCATACCTGCTCAGGCTTCTCATCGGGCTCGCAGAGTTGCATGACACGTCCAAGTAACTCGCTCCTCGGTCGCTGCGTCGCCGCTGTGGTAACACTCACGCGCGGAGTGCACGCCTCGTAGACACGCGAGGCTCCAACACACCGCTTGGTAGAAAATGGGAAGAGGGGAGGAGCTGCGGAGAGAATGCTGTTAAGAATATAAGAATAAATACAAAATTATCCTTCATAGGAAGCTGGCATCAAGCTGGATGAAAGCCGTGATCCGGTAATGGCCTCCCACGTGAGTAGAGGCGCTCCGCGTGCGGCTCCCAGCTACTGCCGCTAGCTGGATTACCGCCCCGCCAAGGTCGAGCCCCAAGCAA
>CM035205.1:5544292-5551792 GCA_020233015.1 Callinectes sapidus | reverse complement strand
TGGACGAAGAGATACAGAGGACAGAACAAAATCAGGAGGGGAGTGGGGCCGCTGGACGCCGCTCCAGCCCAACCTCGCCGCCAAAAGACTCCTCTCAGTCCACGCCCATCACCCACTACCACTACCACGCCCACCCAGGTACGTGCTCAGGAAGAGTGATTTTTACTTTTGTAAGAATGAGTCTAGCCAAATACAATAAAGCTTAGATAAACACCAGACGATTAAACACCAGACGAAGAATTTACTGAAGAGGGCAGTGTGTGTGTGAGAGAGATGTCGAGGAGTATGATATATTTGTTTATTGTGTGTGTGTGTGTGTGTGTGTGTGTGTGTGTGTGTGTGTGTGTGTGTGTGTGTGTGTGTCACGTGTTGTGTTCGCAGGCGAGAGTGACGTGCGGGACCTGAGCCTGATGGAGGAGGCCGCCCCCCATCTCCCCCGCCCTGCCTCGGCACCCCGAGCATGCCGCCCCCCCTCTGCCACTTCCCGCCCGCCCTCTGTTGCCTCCCGTCACTCCACCCCGGTACATCCAACCCAGCAGGGCCAAGCCTCCCCTCCCTCGGACCCCGCCTCTGTGCAGCTTCCAGCGCAGGTCAGTCACACTCACCTCCCGCTCGCCTCTTCTTTGTTTTCATACTGGCATTCATTGAAATTTAGAGAAGGGGAATGAAAAGAAACAAGATTATCCATTGTCCCATTCTTACACACACACACACACACACACACACACACACACACACACACATACACACATACACACACACACACACACTAACTGAATTGTACCCATTTCTAGTAGTTATCTTGCTTATCATGTCTTCCCACAACTCACCCATTTGTTGTTCAGCTCAGCACCTTCCCTCCCTCCGTTGTGCTGTTTGAGACGTAATTTTTTTCCTTCAAAAGCACTTACAGGAAAGAAAAGGGAAAGGGAAAGAACTGCATATTTTACTCTCTCAAAACATTGATTTAACTTGATTAGAAAAATGTAACTTGGTGCGTATAACTCTTTTAGAACATTACTTACCTAGAAATGCACAAACTGATGCCTTGTAAGATTAGGGACACGCTGAAATGATTTACCAGTCTTAAGTCTCATTTAAGTTTTTTGGGGGGTATTATTTAGTTTAATTATTACCTTTTTTCCAATATTTGTCCAATAAAGTCCCCTCCATGGCCTCTGTCACCAGGTCGAGGATCCTGAAGAATGGGCGGGCGAGGATGGGACGGAGGGACGGGGCCACTACTACATCCCACCCGTCATCCCGCCGCTGTTTGACCGCCCGCTGGCCGCCCCGACGCCCGTCTCCACGCGCTGCAACACGCCCGTATGGGACCTGGACGGGGAGAAAAGGGTGCGCTTCCTGGAACCCGAGGTGAGAGAGAGAGCGAGAGATTGCAACAAAGATGGTATTCTCAAACACTTTTGTGCTTTACCTCCACTATTTCAAAGGGCTTTATTACAATTTGCACGAGTTTTTAAAGTGTTTTTACAGTTCTAGAGGCAGAATTACAAGATATCTACATTATTAACTGGAGAAACTATCTTGGAAACCGAGCCAATCATCTCTGTAGTCTTGAAAAATAGTCGTGGTGAGAGAATAGAGCGTTTATGAATGCGGACCCAAGAGCCACTAGAAAATCCCTGTAAAGTATTGAGTCTGTGTTCGTTTTCTCTCTCATCTTTCCTCCGTTTTCTGTGATGCCTCCCAATTACAGTGGCGCAAGTACCTACGTGAGTTGCGTGTGTAGTGTGAATTGTGAGGATGAGTGACGGTGAGAGGGTGACGAGCGAGAGAGAGGGGGGAGGGGGGTGAGATGAATAGGGAGAGTGAGTGACAGGAGTGGGTGGGGAGATGAGTAGAGTAATTGTGGTAGTGAGTGAAGGTGAGTGAGGAACAGTTAGTAAATAAATGTGGGCTTACAGAAATGGGAAGATGTTGAAAGAGTGAGGGTGAGAGGCGGTGAGTGAGGGATGGTTGGTGTAAGTAAATAATATAGAGAAATAGAACGCTGAAGATGGTGAGTAATGGTGATTTGTAAGGCATTGAAGGCAGGAGGACAGTAAGAATGTGAAGATGAATAAACAACGGTTGATATGTTAATGTTGAATCACTTTGAAGCCGTGGTAAAGTGGAATCATGTGCGTTCTGGGGGCCGAGGGATTCCCAAGTGCATGTGTTCGAATCCTGTTTACGGTCTGAGGGGGAGATTGGGCATCCACTCGGGGTAACGGTTCCTAAATGGGTGGGCTTTCAAATAGGAGATCTCCAGTAGGTCTCCTTTTGCCTATAAATTCCCGTAAAAAGCTCCCATTGCATGAATTAAAAAGAGGTATTTTTCTCACTTTTCTTCTGTGTGGTGTACAATGAGTGTGTTTCTCCTGCAGGTAGTGGCCCAAGAGGAGCCTTCTCGCCCCGACAGCGTCTCCTCGCAGTACTCCCACATCGTGAAGAACTCCACCCGCTATGCCTTCCAGCCGCCACAGGTCAGACCACACTCAAAACACTTCGCCACCACTTCAGTCTCTAGTCTTTTATTTCCTAGCAGACGACTGACAACCAAGTGTTACCAGCAATATTTATAGAGATTTGCTCAGGGTATAGCAGTAGTCATGTAAATCTTCGGGGTTAATAATGCGGATAATATGAGAAGCTACTCGTTTAATCCCTTCAGTACCATGACGCGTTTTCATATTCATTCTACTTACTGTCTGGTGATCCTATAGAGCTTCAGAATTTTATCCCAGGTTTAGAATAGTGAAGATTGGCCGTTTATCTTCTGATCTCTATACGCTTTTCGCAATATCAATAGAATCGTCTAATCACACCCCAAATTCGTGGTTAAAGTGGGTCCCAGTACTGAAGGGGTTAATCTTGATAACGATAAGAAGAGGATTACAATAGTTGTCAGAATGGAATGAAAAGTGAAGATAGGTACTGTACTTTACTAAAAATTACTAAAAAAAATTATAATGTATGAAGGAAAAAAGTATGATTATATATTTGTTTAGCATATGTTGCAAAATCAAATATGAAAAGGGAAATTTGTAATGAAAAAGCATGAAAATTTAGTTCCATTTTTTTCGTATCTCACGGTTGTCTTCACCACACATTCAAATTACATCTCCAAAAATCATTTGCCAATTTTAGTATTTTTTTTCCTGGAAAGAGAAATTTATAATGCAAAGAACTGAAGCTGGATAAGTTCAATAAGTGTGGTAAAAAAAAAAAAAAAAGTAACATGTGTGAAGAAAGGGTAAAACAAACTTCTTACGTATGTATACCAAGAATAATACGTGTCAGCTTACTGTTTTCATACAAGTTCTGATACTTTCATAGCAATGTACGAAAATAAAGTTTTTCTGCGCTCTCTACTCTATTTTACGTGTAATAAATGAGGCCCACCACTCACTGATAGAATTGGTTGTGATACCACTGTTCGCCTGCTTACCAGGTCAGCTGCCGTGGTGAGATGATGCGTTTCATCACGATAATCTCCCTGATCTGTTGTAAAAGCCACGATACCCAAGGATAAAGAATCAGGCATCAGAGATCTGTTCCCGCCTTCTACACGTGATAGCGTTATTAGAATGGAGCATGTTCTACATTGGCAAGCAAAGACACCGCGCGTCCCTGCATGGCCTTTGTTAGCAGGTTAATGTGAGGGAAGGAGAGGCGATTTGCAGACCTTATGTTAGATTATGAAAGGCAGCAGCGTGACTGTGCGTGTGAAGAGGGGGATTAAGGAACATTATGACATCACTCGCCTTCATTGCTTCACATTCATGTCACAGAAATATGGGCGAGGAACGGACCACAAAAGAAAAAATGAATTCAGACAGTAAAGATAAAATAGCTGAGAAGTGCAGGGTGAGGAAAGCCCCGAGTGACAGGCCACGTCACTTGTGCCTCGTGAACTGTCCTGCCAAGTCCACCAAGTCAAGTGAGTGTAATAACCTTGTCGCTACTCGTTGTGGCGACAAATACATACAGAAACCCGACTCCCTTTCAAGCATATCCTAGTTTGTTACCTGTGCTCATATGTGTGTGTGTGTGTGTGTGTGTGTGTGTGTGTGTGTGTGTGTGTGTGTGTGTGTGTGTGTGTGTGTGTGTGTGTGTGTGTGTGCGTGTGTTTTATGTAAGAGGGGGAAGCTGGCCGAGGGCAAAAAAATAAATTAATTAATAAAAATGGAAATAGAAATGGAAATAAAAATATAAAAAGCCCACTAATTTACCAGTCCCCATATTCTGAAATAATTCTTCCTGCACCTCGATGACTTTGAAAACTTTGAAAGGGTTGTAGTTGATCACTGGTTTGTAAAACTAATTCTTTTTATGATTTAAGAGACAGATAAAAGAAATTACCATACGATGAACATGATAAATAGTCTTAAGAACCTTGTAAATATTTGTGTAACTTTTGAAAATAGTCGTGATAAAAGAGCAAAGTTTTTCCGACTACTGTATCGTGAGTGGTGATCACTAACTCCTCACTCACCCACGGCTATTCCTTACCACAGCCGCTGACAGCCGAGCAGGGACCACACAACCCTCGCTTCTGCAACTGTCCCTGTCACTTCCTGCCCATCGGCCGGCGGAGTGTGGGTGTGCAGGTGAAGCGGACAGACCCTGAGCCACCACGCCCACGTCATTACCGCCTCTACTTCACGCCCACCACCCGCGGTCTGCAGGAGGGCAACATAGGAACCAGGTCCCTCGCCCTCGCCTCCCGTGCCCTCTTCTCACAGGTGTGGGCTGCGATGGTGCATGGGGGCGTGGCGCTTACACAACCTTGATTTTCTTTGCTTGATGTTGCCTCACGCGCCACGCTCTCTCACCAGGCTAACCATAGAAATCATTAGGGTGGAAGCAAGACTATTTTTACTTTCTCAATATTTCCAACCAAGACATATATACATACATGATGAAAAGAAGGGGAACACACACACACACACACACACACACACACACACACACACACACACACACACACACACACACACACACACACTGCTCTATATTTTTCATTCCACTGGTGTTTGTTTTCCTACCACTCTCACAAACACTCACTCAGTCATCTCACTTTCTGTTTCTTTATTGTAAATTCTGTGGTGCATCATACCACTCAGCCGCTGCATACTTCCTTCCTTACAATGTGACAGCTCTGGCAATGGTGACTGGAACTGAACACCTTGCAGCAACGCTATTACTTACTCTCTCCTCCCCGGCAGGTGGGTCTGGTGATGGTGGTGGTGGCGTGGTGGGTGGCGGGGGCAGTTGTGTTCTCTCGTGTGGAGGGCGCAGCCGAACACGAGACGGTCAGTAAGATGGCAGAGCTGCGGACTGACCTGGTGCTGGGCTTGGCTACGGAGTTGCGTCAGGTAAGTCTCCCCTGCTCAGTCAACCTCCCCTGGTCCTGCTACACTCTGCGCTATCCTTAAGTCTCCCTCCTGCGGCTCATTCTCACTAAATCCACCATTCACGATTAACTAACTATTATCATTATTATTATTATTATTATTATTATTATTATTATTATTATTATTATTATTATTATTATTATTATTATTATTATTATTATTATTATTATTATTATTATTATTATTATTATTATTGTTATAATTATTATTATTATTATTATTATTATTATTATTATTATTATTATTATTATTATTATTATTATTATTATTATAATTGTTGTTGTTGTTGTTGTTGTTATCCTCATACTTATTATTTTTTATCATTGTTATTGTTGTTTTTGTGGTTATTGTTATTCATATTATTACTGTTAACATCATCATCCTCATCATCCTCATCATCATCATCATCATCATCATCATTATTCGGTTTTATTCATTGAATGTGTGTGTGTGTGTGTGTGTGTGTGTGTGTGTGTGTGTGTGTGTGTGTGTGTGTGTGTGTGTGCGTGCGACTTTGCGTTTGTGAACGTGCGTGAACGAGCCTGAACGGTTCTTATTACAGAATACAATAGAAGCTACATGTCAATAAACTCACCTGAAAATTCTGACACAGATCCACATTGCATTACTTTACGATGGTGAGACTGAATACACACAGTCAGGATTAAGAGAATACAGGGTTGGCCCGCTTTGAGTTCTGCGCACACCCTCTGACGTCACGTGGTTGCTGTGGTGGGTGGTGGCTGGGAGGTTGGTTGGGTACGGGGGACGGGTAGGGAAGGGGTGAGCATGTTTACCAGAAAACGGGTGGATAGGTAGGTCTCTCTCTCTCTCTCTCTCTCTCTCTCTCTCTCTCTCTCTCTCTCTCTCTCTCTCTCTCTCTCTCTCTCTCTCTCACACACACACACACACACACACACACACACACACACACCAGAATCTTATATATATCTATATCTATCTATCTATCTATCTATCTATATATCTATATATCTATATATATATATATATATATATATATATATATATATATATATATATATATATATATATTACTAAGTTATAATTACTGGTTAGGTTAGGTTGTACGTTTTGTATTTTTTTTGTTAGTTTTTTTTATTTTTTATTAGACGATTTCCACCTTCCAAACGCCTTGATTGAAACGACAAGCCGGTTTTCCTCCTCCGCCGCCGTGCCAGTGTTTACATCCGGTGAGTCACCACCCCCACCCGCGGCGCCACCTTGGATTCTCACTTCATCGGTCATTTTAAGCAACATCTCTCAATTATTACAGTCTCATCTTACCACAGTCTGCTGCCAAAGTACTAATCTTTCATATGAGCCACTCAGACATAGTTTTCGCGGTCAAGTTTAAGCGTAATGAAGGTGGGAGGGAGAGAGGAGGGGAAGGGGCCGTACCCCACCGGGGCGCCCTCAGCAGCAGGATATTGTCTTTGCTTCTGGACTGTTTATTTGGGATCAATAGTCACATTTAAGGATTTTTATGAGTACTGTGGCGTGTTTGGAGTGATTTGCGTGCGTGTGTGTGGTGGAGGTGGCTGTGGTGGGCGGTATTGGGGGGGTAAATAAGGGGGCATTTCTGCGCTAAATTTCTTGCAACGCCCAATGCACTTTTTATTAGAGGTTGTATTAAGTTGGTATTAATGGCAAAAGATAGTTCATATACAGTGATGTTTTGTGTGTACAGTTGAGTGAAGTGAGTGGAGAGGAACTGTGTTATTCAGCGGTGTCAATATTACATTAAAAACTTCATGATCAGCCTCTCAACAGTTTATTTCTGCCTCTGAATCACTCCAAAGTGTTAAAAATAATGAAGAATAATTGATCGATTGTCTTGAAATGGGTTTTGGTTCCGTTGAAGTGGCAGTTAGGGGGTATTTAACGAGTGTTCAAAAGTGTCATATTTAAAAAAAAAACGTTTTTTTCCCGTAGAATTTCTTCAGAATTGGTGTTGCTAGGAGAGTGTTTGTACTTTGGGAATTAGTTATCCTATTTATCGCGTCGAAACAGATGCAATATATTGATCTGTCATCGTTTTATCGAGGGGTCATTTTCAAAA
>CM035205.1:5434193-5475691 GCA_020233015.1 Callinectes sapidus | reverse complement strand
TATATATATATATATATATATATATATATATATATATATATATATATATATATATATATATATATATTTATTTATGTGAAAAAAATGTACATAGTGCATCACACAGAATATGTACACATAAATCACAACTCTCTGATTAAGTTGGTCTCAGTCAGGTAAATCATCAGTCTATCGACCACATCCGGGTGTTCGTCACCCAGAAAGGTGGTCTGCGCTAGCGAGAGGCCGCGACTCCGGCAATACGCCGCCAAGGGCCGCCTCTCCTCACGATAACGCACACAGTGAAGTAGGATGTGCTCGACAGAGAGGGCCGCCTCTCCTCACGATAACGCACACAGTGAAGTAGGATGTGCTCGACAGGGAGGGTGACATTACATATAGAACATTGTGGTGGGAAAGCGTTTGCTATGTAGGGGAGCATGTGGGTGGGGAGGGTGCAGCCCATCCTGAGGCGTGCGAGGACAACCTCCTCCCGCCTTGTGGGGCGATTGGAGGAAGCCCATTCGCCTAGGATGGGTTTGATGGTTTGTAGGTGGAGGTTATTCCAGTGACTTTGCCACAGGAGTTTCGCTGATGACTTAACAACTGAGAAACATGACTGCAGATCCCGACGGAGGTTCCACGCTCCCTCGAGCTCTGCGGCAGACCGAGCTAGCATGTCAGCCTGTTCATTCCCGCGAATATTGGAATGTCCAGGCACCCAAATCAGTGAGAAGGATTTACGACTTGAATTGAATTTATTAATGATGTTGCCCTGGATTTCATTTGTATCCGTACGGCCGGACTCTATTGCCTGAAGGGCTGACATAGAGTCCGAAAAAATAGTAATTGAATGATGAGATGAATTTAAAGCATAATCTATGGCTTTATCAATAGCTAAAATTTCAGCGGAAAAGACCGATGTATGAGTCAGCAGTCGGAACCTGAGGGCACATTCACACGACCACACACTTGCACCCACACATTCATCCGTCTTGGAGCCGTCAGTGTATATATGTAGAGATGGAGGGAGGCCAGCGATGAGGGTCCGGAAGCATTGATGGAGCTCAGCCTCGGCAACAACAGCCTTCTTCCCCCTTATCCATGATGTGTTGATAGATGGTCGTGGTTTCTTCCATAGGGGAAGGATGGGCAGCACGAGGCGGTCCGCATCGTCCAGTCTCACGCCTGTTTGCTGGCATAGGGCGTAAAGTCTGACAGAGACTGGACGGAGGACCGCAGTGTGGAGGTGGTGGTGCTGCCAGACGATCTTGCTTGCTGTGTTGCCGTGGGGCACTTTCCGGGCTGTTTTTATCCCATATGATAGCAGTAGGGCATCGCGACGGTGTTGCAGCGGTGGTATGTTGGCCTCAACCTCCATCCTCGCCACACGAGTGCAGCGCAGGGCTCCAAGACACATTCTCACACATTCATTCTCCAAAACATCCAACCTCCTCAATGTTGGTTCCGACCCAGACCCATACACCGGTGAGCCATAGTCTAAATGAGAACGAATTAAGGACTTGTACACCATTAATAAAGATTTTCTGTCTGCTCCCCATGAAGTACCACGGAGGTATTTGAGGACATTGATTTTTTTACGGCAACGGATAAGTAATTCATTAATGTGGGTCTTTCAATTGAGTCTGCTGTCAAAATGCAGACCCAAGAATTTGACTGAATTTTGAAATGGTATCGGCTGGCCTTGAAGAGTTAATTGCAAATCAGGTACGTTACGTCTAGTAAAAACAACACCGATACACTTAGCAACGGAAAACTTAAATCCCCACAAAGAGGCCCAATGCGGAACGGAATCAAGAGCATCCTGAATCCGCCCCGCTGAGAACTGAGCGTTAGGCGAGGAGTGCCATAACGCACAGTCGTCAGCGTACAGTGAGTATTTAAGATTCCTGGGGATGGGAGTTGTGGACAGAATATCATTAATCATAATACAAAATAATATAGGACTAAGAACACTACCCTGCGGCACCCTGTTCTCCTGGACGAAAACGTCCGAGATTACGTTACCAGGAAGCTTGACAGAGAATGTTCTGTCCTGTAGGAAATTATAAACAGAAATGGGCAAGTTACCTCTGAAGCCATGAGCGTAGACTTTCATGAGGATACCGTGTCGCCATGTCATGTCGAAAGCTTTGTGGATGTCTAGGAACACCCCTATCATGAATTCTTTTTTGGCAAATGCCTCTGAAATGCAATGCTCTAGGTGTGTTAGGTGATCCATCGTGCTTCGGTACGTCCGAAACCCCGACTGTTCATCACCTAACAAACCCTTCGCTTCTAAAATAAAAAGCAGCCTTTGCTTTACCATACGTTCCATGACCTTACATAGACAGCTCGTGAGTGCAATAGGGCGAAACGCACTGGGGTCCGTAAGGCGTCCAGTCTTTTTGGGGATTGGGATGGTATGTGCAAAGCCCCAAGACTTAGGAAATGTGTGTGTGGTCCATATTTTGTTATAAAGCAATGATAATTTAGTAATGGAATGGTGGCCGAGATGCTGTAACATAATATATGAAATATTATCTGGACCTGGACTGGAGCCTTTACAGTATTTCAGGGCAAGAAGGAGTTCATCCAACGTAAACTCTGTGTTGTAGTCCGAGTTTACGCCTCCCGTGGCAAAGTTTGGGACTGAGAGTTCTGTCTCCTTGTGGGGGAGGAAGGCAGGGGGATAGTAGGCGGAACTGCTTGCCTGATAAAAATGGTGGGCTATTGCATTTGCTATTTCTTGTTTGTTGTCAATTATTTGGTTATTTATGTTTAGAGTGTTTATTGGGATATATGGTTTTTATTATTGAATATGTTTATTATTTGCCACACTTTTGAGAGGGGTGTTGTGCGGATAACTGATGATATAAATTGTTTGAATGAGTCTGATTTTGCATTACGGATGACTTTCCTTGCCTGAGCCCTTGCCTTTTTATAGGCTATGAAGTTTGCTTGACTGGGCTGCTGGCTGAAATGCCTGTATCGCCTGTTACGCTCCGAAGTGCTTGTCGGCAATCCGTTGTCCACCATGAAACTCCATGCTTAGTGTGAACTGTAGAAGTTTTCGGAATAGAAGCCTCGGCGGCGTGCCCCCAAAGTCCCAGAACACTGCCTTATATACAACTCGACACCGAGTCCCTCTAGCGGGAAACAATCCAAACATCTAACTACATTACACCTTGCAACCCTTAAACATGGTTGTACCTTTTCCCATTAAAAATAATAACATTAACATTCCATTCACATCTCAAATCCCAAAAGATTTACATTCAGACATTGTTACTCAAATGATTTTTACAAACAGACATTGTTACTCAAATTACATTTTTGCTTCGTAGTGTTCTGGAGGTCTTCGTGCTCTTGTCGATCTGCGTAGTGATTGACGTTCCGGCGATCCCAAGTCCTGTTGTGTCTGTTAGGGACATGATAGGTAGAAATTCATTGTATTTGAATATGCAAATATAATCTGATGCAACATCTCTATAAGATGGTGCAATACTTCAGAAATGCTGTCACAGCTTAATCCTCTACAAGGAGTTGCATGTGTTTATTATATTACTACTATGGCTTTCACTGGCCGTGTTACACTGTTTTTCGCAAGTAATTCCGAAACGAATTGTCGGAACAGTATGGTATTTCAACACAAAGCCTCTTACACCCCTACCTAATTTATGGCCCACATAGCAGATTGCTATATGTGTTTACGAAGGAGTTTACTCGTGTATATTAAGACGAAGCCACGAGGTCATGTCTACACATTCAGAGGACTCGTCCCCACCCCCCAAACACCCCCCACCCCCAAACACCCCCCACCCCCAAACACCCCCCACCACTCCATATTTCCCCCCCCCCTCCACCCTCCTCGTCAACCCCCTCCCCTTTCCCCACCACCTGTGCAAACCAGTAAATAGACGAAATGATCCACCTACCTATTCAAGCTTATGTATGTTTTTCCACGGATCCTCTCCCTGTTGTACAATGTGGCGAGGCGAATAACAAATGCCATCCTGCATCCACGTGGGCAATGGAGCAACATGCCAGACATCGTTGATGGTTGTTGTGGTGGTGCCTCGGTCCTCAGTATTATATTCCCCTATCATTGCTTACGTCATAACCTCGGAAACCACAGCCCGGTGGTAGGGGTAGGGAGGTGGGGGTTGGGGGGGATTTCCGCCTATAGTGACAGGCAGAGGGAGAAAGAGTGGGAGGGGAGGAGTGGGATTGGGGTGGGAGGGAGTCAGGAGACTGAGAGTATTGGCTATAATTACACATTGCGTATAATGGAACGGTGCAGAACAATCGTAATACCATATATTATTGCTGCGGTTATTTGGTTGACCAAATATGACAGCATGCATTAACCTTATAGCGCACACATACATCTTTACAACCATTAACAGCTGGATTGTCATCCTTCCACGCTCTTCTGGCCTTCGTATGGTTTCCATGCTTATATATATATCAGTGACCGTGTGAATAATAGCAAAGTAGGGTAATTAACATGCATGAATATATATTTCTGTTTAATATAAGTAACCACAGTAACATACACCATATACCGGTATTATATGTGGGTGTTTTGAGGGAGACGGGGAGGGGGTGGGTGAGGTATTAGGGTATGGAGGGAATAGTCTGGGGGTTGGTAGGAGTATTGGAGGGGCTAGACGAGTACCCCACACTTGTTCGAATGTGTATAAGACCTTAGTGACCATGCCTGGATTCGTCTTAATATACACGAGTAAACTCCTTCGTAAACACATATAGCACTATGCTATGTGGGCCATAAATTAGGTAGGGGTGTAAGAGGCTTTGTGTTGAAATACCATACTGTTCCGACAATTCGTTTCGGAATTACTTGCGAAAAACAGTGTAACACGGCCAGTGAAAGCCATAGTAGTTGTCTGTGCGTGTGTTCACCTTTGGGCCCCTCACTCTCTCTACCCACTGGACTACGAGGGCCCATAAGATTTGTAAATCGTACACAAACCTTACAACTAACTAGTCTTGCTATTGACTTTGTTGATACAAGTATATCCACAAATCAAATAGATACAACGACATGTGAAACTGAGCGATTTTTCTTATCTTCTTTACTTAAAATCTCTTCATTTTCACCACAAACAATACAATAATGCTATGTATGGGTAGTTGGCAAATATTCCTATTATAACCAATGGATTTTCATTTGACAAAAGTTGATGACAACCCTCCACCTCCGTGAAGACGATCACTTTCTTCCATTTGACGAGGCCAACAGAAAAACACGGCGGAAAGAGGTAAGAGTTGACGGAAACCACCGCTCATTAAAGAGAAAAAAAGTGGTGATGTGATGGCGCCGAGAGAGAGAGAGAGAGAGAGAGAGAGAGAGAGAGAGAGAGAGAGAGAGAGAGAGAGAGACGGATGCCACGGATAAAACGAAGTAGCATGGTGTCATGTAAGTCAAACGTACACACATGACGCAGTGATGATGCAACACGCTGGTTCGCAGAAGACAGTGAGCGGGGTAGGTGGTGGTGGTGGTGGCGGGGGCGGGAGCACCACTGATATGACTGACAACACACACACACACACACACTTCATGACGTTAATGTGGTTTCATTATAGTGACAATGACGAAATGTGTGGCAAAGTGTGACTGTGGACTGGCGTGATTAGGAGAGTGGATGGTGACAGCAGGAGTAACGCCTCGTATTCAGAAACACCTTGTTGCTTGCTCTCTCACCTCACCACGACAATTTCCTAAAGCCATACAGAAGACTAGCGAGCGAGGGTTTTCAAGGCAGTTTTCCCTCTTGCTACTCCATCACAAGAACCACAAAATTACCCTTAACTCCATCAGTACTGGGATGCATCTTTACTTTTAGCTTTGGGTACGATAAGATGGCCTTATTGACATTAGGGAAGCTGCACTGAGGTCAGAAGATTAATGGCCAGGCAGGAGATTAAAAGCCACAGTCTTCACTCTTCTAACCCTCACATAAGTTTCTGAAGCTGTACAAAATCGTCAAATATTAAGAATATATATATATATATATATATATATATATATATATATATATATATATATATATATATATATATATATATATATATATGAAAATGCGTCATAGTAGTGAAGGGGTTAAAATGAATATTTCCAACCTTGGAAGGCAGCCATGGTGCGAACGAAGCGTTTCAGAATATAGGCCAATGTGGTACAGAAGAACCGCTTGTGTTTTGGGGCCTTGGGATCCCCGAGCGCACGGGTTTGAATCCTAGCCATGCACGGTCTGAGAGGGGATTGGGCATCCACTCGGGGTAACGGTTTCCAAATGGGTGGTAGGCTTTCAGATAGGTCTCCATTAGGGTCTCCTTTAGCCTCTAAATTCCCATAAGCTCACTTTCTTTAAGTAAATAAATAAATAAAACCAGCGGCGACGCGGCGACAGTGGTAAGAACAAGGCGACAAGAAAGGAGATGAGAGGAGAGGAGAGCCGAAGGAATGATGGTGACTAACTTTTCCTAACTTATGGGGCCTTCCTTGGCTTGTTTGGCTGTCCACGTATCTGCCTCAGCAAGTAGCTCTGTACTGTACATATATACATAGAGCACGAGGTGTACTGACGCATCCCTTGGGAAGGAAATGGCTTTCTCTCTGTTCAGGACCAGCACAACTTGTAAATGAGATAATGAGATAAGACAAGGAAATAATGGTGGTAATAGAATAATACTAATACTACTAATAATAATAATCACCGCCACCACCACTACCACGCTATATGAACACGAAAAGAGGGAGAAGAAACTGGACGTTCCAATTATCACCATTAAAAACAATTGTCGTTAATAATAATCATGTTCTCTCTCTCTCTCTCTCTCTCTCTCTCTCTCTCTCTCTCTCTCTCTCTCTCTCTCTCTCTCTCTCTCTCTCTCTCTCTCAATTAAATACTGCATTGCCTATGTATGCGTTGCTTTGCATCATTCAATCTAACACATTTACCTATAATCTTGCAATCATTATTTTCATGGTGTTGGTATTGTCACTGATTAGATAGTTGTTGATATATATATACGTCATCAAAGCGCCGAAACATTTCAAAAGGCTCAATTAAGTCCGCTCGCATTCCTGTTTTTCTAAAGTAAACATGTTGAGCTCCCTTAAGCGCTCCTCCTATGGCTTCTTCTGCCGTGGTGGGATCAACTTGGTGACTCTGGTTTGAACTCTCTACAGCTTGTCTCGACCTTTCTTACAGTGAAGTGACCACAGCTGTACACAGTATATATTCCAGTTGAGGTGTCAGACAAGCGTATGAAACAATGTGGGAATTGCCCTTTCTTATTTCAATTCAAAACTCCTGCCTATTTATTTTCTGTTACAACACTTCCGAGGAATTTTTACACGATTTCAGGTCTGAGGCAATGTTAAGTATTTTTCGCTGAAAACTTTTCACCTGTTTGAAGATTTACCATTTAAAACAACACGCTGTTTTGTCTCAGAGAGCCAGTCTTCCAGCCATTAGAGTACTTTTCCATCTACACCGTGAGACTTCACTTACCCAGTAGACGCCTATGGGGAACTTTGTCAAAAGCCTTCTGAAAATCTAGATACACTACATCTACTACCTTTGTCTCGTCGTATATGGTGAAAGCATCATTCAATAAGTCACACAGATAAGTTAGACGACAACATTTGTTTCGAAAGACGCGCTGAATCAACCATTAAATCAATTACTTGTAGAGAGTTGACTACATTAAAAGGAGGAGGAAACACAAACCAACCACAATAACAATAGGATGAGGGTTAGAGTGATCAGCATGGCATCCTTCTCCCTGCCTTCCCCCCCCCACCCCCTCCCTCTTTACCTCCAAATAAGGCAGAGGTAAGGCGTCTCCACCCATCCTAAAACTGTAGGGAAGGACCCTGACCATTATTACATCTTCACCACCACCAACCACCACCACCACCACCATCACTAACAACAACAACAAATTATAATAGTCAGTCCTCGTGATAGGCTGCGACACCCCATACATAACCAACATACATACATATTAGTACCTGAAGCGACCAAACATGTATATACACCTCGCTCTAACCACTGTTAAGTACAAATGAAATCAATAGGAACATATTCTCTCTCACACACAAAAGGAACTAAGGAGCTCATTCTAAATTATAAAGCACCACGCCATTACGATAAAGCCAGAAACAAACCCTAAGCCACTCTGCCAAGCCACCCACAAGCCAGCTGGCAACCCACCCACCCAGTGTCTTATTAAGCGCTACCCAATCACACGTGTACTGGCAACAAATTCGTGATCAGAGAGAGAGAGAGAGAGAGAGAGAGAGAGAGAGAGAGACACACCCCATCACTCTACCCTCCGACCTTTTCCTTCACTTGGCAATATACTCTGTCCTCTCTCCCACCACCACCCAGCAACCCCTTTACTAATAATTCTACCCAGAGAGAGAGAGAGAGAGAGAGAGAGAGAGAGAGAGAGAGAGAGAGAGAGAGACGGGAGGGAGGGAGGACGGGAAGAAAGAAAGAAAAAAAAAACAAGAAAATAAAATGAAGAAAAAGAAGATATATACAAAAGACAAAATAAGAGAAACAAAAACGAATAAATAACAAAAAAGAAGAAGGAAGGAGAAGAACACCACCACCACCACCACCACCACCAAGGACACACACACCCCGTACGTAACCTGCTGTGTGTACAAAAGCAATGATACAACCGGTTCTACTGACGAGGAGGGCGTAAGGAGAGAGGAGAGAGGGAGTGGGGAAGGGAGGGTATGATGAAGGGGTTAGTTAGGAAAGGGTAAGGGTGAGAAGAGGATAGGGAGACAGGTAAGAAGAGAGTGTGGAAGGGGAGGTTGGATAGACTGGCGTGGGTGGATGGGGAAAGGGAGGGAGGGAGGGAGGGAGGAAGAAAGAAAGAAAGAAAGAAAGAAAGAAAGAAAGAAAGAAAGAAAGAAAGAAAGAAAGAAGGATGGAAGGAAAGAAAGGAAGGAAAGGAAAGGAAAGGGAAGGAAAGGAAAGGAAAGGAAAGGAAAGGAAAGGAATGGAAAGGAAGGAAGGAAGGAAAGAAGGAAGGGAGGGGAGAGTAAGGATAGGGTATGGAAGAGGAGTGCTTTAGGATACGAGAAGGAAAGGGAGGTTAGATAGTGTGGGGTGGAAGACAGGCAGGCAGGCAGGCGCAGGCAGGCAGGGAGGGTGGGTTGGTGGGTAAGGAAGGTGGGGTGGTCACTACTCAGCAACAGTGCGGGAGGTGGGCGTGTCTGAGGGCGGCGAGGGCGAAAGGCGGGAGGGAGGAGGGCGAGGAGGGAGAGGGGAGAGGGGAGAGGGGGGGATGGGTTCATTATCCGCGTCATACTCTCATACTCTCTTCCTTCCACAACCACCACTTGCAGCGTTCATATTATACACTGAGTAGTAGTAGTAGTAGTAGTAGTAGTAGTAGTAGTAGTAGTAGTAGTAGTAGTAGTTGTTGTTGTTGTTGTTGTTGTTGTTGTTGTTGTTGTTGTTGTTGTTGTTGTGGTGGTGGTGGTGGTGGTGGTGGCAGGGAATACAATGCCATAATCCCATACTGAAGTATCTCTTTAGTCTCCACAGTCCTTCTTCACCTCCCTTTTTTGTCCACTCTTTCTGTAAACTCAAACGCTATTCTTTCCCCCTCAAACATGTGTGTGTGTGTGTGTGTGTGTGTGTGTGTGTGTGTGTGTGTGTGTGTGTGTGTGTGTGGTAAACTATCATATTGCATTCCCTAAACCTGACATATAATAGGCCTAGTACTGTACATTACAAGTTATTTCACATACAACCATGATGATGATGATGATGATGATGATAATGACGATGATAATAATAATAATAATAATAATAATAATAATAATAATAATAATAATAATAATAAACTATAGGTACTACTTGTTATTAGCATAGATCAGTCTTTCCTCCCTACACACTGAATAAGTTAACAAGATTGCATTCCAAGATAACACGAGGACCCGACCCCCAGGACAGGACAGGAACAAGAGCCCACCCTGACTGTGACCCACTACTCACCACCCACCGCTGCCTGCACACCTACCTTGGAGACAGCTGCTGGCCCTCTTGATGGATAACTTGCTCCACACTATTATTCCACCCTGAAACATGAGAAAGAATGTTGTTACTCTCATGATGCAATACTGGTGATATCAAAACAAGGTGACTTCTTTTTTTCTCCAACATTACCTTGTGCATCCAACCCACATACATCTCACATCCTTCAACCACTCTCAGCATCACCAAGTACAACTATCTAATAAATGATATTCAAAAGGCTCTAGTGCAAAGCATTCCTCAACACCATGAGGAAAATGCCCTTACTGTATACATCCAGTCCATAAATAAATGTAAGTCTGTACATTTCTACAACTCCCTACAGTATGTCCCCTGGGATAAATATATTCTGCCCTTCTCTCACACGAAAAGAAGACCTCTGCTTCTCCCATCTATCGCTTCCTTCACTCACAGACCCATAAAGGCCCATTACACTTCAATATCCATCACCATCCACAGACTTCTCAATCCTATTCTTCCCTTGCAACCATCTCATACTGATCTGCCCATACACCTGCAGTATTTCATAGAGGTTATTATCTTTTATTTCTCAATAGTTCTCCTTCATCAGTTAATGTTTCAAAAACTTAAGGCAGGTAAGAGAAGGAACATCTATCAAAGGGATCATTCACTTTACTATAAACCATTTTGTCTTGGAACACACCATTTAATCCATCATTACTTTGTCTTCCAAAGAGTTCCTAACAAGATCTCACATTCTATAATATTCTTTTAATGCTTCATCTAATATCCATCTCTCATACCTCCTCTGATATTGAAAAAAAAATCATTAGCTTGGTTCCAAGTGAGCCATCTGACATTTGTAAATGCATGAAATTAGAGAGCTAGAAATTTCCAAGTGAGGTACCTGTGGGTTACAAAATACACAAGCCGACTCACCACTGCTGGTTCCTGACACCACGGCTATCACCAGGACCACTGCACACTCCCCACTACCTATCTGTAAGCATCATCACAATCACGATATCTTTTCTCATCCATATCCTTTAAAATAAAGTACAGGTACCTCTCAATTTACACGAGAGATGAATTCTTGAAGAACAACAAAAACAACAAATTGGACAAATTATATATATATATATATATATATATATATATATATATATATATATATATATATATATATATATATATATATATATTATATATATATATAAACACAAACACAAACACACTAACATATATACATATACTCTTATACATATATATTCAAATAGGAATGTACACAATTTACTGGCTTATTGATAAGGTGAGCTCCTTTCTCCACAAATGAGAAATGTTTACTGAGTGACATAGTGTGGAAAGTCAGAGATGGCGTCGGCATCATGTTCACAACAGTCCGCGGTTGTAAACATGACGCCAATGCCATCTCCGACTCACCACACCATGTCACTCAGTAAACATCCATCATGTGTGGAGAGAGGAGTTCACACTATCAATGAGCCAGTAAATTGTATACATTCCTATTGGAATAAACCTGTAATATATATATATATATATATATATATATATATATATATATATATATATATATATATATATATATATATATATATATATATATATATTATATACAAATATATATATAGTATAGGTATATGTTGTATGCACGCGTGTTTATGTAACTGTTGTTGTTTGGGTGGCACAAAGGAACTCACATGTGACATCTCTTGGGCACTCAATGAAATTCACATACAAATGAAAAAAAATGTAAATTAACAATTTGTTTGGAATTTGGACCTCTCATAAATTCAAAAATGTATAAAACAAACTTGCATAAAAAGAGAGGTACCTGTACTACACAAAAATGACAGCTGACAACACTGCACATGTTGGACACAAGCCACTTGGCTCACCTAGTCATACCATGGTACAAGTAATAGCAGGGCAACACGTGGCCTTCAAGGTTTTATTTTCATACCTGATATAAGTACGTATAGTAAAACCTGCAAACTATTTGAGCTTCATAACTTATTTCAGTTTCCATTACAGTACATTTCATTCTTTTGATAAAATCATCATTATTTTCACTTTATAAAAATACAGTTTACGTATCAATCTATTCTGAAAATTCAAGACACATCCATTTATCAATCAACTTCCAGTACAACTCAAGTGATATTTGGAATCCTTCTGTGATACAGTTAGCATTGTTTTAATATCAAAATTCTTTCAACCCTTCTTTAGGAGGATTGAAACATCATTTCATCACATCATATCTTCAAGTGAGACTGAAGATGAACAGCTATATCATACAGATGGGGGGATGAAAGCCTGGCCAGCCCTTCCTCTCTGCCACTACTTCTGAACATCATACTCATTGGGAGGACCAAAACCCAGTGTATGGGTCCTAAGGGCCCATACACAAGTTCAGCAGCCTCCATGGATGAGGAGCTGAGCTGAAGGATTATATATCCTCCTCAGGCGTTCCCTGAGAATGGGCTAATTTTGCTGTATAGCACGTTAATGAGTAGAAAACAGAGGGCATCCTGAAGGGACCATCAGTTCATCACAGTGAATATGTGGGAGGTGCTTAGCTCCAAAGGTATAATGAAGTCTAAAACAGAATGAACTGGAAGTTTTGAAAGTTGTGTCTGCTGAGCAAATGCTGACTTTTACAAGAGGATCAGAGCAGTGTCACAGATGTGGTGCACCAAAGGATCCTGTGCCTTCAATAAAAAATACACTGAACTTTGAAGGAAATGGAAATTGGGAATCAATAACAATTAAATAAGTAATTATTCATTTTTGTTGCACTTTTGTTGGATAGAAGTCGAACTTTTTTCCCATTTATGTGGGATAAAAGGCTCAGAGTTGTGTAGGTTGGCAAGCATCTGTTTTATTGGACACCTTCCAAGACAATCTCATTAATATGTGACAGATTATAAAACTGGTGTACAGTATGAGATGTACGGGATTTGATGAACAGTGTAGCTCAGGACGTATGGCAGTCAGAAAATTTGGTGAATAAAGCAAGGAACCTGAAGAGACAAGTAAGGCTTTTGCTTTACCTTCCTTCTACAGAGACCTTATTGTTATACTAACCAAAGTAGCAATATCTTAAAGCACTGTAACTAATTGAAATAAAATTTACATTTGGTATTTGTCCCTCTTCATACTTTAATCTGCCTAACAGGTCCACAAAGGATCATTATTTAGCTGTACTTCATGAAACAACCCCCACCATCACCTGCATCATTAGAAAGCCTGCCTTACAAACCTTCAAGTCAAATAACCAGCAATAACCATAGGAATGATAGGATACAAAATAAGGATGTAGTTATGATGAGGAGGACAATTATAATGAAAGGATAAAGGCAACGTTTATCCAGAATGGTGTTGAGGACATCAAGTGAAGTAAGCGGGAGGGGCCTCAGTCACTGCTGCCTCGCTAAGACTACACGGGTGTGGTGGGTGCACCTCAGGGGTAGTAAAGTAGTAGGAGGTGAAATCAGTGCAGTACCGTGAGAATTAAGGTTTGCAGGTACACATTCCCCCATGCTTCTATTGATCTTTCTTTATTGGCAGATGGTTGGAGAAAATGTCATCCTCCTGTGTGTAGGGAGCACATGCTGAGGGCTCCCTGCCAGCACCACCACCACCACCACCACCTTCCCTGACCTGCACCCACGGCCACTCTTTAAGGGTGTGTTGCGGGGCGTCCTGCTGGCCGGCACACATCCCCCACGACGTATCATCATCTTAGCTACCTCAGTCGGCACAGTGAAAATGGAAACGCACCTGGACAGCCTAGGTTTTTTTTTTTTTTTTTTTTTTTTTTTTCCCTGCTCCCCGCAAGACATCTCTCTCTCTCTCTCTCTCTCTCACACACACACACACACAAGCAGTGGCCACACCACGTCTCTCGCGTAATCAATAACAACACAATGACTTACTTGTCCATTATCATCATCCAAAACTGGCCCGCAAGTCCTTAATCAAGGGAAAATACGAGCATCAAAATGCATACGCTCACAAGAAATCCACCGTCACGACGCTAACTCTGGACTGACTGCACTGCGTCCATCTTGACTCAGTACTGTCCCTTAATATTACCCTCTACTGTATGCAATTTCCAACTGAGACACCTGTTTTTAGTTAAAATATTGTTCTTCTATGATCTGGAATCTTTTTGTACTCTGTATCTTAACTTTTCCGAATCTAAGTAAAAATTAGAAAAACCGTACTAAGTCAAGATGAGTTATTTGGAAATACCAGCTGGTTCTAAAATTTTCTTGTGTACTTCTAAGTCTTTTAAAAAACTTCTGCAAATCAATGAATATTAATCCTTTATTTCTAATTGGAAGTGGTGCACTTTCGTTCTATAAACAAACAGTATTACATACCATTTCAAATAAATCCAAAATATGTAAATATGTGCATATACATATATATTTATTTATATTTATATTTATATTTATATATAAATATATATATATATATATATATATATATATATATATATATATATATATATATATATATATATATATTGTGTGTGTGTGTGTGTGTGTGTGTGTGTGTGTGTGTGTGTGTGTGTGTGTGTGTGTGTTGTTGTTGTTGTTTCATGTGTGTTCCATGGGCACAAAAAACTGTAACGACTACTGTGTCTCATTATACTAATGTTATTTATCATTCTCGACAGCATTATAACAACTCAGGATTGCTGCATACTGCACAGGACACTCACCTGGATACATCAAGATATCCATGACAAGTTAGATATCTAATCCAAAAAATAAAGTCAAGGTTACAAATGAAGAGAGTATCGCATGTTACTAACACAGCTACATGGATGGAGTGTTGGCTGTTATCATAGATGCCGCTTCTGGCCGAAGGCACCGACTGAAACACACCACTTCTAGAGCTGCTATAGTGTGTGTGTTGAGTCGTACAGTATGGAACTTGTTGACTTAACTGTGAGATGACGCGTGTGATGGTCAGAGCGAACACCGCGGTGGTTCAGTTCAGTTCAGTGTAGTGACGATCACCAACCCTTGTGCCTCTCAGGAAGCGACCGGTCAGTTTCAATGAACACCTCTCATATTATTTTTCATGTCAAGTAATCAGTAAACATAAACAATATTTAGACCATTGTTACACAAACACCTCTTTTGTTCGCAGGATTCCCAATATATATTTAGATGGAGATTAAACTCATGAAGAAACTATTATTTTTCCTGATGGCGGCCCAAGGAGTCGCCATAGAAATTAGGTATGTAGTACGTACGTATGTATGTATGTATAGAAGTCACATGTATATTATTGTAAGATAGTGTGTAGCTGAACTGTGTGTATAAGTCGTGGTTTCTGTTCCGTATAGAGTTTGATATGCAGAGAGAGAGAGAGAGAGAGAGAGAGAGAGAGAGAGAGAGAGAGAGAGAGAGAGAGAGAGAGATGCCTTTCTATGACTATTACAACCACAATAACAACTACAACAATTTACTACTACCTCCACCTTCATCTTCAGAGAGGAGGATGAGCAGCAACGAGACTGGAAGGTGTACCGGCCACAATCTTCTGACTCGTGGGCAGCGGCTCCTGCCTGTATTCATGCGGGGGAAATTTCAACTTTCACCTTCCTCAACTTCGCCCTTGCTACGGCTCAGATGTCCTCCAATATCGCTAATAACATTGCAAGTAACAACAACAACAACAACAACAACAACAACAACAACAACAACAACAATCTTGTAAATGCCAACATCGCTAATAACAACAACAATAATAATAATGTGAATGACATTGACTTTGATAGACCAATAGGACGAAGTCAGTTCAATAATGTAAGTAACCTTCTTTTTATAAATGTTCATAACATTATGTGTGTTCATGTTTTTGCTACGGTTTCATGCCTGTCTATGCGTGTTTTTTTCTAAATAGCTCTCATACTGTATTGTTAATTAGTAGTTGCAAGTATAGACACAATTTTACTGCCAACTTATGAGCTCTCTGCCATGCCCCCACCCCCCTCTCTCTCTCTACAGAAATTGTCTTCACTTTTGATGGAAGCCTGCAAGATAACTAATGTTACCACACCCTTCGACAAACCGTCTCGTTCTCGCAGGTCCATAACACGAGATAATATTATACAGACTGAAATTGAGACTTTGGTGAGTGTCGCAAGAACAGGGCTCAAGCAAGGCCTTTGTTGCCTTTGTGTAGTTTGGTTCGTTGACAGTATATACCTGTGATATGTCAGCCACATGCAGACCGTCACATCAAATATTCTTTGAGACCATAAGTACATTTATCGTGCCTTTACATTCTATTAATTAAATTCTATTAATTAATCCGTTTGTGAGTATGTAACAAAATCTATTTACACACTATTCATATACTACATAATTGTACTTTTGTTTCACAGGTGTCGTTCGCGGTGATGAAGGCACTGGCCAACTGGCATGTGTCAATAGAGGCTCCTCCAGTCTCCTCTTCCTCCCTTATTATGACTGCTGCTCCAGGCTCAGTTTTCCCAGGGATTGGAAAGAGCCTGCGCGACCATCCTATCGTGGCCATTGTTACCAAGATTCTCTGGTGAGTAATATTGTTGTAAATGAAATTGATAAAACTGAACAAAACTGATCACCAGCCTGTGTATATTCCTCCTTTTACTCTGATATGTTTCATATCTATGTGTACCTGAAATACTGAATTAAATTTCAATGGGTCTCCTACGTACTCACTTCTACATTAATAATTTGTTGACAGACTTGTTTTCTTACTTTCGTTTCTTGTTGAATAATGTACATTTACCCTTTCCAGGCAGCACAGTCGTAGTGTGAGCCATCACTGAAAGTAATATGAATGCATTACTTTGAAACTACGAAGAAATGAATATTTAATCTTTTTACTTACACACCAAAATACTAGTGAAACATATTAAGTATTTTCCTTAACTTGAGTTAGGCCTCTTGCCACCCACAGGGAGGTTGGGAGCAGCTCCTACCACAGGGTGTCAGGTGCCAGATGTAAAAACACTGAATATTACTCTCATGTTAATAAATATATAATTTGAAAAGAAGTATAAGAAAAAATTTATATCCCTGTGGTATCCTACGTGATATCCGGCCAGCATGGTGGTGGCATCCTGCTGCTGGTGCTGGCTGGCAGTGGGTGACGGAGCGGAGACACGCCCTACGTCTGGCATATGAGCCTTCAAGTCAAGCGAAAGACTGATGTACTCATAAATACAAGCTGAAAAAACATATATTCCAGTAAAGAGTAAATTATAGACTTTAAAATAAATAAATTGTACTAAAGATAAATACTGCTAGTACATAAAGATTTCACAAGCACATTTTATGTAAAAGAAATCTTGAGTTGCCATCATTGGACGTGGTTGAGACATTGTTTACAACGGCAGAAAATCTGGCGTCCTCATTTTGTTGTAAGTTTTGTACAGCTTCTTCCTGATTTGCCTGATGCTGTGCTGTATTAGCGTGTCTGTATGCCTGGCATGTACAGTAATGGTAGATGAACCAAGCAAGGTGCCACACACCGGCCTGGGGACATAGTTGCTTTCTGGTCTAATAAACAACAATGGCCTCGTCTGGCAGTCGAGGAAAGCTAGGCCCTTCCCCATTGACAGTACTGCCCCTGCTAGCACCTTGTTTTGGTAGTCTAGCATGCACACATGGATTTCAGATTGCAAAGATTAGTGAAATGCAAATAAATGAACAGGGTGTTGAGTATGGTTAGTCTGAATGTGAGTAAGTAAGATTTCATAGTGTCCTGTCATCCAGTACAGACTCCTAATATCAGGGGACACATTTTCAGTGAATTAAAATGTCGCATTGTATTCTTAAACTACAAAACACTGAAAGGAATAAGGGTAAATCCTACTAGTAGTCGCTGCTCCTCTCTAGCTTTGTCAGGCTTGGGGACCTGGTGGGCGGGCTAATCTGTAGGGAAAAGTTCACTTCTTCATTTAGTCTGGTCTTTCCTCCTGGTGGTGAGTTTACTTTATTATTATTATTATTTTTTTTTTTTCATATACATGAGTCACACAAGTCTAAAGCTCATTTTGGTTCAAAATATTTAGTTTTCCTATTTGCTCCACATGGACCCTTGGACCCACAGGCAGGGAAAATTAGAAAACCATGGATTTTTTTTTTTTTAATAAAAGAATGGTCTCATATTATTAAGTTATTGAAAAAGAAAATAGAATCAAGTCAGACCCATGAGAATGCTAAACTTAACCTAACCTAACCTAACTAAAACTAACCGAGTTTGTGCTTTTCATTATTGAATGTAACTGAAGGCATCTTATTCTTATTGCACTTAAATGTATTAAAACACAGCCCACACAAAGCTTAGCCATTGTATACCCAACTGATCTGCTTTCTTTTAGGGTGGTACTTGCACATGAACAGCATAAGAAATGGTTGCATGTGATTTAGTATCAATAGCTAAAACAAATGTGATTTATGCATTCAATATTAGTAATTGTGGGGCATTGCTTTTTTTGGCTGAAATTTCTGACCACTACATGTTAAGTTTGTTAATTTAGTAAGAAAATAACTTTTTATGTTTATTTGTATTTCAGACACATGCCTTATAAAGGTGAATGATAATGGAGTCTGCTCCACCCCTGAACCTTTCTACTACCGTGAAGGTAGAGGATCTGCAGGCTATGGTCCCAGAGGAGGCTCCCCAGGAGTATACAGTGGAGGGGGAGGTGGTGAGTGAAGCAGGCACCATTGTAGATGAGGAGACCAACGCTCTGGCCACTGATGAAGATGAAGGTAATGCTCAAGACATTCAGGATGAGCTGGATCTTGAGCAGGAAGATACAAAAGAGAATCTCACTTCTGATGTCACTCCATTTGCATCTAAGAGCCGCTCAAATGCTGAAGGAAAGGACTACAAGTGTTCTGAGTGCCAAGCTGAATTTGTTCGAGCAAGTCAGCTGCGAGCTCATGAGAGGACACACTATGAAGAACAGGTAAGGATTAGGTTGCTTTCAGTTGTTGTTGTTTCCCTCTATGTAAGCTTAATAGCAAATTATACCCTTGAATTACTCAATAATAGTAATTCAAAACAATTAGAGTAATTTCCATACGTATCTGGATTTATTACGAATATTATTTACAAGTATCTACTGCCTGTGGTGAATCCACTCTGCAGTGATTACACCCTGCCTTACCTTACAGAAGCTCAAAACTATCCCTTTTTAATGATGAAATAATAACCAGTAACTCTACCTTGTTAATCCTACAGACACTTAAGTTGAGTATAACAATTTCTATTTCAAAATTTTGCCAACTTATCAAGTTCTGTTAGGAAAATATGTATAAAAAATGACAACACCTGTTTGATGAAATAAGTAAGAACGTAGTGTGTGGAGAATGCTATACACCAAAATAATATCCATAACTCAAGATCTTTGTTAAAATGAATCTTTGAAAATTATTATTTACCTGTTTTTTTGTATGAAGTTTAACCTTTACAACATCAATGGCATAAATGTACACCACAAGGATGGTTTGTGGATAATGATGCATTATTATCCTCATCTGATTGAGACGGCGATGAGATTTATAGGCCTCGTAAGGGAGAGAGTGAAAGTGAATCTTTTGATTATAGAAAAGGGCAAGTGGCAGTGGGAGGGGAAATGACTAAGTATAAGTATATGGAGTTGTAAATCAGTATAAATTTCAACAAGTTTGATTGGAAGTTGAATTTGAAATTTCTTATTCATGTTCTCATGTTCTTTCCTTTTCCACAGATGTATGAGTGTGACCAGTGTGAAGAGGTGTTTGTTAGGATTGGCTTGCTGACTACCCATCAGAGAGAGCAACATAGGCACAGCTTTGCATGTAATGACTGTGATGCCAAATTTTCCCACTACAATAGCTATAAGCTGCACCAACGCAGACACAAGGGAGATAAGCCACACAAATGTAAAGACTGCAATATGGCTTTTGTGCAGCAGTGTCACCTAAGCATTCATCGTCGAATTCATACTGGGGAAAAACCCTACAAGTGTGAGCTTTGTCCTCAGAAGTTTAAACAGGCATCTCACCTCACCACTCACATGAGGGTTCATACCCATGACAAGCCTTTTGCTTGCACCCATTGTGATGCATCATTTTCACAGACCAGTAGTCTCAAGCGGCACAAGCGAAGACACACAGGGGAGAAGCCCTTCAAGTGTGATGAGTGTGGTGCCCTCTTTGTGGAAAGAAGAAACCTCTCACGCCATCAGCTAACACACACTGGTGAAAAGCCATACAAGTGTGAAAAGTGTCCTTCTTCCTTTACACAGATGATAGATTTGAAACGTCACCAAATGTCACATTCAGGCTTGAAACCATTTAAATGTGATGTCTGTGATGCAGCTTTCAGCAGAAAGAATAATCTTCGTTGGCACAAACTGACACATGAAGGAGAGACTCCCTTTAAGTGTGATAGGTGTAATGTTGGTTTTAGTTTACTGAGGGACATGAAGACTCATATGAGAACCCACTCTGGTATAAAGCCCTTTAGCTGTGATCAGTGTGGGGCAACTTTTACTCAGTTTAGTACTTTAAAGAGACATAGGCAGAGTCATACAGGAGAGAGACATTTTGTGTGCTCAAAATGTCATGGGGCATTTAAAGACAGGAGTGCCCTTAAGAGACATATGCTACGACATGAGTCTGTGAGACCATACAGTTGTAACAAATGTGACTCTACTTTCATTGAGTATCGCAACCTGAAGAGGCACAGAGTAACTGTGCACGGGGAGGAACGCTTTGAAGGAAATGATGTAATAGATGTCAGGGAAAATGAGCCTAACCATACTCTTCCTCCTCCAAAGAAAAGATCAGGCAAGGTGGAAGAAGATGAAAATACTTTGAGTCCAATTTATGATGCCAATTATGCTGGAACTCCTCTTCCTCAGCAACAGGAATCTACTCCTCAACAGCAACCACATGTTGATCAACCCATTACCCTGGCACCAGTCACTACTTTACCTCAAAGTCAGCAGCAACCACACACTGCCCAAACTGTTCAAACCAACTCCCAACCTCCTCTGGTAAATGAAATTGTAATCATTCCAGCCCAAGCTCCAGGACAGCTTCCTACTCTGCTCCATACACAACCAGGGCAGCCCCCAAAGACTGCCCGCCCTGCCAACAATTGTCAGAACTATCAGGCACACGTGTTGACATTTATAGAGGGTAGTTATAATCATTGGCAGTCCTGGTGTTTCTGTGAAACACCAAACATTCCAGATAATCAGCAGTCCATCTTGGACAATGGGAACAGTGTGGGCACACAGCCAGCATCTTCAACAATACCTCCTGCAGCAGTACCACAACAACAAGCTATTACTTACACTGAACTGCAGCAACCTCAGCCTCAACCACAATCAGTTGGAGTGCAAGAAGTTAATCAGACGGAGTATCATCAGCCTACACAGTTTAATGGCAGTTATTCTGAGCCTTTGCATCATTATGAGGATAGTCATCATGCTGACCAAATTGACCCACTTGCACATCATCACCACCACTCTCACCACCACCAGTCACAGCATCTCCAGCAACCTCATACTTCTCAGGAGGAAGTAAAAATTGCAATTGATCCTCCCAGATTGTTCTCTGTTTCTGGGATTCAAGAAAATGATCAAGGCCCACAACAACAGCAGCCACAGCCTCAACAACAGCATCATGATCAACATTCACAACACCATCAGCAGCAACAACAACAGCACCTTCATCAAGAACAGCAGCAGCAGCAACAGCAACAGCAGCAGCAGCAGCAGCAGCAGCAGCAGCAGCAGCAACAACAACTTCAACCTCAAGCAGATCACCAGCAAGACCATCCTGACCAACAAGTAGACCCACAGGTTACTTTCCAGTATAGTTTGACTGTCAATAATCCTGCAACAGGTGACATCCAGATTCAAAGTGAAGCATTCCCAGCTAACCCTCCTGATCCACCTACTGATCCTCCCATCAAAAAGAGGCGATTGACAAAGGCTGTAGAATCTCAAGAAGCCAAAAGTTATAATTGTGATTCATGCCCAAAGACCTTTTCTAGAATCAACCACCTCTTCATCCACCAGCGCACTCATACAGGAGAGAAGCCATTCCAGTGTGGTGTGTGCTACCAGTCTTTTACACACAAGAACAGCTTGACCATTCATATGCGTGGACACACGGGAGAACGACCATATGTCTGTGAAACTTGTGGGGCATCCTTCACCCAGAAGAGCAACCTGAGGGTCCATTCCCGAACTCATACAGGTGAAAAGCCATTCAAGTGTGATGTTTGTTCTCTTGCTTTCACTCAAGGAAGTCACTTGACAGCTCACAAGAGAATTCATAACAATGATCGTCCATTTGCATGTGAAAGCTGCTTACAAACATTTACACAGCGCAGTGCTCTGAAACGGCATCTCATGACCCATACAGGCCACAAACCCCATAAATGTGAGGATTGTAATGCAAGATTTTCACAGCGGGATGACCTGAGAAGACATCAGCGTGTTCATTCTAGTGAAAAGCCTCTTGCCTCTACATGCAGGATGTGCACCCTTCTGTTTCCTGACAAAACTGCACTTACTAGACATATTCGTTCAATGCACCATGGTAAGCCTGACCAATCTCCAGATGCGATGAAAAAGAAGAAAAAGAAACCAAACTTAAAACAGAGCACCAGTCAAGAGAACACAAGCCCAAAAAGTTCTAAAATGAAATCTAAGGTTGTAGTTGCTGAACCAACGCGAACAAGCAAACGATTACGTGAAGCAGCAGAAAAAAAGAAAGAGAAGCCTGAAGAGTCTGATTTCATAATGGGAGACTTTGTTGACATTGAAGAAGATATAAAACCACCTCTCCGTCAGAAATCTCCAAAGAAACCTGAGAAGTTAGGGGAGATGAAATCTGAAACTAAGAGTAAAATGGAGTCATGGTGCTTTTGTGAAGTGCCTCATGGACCAGATGAGCCTCACACTCATTCAGCTATAGACACCAAGTCCAGAAATGAAGATCCAACCAGCATTTTACCAGGAATTGGTGAATCTGCCCAACAAGGCACAAACAACTTGATAGCCACTGCTGATGTTACAGGAGCAACTTCTCTTTTGCAACTCTCAATGGAACATGTCACCCATAATTCTGGTACCTCAAGTGTTGTGGAGGGAAACTTGCAAGGCCAGTCTGTTGATAATAATGTTCCTATAAATACCACCCCATCTATTGTGGGAACCTCACAGGTTGGCGAGACATCGGGTATCACGGCATCTTCCAACCAACAAGTTCATGTGACCTCAGTTGGTCAGACAGATCCTTCAGTCAGCCAGAGCCTGACTGGTGGGCAAGTGGTTTCTGCTATGGGTCAGCCAACTGTGTCAAGTCAAACTAGTGGAAGATTGGTTAGTCAGCCCATGCTGACGGCTGGTCAGGTGGTGTCTACTGGCCAGTTGGTTGGTGCTAGTCAACTGATGACACAAGAAGGGACAATATTTATAGAAGCAGGAGAGATGCTAAGCAATGGGACTGTGGTCATAAACCCTGCTCAGGGAACCTTCATCAGCTATGACCAGATCACTATTAGTCCAGATGGACAGGTAAGAAAGTTTATGTTTGTATTCTTGGGAAATGTCTATTACTCACTAACATCTGATATTGCTCCTTTCTTCTGGCTTTTGGCTGGTATACCGATGCCTGGCATGGAACATGGAAGAAGAAAAGTCTTAGAACTCAATATGTGAATTCAGGCATCAATTTGACACTCTAATCTATTAGGACTTATAATTGTATACATGTGAAACCACTTGAGATGATAGAAACAGCAAAAGCTGAATAACATTGTTAATGTGATAGGGGAAAAGTAATCATTGGGGAATGTGAGTTAGGGATAGGTGTAGAATGTCATGGTTTTGCAGATAATAGCTAAACTATGTACTGTATATATTCTTGACTCATGCACAATACTGTTGTTATTGATATATTGATCATTGGGGAATGTGAGTTAGGGATAGGTGTAGAATATCATGGTTTTGCAGATCATGGCTAAACCATGTACTGTATATAGTCGTGACTCATGCACAATACTATTGTTATTGACATTATTCCAAGATATATATGTTATATATATATATATATATATATATATATATATATATATATATATATATATATATATATATATATATATATATATATACTGTGGAAATCTTGGAAAACTTCACATACCTTGGTAGTGTAGTGCATAATGATGGTGGGTCAAGCCAGGAAGTCGTATGGCAGATATGGCCCACGGCATTATGGACTCACAGCATGAGTATTTGGATGTTGTCAGTACCTGTGCAGATGGATGAAGATTCAGATCTTCAAGTCACTGGTGATCCCTGTCTGACTCTGTGGTTGTGAGACATGGTCTCTGAACACCGACCTGAAGAAGCAAATTGATGTCTTTGGTACTAGATGCCTTCAAAGGATCATGGGATACTGCTAGAATGACTGTGTGTCAAATCAGCGATTGTTCCATGAGACTGATTTGAGGCTGATTATCAGCATAGTCCATTAATGCCAGGTGTGGCTATATAGGCATGTGGCATGCTACCCAGAAGCCAATCCTGGTTATCGGGTTGTCTCTGAAAGGGATAACCCAGCATGGAGGAGTCCAAGGGGACACCCATAGAATTCATGGCTGTGGCAGGTCAATACCTCCTGCTGGGAGTTACTCAGTATGGGAAGGGAGCCTGCAAGGAGACTTGTGATCATTCATAAGGGTATGACTGCCAGGAGTGACATCATAGGGTGTGTGAGGTGATGCGCCCCCCAGTGTATGTCCCTCAAGATTGATTTATTGATATTGTGGAAACTTGGGTTACAAGCACTTTGGGTTAGGAGTAATTTGAAATATGAGCTGTTGCTCAGTTGATTTGGCTAAATTTCTTTTGTCTGGCCATTGGTTCTGAGCAAGTAACACTATATCATGACATGCCTAACTCAGATCTGAAACAGAAGGAAAAGAAGGATGAAACAAACTCCTTGGACAACTATTTTGTGAAACACCCAGCCAACAAAAATACTGTATTATCATTATTATTGTTATCTTTACAATGGATGATAAATGCACACACGTACATAAATACATACATACATTCCTAGCCCTTATTCACCAAGGGAAACTGGATGCAAAAACCGAGGGGCAAGGGAGGAGGGAATATGAACCCACTCAAATTTTAATGCCAAATGCTAAATTTGTGAACCTAAACTCTATATACTAATCAGGTAACTTAAATTTTGAACCTTTCCAGGTACTTGGAGTTCCAGTTGGTAGTGCTGGGACAGAGACATTAATGATTCAGTCAGCTCCTGTCTCTGTGGATTCTGCTGCATCATCAAGTGGAGGAAACTATTCTTCAGGAACCACAATACAAGAACCCAACTCCACCCAGCCCGTCCAGTATACAGCTTTAGGAAGTGATGTTATTAGCCTCTTTTCTCAAGTAGAGACAAACAAAGAAAGTACAAGCTCAGATCTTTCAAATGAGAAAACACTTCCTGTTGTAGCTAAGCCTCTGGACTGTTCGGTTTGTGCTAAGTCCTTTGCTCAGAAGCGCACTTTATGGAATCACATGTTGGAAGCTCATCCAGACCTTTTCTGCTGTTCAGAGTGTTGTGCTGCCTTTACTACATCAGAATACCTCACTCAACACAAGGCACAACACCAGAAGGTTCATGTTTGCTCCAAGTGTGGCTTGGCATTTACCAATAAGTCTTCTCTCAACAGACATCGTCAACAAATGCATTCAGGAGCTTCAATGACAACTGAAGATAAAGTGTTTGCTTGTGATCTTTGTGATGCTAGATTCCACCAACAGAGTGACCTTCGGCGTCACATGCTTGGACACACTGGTGAGAAGCCATACCGGTGTAAACACTGTGAAGCTGGCTTCACTCGCACTTCCAGCCTCAATAAGCACATGAGGATTCACACTGGGGAGAAACCCTATGTGTGTGAGGATTGTGACCAAGCTTTTTCTTACCGATACCAATTTAACAGACACAGAGCTTCACATCAGCAGGATGATCAGAGGGGTAATTACTCCATGCCATATGTTTATGCAGAGTGAGGCATTTTGTAATGGTTAGTTACTTTAAATGTGTAATTTAAATTACAAACATATTTCTTCATAACCATCATTAAGTTTTAAGAAAGTAACAGAAAAATGTTGCATCAGAATTCAAATTATTTTCATAATTAAGTAAATGTTACCAATGTTATTTTACTTTAATAAGTGTTCTTCATGACACCATCAACAGTCAGTAGTCATCCAACATTTTCTATCATTATTATTTTTTTTCATTGTAAATAATGGGTTTCATACTCAAAATGTATGTCATTGTGTTCTGACTTCACATACTCATATCATGATCAAATTGTTAGTTTATTACAGTTTTATATAATTTTTGTTATAATGTATGTAGACATTGCATAGAATTTATTTTTAGCTGTACTTGGGTTAATTCCTCATATTTTATTCCAGCAATCTTGACATATTTTGAGATGCCATTATGGTGAGATCAAATTGTATAGATATATTTATCATGTATGTATATGAACTAAGTAAAAAAAGAAGCCTTTTTGGATATCCTTTGTATAATATGAACATGATGCTAAAGAATTAAAAAACAATCTTCCCTAAAAGCATTTTATACAAGGAAACTTTTTTTTTTTTATGGAATTGTCTTATGGGAAACATCACTCACTGTTACCACCACCATCATCATCATTATTATTTTTGACACTTGTAACGGATTTCTGTCTGGGACATTGACACACCTGTGTTTTAAAAGTAAAGTTTCATGCTATAATGGATCTTTGAAATCCAACTGCACCTTGCCAAGTCATATGCTCAGTGCAGCTTTCTTTGCTATTTTGGGCCTTCGTCAAGACATTAACTTATTTCTCTAAGCTTATACACTTTGAATTTTAACTTACACTTTAATACACTCAACAAAGATATTTTCAGTCCATTCTGATTTTGTTAATTATATCAATCCCAAGTATGCACAAATATACCAGTGATGGAATGAAGTGGCTTTGATAACAATTTTCATAAGATGAGTGAGACAAATGAAGGTGAATATTGGGAAGAAAATAAGGTAATGGTGTTTTAGAGAAAAAAAAGTGATGCATAATTTTAGAGTACAGTATAGGATGAATGTAGCAGCAGTAGGTAGGTATGAAGTGATTGTAGTAAGAAGAAAATAAAGATGAATGAATTTAATTACAGTAAAGGCTCAATACTCGAAAGACATGCAGCAGTGGGATAAAAAGGATATATATATATATATATATATATATATATATATATATATATATATATATATATATATATATATATATATATATATATATATATATATACACATTTAGATTTTGTAAATTTAAAGTTTTGTTAAGGTTAGAATGAATTTCTTGATTGATAGGTAACAATATGTAGTCAAACTTGACCAGTATCATCCTGCCAAAAGTGATGTATGGATCAAAGACCTGGATATGAACTGGGGTAAAAAAGTGTGTTGTTGAAATAATTTATTTCAACAACAGGATAGGAGAATTAGAACAATGAGATGTGGCAAGAGCAGCTGTGCAAGTGATGCAGAATAGGATATGAGTAGTGAGTTGGTGGAAAGGAATACAATGCAATAACATAGCTATATTGATAGGATGATGAGTAGAGCCTATAATGAAGTACAGCATCAGCGGGGTATATTTATGCCATATGTGAATTTTGCTACCAGCGTATATATATATATATATATATATATATATATATATATATATATATATATATATATATATATATATATATACACACTCACACACACTGGGCTATTGGCGGTTCAATTACTCCCTCTTGGAAGGACGTCTATGTATAATGTGACTTGTGCATTTTACCATCTCCCAACCATCACCAGACTGACCCGGTGAAGGTTAAGTGATCTGTGGTGAGTCAAGTGTGCATGGCTCTTGGTTTGATGATGGTTAAGTTGATCAAGTGCTGGATGATACAGTGTTGATATTATTGAGTGGGGAGGATAGTGGGTGGTTTATGGATTTTGATTTGTCATTATCATTATCATATTCAGACAACGATGAGATTTCTAGACCTCGTAAGGAAGAGAATGAAAGGGTGAAGGAAAGGACGAGTGCCAATTTGAGGGAAACATCCCTCCCAAAGCACGATATTGGTGATGGTGATGATGATAATGATGGTGACGGTGATGAGGATTGTGCTGGTGATGGTTACGATGGTGTACAAACGATTGATAGCGTGAAATTGTGTTTTTACAGCAATTTTCAAAATTGAAACCAACTTCTGGGCATCTAAGATACCATATATGGCACTTAAATCTTTTCATAAAAAAAAAAAAAAGTTCTGGTACCCAGGAGAAAAATATTTTTTGTTCTGATACTGCATGGGTCTAGAGGGAAATTAAGGGCGACAACAGGAGAGGAAAATCACTTTTAAAGTAGAAGAATATAATAACAGTGTTTGGATAGGGAAAGATGAACATTCTGCTATGACCATCCATCCCTTCGAGATGCATTTTGAGAAAGTAATACACACACACACACACACACATATATATATATATATATTTAAATATATATATATATATATATATATATATAATATATATATATATATATATATATATATATATATATATATATATATACAATCTCGTATCTGTATCTTGTCCTATCTCTCCAATCCCTCCTCCTCAGGATCCTCCAAACCACAGAGGGCCTTCACGTGTGCCGCGGCGTCACTGTGGAATGCTCCCGGCCACCCTGACAGTATGTAGTGTCAGTGTAGCAAACCCTGACAGTGACAGTGCAGTGTTTATTGTTTTTCCTCCAACATTGTACGATAAATAGTGTCTGATAGTGATGGGGCTTGTGACTATACCATGCTTGACAGTGACAGTGTAGACAAATTATTGCCTGATAGAGACTATGCCAAGACAACAGCTCGTGTAGCTTTTGAATAGAAGCCTCAGGACAGGGAGGGGTCTTCTTTAGCTTAATATAATCTCCCTTCCATGTATATTCCCTATGCCATACCTATGTTTAAATAAAAAAATGTCTTGAAATCTCTCTCTCTCTCTCTCTCCTAATCATCCACCTGTGATCCACCCGCCGTCTTCCTTCGTTCCACCTCAGCAGTCACCCCTGGAAGGAAGGGACAAAACTGAATGAAGCAGTGGAAAACTGGGATGGATTTCAGTACTAATGAGACATTTTTACCACGAGTTTTGGGTGTGATTAGACGCTTTTACTGACATTAGCAAGGGTGTATGGAGATGAGAAGATTAATGGCCAGAGTTTGTACTATTTTAATCCCCACGCGAGTTTGTGAAGCTGTAGAAAAATAAATAATAGGCAAAATAAACTATTAAATTATCAGCAACGACTATTATTCAACTATAAAGACACCAATTAGCCAATACCTTAACAAGCCTTAACTACTGCACGCTAATTACCCAGCAATTACCACTAAACTACTTCAAACTATCACCTAACAATGATGAATCAAAGTCACCAACACCTTAATTACTTCTAACTACCATAGCTAATCACTTCACCACACTAACAACCACAGTTCCTAATTATAACCTTAATTACCACAAAATATTCACAATTAGCAACATAATTCAAAACAAAAGCCACTTGCAATTTAACTAATATATACCAATTCACTCCAGAGAACCTTAAAATCATTATATTCACTTTCTCTCAAGCCAATTATTCAGTACTAACCTTTAATTAATCTCGAGAGGTGATAGTGGCGGTGTTGAGGAGGCTGGGGGCGAGCATCCTTCCTCTAGGACGACTGATGGGGCACTGAAGTAAACCCTGTCTCCTTCCTGTTGCTTCTTCCCATTCGGAAATGTGAATGGCTAATTGCGCAGTAAGAGTCTATTTATTGTTATTTATCTATTAACGTCCAGAAAATGTGAAGGAATGTGGAAAGGGAATGTTAATTTGGGTATTTTATTTTTAATTTTTAATCCAGTGGGTTATGAAAGTGATGGGACGATGATTAATTTAACGAGGTAGATGATAGAAAAAAAGGACAAATTATCAAGCCAGACATGACGCAATTCACTGAAACGATCGAACAATGAACGAAACATGAAAATAAAAAAAATAAAATAGACGAAAAGTAAAGAAAAATTAAGTAAAACCATCTTATATTTTCCCAGATTATCGAAAATTAAACGAAAAAAAAGGCAAAAAATAGAGGAAAAGCAAAGAAAAACAAAAACAACTCAAACATCATAATTCTTTAATTAATATTACCAAACACAGCAAATTAAACGATACTTTGTTCTCAGTTCATAATTCCTGTGTTATTATCTTCTCTCCTTATTCTGTCTTTCTTATTAATGTTAACTCTTGTGTTCTCTCTCTCTCTCTCTACTTCTTCCTCCCTGTTTCGTAGTAATGACCTTAAAATGTGAAGGCAATTGAGGTTAATTAGACACTTCTATTGGAGACACTCAATAAAGAAGAAGAAGAAGAAGAAGAAGAAGAAGAAGAAGAAGAAGAAGAAGAAGAAGAAGAAGAATGACGATGAACAAAATAATAGATAAGCAAGAAGTAATAATAATAATAGACAAATACAGATAAAAACATAAATAAAAAATAATAAATAAATAAATGAATATATATATATATATATATATATATATATATATATATATATATATATATATATATATATATATATATATATATATATATAATTTTTTTTTTTTCATTTATTGTTCCTTTCTAAACAAGAAGTAATAATAATAATAGACAAATATCACCTCCTTCCTTTGTTAGCGCACGTACTGTGTGAATAGCTAACTACCAAGATGCCACCACCACTACTACTACTGTTTAGCCAGCAGTGCCACACTCGGTCATAAGAAAGAAAAAGATACAACTGTTTAACAAATATCTAAATAACTATAAGACGAAACACAAAATTTAATCTGATAGTACACCATGATAGTCCATTGAATTCTCTATCTTTTACTATCACGACTATCCGATAATAGTTTGTGGATAGTGAAGAAAAATAGATAATTGATGGTAATGAAATAGTCTTGACGCCCTTCAGAAAGAGGATACAACTTTTTAACAAATATCTCAGAACTATAGGACGAAACACAAATCAGATAGTATTCCATGATATTCTGTTGAATTCTGCACTTTTTACTATCTTCACTTATCCATTAAAACCCTCAATAATCCTACAAAATAAGAAAATGAAAGGTATGGTGACACATTTTGAGTCACCCCTAAAATGACTTGTTTCTTCAAGAACATCCACTTTCTCCCCCCCCCCCCTCTCTCTCTCTCTCTCTTTCTCTCTTTAAACCTGTATCACAGGGGCAATGCCAGGCACTGGCAGGCACTCACAGGGTCACAGGGATGTACACAATTGATTGGCTCATTGCTAGGGTGAGCTCCTCTCTCTATGGATAACAAATGTTTATTGAATGACATGGTGTTGTGAGTTAGAGATGGCGTAGGTGTCATATTTACAACGGTTTTTAATTACGATACTAATGGTCGACTTAGCCACGGTGACTATTCCTGACTGTAACAAACACAGATGTGCAACTTATTCTTCTCAACTGCCATCAGCCAGTGTTGGTGGTTGAAGTCTGGTTTTTGCTTGACATCTGGTGATATAATTTATAGAAACTTTTGGTCGCAGTCTGAAATGCTTGAGGTCCAAGGATTTCAAGGTCTGTGGGTTCACTGTTTATAAGTAAATGCACAATAAAAAATGAAATAAAATCTGAGTACAATATACAATACATTTGTTTACAAAATGTCCCCATAGTAAAAAATACAGTTTTATTCTACTTCTTTGGCTTATTATGTATAAGTTTTTGTTTATACTTGATTTATATTTCTTCTTGGCTTTCATTTAAAAGGTGTTGTTCCTCCTCCTCTACTGGAAGTTGCTGAATTTGGGTTCTGTAAGAAATTTTTCATTGGTTAGATGGTAAATTATTTCAGAGAACAAAAAACAACAAACACTAATATGCTTTGAAAATATAATTAGGAACCTCTATTCATTCATAATTTTATATCTACTTGTTTCTATGATCAGCAAGCTTTCATTTTAACGTTGTGGTACATTTTACAGTGGCACCTCAAGTTATGAGTTTAATTTTTGTGACTGAGCTCATATCTTAAATTCCTTGTAACTCAAATAAATTATCTTCAGTGAAATGAACTGAAATGCCATTAATTCATTCTAGCCTCCACCTCCATGCCACCCAGAAACAGACCCCTTTTTTCACTTAGAAAAAGGTATTTATGAATAAAAAAGAGAAACTATAAAAACATGATAAAACATAACAAAAGAGAATATAAAAAATGGTTTTATAAAGTATATTGATCTGGGAAATGAGGGATGCATTCCACAAAGTTATCCCCCAGCATCTTGTCCTTCTCCCCTTCACTTGGGAGTTGGGACCGTCAATCAGCTGGGAGTGTACTGGCCGCTCTATTAATCACAGAAAAGCTCATTGGTGACCCTGTACTCCATGCTATAGACATTATTCATAGAAGAAATTAAGTTGTAAGAAAGAAGAAGAGGGAGAGGAGAAGAGAGGACTGTGAGAGGTTTGTTTACGCTAGCATTGTTCCCCCATCAAAAGTAAGGGTGGATGAAGGAGGTGGAGGAGATAGGAGGAATGTTTCATTTTGTGCCTTTTCCGTTAATTTTGTTAGCCATGAATGCAAACTTAATCACTGTTATACTCTTAATACTACATTTTATTGTTGAATTTCATTGGTACATTTTTTACTTCACTTAACGAAATTTTCTTCATTGCTATTTGCTTTTTCATCTACATGGTGTTTCAAAAATAGCTGTCCAAAGAGGTTTCCTTCATCCTCCTTTTAGGAATGTGTGGAAATGAGGAAAGCATGTGTGTGTTATTGTATAGTGCCACTTGCTTAGGACCCATGGTCAGACAAAAGATATTTAGTTACATAATGGTACAAAGAGTTCAAAATGCTACCGTAACACAGTGAATGCCTTCACAGTGAAAAAGAGAAAAAATGAAGTGAATGCGTCATAGATGGAATGCTGTGCGTTCACTGTGACAAACAGCGGCAGCGTACTTGGTGTTAGTTCAAAACTCAAATTTTTGCTCACAAGTCAAAGCAAAAGATCGACTAAGTGACAACACGTATCTTGAATTACTCGCAAGTCAGGATGTTTGTGACTCGAGGTACCACTGTATTTTCAATTTCAATGCTTACCTACATAATATTACAAGCTTTCATCTTTATACTTCTTTTATCATATCCAAGCAACTTAAAATATTTCAGTCAGTGCAAATGCACTCAGCATGTATATAGGTGTATGTTAAAAAACAAAATTGCCATAACTGCTCTACATTGTGAATAACAGACCTTCCTAAGTTAAGTGCCTCTTCTATGGTGTCAGGTAGTTCAGTTTTCTGTGTCTCGGGCATTATCAAGTTTAAAGTTGCTGCTACTAAAGACATCCCTCCAAATATGAGCAGGGGTAATGGGCCATAAACGAGTTCCTGAAATTAGGTAAGTTCAAGAAAAATACACAGCCAAATTCTAAACACTACAAGTGAAACTTTCCAGAGAATACTCCATCAGCAAATGGATTATATTAACAAATGGATATACATTAGAAATAATGGTCACTAAGATACATCAAGATGATTTCTGAGAATATGAAAATTATCTTAAGTATTAACTGTTAAAAAATTTAAACATAGGAGCGACTTTTTTTTTTTTTTTTTTTTTTTTTTGGAGCGAGAGAGAGAGAGAGAGAGAGAGAGAGAGAGAGAGAGAGAGAGAGAGAGAGAGAGAGAGAAACTGAATATTTAGAATAAGATGTTTTAAAGAATTTTTCATTGCACATGAAAATATAAGATGTGATCTTCAAGCACGTACTTACCAGCTGTTTGGAAAAAGGTGCCAGCATACTTCCTATGCGAGAAAAGGTGGAACACAGGCCCAAAATTGTGCTGCGGACACTAGTGGGGCACATCTCAGGCGTGAACACATAGATTATTCCAAAGCCAGAAGTGATGAAACATTTGCCCAAAAGTGTCAAAACCAGCAAATAATCAGTGTTGTACTCTGTGTGAGAGAGAGAGAGAGAGAGAGAGAGAGAGAGAGAGAGAGAGAGAGAGAGAGAGAGAGAGAGAGAGAGAGAGAGAAATTAATTCAATATATCTGAAAGTCATTATATTGAAGTTTGTTATATCATGGGATTACTGTACTTTATCCTTATAATTCAGTGTTTATATTCAATAACTTTATGAACATAGTATATACAGAATATATCTATATTTATCTACGCACACACACACACACACACACACACACACATATATATATATATATATATATATATATATATATATAGAGAGAGAGAGAGAGAGAGAGAGAGAGAGAGAGAGAGAGAGAGAGAGAGAGAGAGAGAGAGAGAGAGAGAGAGAGATATACACACACACACACGGCGTAGTGTAGTGGTTAGCATGCTCAGCTCACAACCGAGAGGGGCTGGGTTCGAGTCCCGGGCGCAGCGAGGCAAATGGGCTAGCCTCTTAATGTGTATCTAGCCCCTGTTCACCTAGCAGCAGCAAGTAGGTACGGGATGTAACTCGAGGGGTTGTGGCCTCAATGTCCCGGTGTGTGGTGTGTGATGTGGTCTCAGCCCTACCCAAAGATCGGTCTACATGAGCTCTGAGCTCCCTCCGTAGGGAAAGGTTGGCTGGGTGACCAGCAGGCGACCAAGGTGAATAACACACACACACACAAACAAGGCAAGACAGAGATCTACAAACAATGCTTTAAATTTAAGCCTTTATTTTTCCTACGATAAGCCTCACCTTGAGATAAACCTGCTCCACCGCATAAAATTCCAGCAAAGGTCATGGAGAGAGCCAAGGAGCTTTTCCGGCCCATATACTTCATGCCAATCCATGCTAGTGTGTAGCCTGAAATTGAAAATAACAAATCATAAATTCAGTAGAAAAAATTACGTATTTTACAACACACGTAAATCTTAGTTTTCTAAAGAAAGTAAGATTTCAGGTATACTACAGTGACTTCTTCCAGTTGGTATCCACAGCATTAGCTAGGCATAACTCAGTCAGGACTAAGCTCATCTGCACAGACTGTGGATAGGCCATCTATATATTCATCTTCCCTTTATGACTAGTTAATAGCCCTTTTATTTAAATAATACTCAACCCTGATATTGCTTCAGGATATTGATTACATATTTGCAACAAAAACAGTCTGCATTAAAGTGTATATCACAATAATTATTATTCATCAGAATCAATTAAGCTTTCAGCCCAACATTTTCTATAGTATGTTCAGAATAAAATAGAGAGAAGTGATATGAGTTACTTTTCATTTGAATTGTGTGTAAAGCAAATTCTTGTATAACAAAACACATAACTAATGGCAAAAGAGGGATTAGGTCTCATGACTCTTGTTAAAGTTACTTTAAGTTTCAGATTAAAATGTACAATACCAAATGCAACAAACATGTCTGTATAACAGAACAGTTGATAAAGCAACCTGAGAGAAAACAGTATACAGAGAATATTTCACATTAACTGAACATCAAATGTTTATAACATTCACCAATGCATAGCTTATGTGACCAGGAGTGTAATTCACTCACCACTCTTGTGCCTCTAACAATTTCTACCTTCTTTAAGGGTTTTATTGGTACTCTAACTTGCTTAACCTTACAACAAGGACTTGCACCGGAATTCAATGGCTACTTGAAAAGAATAGTAAACACATGAGGGGTAAAATATGACCACATCATGTGGTCAGTCATCAACACCACAACAAAGACAGAGTGGGAGAATATGCCAGCAATAACACTGTAAGACATCCAAGCACTAAAGAATCACATAAAGTATTGTACACTGTACTTGTACTATATTGTAAATATGTTAGCAAGAAAAATGACAATAGAGTATGAGTATATTAACCCGTTAGCTGTGACATACCTTCCAGAAGGCATTAATTATTTTCAATTAAAAGTAACATCCCTGGGGTTAATTTTTACATGGTGATGTTAGGCAGTTCACCTGCACTTATTTTGCTAATCTTTAGTTCATTCTTTGTCACCATGGAGGGTAGATGTGATTTATCAGCAATGAGTGCTGAAATGTGCAGTTTTCATGCCAACTTGAAATCATTGCCACAGCTAAATGAAATAAATAATGAGCTTATATCATCTGTACATCCATATTTTAATGTGTTCTTTCAGATCATAAGAGAAAAATGTGTTTTTTTTTTGGGGGGGGAGGGGTAAAAAATATTGAGCACCAAACTTTGAATCATCACCACAGCCAAATAAAGGTAAATATTGAGTTCATGTGTGAGCCACATGATGCTGCAGTAGTATTGAGAAAAGTCACTAGTGGCCAAACTGTACTGCAACACTGCTCACTTGTTCCTGAGCATTGCTGGTATGCATCATGGTTTAGCTTTCTTTAACAACAGGATGTCTGTGTCTGCTAAGAGATTGCATTGTGGAGTGCAACTGCTCTGTGAGCTGCAAAAAAGAGCTTTTGAGAAAAATGTTGATCCTTGTAATGTAAACAATGGCTCTCTTGGCAACCTTTGAAACAGAACTTCAATCAAATATTTTTGGAGCTTCAGGTAAAAAATCCAACAAAATTTGAAAATTATACAATAATTCTACTCATTGCATTTCATAAATTGCTGTACATCTGTAATGGCTCCAAGCCATTAGAACTGTAGCTGGGTGCATGTCCTCCTACTCTTAACTCTGGCAGACATATGAAATTGGAGCGGCCCACCAACATGCTATTGATGCAGCAATGTGTTGAAAAACTGGTTTCTCAATATGTTGGTGCATCACTGCGTGCATCATGATGTATAGTGTGTATATGGCCTAAGGGACAGGGGATGGGGGTGAGGTTCTCTCCCTGAGCTAAAAGACTTGACTTGGCATGTTTGGATATTTTTACATCACCATACATCCCAGATCTGGTACAGGACAGATACAGGAAGTGGACATTTTAAATTGTGTAATTTTACTCACTTTGGACTGAAGTTCATATCATTAGATATTTGTACCTGAATAAAGAAAATGATCTAATTTACACTATCTCATCATCATCTTATTCTTACATAATGGTACCTCTCTGTAATTCAAGAAATCTACAAATACAGTTACTTACAAGTTTATTTCATTCTATGAAGCTCATATCTCAATTTGTTCATAAATCAAATAAATTTTTTTTCCATTGAAATCATCTGAAATGGCATTAATTCATTCCAGTCTCCCCAAAACATTTCTTTTCCATGTTTTTAGGCACAAAAATGGTATTCATAAATAACAAATATTGCTTAAAAACATAAAAAGACAATGTACATAAATAAACTACACTTAGTCAATTTAATAACCTTAAAGGGGGAAAGGGTAATTGTATACAAACTTGGCAGGTTTGTCACACATGATTTTCTTTGTCTGAATCCAAATTGTCTATTCGATGTAACTCCATTCTCTTCCAAATATCTCACCCATTTTTCTTTAATTAGTATCTCACAGATTTGGTTGACAACACTTGTTAGTGACACAGGTCTATAATTCAGTGGGTCAGTCTTCTTTCCTCCTTTGTAACTGGGTACTATATTAGCCCTTTTCTACTCTTGTGGCACCCACCCCTCCTCTATTGAGCTGGTTATCACTTCCCAAATTGGCTGTACCAGTTGATCCTTACATTCCCTTAGTGTCCAGCCTGACACTCCATCCAGTCTCACTGCTTTCCTTATGTCAAAACTTTCTAACAATCTGCCAACATCTTGATTCTGCACCATGACTTCTTGGAATCCCTCGTGTGTCTCTGCCCCGTCTGGCTCTGTAAATGCCTCCTCTTCTCAGAATACAGATTTGAAGCTTTCATTCATATTTCTACTCAGCTCTTCTGCTGTTTGGTATGATTTTTCTCCCTCTACTATCTTATCTATGATCTCTTTACACTTCATCTTCCCATTAAGCTTAGGTCGTTTTCACAGTTCTCTACCATATCCTTTTCAGAAGTTATTTCCTCCTCTCTCTCATTCTGACATACTAATTCCTTGCTTATCTGAAACATGGAATTTCAACCCTATAAAAATCTAGCTTAGAATAGAGAAACAGGAAGAGTAATATCTACAGATTTTAAGGTACAAATAAACCTAAAAATACCTGGAATCTCCATTAAAGCAGAAAAGATGAAGTCAACAAATGGCCCCAAATCTTCTTTGCCATAGCTGAATGATGTAGCATTAAGAGACAGTCCATAATATACAAGTGTTGTTGTTGTCCTGAGAAGGATACAAAAATCATATATTAAGGAACCCTTCCCTGTTGTCCTGCTGATCACATATCTAATAAAGGAAGAAAGAAAATAATGAGTTGAGAAAAATAAATGTATAAAAAATAAAGAAAATACATTACTGACAAAGGAATAAAAAAAAATCATGACAGTTAACATCATCATCACTAACTGAATAAATAAATAACCAGTAGGGTTGGAAAAAACTCATGGGAGCCAGATTTTTTCAGTTTTGTGAATGAAAATAAGATTTAAACCCACACATGAAAGTCACAGGTACCAAGAAATTAGATTTAATTTTGAAAGATGCCCCCCAATACACAGTTTTGCACCATCAATCATCTGTACACCATCATCATCATCATCTCCACCATCTTTACTATCCACAAACCATCCACTAATGTTAAGCAATAAATTCCATCCTCCTTTTCCCTTCCTCATCACCATCTGTGTGCACAAAATCAACAAAAGATAGATAATATCAAATTTTGTTCAGCTTGGTTTTTCTGTGCAACATTTTATGTATTGTTTTACTTTCTATGTGTTATTTTCTGTTCAACCATGCAATTTTATAAAGAAAGCAACATCAAGAAAAATAAATAGGTAGGCATCCAGGGTCTTGGAATGGATTAAAATGAGTTACATTATTCCCAATAGGAAAAACTGCTTAGGGCTTTGAACATTTCAGTCCTGAAACAGCCTTTCAGAAGTTCTAAGTCCAAGGTTCCTGTGTGTGTTTGTGTATATATATATATATATATATATATATATATATATATATATATATATATATATATATATATATATATATATATATACACACACACACACACACACATTATACACACACACCTAGTTGTATGTTACAGGAAGGGGAGCTAAGCTCGTGGTGTCCTGTCTCCATATCTCATATTGTCCAAATTAGTCTTAAATTCATGTATGAATTTAAGACTAATTTGGACAATATGAGATATGGAGACGGGACACCACGAGCTTAGCTCCCCTTCCCGTAACATACAACTAGGTAAATACACACACACACACATATCCTTTTCATGTATCATATGTATACAAACATTGATGGGATACTATCAAGTGTGCTAGAGGTGAGAGATTATCTAAAGGAAAGCAAACCAGATGTTCTGTGTCTGACTGAAACAAAATTGAAAGAGGAAATTCATCTGAGCTTTAAGGAAGAGGGTTATAACAATTGGAGGAGAGATTGATAAGGAAAAGGAGGAGGAGGAATAATGATTATGGTTAGAGAAGATATATATGTGGAAGAAGTGCAATATGGAGATGGTATGGCGGAGATCGTAAGTATAATAATCAGGAACTGGGGGAAGAGGCGGAGGATCATATTAACATATGTCCCACCAAAGACTAACGCGTGGAAACTAGAGGAGCACAAAGAAATGCAAAAAGAGGTGTTGGAGTGCCTGGACAATATGATAAGAAAGGACAATAAAATTCTACTAATGGGAGATTTCAATTGCAAGAATGTTAGATGGGAGGAGATGGAAATAGATGGAAACGCAGAGCCATAGAGCGAAGAAATGCTACAATTAGCTATGGTTAACACATTGGAGCAATGTGTGGAGGAACCTACAAGATACCGGGGACAGGAGGTACCATCTTTACTAGACCTGGTGTTCTAAAAAAAGTCGGAGCCCTGACCGAACATAAAGTACTTGAGTCCAATGGGTAGGAGTGACCATGTAGTGCTCGAAATCAATTTGAAAGATTGGGAGATTTCAAAAGACGAGGAAGATCATAAAAATGGAGGTTTAATTATGCAAAGGGAAATTTTACAGAATTAAGGAAATTTTGCAGGGAGCATAAATTGGAAGGCACTCATGGAAGGTAAAACAGTACAAGAGAAATATGAAGCATTCTTGATAAGATACAATGAAGGTATACAGAGGTATGTACCATTATATAAAGTAAGGAAGAGCAAACAAGTTTGGTATAATGCCAGATGTGCAGAGGCTAAAAAGATAAGGGATAAAGCTTGGAAGGAACTAAAGACACAAAGAAAGGAAATTCACAGAGAGCAGTACAAGGAAGCAAGAAATGAATACATCAGAATAAGAAGAGAAGAGGAGAGGGTGTTTGAAAAGGATGTAGTGGAGAAATATGAAAAAGAACCCAAGCTATTTTATAGATATATTAATGGCAAAATGACAAGCAAGGAGACCATTGACAAGTTAACAAAGGAAGGAAGGGTATATCAAGCAGCGGAAGAGATGAGTGAACTCATGAATGAGTGTTTCAGGTCGGTGTTCAGTGTAGAAATGGACTTTACAGAGCCATACAGTGAAGTACAGCAGAGGGGGATGCAGGAAGTTTCGGTGCAAAGGCAAGAAATTGATAAATTGTTAGAGAAGCTGGATGCCAGAAAAGCGATGGGACCCGATGGAGTGTCAAGTTGGACTTTAAAAGAATGTAGAGAACAATTGGTGGAACCAATTTGGAATGTAATTAACAGCTCACTGAAAGAAGGAAAAATACCAAGAGAGTGGAAAAGAGCTAACATAATACCAATATACAAGGGAGGAAAGAAGACTGAGCCACTTAACTATAGACCAATATCTCTAACTAGTGTTGTGAGCAAGATATGTGAAGTAATAATAAAGGAGCAGTGGGTGAAATATCTGGAAGAAAATAAAATTGTAACAAACAACCAATATGGCTTCAGGAAAGGAAAGTCATGTGTTACAAATCTACTCAGTTTTTACACAAGAGTAATAGATGTAGTTGTTAATAGAGATGGGTGGGTGGATGCTGTGTACTTGGACATCAAAAAGGCATTTGATAAAGTTCCACACAAAAGGCTACTGTGGAAATTGGAACATATAGGAGGACTGAAAGGGAAATTACTAAAATGGATGGGAGACTATCTAAAGGATAGAGAAATGAAGACAGTAATCAGAGACAACTAGTCAAGCTGGAGTGGTGTCACAAGCGGAGTACCACAAGGGTCGGTGTTAGCACCCATTAT
>CM035205.1:5399634-5430664 GCA_020233015.1 Callinectes sapidus | reverse complement strand
AGAGAGAGAGAGAGAGAGAGGATGGTGAGCGGCTGGAGGAGGGAGAGAGTGGGGGGGGGGTGGACGGCCTACTCGGTCTGTTTGTGTATCGAATGGGAGTGGATAGGGATGGAGTGATGGGGAGGGGGGAATAGTACGCGATCTGTTCCTGTATTTAGTGCATGAGAGGGAGGTGGGGACCCGGGGGAGGCCTGTTTAATCTTCATCGGGATTCAGGAGTTTCACACCTTAGTAAATAAGTCTTTTATTATGCCTGTTTTTTTTTATGCATTTCATGTCTGTGTTTACTTTATACTCTCAAAATGTGAATGATATCTATGAATTTTGATGAGTTGTGGGGAAAACAAGGTGCCACTCTGATGGGCCAGGACCAATTTTTTTTCCCTTTACTTCTTAACAATGGCTATTGTGGCGATGTTAAGGGACCAATTTCTCAGAATAGCTGGGGGTTGAGTGTAGTACTTTTTATTCAAAATAAACTGGAACAGATTAAATGTTTTTACATTAATTTGAATGGTAAAAATTGCTTCCTAATTCGAATTTTTGCAATTCAAACAGCCAAAAAGAACACATTAAGTTTGAATCAAGAGGTACCACTGTATTTCTTCTTTCTATATTCCACTGCCATAGCATCGGTTGACATTTTTCCCTTTTGACTGAGTAATGCTAAGCTTCTAGGCTGATATACTGCACTGGCTAAAACATTCCTGATAGTTCTCAAACTATCCCTGTCAAAAAGAAACTATTAAGGAAGTGACAGAAAAGGAATGGTTCATATATACAATACCCAACAAAATAATACATCCATTGGATTGGGTGGGCACACTAATATGTCTAAAATAAAAACACTGTTATATTTAGAAAATCCCTGGAGGAACAAGACTACATCTACGTCACATGATGGAGCTTACTATGAAAGGACCAACAACAGCTCAGTCTGTCTCTGGCTTTGGTGAGAGATAAATTACATACCATGCTACTCTAAGCAGGCACCACTTTTTGCATAATTTTATAGTGTTTGTGAGGCAGTAAAGTTTGTAAAAAGTTTATAAAAAATGTTAGTTTGTGAATATAAACATATCTATCTATCTATCTATCTATCTATCTATCTATCTATCTATCTATCTATATATATATATATATATATATATATAATATATAAGGCTGTATTGTATGGTGAAATCTACAGTAACCACTAAACTGAAAAACAAGGCAGCCATTAAGGGATCTGATGTGAAAAAGGAACTTCAGCAATCTGCAGCAGTGGAAGAAATGGAAGAATTATTATAATAAAAAAATACATTGAAATTTTTGTATACCTATGGTTTTGCTAAGGTTAGAACAAATTACCAAACAAGACAGGACAAAATATGCTAAGACTGGGCCCTGTAAAATACAACTGGGTAAATACATGCAGCTTTGACACACAAACATGTGGTGCAGACACACACAGACACACACACACATACATGTACACACATACACACACATGCAATGAAAATATATTTTCATGCGAACAAAAGCTGAGATAGACACTGCCTCTTGGTTGCTGTCAGCTGTGTAAACAATGAGGCGTTGCTTTGGCAATGTCACAGTGCATGAGCTGTTTTGTATCTGTGATGGCTTACACAAATGATAGGGACCATGTAAAAGTGATCAGGAGTATTTTAGCCAGTATATCAGCCTAATAGCTTGAAATTACTCAACCAAAGGGCAAATAAATGCCTATATGTGCTATTGGGATACAATGTTAAAAATAATCAATAAAATAATTAAATATATAAATAAATTAATTAATTAATTAAAATAAGAAAAAATAAAATGAAATAAATAAATAAATAAATAAATTCCAGGAAGTTTCTGACATATCCAGTATCCAGCTTATTTGGGTCTGACTTAACAAGAATTTACTGTAATTTTCTACCTCTCTTTTCATTAAAACCATGAAGTGAACTTTGTCTAACACAGGCCTAAATATATATATATATATATATATATATAACTGAAATAGCTGTTAGAATCACATATTTATGTTTCTCTAGTTTGGGAGATATCTTGGCACAAAAACACCGCAATCAAAGCAGCAATGGACAATATATGTATGAATTGTATGTACATTCATTGAGAAACAAGTACAGAGTGATGCATGGATGGTGGAGCCAATGTCTACATGGAGATTGCACCATGCTAACACACGTTATATCAGCCTCTATACCTGTCTCCCTTCAAGCTCGGAAGGACTTTTTTTTTCTATTGATGATTTTATGATATACATAGTATACACATTATTTTTCAGTTTATCTCAATAAAACTTTGTGTATTTATGGCTACTTTAAGATTTTTGATGTTGCTAAAACACAGTGACATGCTGGACAAATCTATATGTCTGGTGTATGTCTGTTAAGATTCTGTGGTTGGTTAAATCTTTAGTCCATTAAATTGGGGTTTGTTAAATCAAAGACCAAGTACAACATATATATACATACAGTGTATATATATATATATATATAGGTAAAGCAAAATACCTCAAATCTTTGTAGAACAGGCTCAATATCATTGTTATTTTTCTCAGCAATCTTCTTCAACAATGCTAAGACCTTTTGATGTTTCCCTTGTGCCTGAAGCCAGCGTGGAGATTCTGGAATCAACCTGTAAGATCAATCTCTACTAAATAAATAGTTTATTCTATCTCCAAGCTCTAATCCCTATGGAGGAAGATTAAGCCACACAGTGCCAATGATGTACATGTACGCCACATCTTGTTGAAGTGAATCTTGCTGCCAGCATAGACATACACCAAACTATTCACAGCTCTTACTCCCATATAGAAATCAGCATCCAATCCAGTCCACTCCCATGTACAGTATAAATCCACATCAAACAAAATGATTTGCAAAACAAATCCATGAAAAACTCATAGTAGGTAGGATACAAATATATAAGTACTTACCACCAATATAATACAAAGCAGGATACAGGTCCTGAGATAATAAGCTGTATCATCCTCCATTCCTTTGCCCACCACGAAATCAAGCTCAGGAATATCTCCCCAAGAGCATAAAAATACTCAATTATTATTCCACATGGTAATCTCATGGTAGGGCCTACCAGCTCCACTCCTGAAAGGACAGAGAAATGTGACTGTAACTGACATGTAGATCAATGTGTCTGTCTAAAAACTAGAAAAACTATTATCTTACAGAAAAAGCTTGCAGTATTGGCAATAGAATAACAATGAGCAGTAGAGTGGGAGGGAGCAGTGGACGACACACCACAACACAGCTGCATCTCACCTGTGGCTGATGCTTTCCATGACTTTGAAAATAGGATCCAGAAAATTGTTGACATTGATCCTAATCATGAAAGAAGGTTAAAATTCAAACACCATTCAAAATGTAATTGGTGCTTATAAACAGTTGTATAAAAAAGTATTACAAACTTAACAATCAAGAATGACATAGTTTTTCATGCCGATGATTGGTGGTAACACTGATGTGTTGCCCGGTGCCAAGACTATGATGACAACAATGATAACTGAACTAGTCTGAAATATATGTTTTACAATAAAACGGACAAAATCTTTGATTGTAGGAAGGTATCTTGCCTTATGTAATGGGAGTGTATGGTAGAAAATGGCTCTATATATTAAGAATTTTCAATTTACAAATGGTTTTCTAGGAAAATAACTCATTTATAAATCAAGGAACTGGTGTACTTAACTATTTCAAATTAATGCTAATTCAACCCAAGTCTTTCCTAAATAGTTAAAACCATAGAGGCTTTAGTGTGCATAATCCACAAAGACATTGAAATAAATAAATGACAACCAAAATAATGATTACTCTTCACAGTAATGACAAATTTACTAACCCAATAAAAATGCAATCTGGAATACACCGGTAGTCATCATGGCACTGAAAAAACGGCAGGAGAAGAGGGTTGATAATGCCGACACAAGAGCACACACAGTGCCAGAAACAGCCATGCATAAAACTGCAATCATTAGCGTCATTCTGCGACCAATTCTGTGGAGAAAAAACAGTGTTGGGCTTGCTTTCTCAAATAAAGGGATCTTGTCAGTTTGTATTTTTCATATATTTTCTATTTACCATATGAAATAAGAAGTAAATAATGAATGGTTTGATACACATATGTTAAGAATGCAATTTTGATTAATGAATTTTCCTCTTCAGAGCCTATAATGTCAGACTAAAGATGCAAGATTTGAATTCTATATCTTTTTAAAACTTTTATTCTCATATTTACATACTCTTTCCACAATCCTCTAATGGAGCTGGCATCCTTCATTCACCAACCACCACAAATCTTTATGGATACCAAGGACAGGTGGCAGCAGCAGCAGCAGAGATTAAGCCTTTGTTTACAACCACGTGTGTGGACATTCGAGTACGGTAAGTCCTCCTTATATGGTGCTTTGTTATCTGGTAAACTCACAGTTACTGTGTTTGGTAATTACTACCCTAAATTCTATTTATGCTAAGAAAAATTTACAGATACAGTGTCGCTGAAAATGTCACCCAGTGAAACTTTTATGGGAGTTATTCTGCATGCATGAACAAAAAATTGTTGTTCCAACACTGCAACTATAAATATAATTGTTCTTCTTCCTTTTTCATCACATACTTCCATACATTTTCCCTTGTAAAAATGAGAAATATGAGTAATTATGAAAACACATCTTCCACATGCTATCATGCTATTTCTCACTCACTAATCTGGCTTGTTCTCTGAATTTCTATTTCAACACACTTTATAGACATGAGAGCAACAACATTTGTCTTTCTAAACCCATACACAAACTGTTTGGGGATCGGAGAACTGTTTGGGAGTCGGAGCAGCAGATTTGCGAGTAAGAAATAGCTTGATAACATGTGGAACATACGTCTTCATAATTACTCTTAATTCTCGTTATTACAAGGGAAATATGTGGAACAATTATATTTTACAATGTACTGTAGTGCCACCATGCCGATCAGCCACCACAACAATCAGTTTCTCCCCGCATTTCCCCATTAACACAAGTGAAATTCTTACGGCGTGTTTTTTGTGGATATTATTATCATGATGCACAGTGACACACCCATAATGACCACAAAATGCAGCACTTTACATTTTTTATATGACTATTTTCATGTATTTTAATGTCTGTAGGGGTGACTTTTGACGTGCTGGAACACATTCCCTATTATTACTTGTTATGTGTTTGGTATACAGTAATTTTGATTTGTGGTAAGGTTCTCAGGAATGCATATGTACTGTATAAAGAGGACTTACTGTACTAAACTTTTTTTTAGTATTAAGTTGGACTTTTGTGTTCGAGTATTGAAGTCCATTCAAGAAAAAATAACACATTTATATTAATGATAACTTACAAGTCTCCCACAATTCCAAAGAAGAAGGAGCCCACCATGACACCAGAAAAATAAATGGTCTGAGACATCTCTGCTTTCCACGCTGCATTGCAGGTCAAGTTATACTGAAAAATAAGACAAAAACATAATATAGTGCATTAACATGCAAACAAAGTACAATAAACCCTCATTATTGCAAACCCCAGTGTACAAAATTTTGTATTGAACATAATACAGTTTACTAACTATCTATATGATTCATAGATAAATGAGGCTGAGAGAGGGAGAGTGTGGGTAACAGTGGTGGTAAGCACACACCACACCCACATATGCTGCCTCCGGCTCAGTCTTGCAGCAACAGTTAAAGTGGAAAGTCATTCCATTGATATGTATGTGTGCATGGTACATGGTCTTGAATCTCAATCAATCTTATCTCAATATTTTGCATCTCCATTGTACCACCAAAGGACTGGACACCCATCACATATATTGTTGCAATCTGATTTATAAGAAAATAATCCAGTGGCTACAAAGAATCCAATTTATCTGATTTCCGACTTATACATATCTGATTTATAGAGTTTTTTTCTGCATTCTCAACAATAAACTACATTTGTCATTTATTTTGTTCAAGTTCATGATAGGATGAACATTATTTCAAACAATATGATGGAAAATAATCCATTTAATTAAGTTTGAAGACTTTTAATAACAGAATTTCCTCAGGTTGAATCCTACCTCAGACACTATTGTTGATGAATACATATCAGTAGAAAAGGCTTTTCCCTCAGGGCACTCCTCAGTAATATTCTTACTGAAGTCTTCTGGTATGCAGGAGTGATCATTATGGAGGCGCTGATATCTGTGACATTCATCCCAAGACTTATCCTTTGTGTTGTAGGGGATAGTAAAGTTGAGGAATGGCTGGTCGTATAATGGATTACTTATGTTGGCATCACATAGGGGTACCACACACCTGAGGAAAAGCAATGCTGTTGGCAATCAATGTGAGAAATTAAAGGATGATGCTTAGAAGACTGATCTAAAGAAACAAACAAAAAAATTAAACGGCTTTCCTTAAAATGTATGGTGCTAAAGAAAGAAAAGATGGAAACCATTTGCACAAACAAAAGTACAAATGTAGAATATATATATATATACTTTAAGAAGTGTGATTTTGTATACAACTTTTTGATGCAACAAGATACTTTTATCCATAACTATAAAGAAATATGAGGCCACATAGTTCCAGCAAGAATGTTGTGCTCTATACAAAATCTAGAGAGAAACTTGAAAAATATCACGGCTATTTTCCTTGAGTATTGGTAGTGATCAACAAAAGTGTAATGTTTTAGCAATATCTATTGCTGCAATGGAAAACCAGAAAAAAGTATGCAATCAAGCAGTATTCTTGCTCAAAAAATAAGAGACTTAACAGAGAGAGAGAGAGAGAGAGAGAGAGAGAGAGAGAGAGAGAGAGAGAGAGAGAGAGAGAGAGAGAGAGAGAGAGAGAGAATTATGCACACATACAGAAGTAAGACTTGAGTTACGTTAATTGAGGATCCAAGCAATTAATGTGAATTGCCTGTCATGGTGTTGGTGCACACAGAATGGTGGTGAAAGGAATCAAGGTTTGTACAGCAGATTTCATATGGATATAAAAAATGTGTGGATCACTAATGAAGTGGAAGGGATCAGATATGCTAACATCAACATATTTATGCCATCAAATGAAAGTGACAATAATTCAGCTTGGATAAGGAATAGTCCTGAGATTAGAATGAGACAAGTAGTGAAAAAGGATGATAGCAAAGGTGTAATAGGTAATGTTATGAAGCTATTTGCAGGAAATATGTAGTGGGTTACAAAAAGAGATGGTGTAGTCTCCAGTATGGAAGCTAGCTAGGACACAAAGAATGTGGTAATTACATTGAGCTATGGATTTACTAAGTATAATACCACAAAACACCTACCTGTATCTTGGAGTAGCAGCAATGAAGACATAAGCCAAATTACCAGCACCCACAAATATAGCTGGTAGGCACAGGAGGAAGTATATGCATCTTTGATAGGACCCAAATTCTCCAATTTCTTTAAAAACTGCATCAATGTCTATGCTCATTGTTTCAGAATGCCTGACCCTGAAATTTAGTTAAACATCAAAACATTATTATCAAAGCCAGACTAAAGTAAATCATCTACTTATATCTAAATAAATATGATTTCTATCCTAACCATAATGAGTTGGCAGGGTAAAAACAGATGGTAAGAATAAAAAATGTAGTTTGGAAATTTTTTTGACAACTTTAGCAGCGGGATGGTGGAATGATGCCTGGTGATGACACCCAGTTTTTCCCCTCTTCTACAATGAATATCCTTTGTCTCTCCTTTACTTATGATCTAAACTGGAAACTTCACATCTCATGTCTTGCTCAAACAGCTTGTATGAAGTTAGGCATTTTGAGGCATCTCTAGCAGTTTATTTCACCCTCCAACTGCTAACTCTGCACAAGGGCCCATGTATGGAATACCCTTCGCACGTATGGGGGAGTTCCAATCACACAGTCTTATTAGATAGAAGTAATCAAGAGTTTTTTGTCTTACCAACTCCTCTCCCCTGACTGACTGCCTCTCTCTCACCACTGAAATGTTGCATCTCTTGCTATTTTCTATCACTATTTTCATGCTAACTCCTCTATTGATGTTGCTATCTGAATGTCTCCCCTTCTCCTGTAGCCTTGCTGGACAAGTCTTTCTTCTTCCTCTCACCCCTTTCCTGTCCGACTCTTCAATGCAAGAGTTAACCAGTACTTTCAATCATTTATGCCTTTCTCAGGTAAACTCCAACTCCCTACCTGCTTCTATATTTCTAACTTCCTGTGACTTGACTTTATTTAAGAGGGAAGTTTCAAAACATTTGTCACTTTGTGTGTTTAATACTTTTGCAAAGCTGACTGAAATTACGAAAAGTGGCTGTTTGTTCCTAAATGACTGTTCAACACAGTATATCAAAATTAAAATGTTATTTTTAATTCATGCTCCCATCATAAACCCAGTATGATTTTCCTTCCCCAGTAATTTTTTTTATCTGTTCTTTAATACTCATTCTTATTAGTGCCATCAGCAACTTATAACCTGTTTGATAATGCTACTGGTGTAAACTCAATCACTTTAGGTTTACTTGTTTTGGGTATCATGACCATTACACTTTCTTTCCATCCTTCAGGTATCTCTGTGGACTGTATAATGTGTTTGAATATTTGCACTAATGTGTTTAACAAAGAACCATTCTCAAAAAATACTTTGTACATCTCTAGTTTTATCCCACCTGGTCCTGCTGGCCTTATTTTTTTTAGCTTTGTTAGTCACTTTTTAACACTCTCTTCACTTTTTATTTCCTCATCCAAGAATTTAACTACCTTTTCTATTTCTAGAGCCATATCAACATGCACTCTAATTTAATTTCTAGAGTTTTCTATATAAATCAGTTCATTCCCAGTCCCAATTCCCGTCTCTTCATGATTTTTAACCTGATAATGTTTCCCCCCTCTCCTTCCATTGTTTCACACCATTTTTCATATTTGTGTATTCGGACTTAAGCTCCTCATTGCATAACTCAGTGATGTTATTTTAATGTTTCCCATACATGCCTTTCTCTTTATCTGCTTTGCATTCTAATATATTTCCAGGTATTCTTGCCATTACTTATATCATCTTTTATGTCTTTCACTTTCTTGATATCACCAGTTCTCATCTCCTTTCTAGTTAAGATTTACACTTCTCTTCTTAGGTCAAAGTACATTTTCTTTTTTATTCAGCATTTTTTTTCTGGACAGGTTTCATTCCCTTTTCCCCTATCATATTTCCTCCTCTCTTTGATTTCCTTCCTAAGCTCCTCAGTAAACCCATCTGGTTTATTCCAATATTTTTCCTTATGTATTCATACCTAAGGTACCTTATTATGAGCTGTGCTTATCATCTTATCAAACTCAAGTCTCTCATATTTTTAACTCTTCCTTCAATATTTTCCTGGAATTTTTACTGTAAAGTTTTAAGGACTTTTGGTCTGTCTTATAGTATTTTCTTGTTATCCAGTGTTTACAGTTAGACTTTTCCTTCCTTGCCTAATGCTTGGGTGAATCTTTTCATTCTCTATCTTCATCAAACTACTTCCATCTCTATTGCTATTATTTAGGTATACACACTACAATCTGTATAGAAGCATCTGGCAACTAGGAAAGGACGGATGTGAAACGGGGTTTCCCACCAGGAGACTTGTCCAGTGCCACTTCATTGGAAGGACATGCTTCCTGTGTACTGTTATTCAATAAAGCAGCCTAAGGAGTCCTGCCTTTACCTTCTACTCTACAGCCACCAAGATGTCTTTATGTTGTGTTACAGTTTTGTCATGATTTATGTCCTTATTGTCTTTAAACAAAACCATCAACGCCCCAAACTTTCTATCACTCATTTCCGTCATTTGCTGTTATGATTATGTTACAGCTAAAATTTACATCCTAATTTTCTTTTGTGTTTGTTAAGAACAAAATACTATTATTCTCATCAATAAGATATTCAATCTACTTAGTTTTTGTTTTTGAACAACCCTACATATTCATCATTTTTATCTTGAAATCAATCCTTCCTTGGTATTATATATTATTCATTTTCAAACCAGTACTAGTGTCATCTCTACCAGGTCTAGTGTTCCCTTATTTCATTTTTGGAGTTTTACAATTTTATTTTACAATTATCTATGCCCTTATTTCCATTAGCACTTCTCACAATCTTCCTTCTCATTCTTGCCAAAATCTGGTGCAATAATAATTTCCTTTGTATCTTTACTATTTGCTAGTTCTTTATCATTTGCTACCAGTGCCAACTTGACTCTAGGTATGTAACGATTACCAGTAAAATGATAAACCACACTGTAAAAATGTCCAGCGGTAAGTATTACCACTTCAAATTCAATTATCATTGAAACTATGTTTGATTACTGCCCTTAGAAAAACTCTTGGTGATATTGCTCAGAAAAGCAGCAGCTGTCCCTCAGACACAGGTGAATGTGCACAGTATGTAATCTTTATAAACATGGCAGAAAGCATTAGTGATTTTTATCTACATTTTGCTCAAATAGATAGATGTAACATCAAGATCAACATGGCAGCCATCAGCCCATTACAACAAGAAAGGCTACATGATTTTTTAATAATCACAAACTTTTTACCTTGCTATAACTAGTTTTTTAGAAGTTTATGTATATTGCATGATACTGTACAACAGAAGGAAATTTTCACTGAGGGAATGAGAGGAGGCTAGAATAAAATGTGGAGTGGCTTCACAAAATGTTATCAAAGTGAGGTATTGATGAAAAATTGCTATGTATAAGGATCAGGGACAACGGTCATATTCTTTAATATTGTAGGGGCTGCGTTGGGATTTGGCTCGTTATTAGAGGGGGGTTCAAGCCCTCCCCAAGTCTCCTTGGTGCTGCCATTGTTGTGAAACCTAAATTATACTCAACATGTATTAACTTCGGAATATCATAAAGTTATCTCCATATCATTCCTTAACATAACTAAACCAAACCTAGTTTTGCTATAGTTTAATTCAATAAACACTAGATAGTTTTGGCCACCCTCAGGTTGTTGTTCATATTACTTACATTTCCAATGAATAATAATGCTGCAATAGGTCTGGGAATATGCTGCGTCACTCGAGCTTTTCTAAGTCCAGCGGGCTGTGCACTAGTCAACAGCAACAATTGAAATAATTCCTTTATCTTATAACTGAGATTTGTGAGTAGTATGATATTGGGAGTAATTATATCTATAGAATTATTCCATCAATCAAGTGAGTACACTTATTGGACCAGTCATGAAGCAACCAATGACAGCTTTCCATGGCCTGTTCAGTCACAAATTTAATTTGTTTTAGAGAAAAGTCAGGCGTTCTGATAGAGCCCCACTGTCAGTTGTTAATATGGCTACTCAGTGGACAGAGGTGGAGTGAATGGTGACAGTTTTCAGCAACACAAACATAAAGAAGAGGTTCCATATGTTTGTTAATGATGTTGCAAAGCTGTACACACCTCTATCAGCCTGAGAATCTCTTCACCTCACTGAAAAGACATAGTGATGTAATTTTTTTTGGCATGTCATTATGGTAGGTAAGGTTTGTTACTGTTATGAGGAGGTCTGAGAGGGCACAACCTCCTCGGCTAGGACACGTTAGGTCAGGTTTTTGTTAGGGTTAGGTTAGTGTCCTAAGAGGGGGTGGTGGTCCGGGGGGGACACCTCTCTTGGCTAAGATGCATTTGGTCAGATTTATTTCAGTGTTAGGTTAGTGTCATAGCATGGGATCTGGGGGATGCCTAGCCCCTTGGGCTAAATAAGGTTGTAATGTAATGTCAAATTTCCGTAGATTTTTCAAAGGACATATATCACTCATATATGGCTGGCCTCCCAAACCCCTAATTCCTTGTTAGAGGAGTTCAGAGGGTGATGGTAGCGATAGGAGATATTGTATTAAACTGAAAATTTACCGACAATTTAAAGTGAAATGGGGTAGGTGTGTCACTCTTGTACCAGTAAGGAAAATTGAGTAAAAGAAGTCACTAGTGATGTTATAAAAAATTTCTGAGGTATTCATATGGACTAAAAACATGCTCAGAATGAAAGCCTCAATCTGATGACAGCTGAGAACTGCCCATGTTCCATGGGTCTGGAAGTATAACAATATCAACAATTGCCATCAACATTATAAATAACTTGCGATCAGCATAAACAGTATTAAAGTAAATATTAAGACAAAGCATGCCACTCAACTTACTTGTTCATTCTCAACATTACCTAAACCACTCAGAATGCCAAACTCTACCTGCTAAAAAGCTTTAGGAAACCCATGTTGAGATTGGTGGAAGACTACAATAATACTAATGTATCAGTATAAATACTATTACCTATGTGTCATACTATCTACTTATCTCATTGCTTTTTTTATACTATCTGCTAAACTCATTGTTTTTTTTTTTTATACTATCTGCTAAACTCATTGTTTTTTATACAATATGTTTATCTCATTCCTTCCACTTATCAATACTACATAATTCAAGTCTCCTACCTTCACTTAATTACATTATAGTAATGGTTATCTGCATGATAAATTGTTTCCTAGTTTTTTTCCCCATTGCGTTTAAACTCGTACACTTCATTACACTGTCTGCACCGCTGTCTCCTGTTAAGTTGTTCCCATCAGTCTCTTCCAGACTAATCTCTCGTAATCATCATGACATCATGAAACTGTTGTTGTTGTTGTTGTTAGGGCTGCAAAGACGTTATAGTTCTTATGAACTCACAATTCCTCACTCCATCCTTTGTTTACGCTGGGTAGTAATATGTATAACAACCATATTACGTAAACCGAGAACCCTGAAGGAAAGTATTTAACATTCGTCAATATAACACACTGTTGTTGTTAGATATATGGAGATGGTGACAGGACACTGAGCCCCGCTCTACAACTCAGTAAATACAAGACATGTCCTCAGTCCTCTTCACAATTTTTTGTAAACAAACTTACGGCTCTCACACAGCCCGCCTGCTGCTGCTGCTGCTGCTGTGCTGACACCTGCTGTGATGGTGAGGTGCGAGCTGCTGCTCAGCTGCAGCAGATGAGCTATCATACCAAACCAAGGATTCTAATTATATTATCCTTGTACCAAACCGTGCACCACACTCACTGCATCACTTATATAAATACATTGTTAAGGACTATTACGCAAGAAAGAAATTTATTTAATATACAACTTCCAAGAACTTAAAAGGGAAGAAAACAAGCCTTTAAGTTTTGTAGAAGAGCGTAACTTGGATGAAAGCAAGTACTGTAATTTGAAAGATTATGGGAGGGAAAACATTTAGGGAAAGAGTAGACACATGGTTAGTCCACAAAGCAGCGTTCGGGTTCTAAGGGCTTATGGCTCAATATCCTCCATTTGAGGCTAGATGAGCCTATGTGACTTTGAGTCGAATTTTGATGATCATACCGTACCTATGTGAGCTGTACTCGTTATGAGTCGGGTCATTCTAATGGGTCGATTAGGTGCATGCACTTTTTCACAGCTATAGCCAAGGATTTTTAATATCCTCCTTGGCTATAGCCACGGATATTATAAGGATATTAGAGAATCCCTTGGCTATAGCTGTGCCATAGCTATGCAGATGCTGCGGCTTGGGAAGTAGTACCTGAAGGTGCTTACCATGGTGTAACACTTCGTGTCAGGATCTGCAGTTTGTGAGCTATGTAGTTTTGACTGGCATGCGTGTGCTATGGCTGACTCAGACTCAAAAGACAGAGGCGTTGAGATGGAAGACAGAGAATAGCGATGGCGAGAGGAACCGAGGAACATGATCAGGTGGTTGGCACAGGAAACAGATAAATGTGAATAGCTTCTGGGCGACCTGGGATAGCAACTAGTAGCAGTAATGGAGGGATACAACGATCGAATTGGCGAAATTGAGGAAAATGTTCATGCCAGTATTTGACACTAGTCTAGCGGGCAGGAACAGTCGAGAGTAGTGAAGGAGGAGGGGGACCCCGGCCACCTGTTGATGCTACCCAACGCTCCACCACCACATTCAAAATGGCCCTATATTTATTTATTTATTTACTTATTTATTGAACTAAACTTAACATATCTCTCTACGTTATAATTTCTTCCACAAGAACTTAGAGAATTGTATGTACTACAATCATTCATAACTAGGTATCTGCGTTCTATGGGGATCAGTTGCACATACATGCCAAGGTTATATCACCCAAACAAGAGGGTGCCCTGAGAAAAGGCATCAATATGGAAGACGGACAGTTTGTCCACGGACGTTTTGGTCACGGACACATTGGCCACCAAATCGCCACCCGAGGACTTTTTGGCCACGGAAAGTAGGATATTTTGGCCACGGGACAAAACATGAAGAAAAAAAGTATTCTTTAATGTAAAAACAATAATATTCTTTAAATTAAAAAAAGGTTAGGTTAGGTTAAAATCAAAATGTCCGTGGCCAAAACATCCTCCAAAGGTTTGCTGCCGTGGCCAAACCGTCCTAGTTTGGTGGCCAATGACCAAAACGTCCGTAGCCAAAATGTCCGTGACCAAGATGTCCTACACTCCATCAATATAGTGTGCGAGGAAGAAAATTATGCTATTTCTTTCTTTCTTGCTTTTTATTACAGGGAACTTTTTTTCACTGCAGAAAGAAATATAGAGAATGCTGTTGTTTGTTCAGATCATTGATGTTTCCAGTTGATTGTATCTATTTGATTATTCGTCTAATATCTGTTTCAGGGGAAGGGACACCCCAACTGCTCACTTAGGGTTTTAAATCAGTTTTCCTTCTAGCCTTTGTCTGAATAGACATAACCTGCAAGATTATGGTTTTATATCAGAATTTTCCTTCTAGTCTTTGCCTAAAGAGGCCATCCCTACAAGGCAGCACCTCTCTCTAACTAACAGCCTCCTCTGCAGCTGGTGTAGCTAATGTCATGCCATAATTTACAGATGAGGAAGATCCTAACTTTGTAATCTTAGTGGAGACTAACTTCCCCTCACTCCAAGAGACTCCATGAGAGTCCCTTGGAGTCCCACTGTGATGGAGGATATGTATAAAGAAGGGAATTGGGGTGGTGGGAAGTTAATTAACTAATATTGTTTGATTTAATTGTTGCTTCAGTACACTTCAGTCCAGGTTTATCTATAAGAATTTATAAGTAGAAAAAATGGGCAAGTTTTTAGTTATGTCCTTGCCAAACATTTTACTGGAGTTTGGCAGCAAAATTTATTGATCTGCCAACTTAAAGAAGTAGCAAAAAGTAAGAGATGATGCATACATGCTCCAGGGTTTGAAAAAAATATATAGTTAATGCTTTTTATTTCATTTATTTTTTTTATATTTAAAACTCAGTGAAGTGGTTGAGGATCCCCTTCTCTGTATAGCCTAACTACTGTAGAAACACTGGGGATTATATAAGCTTCTAAAGTCCTGAAGTTTTGCCTTGCCTGGGCTACCCACATTTTACAGTAGAAAAAGCCTTTGGTATATAGAATGATAAATAGATATTTGAATAATTTTTCGTGTATTTCTTTTTTTTTTTTTTCTTTTAAAGTTAATCTTTGTAATGTTTTATAATAACCTGTCCTTTGAAATATTATAAGAAATTTGTGCAGCCCAGTTTGATGGTTTGAATTTTTGAGAATCATGAACATTGTTATGTACAGGATGTACATCAAAAGGATGTTGGATGTTTATGCCTTATGTTTGATGTTATGCTTATTGGATCCTTTGCACTGATTGAATCTTACCTTCAACTGTGTTGGAAATGTGCTTAATTGTTCAAATTTTATATCCTGCATTGATTGATTATGCATCATGCTTATTGCACCCTTTGAGATTATGCCTAGATGTGATTTTTAAAAAATATAGGAATTGTGCTTGGTTCCTGTAATGGTGGGAATAACTTGTTTTCATTTGCATGTGCGTATATTTCACATATTTTTCCTTGTGGTAGAGGAACAAGGATTTAGTCTCTCTCTCTCTCTCTCTCCCTCTCCCTCGATGAAGACAGAGACAGGCAGGGGCAGCGATGGAACAGCGCATCATGTATTCCGAAGGGTCTTTGTGTATTCCACCAGCGCCTTCCACAGAAACAGAGACAGACGGGTGGGGACTGAGCAGCGCACGGCACCCCGTCGTGTATTCCGAGAGTCCTCGTGTATTCTGCCAGTACCCTCCACAGAATCAGAGACAAACAGGGGTGGCAACGGAGCAGCGCAAGGTACCTCAGCTTGTATTCCGAGGGTCCTCGTGTATTCCGCCAGCACCCTCCACAGAAACAGAGACAGACAGGGGCAGCGACGGAGATGCACGGCATCTCGTCGTGTATTCTGCCAGCGCCCACCACAGAAAGAGACAGACAGGGGCAGTGACAAAGCAGTGCATCATGTATTCTGAAGAGTCTCCATGTATTCCGCCAGCACCCTCGACAGAGACAGAGGGGTGGCCAAGGAGCAGAGCCTCGTGTATTCTGAAGAGTCCTCGACAGAGACAGAGGGTCAGGGGTGGCGAAGGAGCAGAGCCTCGTGTATTCCTTTGCCGCGCCTGACCCTCTGTCTCTGTCGAGGACCCTTCGGAATACACGAGGCTCTGCTCCTTAGCCGCCCCTGACCCTCTGTCTCTGTTGAGGACCCTTCGGAATATACGAGGCTCTGCTCCTTCGCCGCCCCTGACCCTCTGTCTCTGTCGAGGACCCTTCGGAATACACGAGGCTCTGCTCCTTCGCCCCCGGTGACCCTCTGTCTCTGTCGAGGACCGTTTGGAATACACGAGGACCCTTCGGAATACACGAGGCTCTGCTCCTTCGCCCCAGGTGACCCTCTGTCTCTGTCTAGGACCGTTCGGAATACACGAGGACCCTTCGGAATACACGAGGACCCTTCGGAATACACGAGGCTCTGCTCCTTCGCCCCAGGTGACCCTCTGTCTCTGTCTAGGACCGTTCGGAATACACGAGGACCCTTCGGAATACACGAGGACCCTTCGGAATACACGAGGCTCTGCTCCTTCGCCCCAGGTGACCCTCTGTCTCTGTCTAGGACCGTTCGGAATACACGAGGACCCTTCGGAATACACGAGGACCCTTCGGAATACACGAGGCTCTGCTCCTTCGCCCCAGGTGACCCTCTGTCTCTGTCTAGGACCGTTCGGAATACACGAGGACCCTTCGGAATACATGAGGCTCTGCTCCTTAGCCGCCCCTGACCCTCTGTCTCTGTTAAGGATCCTTAGGAATACACGAGGACCCTTCGGAATACACGAGGCTCTGCTCCTTCGCCGCCCCTGACCCCTCTGTCTCTGTCGAGGACCATTTGGAATACACGAGGACCCTTCGGAATACACGAGGCTCTGCTCCTTCGCCCCTGGTGACCCTCTGTCTCTGTCTAGGACCGTTCGGAATACACGAAGACCCTTCGGAATACACGAGGACCCTTCGGAATACACGAGGCTCTGCTCCTTCGCCCCTGGTGACCCTCTGTCTCTGTCTAGGACCGTTCGGAATACACGAAGACCCTTCGGAATACACGAAGACCCTTCGGAATACACGAGGACCCTTCGGAATACACGAGGCTCTGCTCCTTCGCCGCCCCTGACCCCTCTGTCTCTGTCGAGGACCCTTCGGAATACACGAGGCTCTGCTCCTTTGCCCCCCTGTGACCCTCTGTCTCTGTCGAGGACCCTTCGGAATACAAGAGGCTCTGCTCCTTCGCCACCCGTGACCCTCTGTCTCTTTTGAGGACCCTTCAGAATACACGAAGCTCTGCTCCTTAGCCGCCCCTGACCCTCTGTCTCTGTTGAGAACCCTTTGGAATACACGAGGCTCTGCTCCTTCGCCGCCCCTGACCCTCTCTGTCGAGGACCCTTCGGAATAAACGAGGACCCTTCGGAATACACGAGGCTCTGCTCCTTCACCGCCCCTGACCCTCTGTCTCTGTCGAGGACCCTTCGGAATACATGAGGCTCTGCTCCTTTGCCCCCCTGTGACCCTCTGTCTCTGTCGAGGACCCTTCGGAATACAAGAGGCTCTGCTCCTTCGCCACCCGTGACCCTCTGTCTCTTTTGAGGACCCTTCAGAATACACGAAGCTCTGCTCCTTAGCCGCCCCTGACCCTCTGTCTCTGTTGAGAACCCTTTGGAATACACGAGGCTCTGCTCCTTCGCCGCCCCTGACCCTCTCTGTCGAGGACCCTTCGGAATAAACGAGGACCCTTCGGAATACACGAGGCTCTGCTCCTTCACCGCCCCTGACCCTCTGTCTCTGTCGAGGACCCTTCGGAATACATGAGGCTCTGCTCCTTTGCCCCCCTGTGACCCTCTGTCTCTGTCGAGGACCCTTCGGAATACAAGAGGCTCTGCTCCTTCGCCACCCGTGACCCTCTGTCTCTTTTGAGGACCCTTCAGAATACACGAGGCTCTGCTCCTTTGCCGCCCCTGACCCTCTGTCTCTGTCGAGGACTCTTCAGAATACACTAGGCTCTGCTCCTTCACCACCTCTGACCCTGCCCAAGTACTAAGTGACTTTATTTCTTCCGTATGAGTTTTCTAAACTGATTTGAAAACCATACTGTTCTACTGCCCCATCCAATACAGTGCCAAGTCATTCCTGAAACTGATTTGGAATTATAGCAGTCTCCTAAACCCATATCCTTGGTCTCTACTTATAATCTAAAACAGAAATTTAACACTTCATCTCTTGCTAAGATAGCTTCTATGAAGTTAGGTGTTCTGAGGCATCTCTGCCAGTTTTTTTCAACCCTAACTGCTAACTCTGTACAAGTGTCTTGTCTGCCCCTGTATGGAGTACTCTTCACATGTATCGGGGGAGTTCTACTAACACAGTCTTATTAGATAGGGTGAAATCAAAAGCTTTTCATCTAATCATCTCCATTCTCTGACTGACTGTCTTTAGCCTCTTTCTCACCACCGGAATGTTGCATCTCTTGCTATCTTCTGTTTGACTGCACCATTCATCTTGCTAACTGCATGCATTCTGTCTTCCTGTGGCCTCATTGCACAAGGCTTTCTTCTTCCTCTCACCTCTATTCTGTCCGACTATAATACAATAGTTAACTAGTACTCTTTATCATTCATTTCTTTCTCTGGTAAATTCTGGAACTCCATGCCTACTTGCATGTTTTCATTACATTTGCTCATTATTTAGTCTTCTTTTTAGTGGTTTTACATTAAAGAAAAATCCCATTAAAAAGAAACGGCTGATAATATGAATGTGTCCAAGGAAAATAAAATAAAAATCAGTTAATTGCCACTTTCATCTGCCCATTTTCCATTATAAAATTTGTATCTTTTCCTGAGCATGTTAAGTACAAAGTATAATAACAATATCTTGTACACAATCAGTGGTTAATTTTTCATGTTATAGTAACATTTTGTGCTTTTATAATAATTTGTATCAAAACCACTATCAAATAGCAAGGATAGCAGTTCCTTTCCTTTGTGGATCACTAAGTTCTGGCACCTGGAGAACATGAGAATACTGAAATGCCTTTCCCCCATAACTGATAGCTACTATACTTATCTTGGAGTAAGATTTTATTTTCCATTCCACACAATGTAAAGAATCAATAAACAATGAACAAGATCATTTGTGAAGGCAAACATAATAAAGGTTCTTACAATAAGATTAAAACAAGGTGTATCCTTTGATACAAAATTAACCATGGTTTTAGCAAACTGGAAGTACTTTACTTACATGGTCATGGTTTAGAATGGTGCATTTTGTACCAGTGACAATATACAATCAACAGTGAGAGAGGGAAAAAAAAAAGAAAAAAAAAACCATCACAGACCATAACACATAAGTATCTAAGAAAAATCAAATAGAAAACTACAGGTAGTCTATCCTATGGCACACAATGGATCAGTTGTCTTACAAAAGGTACATTTGTTTTTTCTAAATAAAAAATACATAGCTATTTACTGCCTTTGCTGTAAAGCCCCTAAGTATTTAATCATTGAACAAATATGTAATTACAATAGAGGTAAATTTGCTATACTTCTAATAAGTGATATTGAGAACAGTTATCATCTTGATGTTTACGACAACTTTTTCAATCAGCTTTAGTTGAGAGAAAACTGACCACTGAGAATATTGCACTGTTGAAATTATCAGTTATATTATGTTCAACATACAAAGGATGAACTCATACATTGGACTGAGTCATACAACTTCAGTAGTAGAGTGGAACCTTGAGTTATGAGCACTTTGACTGTCATTTGGTCAATTTTTTGCTTTGACTTGCGAGCTAAAATTCAAGTTATGAGCTAGCTCTAGGTATGCTGTCACTAGCTGGTGCAGCAAACATCCAGTATCCTGCCTCTGTCACATTCAATGCACATTTTAAAAGTCTTTTTTCCAATGTGGAAGAATTTCTCTTGTTTTGCTAGCATTTTGTGCTTCTTGTGTAGTTATTTAGCTAGAATTTCTTTTGTGTGACCATGAGTCCTAAGCAGATGGCACTATGTAATGACATATGCCTAACTCACTTTCAAAACATTCTGAAAAGGATAAAACAAGTCTCCTTGGAGAGCTATTTTGTGAAATGCCATGCAGATGAAAAAGAGAAAGGTATGGCAAAGGAGGCAAAAAGTAATAAAGAAAATTAAGTGGAAGTGAATAAAAAAATAAAAAATAAAAAGTAGCAAGTTCAGTAATAAAATGCAGCATTAAGAGTGTAATAAGTAAATTCAACAGTTAAGTGAGAGTTTATGGTGAACAAAATAAATTAAAAAGGCACAAATCAAAACAAGCTCCTCCAATCTCCTCTGCCCATGCTTACTCCCACAGGAGGACTCTGCAGCTTCTGTTGTCCTTTCTCTTTCTCTTCGCTACTTAAAACTGAATTTCTTCTAAGAATAATGTTTACAGCATCTAATATGGGATTGTCAATGAGCTCTTCTACGATCAATAGAGCAGCCTTTCTCCTGTGAGTGGTAATTTTTGTATGCTCTAGGTGACTGGCTCTACCAAATGAAGGGGGTGGTAAAATGCAAGAGGGTAATGCTCAGTGGAAAACACCTTTGAGCTCTGAGATTAATATACTTTATAAAACCAGTTTATTCATTTACATAACCTTTTTATATTTTATTACGGTCTTATACAATATTTGTTATCTACAAATACTTTTTCCATACCTCGCCCCAAAAGAAGGGGGTGCCAGTATTTTTTGGGAGGCTGGAACATGGCATTTCATTTAATTTTAGTGGGGGGAAATGGTTGTGAAATATTGGGATATGAGCTCTGTCATGGAATGAATTAAACTTGCAATTGAAGCTACTACTGTACGTATATGTATCAATCAAAAAATGGAAAAAACGGGGACCAGTTTAGTTTGTCCCTTATATTATAAACTCTTCACATATTGCCTACAAACAAATGTAGATACAAATAAGTATGTATTGATAAAAAAATAAATAAAAATAAATTGTGTGTATTTACCTAGTTGTATTATACAGGGTTCGAGCGGGGCTCATAGTGTCCTGTCTCCATATCTCCATATATCCAACATTTCCTTGAACTTATGTGTGTGTGTGTGTGTGTGTGTGTGTGTGTGTGTGTGTGTGTGTGTGTGTGTATTTACCTAGTTGTGACATACGGGAGGGGAGCTAAATGTGTGTGTGTGTGTGTGTGTGTATGTGTGTGTGTGTGTGTGTGTGTGTGTGTGTGTGTGTGTGTGTAAGGGATATTCAAGAGGTGATTTCTAGTCATAACTGTTACATGGTATCAACTACACATGTGATGATATGAAACTTGATATTTGACTTGCATGTACACAATACTCAGTAACAAGTGCAAATGATAAACAAATAACAAATAAATAAATAAAAAAGAATTTAAAGTATTCAACAATATTTTTATTTTCAATGTTTCTTGTAACTAATAAATATACATGTTATTCATGGTCTTCTCTTGTTCCATCTTTCTTTTTCTATGCTTGGTCACATTACTTCTCTCACAAATGTACTTAAGATACTTTAGCTGTTGGTGATAGTTTTATCACCAGTTAAGGAAATAAGATAAATAAAATAAAATTTACATGTGGAGGTGTGCATCTTGTAAGCTGACAACTGTAGTGAAAGAAACTTGGATATGAAGATATTTAAAAGACAAAATTGCTGTCGATTTCTCATGAGAGAGAGAGAGAGAGAGAGAGAGAGAGAGAGAGAGAGAGAGAGAGACTTCTATCATGAAGCAATGAAGGTTTATACATATGTTAAGGGCCTACTAAATGTATACATGACATTTGTGAAAAATAATTTCTCATGAAAAATCATGATATATATATAGAACAAATAATTGTGCTTCAAAATCTTGATAAAAAACGTATTGTATGATTTAATGATCAAACTGTTTTACAGACAATGATTTGACATTATTAATATGAATTACATAGGGTATCCTCATGGTTCATCATTTGGTTCCTGGAATTCTAATAAAAAAAAATGTTTAAGTAGTAATTTTCATGAACATGATGTCAGAAACCATGATGCAGATGACTTCCCCTTATGCTTGTGCAGTGTATATGTCCTTATATGTATGCATGTTCTTATAGTTTTCCTTTTTAACAGAAAACTTTGAAGAGCACATATTATGCCATAAATTGGTGAACAGCTGAAAAATTTAAGCAATACACAATAAGTACTCAAAACTTTTTTGTTCCAAATTGCCTTGAATCATTATTTGTACATGATCAAAAACTGCAACATTCCATTGAATATACAATATTGTATGAAATCATTTTGCTTTTTCAAACAATGACAAGTGCAATTTGATTATACTGAAAATGTATGACTAGAAAATTAAAATAACCCAACATGCAGTAAATGCTTACCTAAATTCCTCTCGACATGTTTGCAAAGCCAAAGCAATTAACATGCAATATTAGCTCCCAGAGGCAACATTGTCCACATCCTTCTTCATCCTGTGTTTTTTAAGCATCAGGTCTTCTGTCACATTAATATGTATGTATATGTCTCCAGGCTCAGGCAAGAATATGGTAAATATAAATAACTAAAATAAATGTACATATGGTACATATGCGTTCCTGAAAACCTTCCTGCAAATCGAAATTGCCGTATACAGAACACATTATAACATGTAATAATAAGATATGTGTTCCAGAATGTCAAAGGTCACCCCTACAAACATGAAAATACATGAAAATAGTCATAAAAAAATGTTTCGACTTATGGGAGATGTACCTTCTCCCTGCTCTTTCCTCTTCAAAATATCTAATTTTACCTCCAATGTCAGACTATTCCTCTTTTGCTTTGCCTTTTCAACTCCAGCAGTGTCTGCAGAATTTTTTGTGGCCATTATGGGTGCATCACTGCATTATAATAATAATATCCAAAAAAACCACACCATAAGGATTAACTTGTGTTCAATTGGAAACGCAGGAAGAGAATGATTGTTGTGGTGGCGCTACAGTACGGCATAAACAAAACACAAGTGGATACTGTATCCGTGAATTTTTCTTACCATAAATAGAGTCAAGGGTAGTAATTAACAAATACCGTAAGTGTGAATTTACCAGATAAAGAATTATCGTATAAGGAGGACTCACTGTACAAATAACACGTGTATTTTTAGTTATTGTTAGTGGAAGGCATTCTCATTTATAACAAGCTTGAAACACAACCCTCCTTCATATAAATTTACATGATAAAGCAAAATTGCAGAAAGTGAGATATAGAGATTATGCTAAAGGCAAATGTAGTGTGTGCAAGAGGATATCCTCAAGTGACATTTGATGGCAATCTTGAAAAATGTGCACAAAAAGGAAGAAAGAGCAAAAGAATTAAAGTAGGTACAGGTACCTCTTGATTTATGCAAGAGTTGAGTTCTTGAAGAGGTTGCATACAACAAAAACAACATAAATTGAACAATATATATATATATATATATATATATATATATATATATATATATATATATATATATATATATATATATATATATGCACACACACACACACACACACACACACATACGTATGCTCTTATACATATATATTGAAATATGAATGCACAAAATTTACTAGCTCATTGGTAGGATGACCCATTTACTGAGTGACATAGTGTGGTGGATTGGAGATGGCATTGACATGTTTACAATAGTGCATGGTTGGAAACATGATGCTGATGCCATCCTTGACTCACCATACAATGTCACTCATGGAGAGAGCTCAAACTGCCAAGGAGCCAATAAACTGTAATTCCTAATTGAATATATACATATACTGTATGCATGTGTGTGTTTGTGTAACTATTGTTAGTTGTGTGGCGCAAAGGAACTCACGTGAAATATCTGTTGGCCACTCAATGAAAACGCAAGTTAAAAATTTGTATGGATTTTAGACCTCACATAGATTAAAAACATGTAAAACTAATGTGCATAAAATGAGAGGTACCTGTAAAGAAGAAAGTACAAAAATCAAAGGACTCCTCTTCCTCTCTTCTGGCCATTTCTTCAGAAATAATGACAAGGCAGTATTGTCTATTATGCCCTGTGGACTTTAGGTGCATGCATGCATGTGAGGAGTTGCATTGTTGTTTATTGTATGTGGTGGGATATACTGGTGTTGGTGATTATCACTTGTGAGAAGAGAGCTTGTTTACTTTTTAGGGATTACTTTTTAAGTCTATTGGTGCAAAGGGCTTAAAATTCATTAAGGAATGTTTGTAATAGTTTAGAATCTGTGTCAACATTTGGATTTGTGCATGTGATTGTAATATCATCTGCATAAGAAACTATGATCAATTGTCAGTTTCATCAACATGTAGTGACCTGTAAGCTTAACTAAATCTTAATCTAATCATACATAAAAATATGAGGATAGGAAAAAAGCCTACTACACACAAAAAAATTAATGTTGTGAATTGTTGGCAATGCTGCTCACTATCAACAACACCTGTGGGACCCACTACCTCCATTTCAGATGTTATTTATGCATTTTCAGAATTTTTTTGTTTTCTTGATTACTGATCTCTTCTGCGATGAATTTTACTTGATTTAATGCTGCCTCACCCCCAACCCCCAATTTCCACACACACACACACAGTGGAATCTTGGGTTGTGAGTAATTCAAGATATGAGCTGTCTTATAGTCGATTTTTTGCATTGACTTCTATGCAGAAATTTGGGCTACAAGCTAGCTCCAGATACGCTGCTGTTATTTGGTGCAGTGACGCCTGGCATCTGTTGGGTTCAATTTACTTTTTCCCTGTCTCTCTCTCTGTCCACACACATACATGTACAAGCATACACACAACCTAAGCTTTATTTTTCACACACAGTGTAAGTGCTTCTTTGTTTATAGATATAGTGAGGGTCCACTGTATATTTTTCATCAGTGTTATTTGTTAGATTACCTTAATTTTGCATGAAATACCATTTTACTTGATTTTTACATTGATATTTTCTGGTGTGGATAAATTGCATTTCCATTATTTCAAATAGGAAATAATTTTTGAGATATGAATGTTTCAGGATGTGAGGTACATTATAGAATGAATTACCCAAGGTTCCACTGTATATATATATATATATATATATATATATATATATATATATATATATATATATATATATATATATATATATATATATACACACACGAGGCCCTGCAATGTAAACTATATTGAAATGCTATTTTTAAAAAGTGTCTGAAATTGAGTTCAAAGTTTTCAACTTTGAAGAGCACTATCACACAAACTATTACACCTAGGATAATGGTGTTTACATCATCTGAAAGCTGAATGGTTATCTTTACTTTATTTCAAAACTTTTTAGTTAAAGTATTTCTCTCCCCAATATTGATCAATTTCCCCCAAAATCGATATATTACCATACAATTTTCCTAGTTTTACACATAATCTAGTACTATTATCCAATAGCTGATGAATTCCACAATGCTGTAAAGTAAAGTTGACATTGTTTTGTTGAGTGTAACTGCCAAAAATACATAAATTAGGAGACAGCATGACATTGCACGCTGCATGGCCTACCAAATAAAGCTGGAGATGAGTAGTATTATTGTGCAGGAGAGAGAGGCTTGGGTCAAGACTTATTGTCATTGCCTTGGGCTATTGGGAACACTTCAGTGTGCATGAAACATTATGCTTGTCTTTTCTCCATAAGGATGGCATTTATGTACATTACAGCTACAGTATACGTAGGATTAAAAAACACATGAGTGCAAGAAATTAAGATCCAAGATATTTCACAGTTTTTGGCATTATGCTTGGGGTCCATCATATCCACCAAGCCCATCTGAAAATATAAACTTTGAGTAACTGTGGGATAGCATTATATCAATTTTAGGCTGGGTAATGCTCGTGTATACTGAACTTCACAGGGCCTTGTGTATATATATATATATATATATATATATATATATATATATATATATATATATATGGGAAAATATAACCACACTAAAAACTTGAACATCGTCATTTAAGCTTAAGTGATATTTTGGGAAATCACAGTTCCCATCTTTAGACAAAATGTAAGTACAAAAAACTCACATGAGTGTGGTATGTGAGTTTTTTGTACCAACAGTTTGTCTGAAGTTGGGAACTGTGATTTCCCCAAATGTCACTTAAATGAAGATGTTCAAGTTTTTAGTGTGGTTATACTTTTCCCTACATACCATACATTTTGGCAGATCTTCAATCAACAAAATTATGAATATATATATATATATATATATATATATATATATATATATATATATATATATATATATATATATATATATATATATATATATATAATTCTTATTGTACAGCCTTAGCAGAACACTTCATCAGCCTTTCAACACACTAAATCAGAGATGAAAGGTAACAGATAAATCTGCATCCATTACTATTAGCAATTCACCAATTTCAAGTAAAAAATATGCTTGAATAGTACAAGAACTTCTGACCTATTCCAGTACCTACACATCAGTACTGACTGTTGCTGTTTTTATTATAATTACCAATCTTGTTCTGATCATGTAGAAAATTATATATCCACAGATAATAACATTGATATAGTATTATGTTGTTTTTTTCTGCAATATTCCTAATCTAGGTTAGGTAATCCACAACTTTTCAACCTTCACTATTAACCAGGTAAAAAAAAATAAAATAAAAAATAAAATAAATAAATAAATAAGAAAAAAGTCTAGATTTTAAAGGTACAGATCTTTTCAACCTTCTTGAGCAACATCTACATAACCAACATTGTTTCCTGAACTGTTACTCTGACTATAAATAAAAACTGAGCAGTTTTAAAGGTAAAGATGTTATGCATTGCTTATGGTGTTTGAAAGTGATATAAGATTAGAAAGATGTTAGTCATCTATGTACATACTTCAGTAGTATATCAGTAATAGGTGAGGAAGAGGAGAACCATGAAATAGGTGATCTCATAAATTTATCCTTCTAAAAATGAGTCAAACATATGTAGGCTGCCGGTGAATATTTGTTCCTTTTTATAGTTCCCCCAGATATTACAAGGAAAAATATGAAAATGATTGGCGAATGGGAAAAAAAGACTATCTTCTAAGTCTTCAGGCAAGAGATAGTATTGGAAAGTATTGGGAATGAAACCATACATCTCCTAAGTTCAGAACAATGGCAATGTAAGCTTCATATCCACAAAATAGGCATTAAGCTCATAATTCTATGACAAGCATATTATTATTGGGCATTAGACCAATGAAAGAGGGATGGAACAAAATAAATATAATGAAGTCATTATGTAATATTTAACAAGAGACATGTCCAACAGAGTGTGATAATCATTTAATTTTCTCACTAAAATCTTTTATTATTTTAATTTTCTTATCATTCCGTGGTCTCATAACAACAAGTGAAAAAAATGCCAGTGTTATTAATAGACTAAAGAACAAAATGAAGGCCCCACAGCTAAAAACACTATATAACAAAGTTACAAATAGCCAGCTATCTTCACAAGAAGATATATCTCATGTCTTGTGATGAAACCCATAAAATATAGTGCTGAAATAATTGAGAAAAAAGAGGAAATAAAACAATAAAGGGATATGGGATATGCCAAAGTAAGTGTACATTTCATGAAAAATGGAAACTGCTAATACAGGTATCTCTTTTTTGATGTGTGTTGGTTTTATGTTTTTGAATTTACAAGAGGTCCAAAATCCAAACAAAATTATAATTTACATTTTTTTCACTTATACACAATATTTCATTGAGTGGCCAACAGATGTCTCAAACAAGTTCCTTCACACCACCCAAACAATAAAAGTTACACAAACACACGTGCATACAATATACATGTGTGTGTGTATGTGTGTGTGTGTGTATGTGTGTGTGTGTGTGTGTGTGTGTGTGTGTATATATATATATATTATATATATATATATATATATATATATATATATATATATATATATATATATATATATATATATATATATATAAGCATATTCAATTAGGAATGTACACAGTTTATTGGCTCCTTGACAGGGTGAGCTCCTCTCTTCATGAATGACGAATGTTTACTGACATGGAGTGATGAACCAGCGCTGGCATTGGTGTCTTGTTTACAATAGTGCATTGTTGTAAACATGACACTGATGCCATCTCCGACCATGTCACTTAGTTAACATAACATTTGTCATCTGTGGTGAGAGGCGCTCACCAATTAATTGTGTACAATTTGAATATATATAAAAATATATTTATGTTTGTGTGTGTATATATAGTTTGATTTACGTTGTTTTTGTTTTTCGCGACCTCTTCAAGAACATATTTCTCGTGTAAATTGAGAGGTACCTGTATAGACATCTTATGAAATTCAAAGTAATAAAGGTTAAGATAGAAGAGATCAAATAGATTAAAAGTTTACCTTCCATAACTATGTCAATTACATTAAAGGACTGGATGTATTATGAATAAACAAAATTCATTGCAAAAACGTGAATATTGAGGATGACCAGATGAAATTCTACACTTCCCTCTTACATAAGGCAGCTGAAATATTTCTAAGCCATGAGATATTGGACAGGTGTCACAGGTTAGTTAAGTTGGGGCCATTTGGCTGTTACTGGCAAAAAGAGTAACACAGGAGCTTTTCTGATTACTGCATAGCCCACCAACCCTGGGCAGTGACCAACTCTATGAGGATATATCCACTGCCAAGGGGTCTTTGAACTATTCAATAATGGTTTTAATAAAAATATTCAACTCTTTATCAAGCTTCAGATCAGGTAAGTTATTTGCTTTTCAAACAGGCAAATGCCTACCTAAAGGCTTGTGAAAACAGATGCATGAAGCCTATATACTACTGCAACATAGTCTCACAAGAACTATGAACATATGTTTTTCTGTCTTATATTTTATCTACAAACATCACTTCAAAATAAGATGAAATAAGAGGTGTATGCAGAGAAAAGCATAAAACTTATTAACTGTATTAACATATTATATTCTTACACACTTTCCTTCAAAAGACAGTCTTGGCCAGTACTCAGAAGCACCACACCATCAATGGCACCACACAGTAGTAATCCCTGTCTTATCTTGTGTATGCCTTGTAACATTCACTTTTGCCTCCTGTGTGGTAGCAACCTCCAGTGTGCCTCCTAAGTATAGTCCTAAATCATCTTGGAATCACATGCTTAGTACTGAGCGCCTCCTTTTATAGTTAATTAATAAATACCATATACATCGGTTTATAAGATGCTATTTGAAAGCTTTTATAAATCTCTCAAGCCTATGGCATGCCTTATAAATCCATGGTAAAATACAAATCTATAACATGATGATGAACAGTAAGTCATGTACTATAATTCCAACTCATTCTGCTACCTGACAAAGATGACAACCACCATCTTTATTTCTTTGTATATAAAGTGTGTGTGTGTGTGTGTAATTCACCACAGTTGCCTGCTGGTCACCCAGCCAGCCTTTTTCTCAACAAAAAGAACTCAGAACTCATACTGAAAGATCTTCAGGTAGGATTGAGACTACATCACACACTGGGACACTGAGGCCATGATCCCTAGTTACATTCTGCACCTACTTGCTGCTCTGGTGAACAGAGGCTACACATAGATAGGTTTGCTCATTTGGCCTGCTGTACCCAGGACTTGAACCCAGGCCTTCTCAGTTATGAGCCAAATGTGCTAACCACAACACTATGTGATGTGTGTGTGTGTGTGTGTGTGTGTGTGTGTGTGTGTGTATCATACAAACAAAATTGTGGCAACCAGATTTATAACTCTACTTATACACAAAAAAATGAATAAATAAATGAATAAAAAATAATTAAACAAAATAAGATAAAAAATATATATATACATGTATATAACACATCAAAATGCCACTGCTCTTGTGTCTGTTGAGGTCATACCCACAAAATCTAAAGAAATATAATTAAAAAAAATACAGATAGTCTTTGTCTATGACGAGTTATGTAAAAATAACAACACAATACAGGACAGGAGAACAAATGGGCAATTTCATGCATGGTTGTCAAGTTGGGATTCATGCAGTCACATGTTACATACACAGTATTTATTTGCAGGATTGTCAAACTCAATGATGCTGTTTACCATCACATTAATTGTTTGCTGTGTTAGCATCATAGTGGCTGGCTTCTCTCCTCAGCAAGGTAGAGGACAACCAATGATTAGTGCTGATATAAGGTCTGCAATAAAAAGGTGGTATGTGTATGTGTAGTGTCAATGTGGACATTGAGTTCTTTCTTATGGTATGCCTGCATGTTCTCCAAGAGCTCAAGAGTCTTGGCAGACAAGAATGAATTTTCCAAGTACTTTATAAATGCAGGAACACTGGCATCAGGCAGAAACAAGTGGTGGCATGCATCCTTAACCCAAGCACTGATAAGGTTCCCTTCTAGCCCAGACATTACTTGGATGTAGAGTCCAAAAAGGAGTGCCCAACTTATCATACTTATCATACTTAAGAGCAAACATTGTTGGGAAAAAAAAAAAAAAAAAAAAAAAAAAAAAAAAAAAAAAAAAAAAAAAAAAA
>CM035205.1:5374634-5394634 GCA_020233015.1 Callinectes sapidus | reverse complement strand
CCACTGTAGAGTCCTGAGCAAGAATCTAAAGAGATATTAAATCCTGTGAATCTAAAATGCAAACATTTATGTAAAACAACAGTGCCACTATGCATGCAGCCATCCAATGACAAAGGTTAATTTATGTATATGTGAATCTTTCCAAAATACTAATAAAGCTAGCTTATTGTTGTTATACAGGCAACCGGCAAGTAAGAGGATAAATCTTCAATTGCTTGATCAAAGCTAATGAAAAAAAGACAAATGTGTTTAAATAAATATGAATGATGTGTATGCAGATCCCAAACCAATACACCAACATGAAACAAATGAGAGAAAAAAACAAGAGGTCAACAAAAATCAAGCAGGTCAAGCTAAACCATCTATTCACCTCCAAGTTACTTCAGAAAAATTCAGATAATTGACAACAATGTGCAATACTTAATTTGATGACTTGTTTTCTTAAAATCTGGCAACAATTTCTTGCTATTTCCCTCATTGCTTAGATCAAAACACAAATATCAAATATCTTAGTATTAGATCATGGGTGGGAAATCTTTGTTCTGTCAAAGGCCACTTGAATACCATTAACATACATAGATTGGGAGCCATATGAAAAAATACAGTGGAGACTCAATACTCAAAATGAATTCACCCCAAATGGCTGTTCAAGTACCAATAGTTTGACTACAGATATCTATAAATCAGATAATTCATTCTAAACTTGGCAAAACCTAAATTTACAAAACAATCTATGTAAATTTTTTTCATATCAACAACTTTTCCATTTCTTTCACTGCCATATGCACTGAATACAGGAACAGATTGCATAGTACTCCCCCCCTCCCCCTCACTCCGTCCCTATCCACTCCCATTTGATACACAAACAAACCGAGTAGGCCGCCTCCCCCCCCTCTCTCCCTCCTCCAGCCACTACAATCCTCTCTCTCTCTCTCTCTCTCTCTCTCTCTCTCTCTCTCTCTCTCTCTCTCTCTCTCTCTCTCTCTCAAGCAGAATATATTCTTGCAGCATAATTTCCAACAGGAATTATTTCAAGAAAAGTATAAATTATTGTACAAAACTGCAAATTATTCTATTATCGTAGCTTGCGCAAATGTCAATGATATTTAACAATTCATTCTTCATTGGTTGTTTAAATTGTTAAATATATCTTCATTAGTAAATAGGTTTGCCAGTGACCAGAGTAGAAGGTTGCATTGACTGGGGTAGTAGGTAGAAAGTGACCAGGGTTGGAGGCTGGAATAACCAAGGCAACTAGGGGCCAGAGTGACTTGAAAGCTGTTCATGAGTCGCAATAGAGAGAGGTGGTCATGGTGAAGTGCAAGCGAGACCGGCCAACTGGCGGGAAGGCCGTGTTCGAATTGGAGGTCAAAATTTGTTGGACAAATGTGTTCGGATTGGGAAGTGTTCGAGTCAAAGGGTGTTTGAATCAAAAGGTATTACTGTAAGTGGAAAAAAATATGAACTAACAATTTGTTTGGAATTTGGACCTCACATAAATTCAAAACTGCATAAAACAAAATTGTGTAAAAAGAAAGGTACACTAAGTCCTCATTATATGGTAATATGCATTCTTGAAAACCTTACCGCAAATCAAAATTACCGTATACCGAACCCATCATAACATGCAATAATAGAGAATGTGTTCCAGCATGTCGAAAGTCACCCCTACAGACATGAAAATAGTCACATAAAAAATGTAAAGTACTGCGCAAAAAAAAATAAACAAAATGTTTTTATTTACCTTTCACTCGCCACGTATTCTATCAGATGGTGTCCCTCCTGAGGCTAAGGGGCAGTAGGGATCTCAGTCCTTACTCATCTTCTGCTGAGTGGGCAGATGAAGATGAGGGTGTCGTGATAATAATATCCACAAAAAAAACACACCATAAGGATTAAACTGAAAATGTGGGAAGAGACTGATTGTTGTGGTGGCCGCAAGGCGTGGTGGCGCCACGGTATGGTGTAAACAGAACACAAGCGGATACCGTATCTGTGAATTTTCTTACCATAAATAGAATCGAGGGTTACGAGGGTTATCGAGGGTAGTAATTACCAAATACCATAACTGTGAATTTAATGGATATAGAAGTACCGTATAAGGACTTACTGTACCTGCATTGAGTCTTCACTGTACTGGTATTTTATATATTTTTAACTAGCTTTTAATGACTATATGTATAACTAGTTTACTACCACCAGTCTCTTAATTTACAAATGCTCTATTTATGAATTTTCAAAGATATGAATAATTTGGTTTTTATTACCAATTTATGAATGGAATATTTGAAATTATGAACAAATTGCTCTTTTGGGGGGGTTTGTCAGAACACTGAACTGAACTTGTACCATGCAGCAACTGTCACAGTGATTATAATTTTTAAAGCTCATAAGTACAAATATACTAGGCAAGCATAGTACAAGTTCAATTAAGTGTTCTGACAAGCTCTAAAAAGCCAGAAAAACTATTATCTTAGAGACAAAGCTTGCCGTATTGGCAATAGAACAACGAGTAGTAGAGGGGGAGGGAGCAGAGGACGATACACCACAACACACCTGTGGCTGACAATTTTCATGACTGAAAATGGTGTCCAGAAAATTGTTGACAATGATCCTAATCACGAAAGAAGCTTAAAATTCAGGCATGCCATTCAAAATGCAACATACAAAAACTTGTATCAAGAAAAATATCACAAGCTTAACAATCGAGTGCCACCCTTTTTCAAACCGAGAATCGCTGGTAACAATGATGCTTTGTCTGCTGCTACAGCTATAATGACAATAATGATAACCAAACCAGTCAGAATTATTACATACTTTACAATAACGTTAGGATATATTTTCTATCATATAATGGAAGTATATGGGAGAAAATTGCTCTATTTATGAAGCTTCAATTTACAAATGGTTTTCTAGGAACATAACTCATTCATAAATCAAGGGACTGGTGTACTGCAGTATACCATCATTTGTCTTCTACAAATTGCCATAGCTCATGATGTCGGATCATAGTGGACAAAATGGCATGTTTTATACACAAGTCCATCAATGGCCGGTTATAAACTTGTGATGTTATCCATATGTGCTAAGATAGGGCTTATCCAGTTATAGTAGCACTTCTGACTGTTGGAAGTCATATCAATATTGTAATAACATGGCTGTATATATCATAACATGACCTCTCCCCAACTAGTTTCATTATCAGTAATGTCCCTTTTTGATGCAATAAAGTATTATTACATATAACTGCTGGGAGCAGTATGATTTTCCCAAATTCAAGTGGCGTCCACACTAGGGATCATGCTGCACTACACCATGTGTGTCACTCCCCCTGATGATCATATTTGGTAAGTGAGGGGTCATGATGAACACAGGGGCATTTTGAGAGGCAACGCAGTGCAGCAAAATAGTTCAATCAGGCTTCAGCATGGTCCAGCTCTCCCACACCGCTTGGCTGATCAGTAGTCATGTCCGGAAACAAGGAATGAACACAGGTGGCCACCTTGCAACTCTGATTTAAAATAGCATCCATGCTGGTGGTAAGTGTGCAATAAAAACCATAAAAACAAGTGTTGACAGTTCAAATGTCACTAGCGAGTAGCAGAGCACGTCATCCTGCGCAATGCTCCCCTTACCCCAAACTGAGTCTGGGGAATGATGAGCAACACAACCCCAATTGTGGAAGCTGCTTCACACAGCTTACATGTGTCAGGCTGTCAGCTGTATGCAATCTTTAGTACAGGAAGTCCATTTCTTTTGAATATATACAGCACATGCATATACCTACAGGAAAATTCTGCATTTTTTGAAAATCCAGCAGTCCTCAGGTCTTGAGGCAGTTGGATTTTTCATTGCCAACTATAACAAGTATTGAATAAAAATAAAATAAAATATAACAAAAGAATGTAATAAACAAATAAACTAGTTTTATAAAGTATATTCACCTCAGAGGTTAGATGACTTGGTCTAAAGGAAGATGTTAGCAGAGGTGGAGGATGGAGGAAGTAGGCAGTAGGTGGAGGAGATGGGAAGTTTGATCTGTTTTGTACTTTTTTCAGTCACTTCTGCTACCATAAACTTTCCCACTTAATTTCTAAACTTGACCTACCCATTACACTTAATGTTATAGTTTATTGGTGAACTTGACAGTTGCAATTTTTTAACTTCAAACCTCGGTCATGTTTTTCAAAGATTTTATGCTTTAATTCCATGGATCTGCTTTTTCTTCTTACCACTGTCCTATGCACTCACTTGCATAGGACCCACAGTCAGATAAAAAGTATTTGGCTAAATATAGCACAAAAATAACAAAATGCTAGCACAATACAAGAAATGCTTTTATGATGAAGAGAGGGGAGGGGAAGGAAGTAAACTGAATGTGTTGGAGGCAGGATGCTGGGTATCCACAATGCCAACTAGCAATGGTGTACCTGGTGGTAACTCACAATTTTAATTTTGGTTCACAAGTCAAAGCAAAAAAAATGAGTGAGTGATGGGTCATATCTTGGAATACTCATAAGGGGAAAAAAATATAGCATTCCATAAACAAAGATAAAAGATGAATATAATTGCAGGAAGGATGCAAGCAGCTAGTTCAAACATGCAGTAAATATGAGGATGGCAATAAGAAATTGGAAAAATGCAAGTTATGCAAACAATGATGTCTAAAGTCTGAAAACTGAATTGAATGTAAACTATCCTTAAAATAATTGCATTTAAATGTATACTATTTCATTGGTAAGTATTGCATGTCAGAAACTTAGACTTACTGCTTTTTTCTTTTTCTTTTTCTTTTTATGGGGTTACCTGAATCCAAAACTTATTGTAAGAACTAACTGAACCAGGAGGATTTGGAACTATTTTTCATCTTCAATGTCTTAAATACTGGCAGAAATAAATAAGACTGTTGTAAGTATTGTAACAATGTGGATGACATATGAATAAAAGTAAAGACAACCACTGCCATTCAAGGAAAGGATATATATAGAATGGAACTTTGGTTCTTGAACTTAATTCATTCTTGAATGCTGTTCAAAATAATAAAAAATAAGAAAACCAAAGGAATTAATGTTAAATGGATGAATTCATTTCCAAACACCCATCCACCCTGTCATGGTGGTTCATGACCGACTCTCCCATTGTTACGAGGTGCTAAGGTAGATGCTCCACATCATCTCCAGCTCAGAAACTGTGAATCCAGAAAGGATGTATTGAATGAGCTCATAAGAAGATACTGTTTAGACCATGTAGGAATTCTCTACAGCATTACAGAGTGACATAGTGAGAAGCAACCCACTTACCACCAAATTGAAGGTGAACTTAGACATCTTGCTGCTGGGAAAAGCTACTGGGAAAATGTTGTACAGTAATGAAGGCATTGGGGTGTTGAGATAATAAACAAGTGGCTTAGGATTACTTCTGAGTGCTGAAAATTTTGTGTAGATTTAGGCTCTTCAACAGAATCACATTTAACTTGTGCATTTCAAAGATTGAGCTACTCCTTTGCACTCTGTCCTTCCTCCAAATATACAAAAATTAAGGAAATATCTATAAAAATTATAAATTAGTAATAAATATTTTTTTTTAATAATTGAAATCAGTAACTTAGTTTAAGAACCAAATTACAATATGATGACCGAAGCAATTATGAGTACAAACTTTATAAAAAAATTGATTTCTTAAAAACAGGAGGCATTCAGTAACCAAGGTTCCACAATATATGACAATGGTGAGGGTAACTGTATCATATTTTGAGTAAATACAACAAAAAGGGCAGAACAGGATGGTGTCCTTACCTATCCCTATTACATTTACTAATTCAACTCCTTCCGACCTGGAAGATGATATAATGGGACACCAAAAGTATTTCATACACAACACCACTTTAACAGGAAATTAATGATGACGTAAATAGTATAAAGATAAAAGAAAAAAAGTTAAGGAAGATGATATCATGTCTGTGTAATGAGTAAGATATTGTTTAACTTATATACTGAATGGGGAAACATAAGAGAATGAAACCTATTGTGAAAAAGAGTAGATAAACAAACAAATCAACCAATCAATAAATAAATGAATATAAATATAAATAAATTATATATATATATATATATATATATATATATATATATATATATATATATATATATATATATATATATATATATATATATATATAATGTGTCAAAAGTAGCAAGCCTAATCTTATGAAGTGCAATTCACCATTCATAATATAAAGCAACATTGTCCCAGAAGCAATGTATCCAGTCTTAATTTAGAAATGCTGTTAAACATATAATGAGCAAACTTAATTTGTCTACATAACTAGAGAAATTCTAACATCAAGAATGCAGTCAAAAATTAATTACAAATCAAAATAATATTATTACATTAGGATAAGGCTTGCCTTATGCAAACAACAAATCAATCACCTTTGTAGCAAAATAATCATGCATTATGGCTTTAATAAAACTTCCTTTAACATATTACTAAAATTCCAAACAATATCCCTTGAAAAGACTTTCTAGGGGCATGTGTTAATTCTTAAAAATAAATAAATGAAAACAAATAAAAATGTAAATTGCAGCATGAATCAAAATGCTTATTGGTTTATCAAACTGTATTATGTACATATTGTGCACACACACACACGCACACACACACACACACACACACACACACACTCACAAAGACACAGACACACACGCACATATACACACGTATATAGGCCAATGAAGGAAGGTGAAAATCAAGCTCAAAAACTGCAACTTTGAATGATTTGTTAAGTAATGGTACTATAATGTAATTTTCTTGTAAGTAATCATCATATATTTACTATTAAATAGAATTTTTGCAAGACTATTTCTTTGCTTGTTACTCACTTTCCAAACTGGCTGTTCAAAATCACTTCATTAGCAGAAATCTCCTATTGGTTTTCTTAAGCCAACATATCCCTGGCTCCTGCTGTAAAGCAAAAGCTTTGACATTCACTGTTGAAAATACACACGAAATCAGCCCCTGCATAATTTAATGTGGAAGGCTGGGTAACTCTGATTACAGTGCAACCCCTTGGTTCTTCTAGAAGCAATATTGATTTTTTGGTATTGGCCATTATGTGTCAAAGAGTGACACAAATGTGTACTGATGTCCTTATATTATCTATATAAGAACATTTCTTTGTAAAAAGTTAGCATGTAATCCTTCTCAAAAAACAGCACTACATTTATCAAAATTACTCATGCCATTCACAAAACATGAACTTTTAAGAACACTGATCTTACCTTATACCCTCAACCTAACCCTGAGCAACCCTGCATCATCACCAACATTCTTAAGATGAGTCATCACGGGATCGGGAGATTCCCAAAATGGAGGCTAGCTTGTCTTGCATGGATGTACTTGGGAGGAACATCAAATTACCAACCAGTCCACCATAATCCTCAACTTCTTCCATGTTATCCTGAACAAGGCAATGTGTACCCACAGAGGTGATATCAGGCAACAACATGTTTCAAAATGTGTATGTGTGTGTGTGTGTGTGTGAAGGATTCAGGACTATTTGTTAATGGAATTTTAAGAACATTTTCTATTGAAGCAAATGAACTGGGACTTATATGTACGATTAAGAAAAACATTCACAAAAAATCAAAGTTGAATATTTAAAGTAGGTTGTTAAAACCTATCCTCACTTAACACAATATACTTTTCAATTCTTGCACGCAAGATGGATAGAATTGAGAATATACAGTGGAGACTCAATACTCGAGTGGCTCATTAGTCAAACTTTTCAATACTCACATGCCAAAGATCAATTTAATATTTGAAAAAAATCTAGTACTGGAACGCCTGCCCACAGGCTTCCTCCCGCCACTGCCACCGCCTGCCCCAGGTATCCACAGATATTTGTGGCAGTTGGTGAGTGAAGGATGCTAGCTCACCTAAGAGTGTTCATTGGCATCACTACTGTGATGTCATGAGGAAAAGCAGCCAATCATAAGACGGCATTACTCTAGGGCTGAGAAAATCATGCGAAATTGTTCACAAACTTCGATACGGCGTCACATGCCCACAGCTACTACTCACCAGTCGGTACTCCTCACACTGCTTTTATCATGGATAGTGGACCCCATAATATAACAAGACAACGATGATTCCCCGATACCAAGAACTTAACCCTGGTGGAGGTGATGTAGTGTTGAGGTGATGATTTCAGGCATTGTATCACTATCACTCAGTGTCACAAAGTCAAGGTGATCCTCATGACAATATTATATATGAATACAAAGATGATATCAATTATAGAAGGCAATGGAGGAACAGAAACACAAATAATGTGGTGAAAGCAACACAAATGAAAAGAATCACAGAGCCAATGAAATGATTTTGGTGGTGTGAGACAAGTCAGAAAAAAAATGAAATGAATAAAAATTACACTGCAGGAACACACAAATCCATAAGCAATACGAAGCTGAAGAAAGCATGATTTTGTAATGCAAAAAAAAATGTTTTGCACAGAATATTGAAAATACAGCAGAAAATGAGGAGGCAAGTTCATCTGCTATGATTGCCGAGAATGGCCACTTCTTCTTGTGACTGCTACTCTTGGCGATCAGGGGAGAACAAATTTGGCTCCTCATCTTCTAATCCATTTTTTATATTCCATGCAAAACTTAACTTTTTGCATTACAAAACCATGCTCCCTTGGAGGTAAAGCCTGTAAACAGTTGATAGCTGTCTATCGCCAAGAGCAATGGCCGCTTCTTCATGTGATCATTACTCTCAGGAGAAGCGACAGATGAATTGCCTCCTCATTTTCTGTTGTATTTTTGGTATTCCATACAAAACTTCACTTTTTGAATATATGAATAACAAAATCATGTTGGTGTCTTGGGGGTAAAGCTTGTAAACAGTTGATGAAAAATTTTTGTTTGTGAATATCAACACATACATGAGACAGTATTGTATGACGAAATCTACAGTAGCCACCATATTGAAAAACATGGCAATCATTAAGGGAGCTGATGTGGTGATGGATGTAAAAAATATAGGAGCTGGTCACTGATAGCTGGTGCACAGTACCAGTTTAGAGAACAATAATTCAGGTCAATCAGTAAAAGTTAAGCATTCTGAGGGATCTCTGCCAGTCTTTCTCATTTCCAACTGCTAACTCTGTACAATGGCCTTTTCTGTCCATGTGTGGAGTACTCTTCGCATGTATAAGAGAGGTATAGTCAAGTCTCCTTATAGGCGTGTTTGTTATAGGCATTTTGTCTTATAGGCGGATGCCACTCAAAAATATTTATTGGGAAAAAAATCTCTTTATGGATGGAATTAATTCAATATAAGCAGGTGTAACATATTTGACAGTGACCTATTTTTAAAAATTTTTGCTTTAAAGGCCAACAAAATCAGTTGAAGCTGCTCATGTTGACTGACAAAAAGAAACTGATAAAAATACCTAAAACTGATCAAAAATTGTATAATATAGTCTAAAAATTAAAAGAAAAAAAGATAACCATGCTGTACTTTGTATGACCCCAGGTGTTTTATTTATACGTACCTCCCCTTCACGCTTCACACTTTCCACCATTGTTTCAAATCTTTTGTGGCTGCCTGAGACTTGCTCTGATTTTTTTGTGGATTTACTGTACAGCATTACAACCCTTCATCATGCCTCCTAAATAAGCAAAAAAGAACATTGTGAGGTTGGCAATAAAGCTCAAGACTAAAAGACAAGAAGGAGTGCCATTAAATGATAGGCAAATGAAAAATCAAGCCAAGCTCTACTATCAAGTGTCTGGTTTAATTCCCCTACTAAGCTTTTTAAGGCCTCTTTAGGTTGGCATAAGCTCAGCCAGCCTTCCCATCAAGTAAATGGCATTGAAATTTGTTTACATATTGTACTCTTTTTTGTATGCATTGTACGTCACAGGGGATAAATTGCCAACCATATTGTATTTAATATATGGAATAAACGGTTTGTTATAAGAGTTTTTCTTATAGAAGCAAGTTTTGGCTGCCCAATTTAGCACCTATAAGGAGACTCGACTGTACAGTATGGCCCTGAGACTGCTGAGTGAGGAGCCAGTGGTGTGACACACAAGCATGCCTGGGCCAGTCATGATATACTTTTTCTTGCACCTCCTTTCCCATTCTAAACCCAGCCTGCCAGAGTTCCTAAGCCTGCCTGCTACACACCATGCCATTATGATTATATTTTATCATAATGGATGATTTTTATCATATATTTAATAACAATATGTTTGTTTAAGAAGTCTAAATATTAATTCTTACTTACATACATATTGGTAGTAGGGTGAAATATCATAACATACTATTAAAAAAATTACTTGATCACAACCAAAAAATTGGGGAAAATTGCAGTCATTATTTTAATGTTATTTGTTCTATGGACTTTGTTTACAGTTGGGTCTCCTTATAGGCATGTTTGTTATGGGCGTTTCACCTTCTAGGTGAACATTCTATCAATCAATCATGGGGGGCATGTGCCAGGGGGCGCGTTGCCTTGCCTACTCTACGGCGCCACTCATGGCGGTCACGCCTCGTGAGTCTCCATGCAGAATTGTATAAAATAATCTAAAAATAGAAAATACAAAATGTCACTACATTCTTTGTATGGCATCAAGCAAATTGTCTACACACTGTTTTACACCTCTCACATTATTTAAAATCTTTTATAGTTCCTGCCATCAATGATTAGCTCTGTAATTTTTTTGTGGATTTAGAGTCTTTTTTTCTCTTACAAGAGAGAGAGAGAGAGAGAGAGAGAGAGAGAGAGAGAGAGAGAGAGAGAGAGAGAGAGAGAGAGAGAGAGAGAGAGAGAGATGCATGAAATTAGTTTAATGAAAAGAAATCATGAAAGATGAGAAAGGCAAAAGTAGTTGGTTCTCTAGGAACTATAATGAAATTTTTTTTTTTTAAAGTATGCAGGTGAAACAAGGACTATGTGACAATTGAACTAGCACATACACAAATGGAATTAAGGTGTAAAAAGAGTATTACAGGGATTTAAATGAATCTGAAAATGCAGACAACACAAGAAAATAGATGATCATAATAATGAAGCATTTGTGAGAATAGGTTTTCTGACAAACGCATAAATTCAATGGATATGAAAGTGGTATGAAATCTTTGTTTTCAGTGTTCTTAATACACCAGTCCCTCGATTTACGAATGAAAACTTAATTGAATTTTTACCATGAAGTGACTGTCACAGTGATTCTAATTTTTTAAGCTCATTATTGATTACGATAATACAAAATGCTAGGCAAGCCTGGTACAAGTTCAATAAAGTATTCTGACAAGCCAAGAAAAGCTGAAAAAGCTACTATCTTGGAGACAAAGCTTGCTGTATTGGCAATAGAACAAAAATGAGCAGTAGAGGACATCACAACACAGCTGTGCCTCACCCATGGCTGCCACTTTCCATGACTGAAAATGACACCCAGAAAATTGTTGACATTGATCTTAATCGTGAAGGAAGCTTAAAATTTGAACATGCCATTCAAAATGTAATTGGTGCTTAAAAACAGTTGTATCAAGAAAAAGTGTCATAAGCTTAACAATAAAGAATAACATCATTTTACAAGTTGATGATTGCTGGTGACTGATGAATCGCCAGGTGCCATAATTATGATGACAACAATGATAACCAAATTAGTTGGAAATATATATTTTACAATAACACAGGGAGATAATTTTTGGTTGTAGGAACATATCTCACCTTATATAATGGAAGTGTATCATAGAAAATGGCTCTATTTACAAATTTTTGATACATGAATGGTTTTCTAGGAACATAACTTGTTCGTAAATCAAGAGACTGGTGTACTGAATTTTTCACTTAGGCTTGTATATGTAAGCTTATGTTATTAAATTTGATTAATACAGTATTTCAAATCAATCATAAGATACTTAGAATGTTTCAAAGTGTATTTGCACAAAAAAATGGACCCATCCATTATCTGCTTACAGTCTGGTTCTGCAAAGAAAATCCTCACAATGTATGCTGGAGACTAAAATTTCAGTATTCAATTATCTGTCATACCAGAAGACAAAGTAACGTCAAGGCAAGTACATACATATTAAAGACACTTGCCTCTTCCCATAGCTGCAAGATGGGATCCAAGAAAGAAGCAAGAAAGAAAATAATGCAAATTAACAAAATGCATTGACAAAACAAAAAGAAAAAAATAATTGTGCTTCTTTCTTGTTTTGTGGGAGTAATTACCAGGCTAGGGTTGCCCTTGTCTTTTTAGTCAAAAAACACATATGAAACAGTACACATGTATAAAATTACAAATCCCTACATCATGCTTATACATCTATATCTACTAATCTATCTGCCAGACTATAGACTGAAAGACCCAGATACCCACCCACCCACCCACCCACACACACACACACACACACACACAAACACACAGCAGAATGTTGATTAAAGATGCAATGCAAGCAATTGTTATAATGGGTTTTATCTCCTTAATAACTTTAGAAACACGCTTGACTTTCCATAAACACATGAAACTTGCTATCTTACTGGATAGTGTAAATACAAAGAAGTTTATGTACATATGTATGTAGTACAGTGGAGACTCAATACTTGAATATCTCAATAATCAAACTTTTAAAAAATCTAGTACTTGAATGTACAACCACTTGGTTATAAACAAAGGCTTCCTCTCTGATGCTGCTGCTGCTGCCCACCCCCGGTATCAACAAAGATTTGTAGCAGTTGGTGAGTTAAGAGTGCAGGCTTGCATAAGAGTGTTCATTGGCATCACTATAGTGACATCAAGAGGAAAGGCAGCCAATTGTAAGGTGACATTACTCCAGGACTAAGGAAATCATATAACATTTTTCACAAACTTTGATACAGCGTCACATGCCCACAGCTACTACTCACCACAGTCAGCACTCCTCACAGTGCTTTCATCATGGATAGTGGACCCCATAATATAGCAAGGAGACAATGATTCCCTGATAATGAGACCTTAACTCTGGTGGAAGTCGGGTAGTGTTGGAGTGATGATTTCAGGCAAAGTATCACTACCACTCAGTGCCATAGAGGCAAGGTGATCCTCATGACAATATTGTATATGAATACAAAGATGGTATCAATTATAGAAGGCAGTAGAGGAACAGAAACACAAATATTGTGGTGAAAACAAACCATATATAGAGGCAATGAAATGATTTTGATGAAAAGTGCAAGGAAAGTTAAAAAGAACAATAAAATGAATAGAAACTACATTGCAGGAACACACAGGATCCATAAGCTACAAGAAGCTAAAGAAAGCATGTTTTCGTAACACAAAAAGTGAAGTTTTGCTTGGAATACTGAAAATACAGCCGAAGTAGAGGAGGGACATTTTCACTGCTGATCGCGGAGAGTAACGGCTGCTTCTTCATCTTCTCGTGACCATTACTCTTAGCAATCAGCATCTCCTCTTCTACTGTATTTTAGGTACTCCATGCAAAACTTCACTTTTTGCATTACAAAACCATGCCGTTTTGGAGGTAAAGCTGGTAATCAAACCAGTTGGAAATATATATTTTTCAATAACACGGGGAAGTAATTTTTGGTTGTAGGAACACATCTTGCCTTATATAATGAAAGTATTTGAGAAAAAATTTCTATATTTACAAATTTTCACTCCACGAATTGTTTTCTAGAAACTTAACTTATTCATAAATCAAGGGACTAATGTACCTCACTTCAACCTCTCATATTTTCACTCCTACTCACATGAATGATGCATTCCTGTAAATTACTGTCTTTTAACACTGATTTAAAGGCTACATGAACACTGGTAGAATAAATATGGGATTCTGAATTAGGATAACAAGCAAGACATTATTATAGACTATTGTCCACCCTTAGTAAACTTCCATTTGTTGATTAAGAAATAAAAATCACACCCCAAAAAAGACCTGAGCCCAACTTATTTGTGGAAATAAGGGGTTAGTGTTACTTGCTAAGCTTAGCATAGAGTTAATATTTACGTTGAGTGCCACAGTTACACTGAATGACAAGAAAAGATGACAAATAGAAGAAACACTAGTACTTTTACGTTTGCAGAGCACACAAAGCAACAATGTTGTGTCACACATTACATTGTGAACACTGTCTCTGATGTCACTAAGCTATGCCTGCCACACCAAATGCTCACTAATGGATAAACATAATCACATTTGCACTGTCGTCACAAAGAATTCTCTTTCAACTTCAGTATAATTCAAGTCCCTCCTGAAGTTCTTGATAGGTGTACAAGTCAAAGGGTCACAATTGTGTGGCTAAAATTGAAAGGGAGGCTAAGAAGAGGTAGGAGGTGTAGCAGACATCTCTCATCTAGCACAAGGCATAGTCAAGGGAGCATTGTTATGTATTGTTTTAAAGAAAACAACATATCTTAACTACTTTAGGATAAACAAATCAAATCTGACAGAGCACTTTAGTTGTCAGCAACAGATTAAGCCCATGCACTGACATCTGACTATTGTCGACACCTGCGCTTTAACCCATCAGCTTTACCTTCCAGAATGCATCATTTCATTTTGAATTAAGCACATTTCTGATGCCCATTTTTACATGGTGCTATTTGGCAGTTCATAGGGTACCCACCCACACCTATTTTGATAATCTTCAGTTCGTACTTTATCATCATGGAGGGTAGATGTGATTTAATGGCCATGAGGGCCAACACAAACAGTCTTCAAATCATCACCACAGCTAAACAAATATAAATATTAAGCTCATATTTGGTGTACATCCATATTTTAATGTATTCTTTCAGATCACAGAAGAAGAAAAATGTTTTTTCGGGGGAGTGAAAAAATTGCACACCTAACTTCAAATCATCGCCACAGCTAAACAAAGGAAAATATTGACCTCATATTTAGTTTACACCAATATTTTGAAGTGTTCTTTCAGATCGTAAGAGAATAATGATTTTTATAGGGTTAAAAAGTTACACACCATGAGAGCATCCAAAAATTAGGGTGCTGCAGCCAACAGATTAAGGATTGGAAGCTGATGTGGTGGTGGGTGTGAAAAGCAACATAAGTGACCTGTGGCATTGAAAGAAATTGAAAAATTGTTATCATAAAACAAAAATTACATTGAAATTTTTGTAAACTCTAGGTTAAAATGAATGATCTGATTTATAGGTATTAGTAGTCAAACTTTATGATATTTATGAGTATTGAGTCTCCACTGTATAATAATTGACAAGTAGATAGTCAATTGTTGCTAAACGTACTAAGTATATAAAAAATAAATTGATTCTTCATGTTGCTGATCATGGTTAGTAAGGATCAGTCCTATTCTCCCTTAGGGATCTACAACTACATGATATGATATTGATCTCTTTTTGAAAGTTTATAAATGAAAGTGCAGGTATGCAAGATGAAAGAAAATAATCTGTCCCAGCTACCCACTATTAATGATGGCTATCTGTCTGGTGCATACAGACACAAAGATTTTTTAAAATACTAAGGCTGCATCTATAAAAAGTGAACACCAAATGCCTGCCACAAACTTTCATATAAAAGCCAGCAATAAGAGCAGTCAGAACTGGAAAATGGAAAAAACTACACCTCTTTAACAATAATTATTTAGATAACTGCTTGAAAACTGACAAAACCAGTTTATGAACAGAACACAAAACAATTTTATGATACATATATCAAGTGGCTGAATAAAATTCTGTAAACAATTTAGAAAAATGTTTAATGCAACCAGTCAGCATATGAATGATGCATAACCTCGCCCAGGCTTTAAAAATTAGGCAAATCATTACACCCTGTCCCAGATTTCACAATGTCACATTTGGATGGACTGAGTTCTGAAATATTTTCATTATTGTTATTAATTTTTTTTTTTTCATGTTCAGCTAATTCTGTGCATGGCCCTTATCCACCAATGTATGGAGGATGGTTCACATGAAGGAGGATGATTCTGCTTTCAGACAGAGTGTAATCAAAAGCATGTCTCATTAACTTTTTGCTTCTGTTTGTCTTCAGCTTCTCATTGCTACAACGATGCACCTCCTGCTATGTTCTACCACTACTTTAATGTCAACTGCTCTTCTGATATTGCTAACTCCATATTTACTGTTCCCTCACTGTATAAGACTTTCTACTTTCTCTCACGCCTCATTGTCCACCTCTCTAGTGCAAGAGTCAACCAGTATTCTCAATCATTCATCCCTTTCTCTGGTAAGCTTTGAAACTCCTTACCTGCCTCTGTATTTCCTCATTCCCATCACTTGAACTCTTTCATGAGAGATTTCAAGTTACTTATTTTCCATCATTTGATTTTTTCCTGTTCAGCAGTTTTTGGGGATTTGGGTCCCAGATGAGTCTTTTTTAATAATAATTTCATTGTCCTTGTTCAGAGTCCGTCTTTTAAAATAAATATATAAATAAATATATAAAAGCTCATTGAAACCTTACTCTACTGAGTATAAAAGAATCTTAAACAACTAGATCAAGAACCTCAATGTCACAATGAGTGAGGGTTGATATATATATATATATATATATATATATATATATATATATATATATATATATATATATATATATATATATATATATATATATCTTTCACTCTGACATATGTGGGGGTGTGTGTGAGCATTAGGTTCAAATAAATGAAAGAAAAGTTTCAACTTACCAAGTTTGCACAGTCAGGTCGTAATTTTCTGAATATTTGATCCACGAAGCCTCGCCTGTGAAAATTGCATTATTAGCATTATTTGTGATACACAGCTCATGAAAGAATATGTTGTCTGCTTTTTCTCTCTTTTGTGTCTATATATGTGTCTTTTATATATATATATATATATATATATATATATATATACACAGTGGTACCTCTTGATTCGAACTTAATTCGTTCTTTTTGGCTGTTCGAATTGCGAAAATTCGAATTGGGAAGCATTTCTTACCATTGAAATTAATGTAAAAACATTTAATCCATTCCAGTTTATTAAAATATATATATATATATATATATATATATATATATATATATATATATATATATATACTACACTCAACCCCACCTATTGTGAGAAATTAACTTAACATCGCTGAAATACCTAAAAACACAATAGCCATTGTTAAGAAGTAATGGAAAAAAATAAAATTGGTCCTGACCCACCAGCATGGCAACATGATTTAACATATTGGCACCTTGTTTTCCCCTCATCTCATCATAATTCATAGATATCCTTCACATTTTGAGAATATAAAGTAAACACAGACATGAAATGCATAAAAAAAAAAATAAATAAATAAATAAATATAAAAGAAGCCAAACGGCCATAACAAAACACTTATTTACTTCAGTGTGAAACTCCTGAGTTCCGATGAAGACTAGACAAGCCTCCCCCTGGGTCCCCGCCTCCCTCCCGTGCACTAAATACAGGAACACATCTCCGTCCTTATCCTCTCCCATTCGATACGCAAATAGACCGAGTAGGCTGCCCTCCCCCAGCCACTCACCATCCTCTCTCCCTTCTCGCCCGCCCCCCCTCTCTCTCTCTCTTATCAAGGTAGAATATATTCTCACAGCATCATTTCCAACAGGAATTATTTCAAGAAAAGTATAAATTATTGTATAAAAATGCAAATTATTATATTATCGTAGTTTGCATAAATGACAATGATATTTAACAATTTATTCTTCATTGGTTGTTTAAAGTGTTAAATATATCTTCATTAGTAAATAAGTTTGCCAGTGACCAGAGTAGAAGGCCACATTGACTGCGGTGGTAGGTAGAAAGTGACCAGGGTTGGGGGCTAGAGTAACCAAGGTAACTAGGGACCGGAGTGACTTGAAAGCCGTTCGAGTCGCAATAGAGAGAGGTGTTCATGGTGAAGACGCACAAGCGAGACCGGCAGACTGGCGGAAAGGTGGCATCGGCTGCCACGTGTTTTTGTGTTTGAATTGAGAGGCCGCGTTCGCATTGGAGGTCAAAATTTGTTCGCCAAATGTGTTCGGATTGGGAATTGTTTGAGTCAAAGGGTGTTCGAATGAAGAGGTACCACTGTATATATAGTTAAATAGACAGATACAGTACAAATCTGAATATGGGTTTCATTTCAACTGTGAATATTGTTTCAATGGAATGTACAACTTAAGTAAAACTAGCTGTTGTAATTCATCCATGTCATGTCCAAATGTTGCACAAGTCAAAATGATTTTCATTGTTTATTGGGCATAAGTATTGATAACAGAAAAAATCCTGATGTCGTTTGAATGCTATCAAACTAACTAATAAGATATAAGGAACAGTTTTATCCATCACCTTGGAAGGAATATTTTTTTCTCTATTTGACCTTACTTCATCCATTTTAAGTAATACTAACACAGTTAAGATACCTGTACATAAATTTTACCACATGTATATCACACGTGTTTGTGTCCGCATCACATGTGTATGTGTCCACATAATGTGTTTGTGTCTGCGTTGCATGTGTTTGTGTCCGTGTCACATGTGTTTGTGTCCGTGTCACATGTGTTTGTGTCCAAGTTGTGTGAGTCCGCATCACATGTGTTTGCATCCACATCACACGCGTTTGTGTCCGTGTTGCATGTGTTTGTGCCTATATTGCATGTTTGTGTCCATATCGCATGTGTTTGTGTACGTGTCGCACGTGTTTGTGTACGTGTTGCACGTGTTTGTGTACGTGTCGCACGTGTTTGTGTCCGCATTGCGAGTGTTTATGTCCACGTTACGTGTGTTTGGGTCTACGTTGCGTGTGTTTGTGCCTGTGTCACACGTGTTTGTGTCCACGTCACATGTGATGTGTCCACGTCACATGTGAATGTGTCCACGTCACATGTGTTTGTGGCCATGTCACATGTGTTTGTGTCTGGGCTGTGCATGTTTGTGTCCAAATTGCATGTGTTTGTGTCCATGTTACATGTGTTTGTGTCAAAGTGTGTGTGTGTCTGCACCGCGCGTGTTTGTGTCCGTGTTGTGTATGTGTTCACACACACATACACTGCTTGTGTATGTGTGTGTGAGAGCCATGTTTGTAATACCTATCTACATACCTAATGCACTCCACAGATCATATCAACAGGCATGCAAATCGTTTAAAAATCCACGGATAACTCAGACTGGCCCTCCCCCAAATTAGTCTGGCTCATTCTGGGGTTACTATAATTGAATTGCTAAAAATTTTGGTCTCCTGTAATACCAGTGAGCATCTTTTAATTTCCATCTTTGTAGCAACAAAGATTATCATACAGCTGTCTTTCAAACAAACAATATAGCTACCAACACCGAAGTCAAAGAATTATCAATACTTACTTGGATGTTAGACCTCCACCAGGAGGAAGATTGGGTAGATTTTCATCAGCAAGGGACTGCATTATCTGTGCAATGCTCACTTGCCCCTCCTGTTTACATAGTTCTGGGGAAGAAAGTAAAAACTCATCAAATACATGCTGTAATAATGCCACATTATGTAACTTCTCTGTCTCTCTTGTGTAAATCAAGGGGTACCTATATATATATATATATATATATATATATATGGGTACCTCTTGATTTATGAAAGAGATGCGTTCTTGAAAAGGTTGTGGAAAACAAAAAATGCATAAACTGAATATATTATACATATACTTTTACATATATTCAAATAGGATGTACACAATTTATTGCCTCTTTGACAGGGTGAGCTCCTCTCATTACAGATGACAAATGTTTACTAATTGACATGGTCGGAGATGCCACTGGCAGCTTCGACTCTCCACAACATGTCAGTAAACATGCATCATCCATGAACAGAGGAGCACATCTGTCCAAGAGTTAATAAACTGTGTACATTCCTGATTGAATATACTAATGTGTGTGTATATATATGTATGTATGTACGTATGTATGTATGTATGTGTTTGTGTGTGTTTGTGTGTGTGTGTGTGTGTGTGTGTGTGTGTGTGTGTGTGTGTGTGTGTGTGT
>CM035205.1:5359161-5370513 GCA_020233015.1 Callinectes sapidus | reverse complement strand
TATATATATATATATATATATATATATACCTACATATAAAGACAAATATACATACATACCCACATATAAAGACAAACTTCATTCAATGAGACCAATACATTCAACATTGACAATACAATTTTGTTTTAGAGCTGTCTGAGGAATTTATATCACATACAAACAATGCATCTGAAAACTGGTTCCAATCATGAAATGTTTAATCCATCTACTAATTGAAGCTTTCATTTCTCAGCAATACATGATCATCATTATTAGTAATCTGTCATTACCTGTGATAAAACACCTCCTATATGGCAATTCCTCTATAAAAACAAAATTTCTATTTTCATGGCTTTCTAACAAATATATGCACAATTTTCTATTTTCTCAAGATTAGCATTTACAAACAACTAACAAGATGCCCAACTTTATGGCCAAGGCCATCACAGATTCAAACATTGTTACAGGTTTGTCAGGTATTGAGCATATTATAATTCACAGGTCTAAAACAACTAGAAGACAATGGTCATAGCCTCTTTTATATATTATAGCAAGTTATACATCAACTATTACCAACTCTCCATAGAGCATAAACTTTCCATCTCCAACCCTAAGGATTTAACTTGTGTTCAATAGGAAACGTGGGAAGAGACTCATTGTTGTGGTGGCCGCAAGGCGTGGTGGCGCCACGGTACGGTGTAAACAGAACACAAGCGGATACCGTATCTGAGAATTTTTCTTACCATAAATTGAATCGAGGGTAGTAATTACCAAATACTGTGGCTGAATTTACAGGATAAAGAATTACCATATAAGGAAGACTCACTGTACCCATGACTGTAAATAGCGTTTCATGTGATGCTACTGTTTTTTTTCATTAAATTGGGATTCATTATGCCTCCCAAGAAAGCAAAATGTGCTAGTGATAGAGGTGTTAAGAAGCCTAAATGTATTACAATAGAAATAAAGAAAGCCAAACCAGCAAAGTATCTTGGAAATAATATTACTGTTTAATCCACATGACGAAAAATGAAAATAAGAATGCATATTACTAATGTGGTAGACAGAGAAAATTATTTCCAAGATGCTTTGCTGGCTTGGCAAGTCTTGGGAGTCACAAGATTCTGCGAAATGTTTGTTTGGGCCACCATTATGTCATCACAGCTTTTCACAGTAGAGGTGCTTCCCTCCAAGACACTACCAATATCAGTGTATGCCATCTTGCTGTCAACTAGGCACCCTTCCTATAGCAAAGACAATCCTTTGTTCATTCCAGCTGAGAGGTGCATGGAAGTGTTTGATACAGGATACGTTGTGATGCAGGGACAGCGGGGTGCATGCTGAGTCACTCTCTTAAATACAGCCCTGGAGTCCAGGAACAGATGAATCTATTATATATCAATTCTTATAGGGAAATTGGTTCTGGTTTGTGAACAATTCAGTTTGCAAACAGCCTTCAGGAACAAATGAAGTTAGTAATCAAGGTTCCATTGAATGGTACAAAAATTTATTTAACTAATGAGCTCTTTCTAATAACAATAGGGTCCTAGAGTCAGACAATCCTCTTAATTCACATGACAAGAGAGCAGCCAGAATAAATAGTCAAATAAAAAATTATCTTGATGAGGGTAGAGGAAACTTTGAACAGGACTATTCCTAGCATAAAATAGGAAAAGATAGAAAACATTAAATGTGAACACTGGAATCACCATAGCATACTATGAAATGGTCACTTTGACTACAGAATAATTATTGTATTACAGTATTGTTACGTGACTATGAGTCCAGCAATAATAATCAGTAATCTACCTTCTCATCCTGACCATTCCAACACTTACCCAACGCTCTCTAAAACCTTACTACATTCCCAGCACTGGCTACTACTTCTGGCTGATTTGGGTTTGATTTGATCTGGTTAGGTTAGGTCTGTTAAATCTCTAAGACATAAATTCTCTCTCTTTTGGAGTGATTCTGACATTTTCACCACATTTCATGTGGGACTGCCTGATGTGCCCTTTACTGCCTCCTCTGGACTAGTACATCCCACTCTTCAGGACAATAAACCTGTTGATAATTTCAAGTTTTTACTTAATGATGATATAATTCATATTGCTTTTGTCCCTACAAACTTTTATGCAGAGCAATGTAGAAAAAAAAAAAATGTATATCTCAGTAACCTGGGCATCAGCTGAAAAAAAATGCAGGGGAGGCATTGCTATGGAGGAGGGGTCTAAGGTAGTGGCATAACTATGGAAGGGCATGGGTTCTATAAATTCCAGGGGGAGCAAATGCTCTCACCCTGCAAATGTCCATACTCAGTAGGAAGTAATAGTTTGTGTCCATTTTACTAATAAAATTTGGTAAAACAATAAGCAAAGAAATCCTTGCATTTCTAGGAAAAATCTTATGGGTCTGCAATAGAAACCAATTTATGGGGAAAAATGGGAATCCACTGAACCACATTCGTCAAGCCATAACACAACAACACTGGATATTCAAATGCCTCCCAGGAGTGGTGTTTTTTAAATTTTTCCACACAAAAACTTCTCCACTTGAAAGTTTAAGGTATCTACGAAAGGTTAAGTGAAGAAAACGAATCTCATGTGTTTAAAAGAATATTTCTCCCCAAAATACCCCCAAATGCCCCCCTTTATTCAAATTCTGTAAGCTGATACCTCTGAGAGAACTCTTTCAGAATAGGTTCAAATGCTATCATCATCCATATCATGAAAATTCAGTGGATGAGAGCATTATTGGGTTTTAGAAAAGACATTTCACCTACAACAGCACCTGGCAATATGCCTTGAGATTAGAATTTCCATCAGAATCCATGGCATTCAATAACTAGAGGCAGCAGAGTGCCTAGTGTAAAGTTCCTTAAAGGTATGGGTCACGCTTCAATCCATAGGCTGGATGAGAAAGGTTAGTGTTGGGCGTGGAGGAACTCTATTTGTACTTTATCAGGATAAATAATGACTGGGTGGCTGCTGGCATTATGTACAGAGGAACCTCAACTGCCTAACGCCTCTCTTAATGAACAAATTGGTTGCCCAAAAAATCTTGAGCTCAAAATTGCCTCAGTTGTTGCACCACAACTTAAACAATCTAGAGGATATATTTTAATCCATACAATTCTGAAATGCAGGACAGCGTTTGAGAGAGCAACATGGTACACATGCCACGCATGCAGTATGTATCCAGTATCAAACACTTCTGTGCACCTCTCAGCTGGAATAAACAAAGGATTGTTATTGAAAGGATTGTTATTGCTATAGTAATGTCATCTAACTGACAGCAGGTAGCAGTGGTAATGAAACTACAGTGCAAGAGCACACTGGATCCATAAATCATAGGAGAAAAATGGGTAATAATATCGCATATGCTAATGTTTTTTATGTATATCATGCATCGCTATCTTTTCTGGAGGTGAGGTACATCTGTGGTGCGACCAGCTATGTCAAGTGGAATTCTATATCTAGGTATTAATTCCCCAGAATAGAAAGTTTTGTCTTCTTGCTTTATATTAGATAAATATTGAGACATGTCTTGCCACAACAAGTACTACCAATCATTTATTCCTTTCTCTAGTAAACTCTGGAACTCCCTGTCTGCCTCAGTATTTTCAACTTCCTATGATTTGACTCTATTTAAGGAGGTTTTAAAACATTTGTCCCTGAATTTCAGCTAATTCTTTTAATCTTTCAGGAAACAGGCAAAAATAGCGGGGTTTTTTGTTTTCATTGTTTTTTTTGCCCTTGGGCAGCTTCTCCCTCTTACATAAAAACATCCAACTGTTTATTATCTTCAGCTCCCAACCCCCCAATGAACTCAAGGAACTGATAGCAAAGGTTTTTGGATGTGGGAAGCTAGAATATGGTCAAATGTCACCTCTTACCACAAGAAACATGTGTTACCTCAGGTTTTATGATGGGTACCATCTCTAATACTACAAAATAGGTAAAAAATCCAGAATTTGGTAGTCAAATCTTAGTTAGATAATAAGTAAACAAAACATGGACATTAACCTAATCCAGTAGATATTGAGACAATGCATACCACTTTATCTAAAAATGTTTTCAGCTCCTAATCCTCAATAAACTTTGGGATTTGGGGAAAAAGTGAGGTTTTCGGGTGGGGAAAAGCCGAATTAGGGTTAAATGTCACCTCTTACAACGAAAAGTAAGAATTGTTGTTGTTTTTATCATGATGAGTGTGATCTTTAATACCACAAAATCTCCTGAAGTCAGAAGTATATCTTTGACAACACTTATCTAACCAAGCATTACCTGAGCTGAGTTAGGTTAAACTATATTAGGAACTGAAAACATTAGTAAATGGAGTGGCATGCCTTGTCTTAATATCTGCTAGCAGTAATACTAAAGGAGTAATTTGTGATGGAAAGTGCAGAGAAGTCTTAGATAAATGTCTACTTCCTGCTGGTGCACTCCCTTTTTGAGCCAGGGTTCTTTTCGACACACTAAGTCAACATGATTTATTTGGTGTGTGCTTGACTGACATATCTTCACATGGCTGTTATTGCACACACATTAATGATGTAGCAAAATAGTCCGTGAGGCCTATACTGTACCAACCTGGCATGACACAACTGACGGCTCTCAGAACACTTCACGCGATCGACAGCAACTTAAAGTTTACACAATGATTCTAACTACTTCTGATGACTGGCATCGCGTGGTAAGAGGTAAAAGGGCAGTTCTAACCTATAATATAGTACACAAGGAGCCACGCAGTCTGGGGTCTAGACTTGGACATCAATACTGGCTGGCCGACACTCCGGTGCTGCCCTACCAGCTACTGCCCACATCTCTCCCCAAACTCAGAACGTGTTGTCAAGCTACCACACAATGCGGTAAAGTGTGCCTAGCTACAGGCTGGCTACTGACTTACATTACAACAACACAAATAATACTGCCATCGATGAACACTGAGTATAAACTCCACAAACACAATTTCAACGTTCAAAAGTCCACAGCGATGCAGAGAATCAACAAGAAATGAGCATCGCCAAGTCCTACTCGAGTCTTCACTTCCCTCCATTGCACTAAGGAACACACTTTCGATCAGTTTACCATGGTTTATTTTATACAAGTTTAACTTATGTTTTGATTTAGAGAAAGATGCCCTTTTAAATAAACCTTCAATGTAAAGGATTATATGGAAAATCTTGTAAAAGTGACACTGGCGTTTTCCCGCCTAAGATAAACCTGTATAAACACAACAATGTTGCATTGCCATTTGTGGAATCTGAAACCCGGCCCATCTGTGTGACCGGAGCACTCGCTACACCCGGCGGGTGTCGAGATGACTCACCGCCACTCAGGAACTCACCCTGCTGCTCACATCTTACGTCACTATCTAATTTAAAACTATACATGTATACATGCTTATTTTCAATTGCTGATGTATTCTGAAGATATTTGTTCAACAACACATTTATATTAAGACAACTAAGACTATCAGAGGTGGGTAAAATCTCATTTATGATCACACAATTAGGTTTACCTGTACCTAAGTAGATGGAATTGTTATTAAAATTATTAAGTAAATTGCTTTTTTTCTAGATGTCATCTGTCAGTCGTTGTTAAGTATTTTGTTTATAAATCTACCTGATAGTATAGTATACAGTAAAGCATATTTTCATGTGAGATAGAATAGAGGGGTATCCCGGTAAAAAGAAAAAATGGTGACTTCCTTGCAAGAAATGAGTGACTACTGTATTAGTTATCTAAATATTATCTATATATTTTTAGGGCAAAGAAATGCATTATTCAATACTCTTGTAATAATGTGTGTGTGTGTGTGTGTGTGTGTGTGTGTGTGTGTGTGTGTGTGTGTGTGTGTGTGTGTGTGTGTGTGTGTGTTTTCATAGTTGCATTATACAGGGTTCGAGCGGGGCTCATAACATCCTGTCTCCACATCTCCATATATACAACATTTCCTTGAATATATGTATGTTGGTTGCCGTGACAACCTCTTCTTGAACCCATTCCAAATATCCACACTTCTACATGGAAAACAGTACCCTTTAATGTCCTTTAAACAGCGACTTTGGTTAATCTTTTCTTGGTGTCCTCTCATCTGTCTAGTTTCTTCCTTCACCATGTGTGATTAGGTTAGGTCTGTGTGTGTGTGTGTGTGTGTGTGTGTGTGTGTGTATATATATATATATATATATATATATATATATATATATATATATATATATATATATATATATATATATATATATATATATACACACACATTCTCATGAAAAAGAATTGTGAAGATACCAAAATCCATAATTAAAGCTTTTTTAATTTGAAATAAATGTTTCAGTGTAGAAATTAATTGATAAAAAATTGTACAGCTGGAGTAAGCTATATCAGCTATACATAGTTATGTGCCGCTATCTCCGTACATTAATTAAATATACAATGACTAATCACTCGATCATGCTCATGGAAGATTGGCTAATGCCGAGCGAAGACTATCTGCGCCCTAGATGTTTGATTATTAATCGTTACGGTGTGGCCTAAGGATACAATGTTCAAAGAATTTCGTCTATAGTAGCGGTAAGAAACGGAACTAATAACATGTTGAAGGGTTTATCACCAAGAATGTTGTAAAATTAATATAAAAATGGATGACGCAGTGGTTAAACCTCATTTTGACTATAATGATGCAGTTTATTTTTTTGTACAGGGTAGATATAATCGTTACATACGAATGGACGATTATAAACATGTGTTACGTAATATCCCTTACAAGAGAATAAAGCTTTTAAATAATAAATTCGTAGAATAGTAAATAGATTCATGAACATAAGGAGGAGATTGAACTGAGTCAAGGGATATAACTTGGGTCATGTAAAAGTATCTGATAATCTAATTAACTTTAATAATGGACCCAACATGAGTAAGTGATTCCAAGTTGACAACTCCGTGACTTCAGTGAACCTTTAGGATGATCATTTAGGATGCACATCTACTTTCACCCTGCAGCACACCTAACCAAATATAAGAGAGAGAAGTTGTAGCATAATGATGCCTCTTGTGCTTTCAGCCCACTTCCTAAATGAGAGAGAGAGAGAGAGAGAGAGAGAGAGAGCATCATAAGATTGGGTAAATTTTCTTCTAGATTTGCTTCCATGATATAAGTCAAGGAAAAAGCAGATAAAACAAACAAACAAACTTGTTAGTATCATAGATGATCAAAATCTTCAGCTACGCTTGCTATGCCCACTGTTCCACGTACACTGTTTGGAGTGTGTGTTTCTTTTGTCTCTCAATCGTTTATGATGAAAAACCAACGACGTTTGAGGAAATGACCGACTCGCATCCTGTTTGTGTGTGCGTGTGTGTTGTAAAGGAGGCGGCTATACCGGTTACAAATAACTGATGATAAAAAAAGATAAATAAAACTTGCCATTTCCAAATTTTTTGAGAGGAGCAATGTTCTAAAAGGCGTTGGATTATCTAATTTTAGAGGCGTCTTGGTACTCTTCTTTCGAAATAGTTCAAGCCTTAAGAGGAAGAAAAGAAATCTGGCTAAACATAAGAAGAATTGTGTTGAGAAATCACAGATAAGGATGTGCGTAGCTCTATAGTTAACACGCTCAGAACAATAGTACCCAAGCTTGTAATAAAGAGTAGAAGACATCATTCAATCATATTACACATCTTTACTAACGATGATCATGTTTAATACCTCATTATATATATATATATATATATATATATATATATATATATATATAGCTTATTTTTTCTATCCTTTTCATAGTGTTTACTTATTGTGGCCATTTCATAACCTTACACACACACACACACACACACACACACACACACACACACACACACACACATATATAATATATATATATATATATATATATATATATATATATATATATATATATATATATATATATATATATATATATATATATAACAGATTCATGATGTGGTTATGAAATAGGGACAATAAACAAACAATATGAAAATAATAGAAGAAATAGTATCAGAAGTTTTGTCATAGATAAGACAATTATTACAAGTGAAAAAGAAAGAAAATTCTGTAAAGAAAGGGAGAGAAAGAGATGACCTAATTACGATGCTCGAGGTGATAATAAAACTTAACCGAGGAATAAGATCTGTTGATAAGGAACAAGAAAAGGGGTCACAATTATATAATAAAAATGAACAGTGATATCCACAGGCAGGGCAAACCTTTTAGCCCACGATTACGTTGCTGATTTGCCAATTGCCTTCTCTCTCTCTCTCTCTCTCTCTCTCTCTCTCTCTCTCTCTCTCTCTCTCTCTCTCTCTCTCTCTCTCTCTCTCTCTCTCTCAGGAAAAGTTACATAAAATCAGATATGGAGGCAAGTCACTAGGACCCCTGGTCGAACCCTGAGGCCCCAACTCCACTGGTGGCTGGTCAACTCTGATTTTTCCACTGACAAGCGAGGTCACAGCCTCACTTGAAAATCCTGAAAATCGATAATAATGAGTTCGCGCTAAGAGGGTAGCGGCTAGTGGTTGCGAGTCAGCTCGTGAGGCCTTGGTGAACATATGAGAGAGAGAGAGAGAGAGAGAGAGAGAGAGAGAGAGAGAGAGAGAGAGAGAGAGACCTTACGTGACGGAAAACATATAGAGTTATGAATAAATTGAAATTGGCAACGCAGATTCATCACCATGCTCACATGCAGACAGACCAGCCCAAGTCCTCTCCCCGGTGAGGCTGTACCTGTGTAGTGGGTGGCTCTACTTGGCGGCCTTCCACTTCTTACGGAACCATTACCTTGTGCGCCTTGACAGTATAGTCTTTATACCATACGTATATTTATGACATGAGACAAACATTTGATGTCCTTGTATTCTTCCGTGATTCCAGTGATGGTTTAATAACGATTCTGTATATAATTATTCAGAAATAAAAAAAAAGACGATCAAATGATGCCAATAGTTCCCCTTGGAATATATATATATATATATATATATATATATATATATATATATATATATATATATATATATATATATATATATGTGTGTGTGTGTGTGTGTGTGTGTGTGTGTGTGTGTGTGTACACACTAGACCTTTAGAGAAATTGTGCCTGAAAACAATGTCATACTCTCTATTCTATATGTCTACTTCCAGGCAAGGCCGAAATATCCTTTAGTTCGGGTATGTTTTTTCGATATAACACAATTTCCTAATTGCTCACTTATATCAATGTTAATAGGTATCTTTGGCAACTATATATCTAAACATTGTATAGCAGGACTGCACCGTTACATTGTTCTTAAAAAAAAAAAAAAAAAAAAAAAAAACGCAATTCCAAATATGTTTGGAAAATACTTTTGTATTCTTGGCATTCATGTAGGATTATCACTCACGCTTAAGGAGAACCGTAGCTTTACACATATCTGGAGACTTAATTGCAAAACGTGTTACTATTCCTCAGAGTTACCATTGTAAGCCTAGCATTCATCCACCAATTACACTTTCTACTGTGATTGGCTAGCAAAGGACTGTGGCTTATATCCACCAATCACATACGTTGCTGGGAGAGGTGCGGTGGCGAGGGTTGTCATATACACTTTGTTAAACACGAGTCTCATGACTCATTCCCGTGCAATAAACATGCCCAAATATCAGATTGTATAACATTATATAATGCAACTATGGTAATGTAAGCAAACGTTTCAGCAACGTAGCATAATAATACTGTAATGCTTATCAGGCGAACACTGGCAGTTGGTAATATTGACAGACGCGGAGAGGTCTGTGGAGGACTGGCTGCGCGAGCATCGGAAGCACGTCCACATTCACAAGTTCAGTGTGAGAGGGCCAGCATCGAGGAGCTGTTACGCAGAAAAGCAGTTCTCCATAAGTGACAGAAGATGGTCAATGCCGATCTAGTTTTTGGTGGAATAGAGGGGTAAGTCTGTCCATACTGTGTTGACGAGTGTCAGGGAAATCTTTCAGTTTTAAAATTTGCGTTTTTAGTGTTTGAATGAATGATGGTTAGGAGGCATTGTAAAGTTAAGAAAGATACAGCCAGTTGTATCAGTAAGAACGTTTTGAAGTCTTGTTGTTGGCTGCCGGCATCCTTGATAAACACCGTACACTATCAATGTTTTGTTTTCCGCCTGTCAGTGTGGTCCCTCAACCCCACAGAGTATGTGGTGTGTTGGGGAGTAGCAGCCTTACTGGGAAGTGAAGACGTGGCAGATTTGTCACACAAGTGTTTAGTAAACAATCACCACCTATGTGTTTGCTTGAATTTGTAGTTACCTGCAAGTGCTTTGAACGCATGCATTGCAACTTCAACTGGAGTTGCTACTGTTACTACATGATACTTTCATGTCTCAAAGCTTTGAAATTTATCAGTATGATGATTTATTTTGTAAAGATTTCCAGAAAATGTGTTTTGTATATAAACTTTCAGCATCTCATTCTAACACACACACACACACACACACACACACACACACACACACACACTGTGTGTGTGTGTGTGTGTTAAACAGTACATGTTGGTACAAACTGTTGACATTAGTAGGTTGATCAAAGCACAGACTATGATAGGTCAGAATGACACCCCTGTTATTAGGTGAGGAGGTGTGTTTGTATCCTTGACAACTATACAACGATCTGGGTGCACAAGGTGCTGTACGCGTATATTGACATTCAACATAACATACTGAAAATGCACACAGCTCTCACTGATACACAGCAGTTCATGGGGAGAAACATGCACGTATGCCGTATGTACGCACTGACGGTTTGAGATAACGATGGATTCTGATGCGTGAATAATAGTCTTAACTCCTTATTCAAAATGATCTTATACTTTAATTAGAATATAGGGAAATTAAACACACACACACACACACACACACACACACACACACACACACACACACACACACACACACATACAACTATGTAAATACACACACCGGTGTAATTTTGAACCACATTCCTACGAACTGAATCTATGTATTCAAGTTAAAATGATTGTCTGTGATCTAAAGTAGTCTTGCTCCATTTGAACCTTCTCTGCTGTGTGTGTATTCTGTGTGGGTGGTTATTGATCTTTTGTTTCTCTTTCTTAAGTGTGTGTATGTACATGTAATCTGATTAAGCTCGCTTTCCTGAGTAACATTGGTAAAAAAAATTGCCCAGTTCATTTGTGGGGAATGGGCGGTAATGCACCACATTCTTGTGTGTCACAATGATCCACACTATAAATAAGTCCTTGTGTAGAGAATGAAATTGTTGAGACGGCCTGTTTGCATTACTCTCTCTCTCTCTCTCTCTCTCTCTCTCTCTCTCTCTCTCTCTCTCTCTCTCTCTCTCTCT
>CM035205.1:5314554-5340858 GCA_020233015.1 Callinectes sapidus | reverse complement strand
TATATATATATATATATATATATATATATAAGTAGTAGTAGTAGTACCAGTAGTAGTATATAATTGTAAGAACAGGAGCAACAACAAAAGACACCAACAAGAACTACAACAGCGACAATTTTTAATGAAATTGCAAGGGAAAAATTTAATAAGTGCTTGTTATCAAGACATCTGGGTAGCCAAACAGAGGAAGAAACGACAGGGATAACTGATAACCATACGGAAGTGGTAGATGCGGCCCTTGATCTCTCTCTCTCTCTCTCTCTCTCTCTCTCTCTCTCTCTCTCTCTCTCTCTCTCTCTATTCTCTATCTCATCTCTGTGGGTGTGTGTGCTGTGGCGGGACGCATATATATATATATATATATATATATATATATATATATATATATATATATATATATATATATATATATATATATAAATTAGTAGTAATAAAATCCTTATCTCCATCTTATAAATAGACCTTCAAGTAGACTTACGAGCATGGCTTGTAAGGTATTACTACTGTCTGCGGCGCGCGCGCGCATGTCTGTGTGTCTCGCAATACACACACGACTCTCACAGTGAAGGCGGCGCCACTCCTCCCAGTGAGGAGCCAATCACAGACGGTGCCGTGAAGGTGGGGCAGAGAGGTCGCCTTGCAGACGGCCAGCCATCCCCCATCAACCCAACCTCTCACTCACCCTGGGATTGGGGTCATGCAGCCAAGAATCCTTTGAAGTGAATGGATAATGTTTGGAATACAGAGAGAGAGAGAGAGAGAGAGAGAGAGAGAGAGAGAGAGAGAGAGAGAGAGAGAGAGAGGTATTTTGCGAGAAAACAAAGGAAAAAAATATATAAACTAACGCGATAGACTGACTCAGCCTCAGCCTCAACCTCGTCATGATTAAGCTACGCTCATCCCTTCTCTGGCGCCACACACACACACACACACACACACACACACACACACACACACACCACAGTCCCTCAGCAGTATTGAGCAACTTTTATCATGTTAGCCTAAGCTTTCTCCATGAGCTCCCTCTCACTCTCTACTCCCACTCATTGGCCGTTAGTGATGGACGAGCTGTATTATTATTATTATTATTATTATTATTATTATTATTATTATTATTGTTATTATCATCATCATCATCATCATCATCATCATCATCATCATCATCACCTTTGGTGAAAACTGTTAGAAACTGGATTGCTTGAGAAAATTGTTGTCCTTGTTATTATTGTTTCAGCTGTAGGATAAATATCAGTGGCATACTGTCAGTTTATGGTAATGCTTTCTTATATGTATGTGTAGTAAACTATTATAAAGAGAAACTTCCATTATCACATTCCTAAAAATAATATTTGCGCTTTTCTCTCTCTCTCTCTCTCTCTCTCTCTCTCTCTCTCTCTCTCTCTCTCTCTCTCTCTCTCTCTCTCTCTCTCTCTCTCTCTCTCTCTCTCTGCAAATAATCAGTTCCAATACAACACAAGTGAGTCTTGGTTCGGATATTTAATGGTGAAATGTACAAAATCAAATGAGGCGGATTCGAAGTGCCAGTCACAATTATTGTTGACACAATATGTTCGATAGCGATCAGCTTACAATGGCAATACTGTTATGTTGCGTTATATGAAGGGCGGTTTTCTTTCAAGAATTTGCCCATAATTCCATGACCTGTTACGAAACCTCCATTGATCACATCTAGGACACAGTAATCTGTAACGTCTTACGGATGGCTGAAAAGTGTAACTTATCCAGTGCAGTCTGACGAAATTGGTGCCACACACACACACACACACATACACACACACACACAAGACTTAGTTTCTTGCATTCTAATTATAGCATATTGGTTCGTAATGGAAAGCCTTCAGCCCTTCATGCATTCCACGGAACAATGTGTATGTCTGTGGAATGTTAGAAATAGTAAAGTATGAACCATAAAATCTTATTACTTGTAGCATGCTCTTACACAATTTGTAAAAAAAATCTTTCATGCTGTTTTCTTTACAACAACAACAACAACAACAACAACAACAACAACAACAACAACTACTACTACTACTACTACTACTACTACTACTACTACTACTACTACTATTACTACTACTACTAATAATAATAATAATAGTAGTAGTAGTAGTAGTAGTAGTAGTAGTAGTAGTAATGATAATAATAATAATAATAATAATAATAATAATAATAATAATAATTATTATTATTATTACTATTGTTGTTGTAGTTATTGTCCTGTTTATGCCAATATGGTTCCTTAAACCAATATAATCCACTAGAGGGTCGAATGACGGGTGGAGTGACATATTGTTATCTCAACCTTGAGCTTGAACTTCATCTGCTGCTGACGCAATTAATTACTACTACCACATCACCGCGTAGTCATGCTTATCTGTTCCCGCCTTAGACTCAGTGCTCTTATTACATTCCTTCGTCCCTTTTAGTGAAATATTAGGCACGTTTCCGTTGTATTTTATAACTTGGTTCTACATCACGTGTATCGCTCTACGTATGAGTTAATTTCTTATATTTGCAATATGATTAATCACTGGGTTAACTCAAACTTTAGTCATATTCGGGTGATATGGTAAAAGTATGCAAGTATTGAGCTTATCTTGGATAATGAGGATGATGACGCAATGCAAGATTATTATAGTATATGTTATGAAGCAAGAGCGAGCTATTTCTCATCCCTGCTGGTGTGGTCAGCGGTCAATTTGTAGGGAAAATTAGATTGTGGTTGTAGGTGCAATGGAAAGTTTTGTGGATACTAAATAAAATTTGTCGCTTTGTTAGCACAAAACGGGACTCGTTTTTTTTTTTTTTGTTTTTTTTGTTTCAATGTTATAGTAACATTTATTTTTAAACTTGTATTTATTCATCTTAATTTTGGTAAGTGTAAGGTCCATATTCTTTAAGAGAGCCAGTTGAATACAATTTTCCAGCTATTGATGTTTATATTGGATTCCAGGGTCTCTGTATGAGTGGATGTGAAGAAGAGGAAACCAATAAAGAATTGGAAGCCACAATCCTAGCCCAATATCCTACTTTGGCCCGCCATGTCACCGTCACATCAGACACATATGGCTCCATTGCAACTGGTTGTCGGAAAGGTTAGCATAAAATTTGTAATGCTGTCATAGTTGAAAATCTGGTTGCATCAACGTTTATGAAGTGGTTTAAGCAGCGAAGAACTAAATACTGATCATTCTTTCAGGTGGGATTGTACTGATCAGTGGAACAGGAAGCAATGCTTTACTGGTGAACCCAAATGGCCGCATTGCTCGCTGTGGTGGTTGGGGCCACATTCTGGGTGATGAAGGTGGAGGTAAGTGGCACACTAACCTGTTCCAAAATTAAGGTTTAAAATTTCAACTATTTACCTGCATGAATTATCAAGATTAAAAGAAGCAACTACAGTATAGCTCTTTTATAATGAATAGTGACAATAATAAATGAAATTTGTATGTACTTTTTCTACCGAATTATTTACTTCTATTTAAGATTTGCTTAACACTATCCTGTATGTTGACAAATACGAATTTTTTCCTTATTTCGGATACATCTCATTAATTCACATATTGCAGTTTACCAGTTACATTTTTTATCTTGCCTCACCATTAATATATTGGCATGTATGTATGTAGGTCTTGGTTGAAATCTAAGATTGGTGCACAGACTATCCTTGATCACTAATAAAGGGCATCTGGGAAAATAAATGGGATGCAAACCATTTGAACTGTACCTGTTGAGTTTGAGACATGAACTCTAATGGCACACTTTGAGAAAGGTCTAAGGTATTTCATGACCATATTAAATAATCATGAATGAAATATGTTGCTACAATGCTGTTGCTTCTTGTCAGTCCATTGCTGTCTGGTCTAACAATAATATATTTTTTCTATGCAGCATTCTGGATAGCTGCACGAGGTGTCAAGATTCTGTTTGATGAGGAGGACAACTTGATTGATCCCATCTTTAGTACAGAGAAGTTGAGAAGTGTTGTCTTCAGCCACTTTGACATCAAAGACAGGTAGGAAGTTATGAAAATCATTATATGTACATAGCTTATATATGTTAAACTAATCTTTAATAGGAATTAATGAATTTTCAATTTATGTTATATTAACTATTATCTCTAATTTAACTTAATTTGTGACAGATATGGGATGCTGGAACATGCTTATACATACTTTGATAAGTCTAAGTATGCAGGTCTCACATCAAAGATTGGGAAGGCAGCTATGGAAGGAGATCCAATGTGTGGTCGCATTATGTATGATGCAGGATATGCCCTTGGTCGCCATATCTCTGCATTGTCTCGAAATATTGATCCTGTAGGTAACAAGACTGGTACATATATAAATGTAATACATGGAAATATGGATGTATGGGATGGACAAAAGACTAATGATTAAAAAATTCATTTCACATTTCTCTAATTTTTGCAGGAACTATTCATGGCAGAAAATGGACTCCAGATAGTATGTGCTGGATCTGTATGGAAGTCATGGGAGTTACTGCGCCCAGGCTTTTTAGATGGCGTGAAGCCTCATTGTGAGAAGGATGTACCTGTCCCAAAGTTCACTTTGGTAAAGCTTACGGTAAGAAGTTCAATTGTTTGTCTATTCAAGCAGGATTTATGTTTATAATCCATGTCCTAACTCATCTTTCTGATGTCTCTAGCATTGATCATATGTTATACTATACTTTTTTCTTTTTTAATGTAAAAGGGGAAATCTCACGAAGGGCAACAAATATGCTTACCTAAACAAAAAGATCCACTTAGATGCCAGTCCCCAAACAGGTCCAAGAGAATTAACCAAAAGAATGGAACAGATGTCATGAAATCTTCCTCTTAAATAATTTTAGGAAGAATGAAATATGATACAGAAGCAGGTAGGGGGTTCCAGGATTTACCAGAGAAAGGGATGAATGGTGGAGAGTATTGGTTAACTCTTGCATTAAAGAGGTGACAGAATAGGAGTGAAAAAAGAAGAAAGTCCTGTGCAGCAAGTCTGCAAGAGGAGGGGAGTCATGCACTTAGCATGAAATGCAACATTATGACAGTGAGAAAGAGGCAGAATACAGTCAGTCAGAAAAGAGGAATTAATGAGATGAAAAGTTTTTGATTCCACCATATCTAGTAAAACAGTGTGAGTGGAATCCCCCATACATGTCAAGAATACTCCATACATGAGTGGATAAGGCTCCTGTACTGAGTTAGTGATTGTATGGTATGATTAAAAATATTTAACTTATGAGAAGCTGTTTTAGCTAGAGAAGTAATGTAAGGTTTCCAGTTTAGGTTATGAGAAAAGGACAGACCAACAATATTTAGTGTATGAGGGGACAGAGGAGTGTCAATGAAGAAGAGGGGATAGTTCTCAAGAAGGTTGTGTTGAGTTGATAGATGGAGAAATTGAGTTTTTAAGCCATTGAACAATACTAGGTTTTTTCTGCCTCAATCAGAAATTTTAGAGCCTTTGTCAGCTAATGGAAGTGAAATGGCTAGCTATGATATACTATGCTGGGGTGGTTTTATGAAATAGAGTTGGTCTCTCCCAGAAATGTATTTTTGTGCTCTATACCATCATATATATTGTCTATATTTGTGCTTAATCTTCTATCTGTGCTGTACAAAAATTTGCATATATTTGTATTTTGTAATATTGTCCCTTTTTTATTAAGAAATCTACATCCATGTCATGGACCAACTACAATTCATAATTTTGCCAAAGCATAACCATATCTTTGTATGTTGTAGCTTCATTACCATACTATATGTTTTACATGCTGTATTGTAATTAATATGGAAAACTGTTAACACCTTTACTTACTGATAACATTTTCAGAATTTCTTAAGTGATATGAAAAGTTAAATTTATAAGGTTAAGCATGCCATGGGTGGGAAGAATATTCTCCCTTTATCATAAATGGGAACTAAAGACATGAAGAAAAGCTTAGGAACTTATCTATTTTCTTATTCATACAATGAAACAAGGCATGAAATTAAACAGGTTCAAGGCATTTTAGTAAAGAATAAATGTGTGTTGAATAGGGCTGCTGTGGTATAGTGGGACTGCTCATGCTTTGAGGACCAAAGGACCCTTAAGTGCATGGCCATGTTCCGAGGATGGGAAGGGCATTCACTCAGAATAATGATCCCCGAATGTCATCAAAATGTGTGCTGAATAAATTGCTTTATAAGAAACATGATGTAAGGATATTCATATTTTGAAATCCTTAATTGTTATTATTATTTTTTTAGGTAACAAGTGCAATGGGAGCTACTTATATGGGAGCAGAAAAGGCATCTTACAACTTGCCTCGTGACTACAGCAAGAATGTTTCCCCAATATTCAAACACTCACAGAGTAATCACCTGACTCCCACTGAACCTCAGAAATCTTCATTCTTATCTAGTGAATGTGAATCAAGATACAACACTGAGGTCCATAATGAATCAAGTACCAATGGAAGTGTTAATGGAGAAAATGGACACACCAATGGAAAACTGAATGGACAGGTCAATGACATAATACATGAAATAAAGTCCAAAGTTACTGATAAGCCAATAAGTGCCTAATCTCTCTCTCCTTTTTTCTTTGTGTGTAAGTATGTAGATATTATAGAACTATAAACACACCTTAATCATATTAAATGAGGTGAGTGTGTGAATATCTGAAATCAGTCTTAGAAAGCAACACTGTGTTACACTGCTTATGTAAATGCATATATAGTTTTGAAAGGCAGAGTACAAGTTTTGTATTGGATAGCTGCAAGGCTTAATTTTCTTAATAATTTGTGTTTAACTTCAAAATGCATTGGCATATAATAAAATAAATGTGTAGCTTCATTCAGTGAAAAATACATAAGTATTAACACAGCTCTGTTAAAACTTCACTCAAATAATCACAATAAGAACATCTTGATTCATAATAATGATATATATATATATTTTTTAATCTGCACAATTATGCAATGCGATATAAAATGACCTTTATGTTGGCTTATGTAGTGGTTTAGTTTATCCAGAGTGAAAAATGCAACTTACTAATAACTCTGAGTGTCATAGCATATTTATGACTCTTGCTCTAGTGTTTTTTTTAGTATTGGGAATTGCAAAAAGAATAAAAACACAAATGAAGTATTTGCTATTGTAGGATCAGGAGACAAATAGTATCAATGGTAGTAAAACTTATGAGGAACTTTGAATTGTATCAGTAAGTTCCTTATTTAAAATTTTGATGTTTTGTAAACAAGTAGTTCAGTTTTATTTACAATGCTGATGAGTATTCACACAAATTAACCACTAAGCTAGACATGAAGTACAGCCTTTAAAAACTATATTTGCAAGTTAGTTATGAAAGTGAAGATTATACTACAGTATTTTGAATGGAGATGTGAATGTAAATTTGTTGACAGATGCTCAAACCTGTAAGGTAACTAGTTCCATTATTACAAGTTATGTAGATATATATATTTTTAAACTTAGTGATTTCTATGCAAGTGGCATTTAAGGATTTCAGTCTTCTAATCATCCATACCATTTATTATAATCATCCGCTACACACACACACACACACACACACACACACACTCCATTAAGTCTCTCTCTCTCTCTCTCTCTCTCTCTCTCTCTCTAAGCAAAGTAGGTACTGTAAATAATAGAAATCACAAGTAATAGTTAAACATTGTGGGAAGCAACCAACAAAAGTCAGATCAGTGACAAACAAAATTTTAAATCTATAGGCAAGTGATTTAGATGCAAAAATCTGTTTACATGGAAACCATAGTCTAATGTTCTTTTTACAAAAAAGTTGAAAAATTGCATCCCCATCTATGACTGAACATACCACAAAGTCATACCAATTAATGAGTTACTGGAATAGAGGTTATTGCCAATACTAACTGAGAAGGGCTCCTGGACTTTAACCTAAAGAGCCCATATGGTTAGAAGGTTATGTAAAAGAGAGAGAAAAAAAAAGTTTAGTACATATGACACAGAAAACCACAAACCCTAATATCCCTTACAAATACATGATATTGCAGACACTCATGTATATTGCAAAGGTAAAAATTTTTTGAAGTGTCTGCATCTCCAAACTATTAGTAAATCTAAACTTTGAAGTTGAGTTCCTATTTATCAAAGGAAACTTATTTCATATATTTAGTAGTAAGGAGTAGATTTCTATTGCAAGTTATAATATAGTTTTTCCTCTAATAGTACTCAAAATGAGTGCATACCACCATTTCATAACACAATAATATTGTAAGTTTACAACACCTAAGGAGATAATGCTCTAGAAAGCGATCCTAATACTGCTATATGATAATTCCTCTATTGTTTGTAAACTTTTGTGCAATTCAAACACATATTGTACAATAGATAAAATAATTTGGGACTAAATTCTGAAGTGAAGACCTGGAATGTTCCACTGCAATGCCATAAATACCAGCTTATGGAATATAAATTGATATCGTTGCTGGTAATAAATTAAGGAAGAATAATTGTTATGAGAGAAATTACACATACCTTATAACAAAAGATTGTAAACGGGTGAGAAATAAGAGATTCTACAAACACACACACACACACACACACACAAATATATATATATATATATATATATATATATATATATATATATATATATATATATATATATATATATATATATATATATATTTTTTTTCTTAGTCCCACCCAATTACTTCCTACTCAAGTCTTCACTTTTGCATATGTAGATGATCCGAGATGAAATTCACGGACATTTAAACATATGCTTACATGTAAATATTGCACGAGTGAGATGCATTTCCTAGTTACTTTCACAGCACAATAATGATTATTTAATGCAGTATTATAATAGTTATACAAGTAGTGACTATGTAGTTCAGAAAGGAAGGTGGCTTGTAAATGTTATAACCCACATATCAAGTAATGACATATCAGAAATGTTTCAAAATCATTCTGGGGCCAATAGATGCATGTTGATATTGTTTTGAAGCATTAATATGTCCGAAGACCATTTACATATACAAATTTCTGCGTTGTTCAAAGTATGCTAATAGTATTTTTTGTAAGAGGACAGTGTACAAAATGAAGGAAAATTATTGAATAATATTGATTTTGAGGTACAATATGTACTCCTATTTCTGTGCTCTTCCAAGTGATTGTGCTAAGTACTAATGAATCTGTTAAATTGACCTATCTCTGATAATGTTGTCAAGGATCTCTGTTCCATATAGATATTGAAATTAATATAATCCATTATCACTATTATCAGTGGTGTTGTTCTTTTTTGTTTACTTTTTATATAGGTATAATGTTAATGTAAATATAGACATATCTCTGCAAATATATAATATAATTATGAATTAGGTTGTATATTTAAATCCAATGTGAAGTGTGAGCAGCAAGTGTTACTTTGTTTGTGGTTTTCATGGTAATATCCTTAACTAATGAACTAAGAGACATTGACAAGAATACCTAAATACCACACTGTTTACAAAGTCTGTGGATGAACATAAGAAAATAAGAAAATAAGGGAAACTGCAAGAAGCCATCGGGTCTACATGACCTGAAAAATACCCATCTATTTCCACTATCTTATGGACCTGATGGGGTACCACATATGAGGGCCCGAGAACCATAGGGACTCAAGCGCCATTTTTTTTAAACCGAGAAAAATGCGTCTAAAGTCTATGAACGATAACTCCACTTCTAAGAAAGATATTGATTTCAACCAAGTTTCAGACAATAGCCCTGCTCTTCAGAATTTTTTTGGCCAAGAATTAAAGAAAATGTATGGTGCATTTGAATGCTAGCACATAAAATGTACCCCCCCCCTCAAGTTTCCATACAATTCATTGCATGACCTGTGATTTAAACCTTAACAAAAAATTTTAATGATATAAATAATGATTTTTTTACACTTTCCTTGTGTCGCAATAAAAAAGGGGATATTATAGCAATAATGATGATGATGATGATAATAATAATAATAATAATAATAATAATAATAATAATAATAATAATAATAATAATAACAATGATAATAATAATAATAATGATACATTAAGCTTCATTAAGGAATTGCATCACAGGGTAAATGTAAGAAAAATAGAACATACACGTATTGGTACATAGTACAGTACAATAGTTACTTAAAAGAAAGCAACAAAAATTGGAGGATGGTTTATGAGATGTTAGAGGAAATCATAAAGAATAACTCAGTAATGATGGTTAAACAAAGGATTAACATGTGGAACTTGTTATTCAAAGAAAAAGACTGGATAATCTGTAATCACTCATTATGTTGCTATACATCAGCTAAAGAAGTTGTAGGTTGGAGGGAGGGGGCGGTGAGGTTACTTCTGTCCTTCGTCATACTCCATGAGGTTGTCGTAGCAGTGTACTGATTGGTCCATGGTAACGCGTTTCATATGGAAGAAAATGCTGATTGGACGAGATTTGCCTATGGGCTGTGTGCCGTGCGCTCTCATTGGCTGGCTACCGGCTACCTCCCGCTAACTTTGAGCCCCTCTGGTCCAAAACCGACGCGACCCCAGGCTCTAACGCCATACATAGAATAGTGCTTTACGTATTGATGGGTAGAGAGTACACTGGCTTCTACAAGACTTTTAACCTTATTGAAATCGGAAAACGGTGTTAGAAACAACGTAGCCAGACAGAGGAAGAGTTGCCAATTCCGGAAATATGAATATCTTAATAATCGGGGAGACGGCGCTTGAGCCCCTATGGTTCTGGGGCCCTCATATCTGTTTTCAAATTTTTCAACTATGTCTATCAACTTCTAGCTTTCCTTTTTGCTTGAAGTTTGCCTACATGCAGCCTCTAACCTCTTACAAACATTCCTTTACCAGCCTTTTGCACAACAAATAGACTTCATGTATCTCCTAACAAATCAACAAACACTTTTCTCATAAATAATAAACATCAGAATATTCCACCACTTTTAATAAATAACAATGTGAATTCTTAATCACAAGGACCTAAAATCCTTGGTGTAACATATAATTCTTTCATGTCATTTGAACAACATACCGATTTATAGAAATTCATTCCAGTACTTCACTCTCTATTGTTATGGACTTATTAAGGTAAGAGAACTTTGGTAACAGCATCAATTTTCACCCCTCAGTGCTAGGGTGCATCTGATGCCTAGTTTGAATTTGCACAGACCATGAATGAATTTTTCATCTTACCTTAAAAATTTTTAACCATTGGGAAATTTAGATTATATCAATGTTTGGGTTATTGTAGTTTGTTACTTTATTGAGTCCAATATCTTACATGGGACTTGTCCTCTGAGACCTCTACTGGTGAACTGATGAGAGAAATGCTTACTCATTTTTTCTCTGTGACTCTCAAATTTACAAAAATAAGAAGAAATGGGTGAAATTAAATGGGGAACCATAACTTCTCAGCATGGTGAGTTTTACTATAATCTGAGAGTAGGCTATGATTGCCTCACAGACCTATGCTGATATGTGCTCCTTTCTTCTAGTTAGCCTCTGCTCTTAACAACAGCATAATCTAGATGAGGTCTATCCAGCGCCAAATATAACTTTACCATTACTTTGGGACTTCTACTTTCAACAATTGTAAAAATTAGTTTGTGCCCTATTCAATTTATTTTTGGCCTTGAATTGCTTTGATATCTGGTGACACTAATGGATAAGTTGAAATCTTTCAGCTTCTATAATAAATAATTTATTTGATCAATACATCAAGCAGTTTAATAATAGTTTTAGTCTTGGAATGTTAAATGTCTAGGAATATATGAAAAGTTTTGTTTCTTTATCATGATCAGTAGCCTTGAAAATGAAACTAACTAAATAAAGCATACTGTAAAGAGTTCAAAGATAAATAACAAAGTAAATGTATTGAATGAAGAATGAAAGTTATCATGTTCCAGCAGTCTCCATAGCAGTTCATACTGTAGAGTAGCATACACATTCAATTACATAACATCTATGGATATCAATGAAGAAGGTTATGTTCTTGTCATCTAAACTTGTTTTCATCAAAGTAAAAGTAACTCATACTCGTACAATATACAATGCCTGCTTCTTAGTCAATTACTACCTTGACTCTGCCCAAGCACAATCATTCAAGGGATCAATGCCATGTACTCCTTCCTGCACCTGTTCTATGTGCAGGCGATGCGGGCCCTGGTGGACTACAGCGCTCCGGTCCTCATCGTGCTCTCCCCCACCCAGCAGGAGCGACTGGAGGTGCTACAGAATACCACAATGAGGACCATGCTGGGGGCACCAAGGTGGTTTAGTGCGTGCGTCATGCAGAGCGAGACTGGCCTGGTGCCCCTTACCACCTGAGTAGAACAGATTGTGGCCTGCCGAGTGGCCAGAGTGCTGCAGCATGATGCGGAGAACGTGTCACAGAGGAGGCTAGAATAGGTGATGACGCAGGGCGCCGAGGTCCTCCCCCACAATCCGTGGCTACTCAGGTCCGTGCTTGCAACCCGCCACCTCACCCATACGGATAACGGGCCTGGGCTGCAGTACGACCTCTCTTCCCCCACCTACCGCGCCCCGCCCCCATGGGAGCTGCCACTCCTCGCCCCACCAGAAAGGCCCATTGTTCTACCAAGGAGCTGTGGCAATATGCCCTCATGGCTATGGCGCAGGTCACCGAGTCAGAGTGTGCCGTGTATTACACCGATGGCTTGGTAGACCCAGACAGTGGCAGGACAGGCGCTGCTGCCATCACCATCAGGACGGTGCTGCTCGCTAGGACACCTGACCACTGCTCAACGCTGCAGACAGAGCTGGTGGCCATCCAGCTGGCCCTTGAGCATGCCCAGCACCGTGAGGAGACCACCGTGGTGCTGCACACTGACTCCAGGGTGGGGCTACAGGTCCTGCAGCAGCACCATCCCAATGACAACATGGGCCTTGTCATCACCATCCTGGGCAGCCTGCAGAGTCTTGTCGTACAGGGGCGGCGGGCGAGGTTCAACTGGATACCCAGCAATGTGGGTGTCCAAGGCAATGAGGTCGCCGACGCAGTCGCCAGGCGAGCCATGGAGGGGCCCCAGGTGACATGACCCGTCCCACTCAGCCGGAGCCAGGTGAAGGAGCGGGTCAGATGTGCCAGCAACATGCAAGCCCACCAGATTCACCAGCAGCTTAAGGGGAGGAAGAAGCAGGTTGACTGGTATGCTGCTGCCACTGCCTACCAGCCGCTGGACACTTCCCAACAGCAGCCCCGGGCAGACGGCGTGCTGCTGCAGAGAGTAAGGCTGGGCTGGAGTGTGGGCACTGTGGGAGGCATGACTGCCAACCACTCCTGCCCAGCAACAGCAGCCCTGAGGCTGGCACAGTCACCATCCGCCCAGCCTGACAGCGGTGGCCTGCTCACCCACCGTGAGACCAGGGCTGCTCTCATTGTCCGCCACACCCCTGTGGACATAATGATACATGTGTTCTGGGCTGCTCCTCCACCCCACTGACCACCCCTTAACGAAGGTGCTTCGGGCCGCACCTCCGCCCGCCTGAATCACAGCCGGTCTCGCCATGACACCATGGCGAAGCAAAAGCACTTTCCGCACCACCGGCGGGCTGACACCCACATTGTGTAACAGTCTATATATTTTGTACTTTGTTTTACACAATAAACCTTAAAAAAAAAAAACCTCACCTCCATGGAAACTCCTACCTTCCAATTCCTCTTTTCCCACTCAGAAAGATTCTAGTGAAGTACAAGGAATATATAAGCTCTTATCATCATGCAAGACATTCACAGCCATAATCTGCAACAAATGAAAAGTAACAAACTTGAAGTATACATAAATTAAGAGGAAATTCACCCATTTACAGAGACATGAAAATTGGTCTGGGAGCAGATAAATCTTCAATGAAAAGATTCAAGGTCATTCTTGTTCTACTCCACATAAGTATATCTGAAAGTGGGAGAGAGAGAGAGAGAGAGAGAGAGAGAGAGAGAGAGAGAGAGAAACTTCTAAATGTATTACGCTAGAGATGCAGACCACAGGTTGGCAGTATTCTATTATTATCGTAATCACCTGACATGGATTTTGAATAGGATTCCACACATTCTGAATAAATGTTTATCTTTTAAAAGATTATAAAATATTAAAGCTGCATAGTGAAAGCATCTTACAGTACTTTGCTCACATGAATATTTTTCTACAATAACTGTTATTACTAGATTATAATACACTCTGATCTTCATAACTTCATATCTGATTGGTCAGCAAAACACAACAAAAAAGTAATCTTTTAATATGAAGAGAAGACATATCTTACTCTGTGAGGAAGTGAGCAACCGAAGTCAACAGGAAGATTCAGAGAAGGAATAGCGTCAACTATAATATTCCCGAACTCCTGGAGATAACATGTCAAGTGGAGTGTAGTGACTTGTACCTGTAAATGCACCAGAACAGATAGTGGGAAATGAGATAATGCCAAACAAAAACTAAGTAGTAAGTAGGATGGTGGTCAGTCCCAGTGAGCCAATGTCAGACTGGCTTTCATCAACTCTTTTTTTAACATATAAATCTGAAGATTCTACAAATATTCACAATTTCCATTCCTTTCACATGGTTCATATAAAAATCAACCATTTAGTCTCTTAACATATCTGCATCTTCTATATCTAAAATCTGTCTCTAAGACAATGATCATGATAAAAGTTCTACAAGGCAAAACTAGACCACTTAGAAAACATTATATATATATATATATATATATATATATATATATATATATATATATATATATATATATATATATACAGTAGCCTCAAAAGAAAAGTTTCCGCTAAGGAAACACAAGTGAAATGTTTCCACACGACTTTATGCTAGTAGTTCCAGCCATGTGATCTGAGGGTGGAACTTGTGGTGTTACACTGGCTCTTCTCCCTCCCCAATTTGTCAAGACCTCAAATCTCAATCATAGTTTGGGCTAAAAATATTATTGATCAAAATTGAAAATAATGATATGCAAAGTTAACAACTCTTGGGAAAAGTACAACTGGGCCCCAATCTACATCAAACTTGTATCAATATTGTTATCTTTCTACCTTACACCTAAGTTTTACACAATATACACTGAAGACTCAATACTCAAATGTCTTGCAAGTCAAACTTTTTAATATTCGAAGGCAAAATTTTGACTTCTACAAAATATCTGGTATTTGAGCATCCACACACATGGTTATAACCAAAGGCTCCTGGCCTATCCCTTCCACCATAGTTGTGAGAATAACATTCTGCATTCTGTCAGAGGTTTTTCATTTAAAAAGCTTATTAGTGGTGAAAATAAGCCTAAAAGAAAAGATGTAGTGATAATCACTGAATGGAAAAAGGAGATTATTGACAAAAACAAGAAAGGAACAAGAATCACCAATCTTGCAGCTGTTTATTGTATGGCAAAATCTACAGTATCCATCTTACTAAAGCACAAGGAGGCCATTAAGAGAAATTATGTGGTGCTGAGTGTGAAAAATCAACTTAAATAACCTGTGGCAGTGGAAGAAATGGAAAAATTGTTGATAGTGTGGGTAAATGAAGGGCACATGGCTGGTGATTTTGTCAAAGGGCTTAATTTGTGCAAAGGCAAGGCTGATCCTTGGTGATCTTATCTGTGATATTAACTATGATACATATGATGGTCACTGCAAATAAAAATGATAAAAATATTTACACTGATATTTCTGTAAACGTAAGGGTTTGTTAAGATTAGAACAAATTACCTGATTTATAGGCATCGGTAGTTGAGCTTTCTGATACTTGAATAGCCATTTGGAATAAATTAAGTTTGAGTATTTGGTCTCCACTGTATATTATACATAGTTTTTATAATAAAATTCAAGGAGTTATGAAACTTTATACAAGGCAATGCTACCCGAATCACAGGACAAGTGTATGAATGACAAATCAAATTTTATGTGAAGAAGTTAGACAAATAGCAAGTTACACAATTAATGAGGTGGATATATGGTGGAATTATACTGTGTGTGTGTGTGTGAGACTGTGTGTACAAACAAACAAACAAACAAATACACACACACACACACACACACACACAAAAGAATGTAGCTGAGTTCTTAGAAACTATTCTTACCTCAATTTAAAGAAGCTTCAAGAAAGAGAAGACTGAATGTCATCACCTGATGGATCTATAAATATATTATCTTCCAAAGAATCCACTTTCCTTTTCTTTTTGTGCTTTTTCTCTTTTAATTCCCCTTTATCTGAAATAAGTGCTGGCATTATAAAAAGTCATGGAAATTTCCTGCTCTAATTCTGTAGGTTATTTCTAACATATTTTCATCAAAATATTTTTAGATCATTATTTTCATCATAAATGTATGCACACATGTACACACATACATATACAGTTGAATCTTCCATCTATGGACACCAAATTAATAGATTATTGGATACAACAGATAAAATCTGTTGGTCAGAATATATAATCCATTAGCCAGAATGTTCACTATGAGTTTTAAAATCCCAGATGTCTGCAAGGTAATTGTACTTGTAACCACTCTTATAAACCTTTTCTACAGTCCTAAACATTCCATCAGCATGTCAAGGAGTTTTGCCTTCAATTTTTGAAAATTACAATGATACAAGTGGTAACGCAAAATTTTTTCCATGCATTATTGGTAGTGCATTAATAACACAATAATAGAAGTGGCAATACAAGTACATGGCTTAGCTGCCCAAAACTAATTAACTGTCCAACAGGCAGCCCCACTGTGTGGTTGCCACAGTGGTTGCCACAGCAGCATCAACATTGAACATTCATTAGCTTTGTTTTCAAAATTGTTACTATATCTATTTGTTTTTGCATTCTCAGCTCTATTAGCTACTAGAAAGGGAGAGAGAGAGAGAGAGAGAGAGAGAGAGAGAGAGAGAGAGAGAGAGAGAGAGAGAGAGAGAGAGAGTCTTACCTTCACTTTCATTCAGTAGGTCAACAAACATTTTCCTTTTCTTCTCTGTTTGATCTATTACCTGCTGCCAGTCTGACTTGTCTCCTCTCTTAAACATGTTAACCTGAAAGAAGATATGGAATTTATTCTTTAAAAAGTAATAGGTTTTCATGAAGATAAAATATGTACATCTAGACAAGACAGTTTTTCTCATATAACATGGAGGAATGACTCACGAAATATAATCTCATGATATTCAGGACAACTTTCAGTTTATTTAATAACTTTCATCCAAATTTTTGTCTTTTCTGAAATATGAAGTAAATGAATTTTGTATTCCTTCCAAATCTTTTAATCACCTTAAAATGTAATTCAATCTTTTGTTACTGTTGCACATATAAAGTGTTACTCATCGGTGAAGAGCCTAATATGAATTTACTTTGCAGTTCTGTTACAGAGATGAGTAAATTCTAATTTGTATCACACACAAAAAAAGGTAAATGAAAATAAATAAATGAATAAATAAATAAGAAATGAAAGTATGGTGAAATAAAAAATGAATAAATTGTCAATCAATCAATCAAATAGGAATAGATAAACAATACATATAAAAGAATAAAAAAGTAAAGGTATGTATAATAGAACATTTAAGCATCTTATTTTATCAAGTTGAGAAGGTAAGAAGATGTTAAAGTTGACAGTAAAAGTATTACCATCTGGTGTCGCTAGGCTCACTGAAACTGGCTGGAGTAAATTCATTATGTTGAGTATTAAGTATGGCACCCATGGGGATTGAGTTTTTCGCTGCCAGGACATAGTGTGTATAGGATGATCTTAGAATACCTTTGCCTTCATTTAAGTGTCCTCTATTAGCCTTAATTTCTATGATTTATTGAAAAAAGAATAGTAAATCCATTCTTGCTGTGAAGGACATAAGAGGATGTAGCAGATATTGGAGTTAAACTTTTCATTATTGATGGGGAGACGAGAAAGTGATCTTTATCAGCTGCCTTCACTTCATCTTAAAATTATGTGTTTTAAGGAAGTGTAATAGACAATAGATTAATAAAGCAAAAAAGAAACACAAATTACAGTGGAGACTCAATGCTCCAATTTAATTAGTTCCAAATGGTTGTTTGAGTATCAAGAATTTGACTAAAGGTACCTCTTTTTTTATGCATGTTTGTTCTACATGTTTTTTAATTTATGTGAGGTCCAAAATCCAAACAAATTTTTAATCTACATTTTTTTTTCCACTTCTACACGATATTTCATTGAGTAGCCAACAGATGTCTCACGCGAATTCCTTTGTACCACCCAAACCACAAGTTACACAAACACACATGTGCATACAATATGTATATATCGATATATATATATATATATATATATATATATATATATATATATATATATATATATATATATATATATATATATATATATATATGCTGCTTTCATGAATGATCACTGCCCCACAAAATGGCACAGGGCACACTTCGTGAACAATCACTGTCAGTTAAAGGTTAAGAAAACCTTCCCAATATTTGTGACATAAACCAAATGTTTAAATTCTAACTCCAGATTCTTTATGCTTTTGTTTTTCTTACATACCTGAAAATTGTTGAAAATAATTTTCCCAAAAAGATTATCTTTAAGCTTCAATTCATTTGCTACTAATTCATTGCAAACTTGAGTTCTGGCTTTCATGCTGGCCACCTTCCATAATGCCTCTAACACTCGTGACCCATGCTTGGAACAGGCCATAGTAGTGTAGTGTCCCTGTGGAGGAAAGATTTATTTGATATATATATATAACCTTCAAAGCATTATTCATTTGATGTATGAATATCCTCATAATTCTGAATTGGAATTAACAAAGATATACCAAAACTTTCTTGCAGTACCTTGAATCTATAAATCAGCTTTTCTTTGTTCTTGACACTGATACTGGAGCTGTTGACAAAAGCATCCACTACGTGTGACCCCCTTGGATCACATCCCATTGATTGCAGCTCTTCAGGATTTATTGCCAACAAACTATTCACCACCTAAGGAATTCAGATGTTGAATAAAATTAGGCTTCTGGATGGAATGAAGGAAAGAAATCCTAATAAAATATTGAGTCATGTTAAGTAATCATCAAGTTGGTTGTTGATGACAAAGGGAAATATATCATGCGGTCTGACTTGCACTTCTCAGCTATGAACACCTCTCTTTATTGCGACCTGTGAATGGCTTTCAAGTCACTCCGGCCCATAGTTGCCTTGGTTATATTCAACACTTTAAACAACCAATGAAGAATGAATTGTTAAATATCATTGTCATTTACGCAAACTATGATAATACAATAATTTGCAGTTTTGTACAAAAATTTACACTTTTCTTGAAATAATTCCTGCTGGAAATGATGCTGTGAGAATATATTCTACTTGATAAGAGAGAGAGAGAGAGAGAGAGAGAGAGAGAGAGAGAGAGAGAGAGAGAGAGAGAGAGAGAGAGAAAACCATACATAATATCTTTAATTAGTCTAAAAAAATCAAAGCATTACCTTAATGGGCTTGCTGAAATTTAGGAGTTCCTGCAAAGTAAGAGCACCGTGGAGAGAGACAGAAGGAAGATTGCCTTGTTCCTGCTTGGCCCGATACTCTGGAAAGGGCAACATACGAAGCACAAGCAATGCAAACATTTCTTGTGGCTTGCCTGCTTCAGTGCATTCTAAGAGATCAATCAAAGACTGTAAAAAACAATAAAAAAACACATGAATAAATACATAAATAAACAAAATAAATGAATAAATAAGTGAATAAATAAAATAAAGGACGTAAAGTAAATAAATAAGCAAATGAATAATAAAGATATCCACTAAGTCACCCAGAGATGCCAGTAAACATCAGATTAATTAATTGTACATAAAGAATATGTACAACTCTAACTACTACACAGTGTATAGCTTTCTATCACTAATGATAAGTAGTTTTAGCATTCGGTTTTTGTTAACAATGTGTAAAATATAAAGAGAAATGCAGGAAATACACTTATAATATGAAAGCAATTGAGTGAAAAGGTGACCTTGATATAGGGACGCTGGTCATATCTATAATTAATGTATACCACAGGTACTACATAACTCTGATATGTATGTGAGTTTTTGGACTTTTCCTGAGAGAGAGAGAGAGAGAGAGAGAGAGAGAGAGAGAGAGAGAGAGAGAGAGAGAGAGAGAGAGAGAGAGAGAGAGAGAGAGAGAGAGAATGAGAGTTGTGCATGTGAATGTACAACTTTGAGCTCATTATAAATACTTCTGTTCCAAATGTTTAAATTAAAAAAAATAAAGAAATAAAAAAAGAGAGCAAGTAATACTTATACAGACTGAATAACTCTGGCCATTCTATGAAACAAGTGGTTACCATTCATCGATATTTGAAATATAGTTAAGGCGGCAGATGAAAAAATTATATAACAAGGAGAGGAAACTGATTGAAGAATTTTCTCCAAACTTCTGTGTAATTTTATGTATCGATTAACACTAACAATCATATGTTATAATTACTTTATGCTGCTATTATCCCACATGTAAGCCTAAATGTAGAAAACATGAAAATATGCATACCTTCATGCAGGAGGCCTGTCTGGTGCTGAGTCTTTGGCAAGCTGAGGCAAAGGCATGGATCACACCTTGGTGCTGGGAACTCAGTGCTGATACCAATGCTTCACTTGTTTCTTCAAACACTTCTTCAAACTGAAAAGTTACATACAAACATGAAAAGAAATAAATTACATATGTAATGTTGACTAATTCCAGTGAATTATATTGTGGGTTACATTCAAAACCTCTTATCAGTTATTGTTATTATGCAACAAAGCTACAAAAAACCTCAGTTTGTCTTCTTTCCCCAATTCATGTTACCACTCGATTTTCCTCATGATAAAATACAGTAATAAATATAATATGCAGTCAAAACATTAAATAGAAAACATAGAAAATTATGAAGATATAAAAAGTACACTACAAAAAAGGATGCAGTTGCAATAAATTGCAAAAAGACAGGTATCCTGGAGGGCAAGGATTAAAGCAAACAAAAATAATGTTGCTAAAAAACTGGACTGTATGATAGATACATTGTGTGTGGAAGTGAATGTTCAAATCCATTTTGGACATGACAGGAAAATTCTTAATATCATATACCAAAGAAATGCAAATGGTATATTTTTAGAAATCTGAGAAGAAACCTTTGTCCTGTTTGAAACAAAGAAACAAAAGTGAAAGAAAGTATTATATGTAATATAATTATACAATTATGCTAGATAAGGTGCTTTACTTTCTATGCTTGAACTATAAAAAGGCAGTGTAGGAAGATATAGGATTAGTAAACTTTAATACTAAAATACTAAATGCTCAACAATTTCACTTACTGTTTCTTTATCAATCCATGATGAAAGGAGACGCTGGACGGCAAAATTTGCCATTCGGTGTTGAACAAGAATCTTTATTTTACCTTTAAAGTACTGCTGGAAAATGTGTTTCTGCTGCTCACTGCTGCAACATGGCAACAGGACCTGGAAATTCAAAAGTACAGGGATGTGGTAAAATAACAGGATACTTTTCATAAGGGAAACTGTATGATCTATAAGTGGAGTATATTAACAAAATTTACTTGACCAGAGTGAAACATGAAATTCCTAATGCTGGCAGGTTTAGGAGAAAATTCACTGAGTAAAGTTCTCATATCCTTTACAAAAATAACATCTCATATGAAGAAGAAAGTCATTTATACCAAATTTTACCAAAAAATCTATCTAGGCTATTTTTTTCTTTTGTATTCAGTTTAAGTATGATGTGAATGAATGGCCAGTATGTGCATTGCTGCTCACAGTAACAAATTCCCATACTGAATGAACAGGAGTCTGGAGGTCCAGCAAGGAGGGAACAATTTGCCAAGAAAAGAAGAACATGTAATGGCAGTACCAAGGAAATATTGCTTGTGTCCTCTTAAGTCCTTTTCCTTATAAAGATCCCAGTGTCTGAAGGTGCTGACAGCAGCCCTCATGGATCCCTCTAGCCCCATCTCCAAATAAAGCTGGTTATTGTATCTATATAATTATACAACTTTTCCTTCACAATACCATTGGTTAGCTTAGGTATCAAGGTCACCTTTTTTGGTAACTTTTTTTTGCAATGTTTATATCTACCATAACACCTTTTGCTATGCTAATCAACAACTATTCTTCTCTTCTCTACAATCCATTCATATTCAACCATACAATTCTTCAATATTTAGTCTATTTTCAAAATCAAAGATGCCACTGACAGGTGATGAGTTCAGTGCACTGCCGCTAAAGGATACCAGTTCATCACATTAAAAAAAATGCATCCTCTTCTATTGGTTCCACTTTATATGTCCTTAAAATACAAACCAAGTGAAAATGAATATCCATAAGCTAAGAAAACCCTTCCATCTGATTACATCTTGTTGCTATTCTTCCCTTAATATTCAATGATTAGCATTACCTAAGCTTTAGCAATCACACCTCAGTCAAACATCGCAAGTTAAGATACCATCATGTAAAATGGAAAATGGAGTTAAGTTAGTCTTAAAATGATGTAAAAAGTAACTATGGTAACAATGGGATAGTGAAGATCTATTTATAGAGAGATGGCCGCTTGAACCTTATGATTGATTACAAATTTCTGTACCTCCAGCAGGCGTGTGGTAGGACCATCCTGGAACAGTGGAGGCAGATCAGACATCTCAGGATTCTCTATATACCACTTTTCTATTCCTGGAAGTCCATGCTGTATGAGATGAGTTACAACACCAGCACACTGATCTTGGTCCACATGTTTCAACACAGATAACAGAGACTGAAGAACGGCTGATCCACACTCAGTGCTCATTATATCTGTTAAGAAAGGAAATTCATTGTAGTATCTCTTATGCCTATGTACTCACATAGACATATGAGTACACACACACACACACACACACACACACACACACACACATCAGTCTATCAGCTCTGAGCTCGCTCCGTAGGGAAAAGGCTGGCTGAGTGATCAGCAGCTGACTGTGACAGTGAATACGTATACACACACACACATGGTCTGGTTGTGCAGTGGTTAGTGTGGCTGACACAATCAAGAGGAAGAGGATTTGAATCCTGTGTTGGGTTAGAATATTGAGCCTAACCTAACCTAACCAAACCCCTGAGCCCTCAAGGCAAACATGGTCGCACTCCACCATGAGAGAGAGAGAGAGAGAGAGAGAGAGAGAGAGAGAGAGAGAGAGAGAGAGAGAGAGAGAGAGAGAGAGAGAGAGAGAGAGAGAGAGAGAGAGAGAGAGAGAGAGAGAGAGAGAGAGAGAGAGAGAGACTGACTCCAACACATATATTAATTTCTCATTAATAGCAATGTACTGACGTTTATCAACATTTTACATGTAATACAAGAAAGTTGTCATTCACAACCATGATACATTATGAAAACTTAGAAAAAAGTACATAATGATCAAAAGAATCAACCATAATTTTTCATAATATAATATTTCATAAACATTTTCAATTATAAGTATAAAATTTTGCATTTGTATACCAAGATAAAGTACAAGAAAACTTAATCTGTTGATTCATGAATTTGAAACTGAATAAATGTTCAAGGGTGATTCACCTCTAATTCTGAAAAGAAGAAAAAAGTGAACAAACCTATGAGATCTGGCAATCTTGTAAATCTTACAGCAATGTTCAATAAGACTTGCTTGACTGCAGGTGGAATAGCCAAGGCCTTTCCTTCTCTGCAGAGTGCATGGCTGGTCTGTGAACGTTGGCTGCTCCTTACAGAGTGCTGAACTTCAACTCCTGAGCACACTTCCAGCACTGTCCTCACTACATGACTGGCATAGGTGTGGCTCACAAAGTCTTCTAAATTATTATAGATAAATCTGCCAACCTAAAATAAAAGTATATTTAAATGGGTAATTGTTTTAACATATAAATGAACATATTAATAAAATGTTGAAGATAAATCAATAATTTCTAAGACTTATGTTTGAACATTCATCACTAGTATGAAACACTCATTTAAAAATATACTATGAATAGCAACAAGTTGAAAAAAAACAGCCACAAAAAATGCTTAGCATGAGACATGCAAAAAACACACTTTGTAATTGTTGAATTTCCGGCTTAGGAAGTGTATGTATAAATGCCCATCTATGGAATCAGATAATTATGACTCAATCCTGCAAAATATACACACATTCTATTTCAAGAGGTCACTTAATTCTCAGAATTCAAACCTTGTCAAGAAAAGTAGAGAATTCTTGTCTCTGGTCATCTGAGACATGAATCTGTAATTCTTTTTCTTCATTTCCTTCTTCATTTTCTTCATGACGCTTCTGCACTGCTCCTTTCTGAGGAAGACGAAGAAGAAGAGGAAGAAGAAGGAAAAAATCAGGAATACAATATGATTATTACATATATACAATGTGCATTAAAACCGATGCAACCATCATTGAATACATGAAATCATCTACACATACCTGAGCATACTTCAATGCAAGTGTAAGTAAAGTCTGCAGAACATGAGAGGCATAGGGATCCACACACATAGCTCGCAAATCTTCACTAAAGATGTTATTCATTGCTAGGACTTGTGCAAGGTCAGCATGTGGAAGAGCATCATCAAGGATGCGAGAAACAATCTGATTGCTTGCCAGACTGCGCTGTTGACCATCTTGTTCTAACTCACGGATAAAATTTCTTACAAGTATTTCTGGAAATGAAAGATAATATTTAATCACAAATTTCAGGTAAAAACTTCATTATGATGGACAAATTAACACAATGTCCAAGTACTGAAGGGGTTCAATCAACTCCTGTGGCACCCTGAGGGATGCATAGGGCCTCAATGAATTCATGCCACCACCATCTATCCTGTGCCAACTCCTCCAAATCCTCCCAACACTTTTCACCAGCTTCTCGCCTCATTGTGCGCATCCACGTCTCTTTCGGCCTTCCTCTCCCTCTTCTACCCTGCACTTGCCAACCGGGTGTTCCCCGTACAATCACTCCCTCCCTTCTGAAGACGTGTCCTAGCCATTTCCATCGAGACAATCTAACATATTCATCTACCGGTTGCACACCCGTAATTTCTCTCACTCTATCATTTGAAACCCTATCCCACCACTTAACTCCTAAAATCCTTCGTAAAGCCTTATTTTCGAAAACCATGAATTTCTTATCCGATGTTACTGTACTATACCACGATTCATGCTCATAAATCAAAATAGTTCTAACCATAGTTTTATACATTTTTATTTTAGTATGTACTGAAAAGTTATTATTATTCCACACAGTTTTTAACATGCCCATCGCTTGATTCGCCCTCCTTAACCTTTCCTCAGACTCCACTTTTAACGATCCATCCATAGACAAAAGCGTACCAAGATATTTAAACTTCTCTACTTGTTTCACAACTCTTCCCCCAATCACGCAAGCTCTTGGGTTAGCAATATTCATATTAATCATTTCCGTTCTTGCACAATTAGCTAATAATCAAGCCAATTTTTCCCCCTTCTCTCACTATACAATCTAAGACCCTTTGCATCTCATCTGTTCCTTCGCTAATAAGCACAACATCATCTGCATAATCCAAATCTGCTAATTTACGTCATCTCCCCACACAATTCCAGCATTAGTTTCCTCTGCAACCCTCCTCATCACATAATCAATAACAAGGACAAACAACAAAGGGGAAAGAATCCCTCCCTGAATCACACCCGACTTAACTTCAAAAGCCTCACTCAAGGACCCATCACTCATAACCTTACAAAACGTACCCTCATGCAAATCTTTAACCAACTTCACCAACCACTCTGGAACACCATAATACCTCAACACTTTCCCCATCGCCTCTCTAGAAACACTGTCAAAAGCCTTCTCAAAATCAACAAAACACAAGCTTAAACTAGTCTTCATTTCATTTGCCTGCTGCATCAAATGCCTAACAACAAAGATCTGATCATTACATCCCCGACCTTTTCTGAAACCGACTTGCTCCTCCCTCAAAACACCATCTAACACCGGCTCAATCCTATTCAACAGAACTTTACAAACTATTTTCAAAGCTATAGGAGACAAAGTAATACCCCTCCAATTCCCACAATCACTTAAATCTCCTTTCTTTGGAATCTTGACAATCACACCATTTTTCCATTCCGACGGTATCATCCCACTTTCTTTAATTTTATTAAGTAACTTTACCAAAATTAGCGGCAACTATCTTCATCCGCTTTAAACATCTCCGGAGAAACTCTATCTTCCCCTGGTGCCTTATTGTTCTTCAACT
>CM035205.1:5291202-5314454 GCA_020233015.1 Callinectes sapidus | reverse complement strand
CACTCTCCTAGCAACAACAATTCTGAAGAAATTCTATGGGAAAAAAACAGTTTTTTAAAAATATGACACTTTTGAACACTCGTTAAATACCCACTAACTGCCACTTCAACGGAACCAAAACCCATTTCAAGACAATCGATCAATTATTCTTCATTATTTTAAACACTTTGGAGTGATTTAGAGGCGGAAATAAACTGTTGAGAGGCCGATGATGAAGTTTTTTAATGTAACTTTGACACCTCCGAATAACACGGTTCCTCTCCACTCCCTTTACTGAACTGACGACACAAAACATCATGTTATATGAACTATCTTTTGCCATTAATAACAACTTGATACAACCTCTAATAAAAAAAAGTGCATTGGGCGTTGCAAGAAATTTAGCCCAAAAATGCCCCCTTATTTACCCCCCCAATACCGTCCACCACAGGTACCTCCACCACACACACGCACGCAAATCACTCCAAACACGCCACAGTACTCCTAAAAAGCCTTAAATGTGACTATTGATCCCAAATAAACAGTCCAGAAGCAAAGACAATATCCTGCTGGTGAGGGCGCCCCGGTGGGGCACGGCCCCCTCCCCTCCTCTCTCCCTCCCACCTTCATTACGCTTAAACTTGACCGCGAAAACAATGTCTGAGTGGCTCATATGAAAGATTAGTACTGTGGCAGCAGACTGTGATAAGATGAGACTGTAATAATTGAGAGATGTTGCTTAAAATGACCGATGAAGTGAGAATCCAAGGTGGCGCCCCGGGTGGGGGTGGTGACTCACCGGACGATTTTCAGATAAGGGAAAATATATCTTGTTTTTTTTTTCATGTTTTTCACTACAAGTTCCATCTTTCAAGATTTGATTCACTGAGATATATTCAACAAATCTGTGGTAGCTTTTTTTTTCCATTTAGGCTTTATAATTTTTTTGGGGGGTGAATTCTTTTGATTGTCAACTTCCCTTCAAATAACTCTTAAATAAAAAAAAGGAAGAAAGGAAAAAAATAAAATGTATACAGAAACAGAGATAACTCTAAAAACTCATAGACAGCAGGAAAATACACACACACACACACGCACACACACCAAGGACCAAGAGGTCCTTCCTTTGCCAAAATATGGCTATGTGTCTCAGACTTTTCTAGGAAATGCAGGATTTGGTCTATTTTGGTATCTTTGCCCAACTAAACCAAAACAAACTTAATCTAAGCTAACATAACTTTAAAAGTAGCCTAACTTAACTTAAACTTGATCTAACTGCTTTTGATGTTGATTTTCAGAAGCATCAATATGAGTCAGTCAGAGCCGAGCACGACGATGGACGAGAAAACCATTGAGTAAACCACCACAGCATGCCCTACTGACAAGGACCAATTCTTTTTGGTCAAGCAGACATTCACCAATGCTTGAGACTAACTCTGAACTAAAAACAAGCAGAATGGAAAACCACTTACCTTTCTCCTCGCCTTTCAGATGTTTGAGTTGTTCAAACACTTTCATGTAATAACTATACTCTTCTTCAGAAAGTCTTCTGCCTTTGCCATAGTTGCCTTTCTTTCCATGACGTTTGGCTTGTCGTAGAAAGTTATTTTTCTTCTTGTGTTTACCTTTCCGATCCACGTGCGCCATGATCCAGTCACTCAGCTGCAGACGACACGTGCTACCAGTACGCTACTACAGTGTTTGTTGGGCTTACTCATTTCACCTTACCAACGGTTTCTCTGAATCTAACTACGTATTTGATTTCCCTTGCTTCTTCCCTAGATTAATGGAGTGTGTTTTAATATAAGGTATAGATCACCGATGAATCACTTTCCAGTCTTAACACTTGTCATAATTATTTTTATTCAAGTGCGAGCCAACCATGTCCTTGACACTTGTTGACGGGGCGGTGACTCTACTAATGTCAAGTATCTGTAAGGAACACACAAGTAAGCAGCTGTGACTGTTTGTGGAAGCAATAGGCTAGGAAATCATTTAAGGGTAACGTTAATTGTTAGGAAATCACTTGAGGGTAATATTAGTAGATAAATAAGGGCTAGATTTCAAAGGCTATTTTGTAAAGTAGTGTTACCGGTATCTGCTATATACAATCTCCAAAGTAACACATGACGTCTTCTAGTCCACTGATTGCCACACAATCTAAAAAATGACACGTCAACAGTCTGCCACCTGCCACACAGCAATCTTGAAAGTGACACAAGTGTTACGCTGGGGTGGTCATTGCCTTCCTGGTTGAGTTGTGTTGGATATCTGTAATAGTTCTCTTGGTCTCATCTGTCAGTCATCAGGCAACTTCACAATACTATTGTCATAAATCTTGGTATTTGATGGAATTTCTATACTCCATCTAGCTGATGCCTTATTAACCAACAAAGTGTGAAATCTACCTCATGAACATCTCTCTTGAAGTCGTGGTTGGAGGCATCACCCGTTTCTAGGTGGGAGAAATCCTGTCTATGGAAGAAACTTGTAGGTTCTACTATAGATTCGTACAATGAACATTAAATGATTTTGGCCACTGTTAGGTTGTTGTTCATACTATTTACATTTCCAATTGTACCCTACATGTCGGAAACGAATAATAACGCTGCAAAAGGTCCGTGAATGTGCTGTGTCTGTCGAGTTTTCTCTTTAAGTCCGGCTAGGTTACGTTAGGATAGGTTTATGTTAGGGTTTGGTTAATTTTGAAACATTTCCCTAAATTTAGAGACATTTTTGAAACCTTTTGGAGAAATTTCCGTATTTTTTTTTCAAAAGGTCATATTATATCACTCATAATATATGCATTCCCCCAAACCCCCGAATCCCCAAAGGCCCCAAAGCTTGTTGGAGGGGTTGGGGGGTGATAGTAGAGATAGGAAATTTTGTGTTAAACTGTAAATTTACCAACTTGTGTAAGAAACAAAGATGTAGAATGCCTGTTAACAAGATCCTAAGATTAGTTACTTACTTGTTACTTGTGTTTCTTGTTTATCTGGTCCCATACTGTTTCCAAAACCACATGTTATGTGCGAATAGTGCCATCTTCATTATTACTCTTCAATTTATTTCATTTGTTTATATAGCCTAGCAGTATGCAATCTTATCTGTTACATGCAATTAATCTCCCACAGAATGGGTGAAAAGAAATTGGAAATATGTGTAGACTCCCTGGACTCGGCAATAGCAGCAATGAAGGGTGGAGCAGACCGTATTGAACTGTGCTCAGCACTATCAGAGGGTGGACTTACACCTACCTTGGGACTCCTTCGAGCAGTGCAGAAACACAACTCAAGACATATTGAAATGTGTGTTGGTACCCCATTGTTCTTCCATGTTACTCAGTTTCATGTTCTAATCATGGGATTTTTCTGGGTGACCCACACCTGAAAAGATGAAGTGCTATAAATATTTCTAACATGAAAAGGATATTCTAAATTTTTTAAAGATATCCTGCATCATTCCCTCATCCCTCTAGCCTAGCTGGGGATACTGTGTCTCCATGGCTTTCTCCTAAAAATGTAATCTAGCTTAGTTGAGTTAATGTTCCCCCTGGACACCACATGGATACTAATCTAATCAATCAGAATTGATTATACATATCTACTTTGAAAACTACAGATTTCCAGCAAAAACCCAGAGATTAATTTTCCTGGCATTATTAAATGAGGTATGTAAAAGTCATATTCCTTATATTGTAGAGTATGGTGGAAATCTAAAATATTACCAAAATAATTGCAAAGGTTTTAAGTAAATTGGTTGAAAGGATACATTGTTGGAAAATTAATGCTTCATCCTCGGCTAAACATTCAATTGATTAGAGTTCAATATTGGGATGAGGTAACTAAACTAAGGGCGAATGAATGAGTGATTAACAGATATGCACATATTGTTTGACTCTATTCATAGATTTGTTTCAGCAGTACATATACAACAGGTCTTCAGGGTGATGAATATATGGCATACCTTTTGATTTCAGATTTTGTATGGTCCGTCCTCGTGGGGGGCCAATGGTATACTCCAAGGGTGAGGCACAAATCATTATGGATGATGCAACTTCCTTGAAGAAGGCAGGAGCTGATGGACTTGTGTTTGGAGCATTAAACATGGATGGAACAATCAATCAAGATCTAAGCAAACAATTCATACAGGTAATGTTAGTTTAGAAGCGTAAATGATCATTAAAAAGTGGAAGTTAGTCATGGCGGTTACAAGACATGAAATTTTATGCCAGGGAGCTTTCCCAATTATTTGAAATAACTTACAGAAATTACTGTCATCATGATAATTATACATACAGTATATAGAAATTTAGTAAAGTAATATCAGATATGATGGTGAAAATGATAATTTCTAAACAGTGACTTGCATCAGTACAGATATAACTACTGCATTTTTCAATTTCATTTAATAAAAAGACATGAATCTTAATTTGATAGAATCCATGTATCCTGAACTCTGGAGCATATTTTCAACAGCAGTTTAATACATAGCATGTGTTGAATTTCTACTATTTCAAAATCATTAATAGAATGTAACTTATTAAGAAAACTTTTGAGCCATTTTGAAATGAAGATTAAAACAAGTTAGTCAGTCAGGAACTAAAATTAGAATTTTATAATTTCATTTCCCTTTTTCAGGCTGCAGGTGGTCTGCCATGCACATTCCATAGAGCTTTTGATCTTGTTCAAGATCCTCTTCGTGAACTAGAAAATGTAGTACAGCTAGGATACCAGAGAATTCTGACAAGGTACCTATCATTTGTTTGTCAACTTATAAAATACATCATAGGACTTATATAGTACTATGTATCTGACATTTACAAGCATCAGCAAGTCACTTGTGCTTTATGTGGTAAATTTGGAACCCCACACATTACATATGATAATGTAATGTGGATGTAGTAATCATCATAACATCTAAATAAGACTATATTCAACAGTCTGTAAAGCTGGTTTTATATCATAGTTGATTGTATTAGATCATATTGATAGCATAGAGTATATCAGTGAAATACTGGGAGGTAATAAATATGTTTACATGGTACAGTGGTGGTAAGCCGACAGCGCTGGAAGGTTGTGAAGCCTTGAAGCAACTAACACATGCTGCAGGTGGTCGAATTACAATCATGGCTGGAGCTGGAGTTAAATCTAGTAATGTAGCTGACATTATCCAGAGAACTGGAGTTACTGAGTGTCATGCTTCAGCTAAAGTTTGCAGGTTTGTCAGAACATTGGAGCATTGATTTTCATCGTTGAGCATGAAACATTGTCCATAAATCATATCAGTGTACTTTTGATCCTTGCCAAACACAGATTCACTGTGCATGGAATTTGCTTATCCATACATGATTAGGTAAAATATCCCAGTTGTTGTCCAACATGGCCCATCAATTACTAGATATCCCCATCCTCGCCCAACATGGTCCAACAATTACGGTATTGTCAGTTATCACAGAAATGACCATGACTCCAAGGTTTTCCAAGCCCTGCATGATATAATTGATTTAATATTTCAATAAATTGCTTTTTTTGTTTCATATAGCTAAAAGAAGACCTGGAATTAACCCGTTTTTCCCTGTAAGGTCTTCACTTTACTGAACATGGATTTTACTGTGCACTACGACTTCAGCACATAACACTTGTATTGGTCGAGGATCAACAGTATGCCTAACCTATATTTTTAAGACTGTGGATGAATTTTATGAATGTACATGTAACTTTTTTCTTTTATTTCTAGGGTATTTGAATGCAAGAGTGCTGATGAGGTTAGAATGGGGGCTAACAATGATAATGTTGTTTTCGTGACCAATGAAGAGGAAGTACATGCCATAAAATTAGCCATGGGCAACAGCTAGTCACTCATCTGCAAAGCAAGATTTTTCATTACAATCTGACCAACTTTTTCTAGTTTAGTATTCACATTAGAGCTTTCATTCACATCTATCCATGCATCTTAGCTTTATGTACTACTAACATTCTTTGCTCTCTCTGGCAATTTAGATTTCCAATGGTTAAATTTTTGTTTTGTTTGATTAGTGCTTAACATTACGAGTAAGATTCAGCCATGAATTGTTCTCGTTAAAGAAGGTTCCAATGTATGTATTTTATAAATACCTAATAGATTATAAAACTACTGATGATGCATTATATATATCCATAATGAAAAGTGATAATTGTGCTCACCCTAGTTGAGATATCAACTAGTAATTTCATACACAAGTTTGAATGAAGATAACTAGGGAGGTGTGGATCATAAGCTACACTTCCACACAGATGGACACTTTGGCGCATGATGCTGCGTGAAGAGAGGAGTGTGTCATCAGCATGGAACATATACTTGTAGAATCCTTGGTTATCAGTGACATCACTCTCCAGACCCAAGTGTGAAATGGATAGTGTGATCCAGTATTAAATTAAGTTTTATCATTTCCTTATCCTCATCTGTTCAATTTTTGTTGTCACCTGCCCTCAAATTACTTTATGGTTGTGAGACATGGACACTGAACACCGACCTGAAGAGGCGAATTGATGTCTTTGGTACTAGATGCCTTCGCAGGATCATGGGATACCGCTGGTATGACTTTGTGTCAAATCAGCGATTGTTCCACGAGACCGATTCGAGGCCTATTACTAGCATAGTCTGTCAGCGCCAACTGCGGCTATATGGGCATGTGGCACGATACCCGGAAGCTGACCCTGCTCGTCGGGTTGTTTCCGTAAGGGACAACCCAACTTGGAGGAGGCCTAGGGGACGCCCACAGAACACTTGGCTGCGGCAAGTCGATGCCTCCTGCTGGGAGCTACTCGGTATAGGAATGGAGCCTGCATGGAGACTCGCGAGGTGTGACCGCCAGGAGTGGCGCCGTAGGGTAGGCGAGGCAACGCGCCCCCCGGCGTATGCCCCCCATGATTGATTGATTGATCAACACACCAAAAGGATACATTCATACAGGTTGACATAAAAAATGCAACGAGGTTGTATGGAACAGTATGCTATATTTTCATGATATGAATGAACAGGCAAATAAATAATAATAATAAAAATATAGTCAGATATCCTGGCTCACTTTATTATTCTATGTAGTATTTCAAATCTTAAAAAATCATATTACTTAGCAATTTTTCATTAGATGTCTCCTTTACTTAAATCCTTGTAAGCTGATGTCTGACTTGTCACTATTATGACGTCACACAATCAGTAAGAATGTTTATGCACAGTTCTGTGCTTTATTATACAGCATATATGTAACAAAACTGTTGTACAGAATTTCACAGTAAATACAGCACATCAGCCCTTGAATGTTATCAAACTTGTAATGGAAAACGACAAAATTATATTATTAAAACCATATAATTAATATTAGAACAAACTATAAATATTTCATCAAGAATATTGAATTACTGAAAAATGGTAGAGGGGAAACCAAAAGAACTAATTTTGGAAGAGGTGGAAAATCATAAAGAGTTCTAGCATGAAGACAAAAATTTCCAGTTCTCTGACTGACATGGTTTGACAACCGAGGAAAAGATGCTTTAACTATAGCACCATAGTAATTTTTGTGTGGAGTAAGGTTGTCTTGACATAACAGATTTCAAAATGGTAACCATAATAAGATGTGGCATAATTATAACTTAACAAGTATATACATTATTTTTTATGAAATTTTATTAAGAAAAACAAGAATATTTGGTAAAACAAACATCTATGGATATTTCAAAACAATACTAATTGTAATATAAAATGTAAAGATAAACATATGTAAGGCAAACATGGATGGGGGTAAAAACTGAGCTACTACCCTTGACAGGCAGCTGGCTCGTCTCTAACGATGTCTAATGTTTAGTGGCGGCATCATTGTTTAAACAGCGATCACACTGGCAATTGTTAACACTATCAAGTATCATGGAGTGTTTTCTGTCTAGTGTGGCAGGTCAACAAGTGAGGTGTGTTGGTAAGGTAAGGTCAGGTCAGGTCAGGTCAAGTCATGCTTCCCTGCCCATATGCCAAGTTTAGGATGGGGGGGGGGGCACCTTTATACATAAAATATGCCTTATTTTACTTCAACGGTGATATAGAACAAAAGTTAGAACTCGGTAATGAATCAGTTAATATAGAAACAGAAAGACAGACAGAAACAGGAGTACAGGAGATGAAGTGGGGTTGGAGAATAAGGCCAGCCCGTGATTTATGGTGAAGTGAGTGGCAAGGGGAGGGGGGGGGAATCTGGTAACACCCTTACCCTTCCCTCACCCCACACCTGAAATGGCCGATTCCAACCACACCAAAACAATAATCAGTTGCCAATCAGATTAACACAAACTAAGGCTATATTGATTTTTTTTGGGGGGAGAGAGAGTTCAGAAACACCTGGAGTTGTGCAGAACAAAGACCGTCAATTTTGCCATGGTAACAACGAAGTACTCGGTGAGGGAACCAATCACCATGCATGCCCCTCATATTGCACATGAGAAGCAGTGATGGAGTCCCTTAACCTTAGCCATCCCTCCCTCCCTCCGTCATTAAGGGTGTCCTCTTGTACACCGGTAATTGATCAAAATCTAAATTCTTCTCTTAAAAACTGGGGGTCATCTTGTTAAAAGTTCATTGAGAGAGAGAGAGAGAGAGAGAGAGAGAGAGAGAGAGAGAGAGAGAGAGAGAGAGAGATTGTTTTCATGTTTTTCCAGTATTATTTTTTTTCCCACTTGTTTCCTTGCTTACGCTTTTCTTTACATTTCTGGATTGCTTTAGTGTTTCACGAGTGTTTGATTACTTATTTTATGGGTTTCCTTTCTTTGAGTTACTATTCAACAGTGATTTTATTGCACTTCTTGATTTTTTGGTTGTTTTTGAGTGTCAAATTAACTCTGCCTTGTTTGACCTTGTCCTTTTCGCTTATTTATGTTTTTTTTTCATTAATTACTTTTCCTTTGACGTTTAAGGTGTTTTATATTTATTGTTCCATTGTTCATCTGTATTGGTTGTATCACCTACTTGATTTCTTAGCGCATATACTGTGTGAATAGCAAATTAGCAAGATACGTCTACTGCTCGTTCCAGGCCATGACGTCTGTGTTCCAACCAAGCGTCAGGTGAGAGTGGGGGTCTGCAGGTGACTGGTAAGTCCGTCAATCAGTGCTTTGTGGGGTGAAGGTGTGAGCGGGTTAAAAGGTCTTATCCCATTGAAAAGCCTCTGGTTGAACGGACATGGGATTTAAAGTGTTTGACCATTCTAGTGACATAATATTAAGAAAATTTTTACCTTCCAAACCCTCGGGATGAAGTGACAAGCGGGGTTTCACGAGTGTTTTTAACGATCTAAGGACAGAATAAGGAGACTGTGCTGGTGTTTCGGTGTTCAAGTCATCTTAATACTGGACTAAAGCCGCAAGATGGAATCACAGATCAGAGGTGGAAAGAAAGAGATAAGAGAAAGAAGAAAATCTTGTGCAGTGGAGCCATGGTAGGAGGGAAGGCATGCAGTTAACTATATCAGAAGAGCCACTGACTGAAAGAAGCAGTACAAGATAATTAGGGATACAACAATATCATGGTGTTGCGGCAAACTGGCATTGACGACTCAGAACGCCTAAATTCATATAAGCTGTTTTAGCTAGAGTTAAGATACGAAGATTTCAATTTAGATTATAAGTAAAGAACAGACTGAGGATGTAAGTGTAGAAGAGAGGGAGAACTGAATATCATTGAAGAAGAGAGTATAATTGTCTGGTTGGTAGAAGGAATCAAGTTTTTGAGGCATTGAACAATACTTAATCTTAAAAAAAAAAAAAAAAAAAAAAAAAAAAAAAAAAAAATCTATTCAAAAAAGGAAAAAAAGTCAGTCATGCAAATAACCTGAAGATTATACCAATTTAGAGAGTAAGGAGAAGCAAAACCCACAATATCAAGTCCTTAATATACAGTACATAGAATTTGGAAGTAAAGCTATTATTCCTCTGTGTTCTCACTAGCAGCTACTTTCTTGAAGGTGATTGCCACCTCTTTGACAGAAGGAGTGAGAGCTTCAAGTTGGAGTTTGACACCACAATCATCATCTGCTTCATTCTTGTTCATCAACGATTTAATTACTAGATCTGAAGCAACCAAAAATTTATGTTATCATACAAAACAGATATAGTTTTGGATAAAAACTAATAGTACACTCGTTGGTCACTGTAGAAACAGATCTGTGATTGTTACTCAAGCATATTTCAACTGAAAAATGGTAGTTTTTTATACTACTAAGCTGAAGGTGCAACTGGTTCATCTGTGATTGTTACTTGAGCATATTTTGATTGAAAAATGGTAGTTTTCAATACTAAATTATGAGCTGAAGATAGAACTGGTTCATAAGATCAAGTTATATCTTATCAAGATACTCAAATCAGCCTTCTTTGCCTGTAAATCAGTTATGGATCATTACTTATTTGTATAAAAGTCAGGTCCTATATTTACAAAAATCAACAGCTAGAGTTAAGTTAAGAGTTAAGTTAGAATGTTTCCAATATGGACTTTAATTTTTAGGTTTCTCCACAGTTAAATATGTCACTTATACAGCATCAAAAATTGATATTCCAAGGAACAAACAAAGGTATAGCTTCTAAGCATGCACTGTCTCTATGACTTCCCTTTTTAAAAATCTAATAAGCAAACAAACCAGTACTACACTCTTCTTTTATTATGAAATGTCGATAAATTCTTTACTCAGCTTACCTTGGTAATTATGGAGTATAGAAAATTTGTCTGCAGACATCTGTGTTTTCAAGTATGCCAAGATATGAGGCACAAACTTTCCTGAGGCATGAAGCATGTTGCCAGTGACCGTCTGGAAGAGGACCAAGCATGCCAGGTGCAGGGTGAGGGGTGGATCAAGAGAGCCTTCTAGCTGTTCCAGCAAAGCAGCACGGTGACTCACCAAAACCTGTCTGTTGGAAGAGAGAGAGCTAATGGTAAGGGTTGGTTTAGTGTATCGATTGATATTATTCTTCACAACACTTGTTATGTCTTGCTCATTTCCATTATGTTCTTTCAATAGGTGGTGTATTCAGAATTTTTGTTGGTATTGCCCACTGATTTCCACTATTCACAGGAATGTCATTAAACCCTAAGTGAATAAAAATTAATTTTGCTGTTATGTTCATTGGTTAAAGATCAAAACTTTATGTGGTCTTTACACCAACAAGTACTTAAAGATAAGCTAAATTAAGCTAATGGGCCCATACCCTGTAAATGAAAGTAAAACCTTTCTCTTCTTAATGACCTTTCCAATTTCTTACTTGTTCTTTTTCTACACTATTAATAACTTGCACTTCTTTTAATCAATAGTATGTGTGTGTGTGTGTGATCCTTGAGTTTAGCACTTAATCCTAAATTCTTACCACTCTGAGTTTTGTGCATTATTGTCATGAGTTTCTCTGCCTAGACAAGTAAGTAGAATTTACTGAAATATTCCATCTGTAACACTGACACTGTCACACCTATTGATGAGTAATGTTTAGACCACCTGGAGCTGTAGCAATATTGACAAAACACCAACATTTCACCATTAAGTCTATAGGTTTCTAAATATTGAAATTAAGAAAAAATGATTGTCACAATTTACTCAGGTCTGGCTAATGTACTGCTTGTGAGAGATGTGAGGCTCTAACCTCTGATGCGGTACAGCTGCCAGACACTGATTATAATTGGTACATATGCCCAGTACATAGGTACTGTACTACCGATAGTATTGAAAATGCTATTTCCTTCCGGTTCGTTAAAAAGTGGACTCCCTCCCTCATTAATTTACTCCATTATCTCAAAATACACATCTTTAGATTAATGGGTGTGTTGCCATTTCAGCAAATAATTCTTTTGTAAAGACAAAAGCAAGGGAAACAAACTTAATTGAAAAGGGAAAATAAGAAATATAAGAATATTAGCATTTCATGTGAGTCTACCTGGTATAAATCCACTCTGTGTTGCATCTATGTTGGTTCTTTCCCTTATCACATACTTTCTTCAGTAATTTCATGCACTTGAGGATTAGGCATTGCAATTCAAGATATCTTCAATATAATGATGAGGTTAAGTTACCTGTCTTTTTTATTATCCTTCTTCTTCAGCATAATACCTGTGGCAGCAATTGCTGAATCCACATGGTCATAAAATTCCTCTAGGCTGGATACTGTAAGAGTCTTGTGAACCTTCACAAGAGCAGCACTGGTGTCTTCTGGGAGTTTGTGAATGATTTTGAGTCGGGTCTATAAAAAAAATATTTGAAATATAAGATGAATCCTATATTTTCCATCATATGAAAGCACTTACTTACCTTTCCAATGGAGTAATTATCAAACAAACGTAATCTTTCATGTGGAGCTTGTTTCAATATCAACACTTCAATAGTTAGGTTCATATTATTGTGCACAAAACAAGATACCTTAATATGAGAGCACAAATGAACTTAAAATAGAAAAGGTAGCTGCAGTATTACCATAATTATCATTATTATCAATATTACTATTATATTTCACATCACTATGACTACCAATGCATAAATTTTTATTACTGTTTTTACACAGGAAAATTACCTCAGGTGTAATGTCCTTATTTTCTGCAATTTCTATAAGGCTGTCATCAGCAAGATATAAAACCAGTTCATTGACTAGTTCTGTGCACTGTGTCTTCAGTAGATGTTTCTTCAGTTGTGTCTGTTTCTCTTCATCAAAAACCTGCATGAAAAGAAGAATAAAGTTATCTGTTATTATACACTATAGATCCAGCTCTGCTCTAACTTTACGGAAAGACCATCCACCACAAAAACATAAGTCCTCCCCCCCATCATATTGCCAAATGGTGTTTGATGTCAATAATTCAGATTTTTTAAGTACATGGGGACTCACAAAATAACCATCCCTAATACAGCACCTCAGAGGGGAATGAAGAAAGGTAAGGAGTGGCTTCATCTCAGATGTATGTTCTCTACACAGTATATTGTAACAAAGAGCAACTATATCAGTAAGAAGATGAGATTATAAGAAGGATGGGTGACTAGTAGTAACTAGAATTGGGCTGGTGCAAATGTGGTGTGTGGTGAAACACATGTGGTTTGAGCGTGAATGTGAAGGGTGCTCGTGTTTCTTTGTATGGTGTGGCAAGTACACTGCTGAACTGTGTAGAGTATTGGGTTTGTTTAGTGACTTTGTTTGTTTGTTTCCTTTCTTTATTAATAATAAAAATAATAATGAATAAATGAAGTCTGAGTTGCAGACATTACTGAGAAAGAAAAAAAATAGAAAACAAAACAAAAATCTCTATTGGATAATACTAATGAGTAAACCAGTCATTATTGTTTCAGAAAGAGAGTAAAAAAACAATAGAAAAATTAAAAGTAGTGCATTTATGTCTTCATGTATCTTTGATACTTTACTCTCTTAGGAAGCATCCATGACAGAAGAGGCTCCACCTTCCTCTATCCAAACATTCCCTCTCAAATCCTTAATCTTTAATACCATACTTTACATAGAGTTTTGTATTGTACTCTCATACCCTACCCTTTCATCTTCCAAAGGAGCTTCCTCTCCTGATAGGATCCTCTTCTTCATTTATTAACAGACCCATAAACTATTCAGTCTTCAACTTCTCCTTATACCAAACCATTTAGTAACTTATGTCTCCATGTTGCAATATGTGAAGTAAATGTCCCTTAAGTTTTGAAAAATTTGTGAATTAATCCTACCATATAAACACATGAAAATCTACTTAAAAACTTAGACCATCTCCATAATTAATCTGCTACCTTTCACATACCTTAATACTTTTCTCTGACAACTTGATAGTGGTAAGCAAAGCTGATACTTTGTCTTGTAATTGCTGATGAGTTTTCCTTCTTGCATCACCTCCTACAGCAACAGTGGCCATAAACACAGATTTGGCAATCTCCTGAAACTGCTTGGTTAGAGGGTTATGCAGGTGGCTGGTTAGCTCCTCCACTAGTTCCTCAGGACAGTCAACTAATTCTGAGAAATTAGTAATTTCAGTCTGCATGTCATCAACAGAAAGGAATTCTACAGCTAGAGAATCTCCAGCACCAGTGCCTTTTTGATGGTCATCATCAGAATCAGATTCATGAGCACCTCCACCTCCTTTCCTTCCTCTTCCTTTATTCTTTGTGGCCTTAGTTTTAGTTTCTCGTCCCTGTGTACCTCCACCAGACTTGCCAGATGCTGCTTTTTTGCGACGATCTTCTTTCTTGTTTTTTCCCAAATCTTCATCATGTTGTTTGATCTTTCCAGTAGCAACCTTAAGGAAAATGTGAATTTTGTCAGCACATATACACATGGATGGCTAGTGAATGGTTTCACACACATACACATACACACACACAGAGTGGTAGCATGCTTGACTCACAATTGGGAGAGCCTAGGTTCAATTCCCTGGTCAGGTTAGAGGTCATTTGGGCAAGACCTCTATTCAAGTATGTTGCCCTTGTGTACCTAGCAGTTGTGATCTGCTGCTGGGTAGGTGAAACAAACTCCAAATAAAACAAATACACACGTATAAGTATGATTATATGTGGATTTTCAACTGAACTTGTGGGTTAACCAGTGCTCTCAATCATTCATATCTTGCTCTGGTAAACTCTGGTACTCCCTACCAACTTCTGTACTTTCAACTTCCAATGACTAAACTTTATTTATAAGGGAGGTTTAAAGACATTTTTTCCCTTTCTTTTGGTTAACTCTTTCAGGGCTACAAGGGGACTAGCAACTACGTGGAGCTATTTTTTGTTGTTTTATGTTGTCCTTGGCCAGCTCCCCACTCACACATAAAAGAAAACAACCAGAAAAACTTACTTGTTTTTTAAATGCTCCTTTTTCAACAACTTCCTTGGCTTTTTTTGGCATCATCTGTTGTAAATGATTGGAGAGTTTAGTCAGTAGCTGGTCACTGACGACAATAGTATCAGAAAAGACCTTAGCGTGAGCTGTAGATTTTTTGTCTTGTCTCCGTTTCAAGGCAATATCCACAAGCTGGTGACCCACATCTGGACTAAACACTGTAGGTAATAGTGGCTGAAAAGAAAGATACAGTATTTTTAGACCATGAAAAATACATTTTGAAAATATTCAAAAGTACTAAATGTATTTGATTATCACACACATAGCTAGATACAAAATTACTTTTTTACTAGATTTTTCCTAAAGGAAGCAGTACCCAAATTTTCCATGTTAAATTACCATCACCACCATCAGCAGCAGTAAGCATACTAAGATGGTTACATGGTCTTAAGACTACTGAACAAATTCTCTCTCCTTTCCTGACTAAGACCATTGGATGGTAGTGTACCAACTGTATAGTAAACAACTGAAACAAGGAATATGGAAGCAAAAGAGGAGAGGAGACTGGATGTAATGAAAAGATAGTTGCAAAAATTTAACTACCCAGCAGCACTGTTACAAAAGCAACATGTCCTCAAACAGTATCAGAATGGAGATATCTAACCGTTACTATGATCAGATCAATTCATCAGTACATTTACCTAAATTAAACATAAAATTTCATACTTACATAAATATCCACCCAGCTGCCACACACCAGAGCATCATCAATGGCAGCATCTATCTGATCAATAAGACTCGGCCCGACACATACATTTCCTACAAAGGTGAGATCCTCATCTTTAAAGCGACGGCGAATATGACTCTCAGGGTCGCTGATATCCAGGCGGCGGAGAGCTTCAAAATCTGTTGTACAAACAAAGAATATCAGATTAAAATGCTGTTAACTGTGCCATCAGATGAAAATAAAGTTGCATGATTATAGGAATGTTGTATTTGCTTTTTCCTTCCATCTAACCCATTCATAACAACTAAATACTTATTGAGCCAGACTACACTGGACATGCAAAAATACAGACACAGCAAAAGAAGAATGTAAGTGTTTTCACAAAGCCAAATCCTTCTAGATATATGAACCACAGAACTGAATGGCATTCTTATTTTTATATGTACTGTCAACAACTTGCAAGACTATTGATGATGTGAAGCACCTGTCAATACAGGATGGAAGTTTGAAAGTGAAAAAACACAAAACTACAGCTGAGTGGTAACGATGAAATATCAAGGAATGAGAGCTAGATGGTGATAATATTACTGGCAAATTTTAAGAATCCATTTTACCTTTAGTAGTATAATCTACAATACAATGAGTGTTACTGTATACTTTCCTTAGATATATCACATGGTAATTACAAATTCATTACAATAAAAGATTTCTCAATTTACAAAAGTTACAAGACAAAAAATACAAAAGATAGCTACACAGTCTACTAAATATGAATTTCAGCAAAAGTATTATGTTTTCATTTGTTTTTTCTTTGATACACTTATTTTGAAAACATTACACTTACCAAGATATCCATTTTGTTTCAAGAAGTTATCCACCCACTCATTTTGTGTACGGGAGTATATGCTGGGTATGTACATGGCCCTGTGTATCTGACGGCCTCCACTGAGAATTCCAGGCACTCGGCCGCTGAGGATTAGCTTCTCTGCCACACCTGAGATGTGAATATCATTAGGATTCTGAAGCACAATAATGAAATTGTAATAAAGTAAAATGATAATACATATGTAGTTCAATATATAGCACCTGAAATACAAATACTATTACCAATATAAAAATATGATGTGATTTGACAAAAATGTTGTACCTCTAGAGATATATACTAAGCAAAAATGCAATGGAATACTTCACGACACATACTGAAGAATAGTCTTTGTTGGAATCCATGTTGAGCAAGAATAGCTGACACCTGTGTAGGCCTGGTGATGGCACTCAAGACACCTCTGATATGAGCCTTGTGTCTGGCTACAAATGCATCAGTAAATATAACTGTTGGGTCATTGGTATCTTGCTGTCCTTGTATAATAGTTCCAAGTCTTTCCACAATGACCTGTTAATGAAGAAAATATACATAAACAAATAGGTAGATAAGTAAATAATGAAAAACTTTTGCTTTTATCCAACCAGCAAAATCAGATGATCAAAATCATTAATGCAAACAAAGTTTCAACACAATAAACCAATAACACACTCACTTCCAACATAAAATCTCCAGGCAATTCATAATGTTTAACAAGTTCGGCAATAGTGGTTGAGCCTTCTTGCTGGAGCTTTTCATTGATCTCCTCAGCTATAGAATCCAGATAGTCTTTGCTGATTAGCTGACCCAAGACAAAACAAAGACTGGAGTCTGAGTGGGCAAGCAGGGAGGCACGTTTCTCAATCACACTATGGTCAACACACAGTGTATCCACCAAATCCACCAAATTCACCCTCCCTGTAAATAAAATATTTTCAAGATAACCTGTTAGTTTCATAATCTAGAGTAACTTGGAACTACATAGTCTTTATACTAATTGCATTGTATTTTCAAATAACATTAAGAACCATGAATGTTTTGTTATATTGTACTATATGTCAATATATATATATATATATATATATATATATATATATATATATATATATATATATATATATATATATATATATATATATATATTAAACTGGTCTGTATAAACAACAAACAAACCTCCATGAAGAAAAACTTCATCCTGAATCTCTCGTGACAGTTGTGCAGGGGTAATGTACTCTTTACCATCATTTGTATGGTAAATATCTAACAATCCCAATTCACCTAATTTGCTGATTATTTCAACAAAGTTGCGTTCTGACAATCTGGAAAATATTTCTGATTAAGCAAAATCTAACACAAGAGTGTTTATGATACATGTATAATAGTGTCACTTTTCAGCTTAAAAAAATATTTCTGATTAGGTAAAAACTATTACAAAAGTCTTAATGAAGATAAGTGCTATTGAAATCAATGCATTTTTATAATCTGAAAATAACTAAATTTAAATAAGAGTCTCTATCTTTTGTGTTTATGCATCAGTGAAGTAAATGATTTTTGACTGACAAGCTATATAGGTCTTATCTCTCTTAGCCAAAGAATGAGATACTTGGTTAAGTAACATTTCATATAGATGAAAGTGGTTTTATGAAGTAAGAGTAACAACACTTTTAAGATGTCTGTGGCCATTATTGTTCAACCTTTTCTCCCTAATTAAATGAAATCTGTATGAGTAATACAAGAAAATTACTACAGGTACCTTTCTTTTTACACTAGTTTGCTTTACACATCTTTTAATTTATGCGAAGTCCAAAATCAAAACAAATCTATAATTTATGTTTTTTTTTCAATTATACGTGATATTTCATTGAGTGGCCAACAAATGTCTCCCATATATATATATATATATATATATATATATATATATATATATATATATATATATATATATATATATATATATATATATTCTGAGGATGATAGGTGGAATTAGGCAGCTTATTTATATCGGGACTGTCACGTATAGACCTGGCAATCTCTTGCAGCTTTTCTAGTCTTTTTTACTATGTACTAAAGGGAGACGAAATACACACGTAATGCTGTACCAAATCAACTCAAGTAATTAAGATGAAGCACAGGTTACGGTGATCCCTGTGAGTCAAACAACGAATTTATTGCAATCCGGGTGAACATTATGAAGATTGTGAATTACCAGCTGGCATACAACTCACTCTCAATAAATACATACACACCATGTTTTCAATACAAGTCACACTCTTGTCTTACTTCTGGAGTGTCGAAGCAAACTGGGCTCGCTGAAGATCAGCGGCCAGACGCTTCACCTCCTCCCAATCAGCTGATGACATGATGACACTATCACTGACCGATGTGAAGTGAAGTGATGGTCTTCGGAGGTATATTATGGCCTTTGCAACGGCGTACGACTGACTGACGTTGAGGGTTTGTTGATCTTGATCCTAATAGTCTTCAATTTGATCATGTCACAGATCTTCAAGGATTCTCCTATAATATCTTTGGGTAGCTTGAACTTTGGATCAGCAATTCCTATAGAGCAGACAGACAAAACAAGCAGGAAATAAATAAATAAATAAATAAACAGTAGCTTGTAAAATAATCGTCCCTTCATCTATCTTGCTGTAATCTCTTCACAACTTCATTTACATCAAGGATACTTATAATGTCCTTAATTCACATCCTCAGACATACTTTCATTCGTCTCTACACAGTCCCAGCAGCAACAACATTTCCTTCCGAGCACCAACCACATGCTCCACCGCCTCATCCTCTCCCATATTTCACACATACGTAGATACATACATTGGTGCGTGACTCGGGCCATCTGTAGTTTCTTGCAATCACATCCATACATTGTGCCCTAGCTTGGAAGAGATCACCACCCAGAATACCATCATTTCACCTGTCATACATTGGGGCCTCTTTCTCCTTGTAGTGCCATTCTATAGTACTGTAGCTTTCGAATTCGTTCTATACTATCATTCTTCCATATACTTGCTTCACTTCTCTGTCTGTCTCACTCCTCTATTTCCTTGCATCCCATTAATTTCTCACTCTGCCTCCTCTTGTCACGATTCATTCATGCTTGACTCCTCCCAGCCATTCTCATCTTCCACACAACTTGTAATCCATCCCTCTCTGTTAATCTCATGCACACCTTCCTCCATTTGTTTCCACTTTCATTATACAGATACATCTTTCGCACTATTCTTTCATCATCCATTCTTTCAAGCCTAATCTTCTTCCTAAGTGACGGTTTTATTAGTCTATTCTCTATATTACCTCTTAAAGCTAATGTGTGATATGTACATTACAAGGCAATCTTTCACTCCCTGTGCCTATATACCTATGCGCTAATATATAAACTTTGTAGCATATAAAATGATTGAGTAATGACGTAATTCAAGGCTTATTCTCCAACTAACATCAATTGAAATAGGTACCGAGGATCAAGGTAGGTATATATGTATATTCGCTACTTAAGTTGTGGAAAAAGTCAAACCTTAGAGCTTAAGAATATTGTGGCGACTGTATAGTAGATCATTAACTCTCTCTCTCTCTCTCTCTCTCTCTCTCTCTCTCTCTCTCTCTCTCTCTCTCTCTCTCTCTCTCTCTCTCTCTCTCTCTCTCTCTCTCTATGGTTCTAGTCCAAATAGATGGGAAACATTTTCAATTTATATTATATCATGTGTGTGATTATAAAAGAATTCCAGAGGTAATTACATAAACACCGAACGAGAAAATATCTCATTATATACCAGAGTACAAATTCTTAGGGTACTATACATTATCTTAGTGTAGAGCCACCATCCATCTTAAAGACATCAATCTTTCCTTAGTTAATTAAACCATAGCAATACGACAGGTGTGATTAATAATCTAATTATATGGGAAACGACGGGAAAATTAGCAATCAGCCTTAATTAACAAACTCTCCTCCTCCTACTCTCGTTACATTCCCTTTCTCTCGTTCTCTTTTCTTTCCTCTCTAACACGTTTCCCTTCTCTTATTTTTCCCCCTCTCCTTCACCTTCTTCCTCCATCTCTTCATCCTTTCTTCTCTGGTTCACCTGCCACTCATTTGTTATTTTCTTTTCTTTTTTCCATCTCTCAATTTCCTCTTCCTCCTTGCATTTTTCCTTTATGTTTACCATTGTAGGAGGTTCTACAGTCGATGGACTTCTGCTGTCACCTCCACCCTGGTCATGCTCTGGACTGGGGAAGGAGGGCGACGTGAAGGCAGGGGTGAGGGAGGCCATACAGGAACATTTGGAGTACTAGGGGTAATGTGACGTTGTGAAGAAGGATGTCGTGGATATGGAGAAACATCTGCACTACTCGGCAGGACGCTTTCTAGTGAAAGAATGGAAGATACATGCTGGCTTTCGGCAGGAGAAGATGTAATGGAGATTAAATGAGCAGAAGGAAGCTGCTTTGAAGGTTTAGTAAAGTTTCTTATAATTGAACGAATAATGGGTGGTGAAGATTCTGAGGAGGAATGTTCTGGGGAAGGAGGATGGTGCTCATTTAAGGAGCGGGAAGAGGAAGAGGAGGAGGAGGAGGAGGAGGGGATGGGAAGATGTTCTTTCTGATAAATGGTCGATTGTTGTTGCAATGGTGGGAGAAGAGGCACAGGCTGTGCCTTACGAGAGGTAACATCGAATGATTGGTGAGTCCTTCTTTGGCGCCTGTATAAAGTCCTTGCATGACTTAAGGCAGTGGTATGCTTTACGGTGAAGCGAGAAGGCAATCGCCTTGGGAAAGGAAAAGATTGTTCTGGAGAGGAAGGAGGTGTGAGAAGTATTGGACGGGGTGAAGGAGGAGAGGGAGACGTGCTAAGAGGGGAATAAGGCACATATGGGAGTCTAGGAAGATAATCATCGGGTGAAAAAGTATCTGATGCCTGGACTGGTGTGTGCTTCACAGGGCACAGGGAGAAGGAGATGGGTTCTCTATGAAGAAAGGATGGCTGCGAGGCAGTAGGAGATTGTCTCAAGATGGCAGAGCTACTCCTACGTAATTTCTCTGTTTTTTTCATTAGCCTTCTTTTCTGTGATCTTGGTTTATCCTTACAAGGGGACCCGGCCCGCTCCTCTGTAAAAAAATAAAGAAACAAGTGTTGCGAGATTGAAGCCTTTCCTCTATACTACCATCAATTACTCGCCCATTACACAGCGTGCCAATTCTAGGCCACGACAAGTCATTGTTGACGTGAGAGGCTCACATGTCCTTTGATGGAAGTTTCAAAACACCCACTGTTTGATGAGCGGCCATCGGATGGGCAGGTGGAATTGGAGAGAGCACCTGCTAAAATTTTTCCCTCTTGGTGAGAAAACATGGTGGTGCAAATTTCATTTGAGTACATTAATATCTACTAGTGGTGCCTGGTCACCCAACTCTGAACCCTGGAATTCCAGCTTCTCCCTGGTCTAAACCAAGTATCATCTTCTCAAAGGCAGGGGTGTCATCAAGGATATTACGAATATGATATAAGAATCTTGGGTGTCATGGTACCCATCCCTTTATTGTCGGTTGCTTCAGACCAGAGTAGCCTTCCGGCTATCGAGGAACGCAGCTCGATGTTTCTCGACTACCAAAAGGAAAAACTGGATCTGATCCTCTTTTGAAGCAGGGCGACTCCTCTCTCAGTGGTGGCGTTGGTCATGAACAAAGCAGATAATTTCTGGGCTGTTTCTTAGAAGGAGCTCTTCCCTTACCATGTGGACGGATCGGTCTTAAGAACATCATCGTCCAAACTAAATCTTATGAGAGACTCTCGAGGAGACGAAAGATGCTAATGTCCTCTGCTCGAGGTCACGTAGATCGAGCAAAGGTCTCTTCACGCGATCTTCATGGCCCTCCTTCTCTAGCGCAACCACGATGGCCATCTCTGAAAGTAGGACTCCGGTGTCAAAAAAGGCCAGAATCAGCATTTCCTCTGATAGGTACCAGAGCTGATGGCTGAGCTTCTCCAAAGTAGCTCTGAAGATCGCCGGATTGACTCTGGCTTAATCAATCAGACTCTCCATCAGAGCCAGATCTCGACGGAGGGGCTTTCGTCGGAATAGGACTGGAGAATCAAGCTCCGAGATAAACGGTCACAACAAAGAAAGCCACCTCCTTCATCCCTCGCTCTTTAAAAGCCGTTAGCTTGATTTGTGCCCAGAACAGCCAGATCTTGATGCTGTAAAAAGCTTAGGACAACCAGCGGGCGTGATGGTATGCTCCGGCTGCGATGAACTAAACACCTCGTGGAGGAATTTTCCTAAGGAAAACAAAGGCGAGCTCCAGAAGCTCCCTATAATTGTTTCGTTGGTGGCGATTGGTCAGCTGGGAGGTGGTAGATGACGTAACCCACTGCATCAGGTCTGAGGGCAGTTGCTGGTAAAGGCTCTCATCTTCATGTGTTTTTTGGTTAGCTATCTTGTCGATGGATTCCCCTGAGACTTGAACCTCTTGGAGAGGAGGACACAGAGTCCACTTGTCTCGGACTGGACTAACTCTGCCGTGAGTCACTGCTCCCTGGCAGATTGCACTACAGATTACATAGAGTTACACATGCGCAGAAAACTGTGGCAACAAAAACTCAATGCTACGATCTACACGCCTCATTACCACGACGGAACTAAAAGACATTGTTTCGTCAATCAATGATCAACACATCCCCCACACGGTGTAAACTTTGGATACCCGGCGCCACAAGCAAACAACATTCAATTTAAGTAACATTTTAGCCTCTCTGTTTCTATGCCTAAAGGAACGTTTTAGAGAGGTGCCCAGCAAACTTTAAGAAAATAAAAGATAAAAAATAAAAGGACCCCCTTAACACACACACACA
>CM035205.1:5213697-5291102 GCA_020233015.1 Callinectes sapidus | reverse complement strand
ATATATATATATATATATATATATATATATATATATATATATATATAATATAGATATATATATATATATATATATATATATATATATATATATATATATATATATATATATATATATATATATATATATATATATATAAGCAATTTGCCAGATGTAATCTAACCTTTAATATTCGCATGCAGAAGACTATCAAAGGTTTTGTCTTTTTCGTCCTTCCTCGAGTGTCGCTCGTTCTTTCTGCACCAGGCATCGCCCTGCAGAATAGAGAATTAAACTTTTCGTATTTTACCATACGCCTCAGGTGTGGTATTAGAATGTTTTTTTTCAGCCCTAAGTAACAAAGTACTGGATTACATTTACGTCTTTTATACTGAATTTATAAAAGGTGGGCTTTTTACGGAAATCTATGAGCTAAATAAGACCACCAAAAATAAAGACCTGTGGTATCTAAAAGCCTTCCTTCGTGCTGAACTTCCTTCCTCCCTCTCATCCAACAGGCATGTTCCTTTTCTCTCCTTTTTTTATGGTTCTGTTTCAAACCTCTCTTACTGTCATCTATCCTCCCCATCCCTTACTTCATCTGTTCACGATAGAGGGATATAATTATAGGAGGTATACTTAGCTTTCTCCCCATCACTTCTTCCATTGCAATCTAATTTCCATCATTTTTCAAAAGGAAAAACTGGATCTCATTAATTATGAAGACAATATTGCATACTGTCATGGATTTGAAATATGTAGGCAAGCAAATAACATCTATCCATTTCATGACGGTATAACTGTATGATATAATTTGCTCAAATTCTATGATTTAACTAAAGTAACCTTCGGAATTTTTTAGTGTAAGAGGACAAAACTGGCACAAAGAGTAGCTATAGATAGTACACAATACTCACATATGCTTTGCGATGTTTTGGCCCTTTGAATCCAGGACAGGAACCTCTCACTGAAAAGAAAGAAAGAAAGAAAGAAAGAAAAAATGTTGAAATGTCTTTAGTTATGTTGAAAGCCTGTTGTTGAGGGCTCATCAGGTAGTACTGCCAACCATCTGTCCAGCTGACGTTTGAAGGAGTCAGTGGATACCAAGGACATTATAGATGGATACTGTCAGCTCCCTGATGGCCTTTGGCACAGCATTGAACAGATGTGTTCCATTCCTTGAATATGAGTGGTGTACAATTGTCGCTATTTTCTGCGTGGTGGTTTGTGTAGTAATGAGCAGTCCTCCTTTCACTTGAAATTAAGTCAAGTACCCGTTTTCTAGAGCCTTCCACACACAGATCACTAAGTATCTCTCACCCCTTCTCTGCAGTGAGTAGGTACAGGATAAGGTGGTGTAGCCGTTCCCAGTAATCAATGTGCTTTGCTAGTAAAGTACGAGCTGGAAATTACTATACCTCTGTTCTTTGAAAACAAGACCTATCAATCCTAGGCGTTTTAATATATATATACATAGTTTAAAGTTGTGTACTTACGGGCATAGCGTGATAGGTAGTATTTAGATGGAGACAAGTCCGACATTCCTATATTCTTAGGTATTCAGTGAATCATGATCGATGTTATTGTATACACAGTTTACGCACGTGTGTGCGTGTGTATGTTATGTTTACTACTGGCTAGTGGCCACTTAGACCTGTGCAACTCATGATTTGAAACTGGTTCGAACATTATCAAATCCAGTGTTACCAAATTTTTTGGTGATATGCTAGCATTGGTGTGAAAATATGCTAAAACATGCTACATGTCATACAAAAATATGTTAGGATTGTGCGACCATATTATTATCCAAACATATAGACTAGTTACGCCGCCCAGCAAACGAGTGTCTTCCTCACGCCGTGTCTCCACCTCAAACTGAAGCTCCACTGAGCTCGCTTGTATTCCTCATTTGAGTTCATGTACGGTTATGCGGTCACCAAGAGACTGGTCACAATCTGTGGAGAAGGAAAACGCTGGACAGAATTATTATCAGTGATGTGGCTGTCTCAGTGTCAATAGAAATGACGTGGGTGATTAAATTGGTAATTTTATAGATTAAGCCAATATTCCCTATCTCTACAATAACCTCCACCCCATCCCTTCAAGCTTGGATGCCTTCGGGGAATCTGGGATTTTTGGTTGGAGAGGCATGTAAGAGTGATATATGGCCTTTGAAAAAAACTATGAAAATTTCCCTAAATCTAAGGAAATGCCCTCATCTAAACTAACTTAGCTTAATCCTATCAGAACTAACCAAACCTAACTTGGTATTGGTGGGGATGGCTGTCAGTTTAACAGACACGAAAAAGGATTAATCAGTAAAAGTATACATTATTCTAAGACACTCTTCTTCTATACATTTTCTTTGGGAAATTACTCATTTATTATTTATGATAATTTAGAGATTTACCTTAGAGTCCTTTCACGAGGTCAGCAAACTTAAAGAGCCATGATAAAAATGCATCAGTGGGTTTTCAATAGGAAAGAGTAGGTTAAGTGTCAGCATAGGTTTGGTTTAAGTAGAATGCATCAGTGGCTATATATATGCAAAGAAGACAAATTTAGGGATTTTCCCAATAATCAAGGGATTTTTTGCTAGATCTAGATAATATTCTTTGATCGTTTCCCACTGGCAGGAATAATCCTTTGATGTTTTAGGCATCAAAATACAACTATTGATGCACTTAGTACCAAGACCGATGACTTTCTCCACCTTTACCCCTAGCTTAACCTAAGCAAACTGATCATCCCTCCCATCTCCCCTTCATTAGCCAGTATAAATTCACAACTCACAGTACCTTAGCAAGAGGATTGCTGTGGCTCCTCCTCTACTCGTGTCATTGCGCCAAGTATCTTCCATGGGGACAGCAGGAGAGGTCATGAAAAAGTTACTCGTGTGGTGACTCCACCACGCCTTAACCTAGCAACCACAATACCAGACGTGGATGTTAGAGTGAGTTTACAAGGTGTGTGGCACTTGGGACATGAACATCTGAACTCTTACTTGTAGAAAGTCGTGTTCCATCAGAAACTGATAACACAAGTTGTCTTTTGGGTAAATCTTTATAATACAACAGCTTTTTCTACACAACTTTTTCCTTCATTAAAAGCTTCACATTTCTCGTAATATGTTGCTTCAAAATCCCCATAGGACAAGTAGCATCCTTCACAGACTTGTAGATCTTCAACACATCCTTCTTCAATGCCAGCCATGTTAATAAATGATGGTGAACCTACACCAGAAAAGGCGACGTACCCCCCAAAAAAAGACGATGACTGAACTACTGTGGAAAGTGGACATTGATTGCTCTGTGACTGGTGTCACAAGTGTACTGACTTGATTGGTGGAACTGTTCTATACATGCCATGACATCCTGATATCTTGCTATCCACAAATCCCAGTTATAAAACAAAAGAATCATTTTGGTATTTGCTCTTAACTGCTACACGGCTCATTGGACTTAAAAAATCTTGAATTTCTGTCACACTCCAGACTGCTGTTACAGACGTACTATACGTTTGCTAGGAAATTCCTCTCCTCTCATTTATGGTAAGGTCATTGACCCTTCTACATGATATGTCAGTAGTGTGCTTGTATTCATTGTGGACGTATTATAAAGATTAACTGTCTTTTGAATAAAATTTTGCAGTAACTTACCAGTAATCAAATTCACAACCTTCACAAGTTATTTCACTGGTAGCACAGCTGAAATGAGCACACAGATATCTTGACGAAACAGAGGTGATCTTAAATCATGAGTAGCATCATCTTTTCCATAATAGTTGGCTATAAACTTTAAAAAATTAACAGCGCAACCACCACATTCAGTCTTGATACCCAGGAGGAAGCTACCAATCCTATACTTAAAGAACAACAAAGGAGTATCACATTCAGTGAATAAAGACCATCACTTAATAGAAGTGAATGCTACTAACAGAATCTATACAGATAAAGATACTAGTGCCTATATATAAAAACTAAATATCAATAAGGTATCTAGTATTGACAGAGAAGTAAATGAATGTATTTGAAATTATTATTCTGATTTTTGCACAGATAGGCATACCATGTATCTAGATAAACATGGCAACCACAGCAATGCACAGTGACTGCCCTGGAGAATAAATGGTGAAAACTGTATTTTTCTTGTACATTTTAAAATGCATTGTGAGGGGTCTGAATGTATCGATAGTTGTTTCCTTTTCAGAAGAACATTTAGGTGCGGGGTGAATAGGGGATTTTCCTGTGAGCTGCACTGCCATGTCTTCACAGGCCCAATTTATCGTCTTAACATCTCGGTGGAAAGGTCTGGCAGCTGCTGCTCCCATCCCATCTCTCTCTCTCTAATACTGTTACATGTCACAGTAGAGTAGGTAACATTCTGTGCCTAAGTGTTCTCCAGGTTTGGAAACAACTATAGGCCTGTGTGTGTCAGGTATATGGACCTTGGCCTAATTATCAATAACTAATAATGTAAAACTGACAACAGAGAGACTGATTAATATCACTGTATTTGTAATTATATAAAGGACCAACAGTGTCACCTCCAAAAAAGTACTGCTAATAATTGCTTTAATTACTCAACATGTATCCATTAGCATCCCTTTGATTCCAAGTATTCAGACATCTTAAGTGACATTTAAAATGTGAGTATGAAGGAAAAAGAGGAGACAAGATTCTTAGGTTTACTGTAATCATATAGAGTCTTCTACTAGACTATCTCTGCATCTTGTAGCAATTCCTCCTCACTACATTTACAATCACTTCCAACATCAGCCATTCCCAAGCCAAACTCATGTTTGACTTTGTCCCAATACATCCTCTTCTTCTCTCAGTACTTTTGCATTACTTTTCTTATGTTGCCATCCCATAGCTTATTTGTCTTCAAATAAGTTAATTGCTAATTTCAAGAAAAAATGTCAGAAAATAAGACAAATGTACTTGAAAATGTCTTGGTTATGCAGGATGGAAATGTGAGCAACTTTTTACTATTACTGGAATTATAATGCAATGACAATGAATATATAATGGAAAAGGCATGTCACTAACACAGATAAAATGATAGCACATTTATATAATAATTTATATAACCTATGTCTATCCTCTAATCTTTCATCAAATTTTAGTATATAGGTTACATGAGGATCTTTATACATACATACAAATCTATATATGTAAATACAAGAAAAAAGCAGTGATGGCCTGTCCAGGTGTAGGGTGGAGCAGGACTTTAGATAAATCATGTAGAGTAGAGGGAGACACAGTCAGCCATAGGCTCATCACTGCCAATGGAGTCCCAGTCGTCTGTATCAGACTCTGAGGATACATTATCTTCTACTCCAGCTCCTGTCATGGCTACTCTGGCATAGTCATCTGTGTCAATGCTTTTGCAAAAGTGTATTGCATATTTTAGCTTTTCTCGAAGCACAGCCTGTAAAGAAGAATATACAATAAACAACAAACAAACTGTTTAAAAGAAGACTGAAAATTATAAAATGGTTACAAGTGAACATTAGAAAAAAAAATTAAAGGCAAAAATTGATCACTAAATAATTCTTGACAATTAATTTGAGAAATGGAACATATCAGTGCTAATACAACTATTATAGTTTAAACACATAACCTGTAAGGTCTTTACTTGACCTACGGTGATAAGAAAATTAAAAAAGATCTAGTATAAATTTCCTAAAAAACTATTTTTAAAAGTATAATAAACAAACTATCTATGATATGACTGAATTCTTTTTTCTACTCTAATTGGATGAATATTGAAACACACCAGAATATTGTATGACTATTATATGTAGAAAAAACAAAGTTTAATGGAAGATTTTGAAATCATTAAGGTATGCCTCTAGAGTAGGGAGGATCTATAATTCACTGATTTTAGAAGACTGATGACAGGTTACTTCACATAACTAACCTTGCATGAATACCGTGGCATCTTGAGCAAGAAGAAACACGTGTATGATTCTGGGAGAAAATGATCTGGAGGCGTATACTTGTCCAACACCTGAAAGGAGAGAGCATTTGTTAAGCAGATTTAAGTATTAACACCAACAAAATTAATCTGATGTTCAACATTTGCTGGTGCTCAAATCTGCTTCAATTTTACTGTTTCTTTTGGAATTTATATAGTTGACTTCTTCTTAGACTTGTGGAAGCTTAGTTGGTTAGCCCAACCTGTGTTGGTGCAGGAAAATCTTTAGAATGAACCTCCTCAAATGTTACCTTCCAATATAGGTTGACAGGAAGAATGCAAGTATGTTTCACCAATAGATGACCAGTAGTGTGTCCAAAATGGAACCCTTACTGATGATCAGATATAATTTTGTGAAGTGATAGATGTTCAAGAACTTTACTGTTGAAGATAGGTTAAAACACTTTAGAGGCAGGAAACTACAGCAATAGGTAAGCAGTTTGAGGGATTACAACAGTTAGCCTTTTAAGGAAAAGGTTGAATGTAAGCAAAGGAGGAACTACTTCAATATGGTGGATTTGTTGGTCCTATATCCTCTCTCTCATTACTATCTGATGTAAACAATTAAGATGAAAGGGTGATATTATTAGCATGTGACTGAGCTATAAGGAAACAATAGTTGTAGCTGCCACTCACTTTTAATAAGAACAAGACTTATGGCAACAAGAACAGATGAGACTGTTTTGAGCAAGATAATATGAAACATATTTCAAATAAAGTTCAACTCACTGGTCTATGTCATCCTTATTTATCTATTGTGAATACACAGTTACTCTGCCACTAATCAAATCACATTTTTCATATACTTAAACCTAATTCACATATGCTTATATCTCTGTTGACTGGATGTAGAAACTATCTTAACAGTGACTCACCTGAAATACAAAGTCTCGTCCTCGGAAGTCAGCAATGGTGCGAGGCAGCCTTGTCCTACCCCACACAAACCTCAGAAATAGGGAACGCTCAGCAGTGCTAAACTCTTCCATCACTTCCCAGAACCATTGAACTAGAGATGCTGTTGCTTCGACTCCTAGGATATCATATGAAATGCATTAGATACAATGTAAACTTAATTCATCTACATTTTACACAATTTTCTTTTCTCTACTAATTTGGAGTTTAATTAGATAGAGATTGTTTATATCAGCAGATAAGAACAATATAGCAGTACTTAAAGGCCAAAATCTCATCACATATCAAGTTGTTATAAGTGTAGGTACAAGGAAAATAAGGGCATTATATTTTTTTTCTCTTTCTCAATCAATATAATGGTATACCACACTGATTCCCATAAAAGCAGAATGCCATACAAAGTACACACAAACACATGTACATATTCCTGAAACTAGAAAGTCATCTTAACCTGGATTTCATGTATCAAACCACACCCAAGAAGAGACCACTACAATATATATATATATATATATATATATATATATATATATATATATATATATATATATATATATATATATATATATATATATATAAAGAAAGAAAGAAAAAAGTAAATATACAAGTTATTGAAAACATCTGATTAAGCATTCTGCTTTTAACGTATAAACGTATCAAGTACCAATAGTCATTATTTATTTCAAAGGCACCTTTGTATGTTGCAACACTTTTCAAAAGGTTTAAAGGTATGTCAGGTGAGCCGCACACCATCGTCTCCAGCTCGTATGGTGTGAAGAGTGACAGCAGAGGCACTGGAATTACACATGCCATCCCAGACCTCACTGCTGTCACCTGGGCATCAAATTCATGAAGTCTGGAAAAACAAGTGTATTCAGAGTCTGTTTATAAGTTTACAGAAATACACTACCTAGTTATTTTCATTCTGTATATTCATTTTCTTCCTATAAAATTTCATTGTTCTTTGGATCTTACTCTTCTTTTTTTATGTCAATTATTACTTTTAGCAGAGCTTAAAATCAAAAGCTATCAAAAGTGAAGTGCCTATTTTGAAATACGTAATCCTATGGGAGTATGCAATACCTTAGAGTCAAAATATACCATTGTACAAAATAGCTGAAAATATCCTACACAGTCAACAAATAATCCAAGAACAGTAATTTCTTTTAAACAATGGACTTGAATATATAGCATTGGTTTAAAGGACTTAACAGGTCTTATACCAAAGGAGGGGAATGTTAAGTTGAGACATACTTTGTGCAGTATAAAAATAAATTTTCACTAAAATCTTTATTCACCATACCCCAAAGATTGTGAGGCAATGTAAGTGTTGGTGAGTAAAGAGTGTGAGCCAGTCATTCACCAAATTTCAGAGATTTATAAACTATATATTTTTTTCTTTAGTTTTTATTGATTCTGGCTCTGCCACTCTTCCCTCTTTCCCTTTTCCTTCTTCTTGCCCTCATGATATTATACCAAAGGTTCTTGCTTGCATCATCCCAACAACTGATACCAAATGAAATATTGGCAAAATAAATGCTACTGAAATTACAAAATTAAACAACTGAATTTATAAAAATCTATAAAGAAAAGACTATTTAGTTACCTGTAATTGAGAGCCAAACGAACATATTCATGTCTATTGGTTATAGTGATTCTGTTGTGACGAGGGGAGAGAGGCACATCATGTCCAGCAGCAGAGGTAGTGGTAAAAGGAAGGTCCAGGCTACTGAAAGTTTTTTCATCTCCCTCCATTTGTTGGATACACATTAAACCTGGCACATAATGGCGATCAACCTGGGAAAGTAATGTAACAAAAGGCATAACTATTGGAGAATAAGGCTATGTATTCTCTACATTCATCATCGCAATTTTATCCTAACAATGAATAATTGTGTCTTCTTTGAACTCACACTAAATAAACTATAAAGTCACATGAATACTCTATTGCTAAATGTTTATTAACATTGAATAAGTACGCAGTAATAGTATTCAGTTGGTCTGCTTCACTTAAAGAGAATGAATGAAAGAAAATATCAATAAAAACATATAATAAAGTGACTAAACAAACTAAAATAGCTTTAAATAGCATTAAAAATTAAAAGCTTTTAGTAGTGTGTGTGTGTGTGTGCGTGTGTGTGTGTGTGTGGATTTACCTAGTTGTATTATACAGGGTGATCATGCATGTGAATCCAATCAGATTGGGCTGGGAGAGATGGCTAGCAAGTAAAGTATGTAGATATTTTCTCTGCTTCTCCCAGTGATACAGGTTGGTTAAATGGTTGGGTGAGAGATTGAGATCCATGTGTGGCCTACATGCATGTGACAAATTTATTTGAGTTATAAGATAATTAAGTTACTTGCTCCATCACAGAATGAATTAAACATGGTACCACTGTATATATTCTTCAGAGTTGAGTTCTGGATATTCAAAGATGTTATTGATTACAATTGAATCATTTGGAGCACACACCAACATAATTTTGTTTCCTCTACACTCGGGATAATGTGCACTACATAAACAAATATTAGATCTTAAATTTGTCAACCTATATGAGGAATGCTCCTCTATATCTGACAATAGGTGAAAAACTAAGATACAATGAGTAAAGACAATGGCAAAAAGATATAAAAAATAGTAACCTCTGTTATGTCTGCAGGAGTCAAGATCATCCCAGCAAGCTGTTTCCACACTGGTTCAGCAAGGTTGAGGCTCAAAGGGCTGCCAGTGCGGATGGCTATACCCATCAGTACTCCTGTAAATTGATTAATTATTGTTAATAAGAGATCAATGAAAGATCTTTACATGAACTGGAAAAATGTTTCAGGAATGCAGATAATGTAAAAAGTCATGGAATGGAGAAGTGTGAAAGTAAAGGTAAAATTATTATCTTCATAGAACTTAAGAACTAGCATCATATGTCTTTTAATCTCTCTCTCTCTGCAGATTGTCCAGAAGAAAGTCAAATATTTTCATATTTGAAAGATCGAGTCATTTGAAGTTGGAAATATTCTTACTGAAATGCTTTTAATGCTATGGACATTCCAATATGAATGAGCTAAAGATTTGTGAGCTGGATTCAAGGAGAGGGCAGCAATGATGGCCATTGGCATCATGAGAATGTTATTTTATTACATATAAAGGTTTCCAGAAAAGAAAGATAGTAAAAAATACAGACAAAACATCAGGAACATCAAATGGCAACAGTGACCAGCTGTACATTGCAGGATGACTGACCCATGTGCACTGACTTACAAATGATGTGCATTCATATTTCCATTAATGTGTTCTGTAACTTTTGAACCATGGCATTAAAACCATTTGACCATGATATAGTCATAGGAGACACACACGTACACACACACACACACACATTCAGATTATTGGGAAATCTCGATGTAAGATTAGCAATGGGACCAGATGGAGTGTCGGGTTGGACACTAAAGGAATGCAAAGAGCAATTAATACAGCCAATTTGGGAAGAGATCACAAGCTCAATCGAGGAGGGGAGGGTGCCACAAGAGTGGAAGAGGGCCAACATAGTGCCTATATACAAAGGAAGAAAGAAGACTGACCCACTGCATTATAGACCTGTCTCGCTAACATTAATTAGATACTAATTAATGAGAAATGGGTGAGATACCTGGAAGACAACAAAGTTATATCCAATCGGCAATTTGGGTTCAAGCAAGGAAAATCCTGTGTCACAAACCTGCTAAGTTTCTATACACAAGTAATTGAAGGAATTGAAGACAGAGATGGGTGGGTAGATGTTGTCTACCTAGATATCAAAAAAGCATTCGATACAGTTCCACACAAGAGACTATTATGGAAACTAAAGCACATAGGTGGACTGCGAGGGAAACTATTAGAATGGATGCAGGATTATTTGAAAGATAGAGAAATGAGAACTGTGATCAGGGAGGAAACTTGAAGTTGGAGGAATGTACCAAGTGGAGTACCGCAGGGGTCAGTCCTAGTACCCATAATGTTCCAAATATATGTAAATGATATGCAGTGTGGAGTGACCAGCTACATGAATATGTTTGCAGATGACGCCAAATTAATGAGAGTTATTAAAAACACTGTTGACTGCCAGGAGTTACAGGGGGACATAGATAAGATCGATGAATGGAGTAAGACGTGGAAACTGGCTTTCAATGTAAAGAAATGTCATGTGATGGAGATAGGCAAGAGCAAGAGAAGGCCAAAATGGAGCTACAAGATAGGACAGGAGGAGATACCTAAGACAAAAGAAGAAAAAGACCTAGGGGTGGTGATACAGGATACACTGAATCCAGAGCAGCACATAAATAAACTATTTGGATCAACATATAATATGTTAGCCAATATTAGGGTGGCTTTCCATTACATGGACAAGGACATGATGAAAAGAATTCTAACCAGTATGATACATCCAAGATTAGAATATGCAGCAGTAGTGTGGTCACCACATGCAAAAAAGGATATAAGGAAACTAGAAAGGATCCAAAGAGTAGCCACAAAAATGGTACCAGAACTAAGCGAGCTGACATATGAGGACAGATTAAAAGAAATGGGACTGCCAACTCTACAGGACAGAAGAGAGAGAGGTGATCTAATAACTCTGTATAAGATAGTAAATGGTATTGAAAAACTGGACAAGCAAAATCTGGTGATAGAAGAAGAAACTAGACGGATGAGAGGACACTCAAGGAACATCAAAAAGAGCTGGTGTCTAAAGGACACAAAAAAGCAGTTTTCCACATACAATTGTGGACACCTGGAATGGATTGAGAGAAGAGGTTGTTACAGCAACCAATATACATACGTTCAAGGAAATGTTGGATATATGGAGATATGGAGACAGGACACTATGAGCCCCGCTCAAACCCTGTATAATACAACTAGGTAAACACACACACACACACACACACGCACACGCACACACACACACACACACACACACACACCATAATACTTTCATTAATAAATTTGATGCATAAAATGACATACCAAGGAAGGTGAACATGTTCATGTGATGAGAAGAGTTTGACTGTGGGTTGAGAAGGAAACAGTCTCGAGAGGTACCAGCTTCATCTCGCCCATTGGGTGTTGGAATAAGTAGTGGGAGAGAGCCATTCATAAGTTCATCACACATTTCAGCAACACTCTCACTGTAGCCTCCACCACAATCATCAACACTCTCCCCTGTCAAAACAATATTAGTGGAGTCAATATGAAAATTACAAATGGAGTACTATACAATTAATCTTAATATAGAAGTATATGGAAATATCTTATACCCAAGTATGCATCTATCACCACTAAATGAAAATCCTTTCAAATGTTAATATTTACTATGTCAATTTTAAGCGGTAGAAATTAAAACAAACAGAAATCTGGGTAATTTACAAATACAATAAGATAAAAATGCAAATATGTATAAGCTTACCAACAAATTTTACTTTCCAAACTCTGTGGGGAAGGAAGAGAGCATCAGGAGTCAGCAGAGACATCTTGGCCACCATTTGACCAAAGACAGATTTCATGCCATCTGCTCCAGCTAGACCACCTCGAGACCGGGAACGCTTCACGCTGATGCGGTTAAGCTCCACAATGGGCCCATGTTGGCGATCCCTCACCATGGTAGCCTGGATCACCTGTCAACACAAGTTTTTGCAAAAGTTGTCATGTCCTACATTGATTTCTGCTTATTCTCTCATACATGCAATATCCTGTTCTTCACTCCTAATTCTAAAAAAGTAATATCTATACATTCACATTTCTGTATTTCTTTTCATTCAGTTCTATACTGCATTGTTACTTCTCTTTGTTTTTACAAACATTGAGTTGAATCATTGTGGTTCTTTACTCTTGATTTACTTAATAGAGTTTAATTCAGTCCTTGCTCACATAAGTGAGCTTCAGAAAGTGGTCTGGTGATAAATAAATATTTGTATAAATCTCTTAGTAAATCATGTACATGGTTTATAACCATAATTCATTCCATAATTGCTATAAAAAAAAATTGAAGATAGATGGCATGACTTCATTAAACATTTTGATCTGTTGCTTAAAAGTGCAGTAAACCACATATAGACAATGATTTTTGTTTTACAATGCATATCAGAGTGTTTTCAATCCCAAATATACCAGTAAAGTCAAAGAAATATGTATTTTGTACTTATACAAAGGGTGAATTGATCTTAGGTCAAGTTACTGGTTGCAAGTGAGCTATTCAATAATTTGACATATCTCTTACCTTAAATAAGAGCATCTAGATTATTGATGCTTAATGGTTGATCTAGAAATAAGAATGATTTTGGCAATATTCTAATTGGTTAATAAATTTTCATTCTAACATGTGCCTAACACTTTTTAAATTAATGTAGCTCAAACAATTTTTAACTGTTATCTATCCTCTTCATGAGCTTCATCAATAAGGACTTCTAATTCAAGCTAACATGAAATCTAATTTTCCAGTTTTTGTTGCATTCTTTACTCTAACTGGAAATATTTGAATTTCTTTACATATATGGGAACTGAAATAGATTTATGTTCTAACCTTTTTGAAGGCAGTTTCCTTTGCTGAGGAAACCAAAATGGCACGTAATTGAGATACCACTGCAGCCTCCCCTTCATCATCCTCTGGAGGACTGCACAGATCAAACATGGAGATGCTCTGACACACTAAGTCAGAGAAATGGTGCAGTAAAACCTATGGAAAGAGAGGTAGGATTTTAATTTTGCTGATTTCAATTTTCCTTATTTTAAGATCAAACAACTGAAAACTAATAAGAACTGACCAATCTGTTTCTGAGGGTGGGCAGGGGGACTTCTTTCAGTAGATCATATTCAATGGGCACTTGTGAAGGCAGTCTGCCTGTGCTAACTGCACGACTTGTACTCCATGCCAGTGTATGTGCTGATCCACATGCTACGCGATTAATCTTCTTGGCCTGAGGTGCACACAAATCAATTATGTAAGTAAAGTTGATTATTTCCACATTACTAATCCTTACACTTTATCATAATCATACAAGACATACTTGTTCATTATCATAATGATTTAACAAATCTCTGACAGTCATCTTTCCACCATAATCTAAGAAAAGTACCTAGTATTACCATGAACTAAAGAATTTTCTCATAATTTCCTCATCTGTGAATATAAATGTTATACTCATATTTACCAAAAAATAATGCATGTTTCTTACTCTGTTCCTTATTTATTTATTTTATATCAATTTTTTTTTTGTATGTGAGTGTGTCAGAAATATAGTATGTATCAGTATTGGCAAAAAATGTGGTATTGGTATAGGCCCATGAATTAATACATTTTTACTAATTTATTGGATATTCTAAAGGCAGGACAAGGTGATTAACTCTTGGGTTAAGTGCATTCTAATGTAATGTCTCTGTATTCTGTAAAAATTACTAATCTGACACTATGTGAATCCCAACAATGGTACATTAGAGATGGGTAACCTGTATGGAAAATTATATAAAAAACTACAATTTCCTCACTGCCAATCAAATACCAGAAGTTGCTTACTTGAAGAGCCATGACTAAACGTGGTCGCTGGATGGCATTGGTTGTGCTGTCTCCCAGCTGTCCCTCATCATTGTCACCCCAAGTGTAAACTTCCCCCTCACTAGTGCAGCACACACAGTGAAGGGAGCCTGCATGAAAAGTATAAATAATTTATTACAACTAATTTATAACTGCAGGAGAATGTCATCATCAAATGGCATTGTTGAAATACCTAAAGTGATATAAAATCTTACATTATAAAGAAGTGGGGAAGGAGATAGATAATTTGGCAGTACATCTTGGTAAAACAAAGGTATCTTCCTCCATTATTTTCTTAGCATGTATTACAAAAGTAAAAGGATAAAATGAAGGAAATAGGACTCCCTAATCTCTATTTTCAAACTAAAATAAAGCTGATATCTTAAATCCCTTCATTGCAGTGTTGTTGCTGCAACACTGCTGATTGTGGTCATAAACCATTGCTCATCCTCTTCTAGGTTCAAATAACATTTCAGTCTTTACTTCCATTAGACATTGGAATGCACATGAGCTTATTTTGCTAATCCAGCACTGTCCTTGGGGGTTACTGAGAGAAGAAATGAGGTGTCAGAGGTAAATAAGTATATATTTTAGGTTACACTCACCTGTAGCAATGCTGATGACCCGTTTGCCCTGTAGTGCCATGACCTTGCGTGGGCGTCGCACATGGTCATCAGTGCCATGACCCAACCGGTGGTAGTCCCCTTTGCCCCAGGTGAAAACAGTGCCTGAGCGTGATAATGCCACAGAAAACTGTGAACCACACTCCACCTGTTTCAATAGACATATCCATTAAGTTGAATTTTTTTTTGTTTATTTCATCATAATTCAATTTATTTGATCACACTTAAGCAAATCTATCTTAACACCTCCATTCTAAATAGAGTTAAGTCATAGGAGGTTGGAAATACAGAGGTAGGTAGGGAGTTCCAGAGTTTACACATAAGCTCTCTCTTAATTTTAGAACTGATCTCAATTTTCATTCAAGTACTTCTCTTCAGTATATGAAAACTATGCATTACTTAGTCTTGTTTTTATCAATTCATCTATATCTTTCTAATGTCTTGCTACCTTTGGGAGTAATTCCAATGGTATGTCTCCCTACAATGAATATCTTTGGTATCTCCTTTACTCATAATCTAAACTGGAAACTTCATATCTCATCTCTTGCTAAATAAAACAACTTCTAGGAAGTAAGGCATTCTGAGGTGTCTCCGCCAGATTTTCTCGTCCCCCCAACTGCTAACTCTGTACAAGGGCCTTTTTTGCCCATGTATTGAGTACAGATAGGGTGGAATCTTCAGTCTCTCTCTCTCTCTCTTCACTGGAATGTTGCATCTCTTGCTATCTGCTACTGCTGTTTTCATGCTAATTTTACTAATCTTTCTAATTGAAAGCCTCCCCTCTTTCTGTGGCCTTGCCACACAAGACTTTCTTCTTCCTCTCACCTCTATTCTGTCCAACTCTCTAATGCAAGAATTTACCATTCATTCCTTTTGCTGGTAAACTCTGGAACTCCCTACCTGCCTCTATATTTCCAACTTCATATGACTTGACTATTTAAGAGGAAGGTTTCAAGGTTTCAAGGTTAACTCTATTGACCTTCCAGGGGACTGGCAATTTTTATTGCCCTTGACAAAAAGATGTTCTCAAAACATTTTAGTTTGCACCCAGAAAAATTTTGTCAAAGATTTGGTCAATTTTGACACTTTCTCAAAAAAGGTTGCCCATCTCTGGTGTATGGTAAAAAAATTTGCCTATGATAAAAGAACATGTGCCAACTTAATGTGATTAGAACATATTCTTTTGTGAGAAGCGTGGTTTCTAAATAAAATAAAATATGTATCCTTATTGTAATATTTCATAGTAAGATATCATACTATTTCTTTCTTCATATTTCATACTGACATAGATAAATATCTTCAACCCTGTGGTATTATTCAAAATAAGAGAAAGTTAATTTTAGACTAACCATGAAAAGTAACTGCCTCAGATTTTAGACAACTTTCCACTTAGACTGCATTTCATTCTCACCAATGATCAGTTTGCTAAATTCATTCCAATTTGTTGTCCCCACAATTAATTAGACTTTTCAAATGTTCTAGATTTCAAGTAACAGGTTTTGAAAGCTCTTACCTCATCTAAAGGTTCATGAGCATGAAAATATACCTCATATATATTCAAATTACATTTACGATGACTTGCCTTTATGATTCCTTGATTTGCCAATCCATCAATCCTCATAGGTACCTTGCAGCCATCAGAGCCACCTCGTCCAAGCTTGCCATAGTCTCCATCACCCCAAGACCACACGCTGTCATCATCAACTATACACAGGGTCTGAGCATCACCTGAGCCACAGGCCACATCTATCACTCGGTATCCTACCAGAGCTTCCACTAACTTGGGTCTAAATTGATCCTGGAAAAGTATTGAAAAAAAACAAAGGTGATTCAACATTTGCATAACCAGGAATAGCTATTAGTTTAAATAGTGCTGATGTGTTTAATTTGATAAGCAAGTATCAGAGGGAAGTCCACACCTCAGAATGGATACAAAAGAAGTCAACACATGATTACCTTGAGCAATGACCTGGTGACATATGGTATAAGAATGTTAAGAAGGGTACAGGTACCTCTCAATTTACACAAGTATTGTGTTTTTGAAGAGCTTGTGTAAAGCAAGCAATGTAAATTGAATACACAGACACACACATACATAGACACACTCACATGCATACATCCTAGCAGTGATTAGGTACATGGTGTAAGTCGGAAGTTGTGATCCGCTTCTGGGTAGGAGAAATAAACTCTGAATAAAAATGTACGGGGTGGCCTGATCACCCCGGGGTCTAGCCCACTAGGCTTGTTGGCGCTATCTAGCAGTCATACATCGAGTTGTCAGATGCGACTGGGTAGACTTAAGGTGTGTGAATGTTAGAACATAAGGATTTGTATGTTAACCTGTAGATTTTCAGCCAAAAATTGTAAGCTGCTTTCAAATAAACAGTCTATAAAAATATAATATAAACATACATACGCACTTATATGTATTCAAATAGGAATGTACACAAATTATTGGCACTTTGACAGGGTGCACTCCTCTCTCTCCATGGATGTCAAATGTTTACTGAATGCTGTGGCCTCAAGTCAGTGACTGCATTGGCATCATGTTTACAATTGTGCACTGTTATAAACAACACTGACTTGTGGCCATAATTTGTGGACATTCCTATTTGAATATATATATAAGTCTATGTATATATATATATATATATATATATATATATATATATATATATATATATATATATATATATATATATATATATATATATATATTGTACTGTATATACATATGTGTATGTGACTTGTTTCAGTGGCTTACAGGAACTTGCACGAGACATCTGGTGGCAACTCAATGAAATATCGTGTATAAGTGGAAAAAAAAGTGCAAATTAAACACTTGTTTGGATTCTGAACGTTGTGTAAATTAAAGAGGTGTAAAATAGACTTGCATAACAAAGAGGTACCTGTACATGAAAAATGTATTCCCTCTACATGGGATTTATACAAAAATCTCCACATACCATAAAGTAAATGAGCAATGATATTTCCTTATTTTCACACGCACATCAAGAAATCAATTTAAGTAACGCAATAATTCCAGTTCAGTAGTTAGATGTCACAAATTAGTGTCTTCTTTACTGTGACATCTAAATATTTATACCTCTACACTACTTCCTTACCTCTGAGTCACCATGGCCTAGCCGACCATACCTCCCCTTTCCCCATGTATACAGTTCTCCAGATGAGGTGATGGCAGCAGAGTGGGCACCACCACATGCTATCTCTACTACTCCTTTACCCTGCAATGTCTCAATGAGACGTGGGCGATCATAAGGGCTGAAATACAATGATAAAATTAAGGAACTTTGTCTGGAAGAAATAGAAAAAAAGTAAATAAAAATATATACATAATGTCCAGTGAAGAATTATTTGTGTGTTTGTGTGTATTTTACCTAGTTACATTTACCTATTTAAGATTTACAGGGTCTGAATAAATCTTGTGTAGTCCCACCTCTGCTTGTAATCTAATTTTTCTTTGAATTTTTTCACACTCATTACTGTTATCATTTCTTCTGTTAAATTATTCCAGGTTTTGATACTCCTCTGTAGAAAGCTGTTTCTTTGTTTTCTTTTGACATCTTTTCCTTACTTTCATTGAAGGTCCTCTTGGTCATCTGGAGTCTCCTATTTCCCTAAGCAGTACATAGCTCACCATTGTCAATAGCTTCCAACTTGTTGATTATCTTGTAGATTGTAATCATGTCACCTCCTTTTTTTTGCTTTAGAGTAGGTAGGTCCATTTCTTTGATCGCTCTTCATAGGTTAGTGTTTCCAGTTCTGGAACCACTTTTGTTGCTATTCTTTGGATTCTTTACAATTTACATTATCTTTTTTGGTGTGTGGTGACCATATTATTGCTGCGTTCAATTTGTGTCTTTTCATGGTTGTTATTATTGTCTTCATCATATCCTTATTCATATAGTGAAATGGAGCTTTTATATTTCTTAGCATGCTGTATATATCCCCAAATATTTTTTCTATATGCTTTCCAGTTTTCAGTTTTCTTCATCTATTTTTGTATTTCTTTTTCTCCCATCCTTTAATTCCATATAGACCTCTTCTCACTTTTCCCTATATCCACTGCATGGCATTTATTCACAATGATTTCCATTCCTCATGTTTTGCCCCAATCAGATGATTTACCTAGAACTTACTGTAGTACTTCAGTATCTCCCATCTCAAATTTTCTCAACAATTTGGCATCATCAGCAAATAAGGTAATATAACTTTATTTCTTTTAGCATATCATTTACATATATTAGAAACATCATTGGTACCAGTGCAGATCCTCACAGTACTCCACTAATTACTTTTCTCCATTGTGCTTTCTCATTTCTAACTACTTGTTCATTTAGGTAATTACTCATCCATACTTTGTTTTCTCCATTTAAGCCACCTATTCCCACAATTTTCCATTAAAAGCCTTTTATGAGGGACCTTGTCAAAAGCTTTTTTTAGGACTAGGTATGTGTAACTGACCCATACATTCCTCTCTTACATCATCTTGATCACTCTAGGGTAGAAATTCAATAGATTTGTCACACATGATCTTTTTTCTTTTTTCTATAAATCCATATTACTCTTTTGCTGTGATGCTCTATTTTTCACATAGTTTACATGTTATTCTTGTTAATGATATTGGTTTATAATTAAGTGGTTCATTTTTGCTTCCTCCTTTGTATATTGGTATCACATCAGCCCTTTTCCACTCTTTTGGCACTTCTCTTGTTTTTATTGAGTATTTCAGTATATTATATATTGGGTCTATTAGTTCTTCTCTGCATTCTTTTAGAATATGTCCTAACACTCTGTCTGGGCCAATCACTTTGTTTCCATCTTTCATTTTATTCATTACTTGTTCTTTCCATTTCTTGAATGCCCCCATTTTTTGCCATTGCTTATGCTGCACTGCTCATCAAATTCTGCTTCATCTATTGTACATATTTATTGCAACTTGTTATTTAGAATTTCACTCATATCTTATGGTTTATCAGAAAACTTTTCCTTCTTGAATCTTCTTCATCTCATGTCTTGATTTGACCCTTCCATTTATGTATCCATAGAATAGTTTGGTTTGATCTTTACACTTGCCAACAATGTCTTTTTCAAACTTTCCTCTTCCTCTCTTCTTACTTTTTAATACTCATTTCTTGGCATATCATCATTATCTCTATTTGCCTGAGTTCTATTCCTTTTCAATTTTTCAAGTCTTGTCCCTTTTTGTTTTTGCCATGTCATATCTTGTGTTGAACCATTTCTGTATTCCTTTCCTACCACTTTTCTATGGAGGGACATGCTTCTCAATCCTGTAGTATATATTTTTAGGAGGGTATCATACTTTACATGCACATTCTTCTTTTCCTTAAACATTTTCTAATATTTTCTAAAATAATTCCTTAATTTTTTAATCTTTGCTTTCATGAAATTCCTTCTTGTCTATTTGTATGCTTCATCACATTCTTTTGCAATTAGTTCTGTCTCTATTTCCAATATAAAATGATCACTCTTTCATAGTGGATATCTATAACTAATTTCTTTGGATAGATCCATCCCTTTTGTGAAGACCAAGTCTAATCGTGATGCTTCATCTCCTCTATATCTTGTGTCCTCTTGTACCTATTGTTGCATTGTATTTTCTATTGTTAAGTTTATTGTTTTTTCTGCTCACAAATCTTCACTGCTTTACTCTTGTAAGTTTTTCAATTTACCTCCTTGCAATTGAAGTCTATGACCAGTAATACTTTTTTTCTTTTATCAAGCTTTAAAGATTTTCTTCTGTGTCCTTTACTAACTTATTGTATTCTTTTCTCCATGAGCTTGATTTTGATGGCATGGATGTTGTCCTGATAGGCTGCATTTCACCATTTTATCCTTCAATTTGAATTATCTGTACAAACATGATGTATGCTAAGTTGGACTTACTCCAAAGTAGATGTAAACCAAGATAGCACTGTACCTCTAAGACAGAGACATTTATAAAAATGTTTTGAAAGCCTATCATGAATACTTGAAATCTTCTGAATGTCTTTAAATATAAGTAAAACCTTCAGAAGTTATAAAACACCATTAGAGAATATGGTAAAGAAGATATAAAAAATCCTATTTATCATTATCTTACTCACAAATTCTTGCAAGGAAAATAGATTGCCTTAAGAGAGCATTCACTCTGCAATGTAATTCTAAAAAAATATATCATTGTGATGTCTTTTTCATTACAACAATACTAATATCATGTATGCCAGGATACTTTTTTGGTTACCCAAAACATTACATATTTGCTTTAAGGAGTTTCATTCCCAACATCTTACCTCTTATTGCCATGGCCCAGTTTGCCATCATCTCCTTCACCCCATGAGTACACATCTCCATCAGCTGTTAAAGCCAGACAATGCTTTCCTCCTGAGTTGACAGCAACCTTACGGATCACAATGTGCTGAATGGACTCAAGGAGTGTTGGGGTTGAGACAGATTCCACACCACCAATGCCAAGCCGACCCCCTGCACCATAGCCAGTTGCATAAACCTGCATGTACAAGATATACATGGTGATTAAAAAAGATACTATGAAAATACAGGATATGTGACACTACCAGAACTTATAAAAAATAAATAAATAAATAAAATCCCTGAAATAGGTATACTGTACAGGTATTACTGTGGTTATGGGGGCTGTTGTGGGTAGGGTAAAGGGTTGATTTGCTATATATATTTGAGGTTGTCTTTATGTAGACTTTGCAGCTGTAAATTCAGAATGTTCATCATATTCAGCTAAGATAAAAAGTGGTTGAAGTTTTACACTCACCTTGCCATCTGCAGTCACAGCAAAAAGTGTTTGCTCTCCTCCAATGAGCTGCACAGGCCTTAATGCTGTCAAGGTGTCACATGGTGTTGGAAGCTTCACCTTGGCTCCCTCTACACCTCCCAACTGACCACGGTGGTTGTGGCCCCATCCAAATATGCTTCCACTGCCACCCCAAGATAATGTCCAGTCCTCTGGCCGCCTGTTTGGACAAAATGTATAAGAATGTCTTAACTAAAGCAAATGTGCTCTTCTTGCATAATCTCACTTTTTTATGTTGGAACAACATTTGCATGTTTCCCGTCCTTTGAAACTTTTCCTTGTTCATATGAAGTTTCTTTTAATTTGCAAATCTTGTCTGACAGTTAGGGACTATACTCTCAGAAAACCAAATTCGATACATAATCTTGACCTGTAATTTTTTTCTGTCAATTCCATCCACATAACTTTCACTTATTGTGTTGTTCTTAGTTGTTCTAGTAAATACTGATTGAAAATTTATTTGTTACATCTACTAATTCTTTTATATGCTTGATAATTTAACTTTTACAGGTATTCCCCATTATATGATTCATCATTATTTGCTTTTACAAAATTGCTCTGCATGCAAGTACAGTGAATCTAATTTTTTCATAGTTCAGTTCACCCTTTAATTTTCATATAGTTTGTCATTGGAATCTAAGCATCTTTTACAGTAGGAAACCCCACTTTAGCATGAAAAATTGGCAATTTCATTTGACAAATTACAAGCTAAATCATGGCCTGGTATCAGAGGTACTAGTATTTGGTTAGGCTGCAATTAAAACCATATCAACAACATAGTGATTTATAACTGAATAATTCATAGTTTTTAATGTTTATGTTCATAAATGGAACAATTTTTTAAAGATTCATTTTTAATGCAATAATTAACTTAGAATACAAGGCATACTCAAGAAACATGAAATGTTTTGTTATATTCCGGAAAGTTTTGTTTGTAATCGAGGTGCTCCCTGCAGCAATGATCTTAGTGACATGTGACACAAACTGGTAGCCTCAAGAGTTTAACATTTAAGTGTATCCCATAGCTGCACCAGGTCCTCAAGGGCGTCAAGCACTCCAAAACTGATTGGAAACTGTCACTGTAAACTCCTGAGCACATGTCAAGTCCTTCAGTCTCTCAGGATGAAACACAGTGTGGTCAAATCTTGGAGGCTTTCTGGACTTGACATGATGCTTGAGTGTAGCAACAACAAGTCTGTAGTCAGTCACATATAACTCGCCACTCTGAAAAACTCTGCAGTGGATTTATAATAAGGATCCTCCAATGAGTACTAATTTGTGTCTTTTCATGGTTGTTATTATTGTCTTCATCATATCCTTATTCATATTATGAAATGGAGCTCTTATATTTCTTGGCATGCTGTATATATTCCCCCAAATTTTTTTCTATATGCTTTCCAGTTTTCAGTTTGAGTTGATCTACTTCACTGCCCCTCCAGCATTGCTATACCAAGTCCAGAGGTGCAGTGCTGGTCTCTGATACCAAGCACCTGCAATTCTCAACCTTCTGGATCTTGCAAAATTCAAAAGGAAACAGGTGTTTTCATTACTGGTACCTGAGCCACGTGGGCTAACACATATCTTGTAACTAGCCCTCTCAGTGTCAGTGACAGCATTAAAGTTGCCCAAGACAATGAGTGCACTGTAAAGGGTCCAGTACAGAGTTGAGTTGCCATAGAACATCTCATCAGTTTCACACATCTTGGTATGAGCATACACTGCAACCTAGAGAAGTTTCAGCCTTAGTTGCATTATACGCTCATAGAGTAACATCTACAATGGACAGCTGCAGTCTGCTGGAGATGCCTATTGCTACCTCCTTGTTACTGGCTGGTCTCACCACTGCCAGGCTGCCAAAAGTTAAAAAAAGAGCTGGGGGGTCCTCTACTCTTCTCATAATGCAAGGGTCCTGCAGGCTTTGCCCTGCATTTGTCATACAGTCAGGCATGCCCCTCTGATGCTTTGGTATCTGGAAGGGTCTGTATGGTTGAACCCATGAGCAAAACTGGGTTGAGGTTGTGGCTAGAGGCTTGCCTGTGCCTTGTGCCTAGACTCTGAGTCTCTGACCTCTGCTCTTAATCTGGTGTGTACTGTATGTGTTATGGTCAACTCTGGTGGCCTATGTATCAAATATTCAGATTCGGATTCATACTCCCATCTCTTCAGAGCAGTTACAACCCTCTTTTCATGCCTCTTTAAATTCTTCAGATATCTGGTTCTCCTGAGCTTGCTTAAATACATATATCAAAAGTCTTACCTGCTAAACCACAGCAACAGTTGTTCATCATGCTGATGATGAAACACATTATGTAGCTCATGATCAAGAGTCAGCACTTCTCCTTCGCCCAACATCTCACTCAGTTTTTTACGTACCTAAAAGAAAAATATAAGCACCATAGAAAACATCTGGAGGAAACAAAGGCTTCTGAAATACAATGCAAAAATGTAACACATATCTGTATACCTTACACTTCCACTCCATTCACTCTCTTCTCCTCATACCCAAAATACTTCAGTCTCTTTTATTTTCAGCAGTATGCTAAGATCATTCTATTCCTATCTACTTGACATCTCTTCACTAGATAACCTATCTCTCCATGTCACTCCAGCCACATGTCTCAATATTCTCTGATTGCAGCTGACCAACACATTTTGCAATTTTTTGCATTAGTACCAAAACTATATTTGTCATGTATTAACAACTCTTTCTATGGTTTTGACTGAAATGTATCTATTATAGTGAATATTTGCTAAGCAACAATTGAACAGTTTTACATAGAAATCAATAAGGACTGTAAGATATGTTTTTAATACTAGGCAGTTGAAGGATCTGATAAGAATTTATACATGAATAGAGCATGCTGGAAATGTAAATTTGAATTCCCTGAGTCTATATAGATCCGAATTTGCTGTTACTCATATGCATAAACACATTCAACTTTCACTAATTTGATTTTCATGTTCCATCCACACTTTCTCTTTTCCCTTTATTGATAATCAACAGCATAGTTTCACATTTTCTCTTCTATAAGAATTACGGTATAAGTACGTCCTTGTTTTCTTCTCTTGTTATAAATCCATAACATATTTTTTAACTTGTGAATCTAAGTAAACTAACTAGTAGCAAACAGAATTTTACAACATGAAGAGAAAGATGACAACTTACATCAGCACAGAATCCCTGAGGCAAAACAGTACGTTCAATGAGGGCCTTGAGGACCCTGGAAGCAGTGCAGTACCTCCTGAACCAGGCCCATTTGTGAGCTTCACCAGAACCAACACCCTTATCTAGCTCCAGGTCACATGCTAGTCCCACCAGAACCTTTGAAAATAAAAAGAAAACATCTGTAATGCTTAAGCTATAACTCTTCTCATAACAAAAAGGCATTTAATATGTATGTATCTATCTTTCTAGAGCCAATACACCAGTAACACAAAAATTTGTCTAATTTTAGAGAACATGTAATAGCAATGAAGAAGAAATACTTACCTAATTTATCATTTAAAACTAATAGTGAAATGGAACTCAGGACGTCTAATTCCAATGACACCTTTACAAAACTTTTTCCTTGGTCTGTTGTGCAATTTCATATCACCTGCAATATAAGCTCATTTGCTTGGGCTGGAAATGTTTTTTTCCATTAAATCTCCTAAATACCTTAACCAGCCATCTGTGGCTAATGTAACAATCAATGCCTTACATATCACCTTAACTTAGAGCCAAGTACAATTTTGCCTTTGCCACCCCCCCCCCCCCCCCCCCCCCCCAATTTTTTTTTTTTTACTAATATAGGGGACATACTGAATTGCAAACCAAGCCAGTAGGAGTTACAGTAAAGAGAGATAAGAGAGATGGTATTAGATGGTACCCTTAATTAACTGACTGGTACCTTGATATATTAATCACTATTTTACATAAGAATGCAAACCACACACTAAATTTCAGAATATTCAAAGTCCTAATAAGATAAATACAACTCACCTTGAAAAATTGTGAATGCATCAGATGTTTTCCTCCTCGAACCAGAGGATCCTCATACTCTGCTTGACGGAGGAGAGCATCTGGTAGACCTTTAAGTAGACTTATGAGGGGCATCTCCTGTATAACCTTAACTTCTACAGGCTTTGCATAACTTCCTGATGAGTCTAAGCTCTCAGTACTTCCTCGCAGTGATGGAGGTGCAGGCGGCACCAAGGAGTGTGGGGCAGCAGAGGAGCCACCGGACACACAAGGGAGGGACTGAGGTACTGGAGACAGAGAACGGGATGGACCAGGAGTAGAACTGGAAGAGTAGGAGGCTGACAGAAGTGCTCGGATGTTGAGGCCAGAGCCAATGTCAGTTGTTACTATTTTTCGAAGAGTCTTGAGAGCCCACATTCGTTGACTGGGAGCTGTAAAGTGACAAGAACTTATAAGTGTGATGTGAATGAGGTTTGATAACTTAAAAAATCAACACAGTAGAACTAGCTGAATATAAAAAAAAGTAAAACCAATTAAGTATTACCAATGTGAATAAATATAAAAATACTTCTTTTACCCTTCATTAATTTAATGCTACCTAATGGTGCCCTGCATTCCAAAACATACTTTGGAAGCTTCAAGAAGTTTATGGAGCATTGTGGAGTGCACTTTAGCTGGGTTGTGACGTCATCCATGGCTTTTGGAAGCTCACAGGTGATATGTGTACTCCACACGGGAGGGACAATGTTGACAAACCTCTCACAAGGCTTGGTAGCCTCTCTCCACCTCTTGCATACTTAAAAACTACCATTTCTTATCTAAATACCCATAGCATCTCAGATTGATGGTCCCAATCAAAACAGGGGTTGAAGGATGGGAGAGGGTATGTGGGATAATGTCCTGTGGAATGCACTCTATGTACTAGCCCCACCCACCATCAGCTGTTTAAACCAAGGGTCTGGTCAAGATCATTTACTTGGCTACCTGGATGTCATTCCCTATGTTTTCTGTGTTCAATGAAAGGATCCACGGGGTGGTTAAGAATAAAAATTGAAGTCAAGAACTACAACACAGTGTTAAAAAACTCAAAGTGAGAAATGTGATTATTGTAAGGACAAAAAAACTGAACATATAAGCTACAGAAAACTAGGATAAACTTTTATAACTCATGGAGTTTTACTATATAAACTGCAATGTATATTATGTGATACTTTAGGTGTAAGCTAGAAAGTTGACATAGTTGATAAAAGTTAGTTAGTAAGGCTTTGGTCCCAATTACACTTTTCCCTATATTAAGTTACCTTTGCATCTCAATATTTTGAATCTCAATCAGTATTTAAAGTTCCAATTACGATTGAGATTCAAGATTCTATTGTACCATATTTAAAACCTACCTAGAGAAGACAGCTGAGCACAGAGAGCTAAGGAGGCTGCTAGACGGGACAAAATGGTGCTTTGTGTGCACAGTGGCAGCAAGGGATCCAGTAGACACATGGGCAAGTCCACCAGAGGGCGAGACAGTAACCTGCGATCACTGTGTAAGTCTCGAGGTGCTGCACATGGCATTAGTGGGAACACTGTCAGCCGCCATCCCCACCCATTCACTGAGCCATCACTAGTGAATTTCCACCGCATCTCATCACCTGTAATAGGAAAAACTATCAATAAACATAATTTTTGCTATAAATCTGACAGTAAGCAAGATGAAGGATATTGTTTAAATAAAATACTGATAATCTATTAGGAGTGGCTAAGCTCTCCCAATGTGTAGTGTTAAGAGTAACATCAAGAATCTTTATGTATTTGAATGTAATGTTGAGCAATGCACACTGCACAGTCTATTACTCTACAATGCATTATAACATCAATACAGTACACCAATGGTATACTGTATGTAGTGTACACTGGTGGGCTGTGTAAAGCAAAAATCTCCTCTAGATCTCCTTTATGCACTTGCCTTTTATTTCTTCCAGCAGTAAGAACAGCAGCACTTTTAACATAGATGGAATTCCTTTTTACTGTATACTGTATGAGTGCATGTACATGTTCAAATACCTGTACAGTATTAAATGTATTATTTGAACATGTGAAACATGAACAATAAACCCCAAACATCTTCATGTACATCTTAATAGAGATTACATACACTAAAATGAATAATATCTCATGAAAAACTGAAAAGATTTTGTTTAGATAATGTTAAATTAATAAAATCTCTCAAAACTATATAGATGACGTTCAAATATTCTCCCTAAAATGACCAAAATCTCCATGTAAAATTGTATACACCTTATAATGGTAAGTTACTAAAATGATAAAGCATCTATGTTTAAAGGCATACAACAATAGTTCCTTAAGCACGATGCTTCTACAGGGTGCCGATGATATTTGTTTGCAAATTTCAACAACTAATTTCATGTACATTTTTTTTACTTTCATTGTCAGTTTTGTCTTCATGAAAACAGTGATTATATTTCCATTTTTTCTTTTTTTTGTGCAAAATAGTTGACCATGGACAATTTTGCTCCACCAAATATGAGAGAAAGACCTTGGAATCTGTGCTGGAAGGACAAATAAAAAGATTTCAGATTTCCTCAGTGTCAACCGGAGGATGGTGGAAAAGGTCAGGAAGGAACTGGAAAATTCAAGATTTAATTATGAAGTGACATCCGAGAGGAAAACACATGATCAATGATCTGACAAAGTTAGAACGAGGGAGTTATTACTGAAGTTCAAGAGATCAATAAACCCAGCAAATCGATGTGTGCCATTGCAAGGGAGGTGTGGATGAGAAGCTCATCAGTCTGGAGGTGCAAGAGGACATCCACTATCTTTCATACAAGATGAAAAAGGGGACAATTTGTGTTGAAGATGCAGAAAAAGCAACTGAAGCATACCACGAAGCTGATCAACAAGTTGAAACATCCACTGGAGCCAGACATGCTATGGTTTTCCTCCAACAAGAAAAATTCTGCCAAGACCAGAAGATCAACTCCCAGAACTTCCAGTGAGGTGTAATAGCACTGGTTCAGGGGATGCTGTTAACTTATCCTTAAAACCTGCTGTGACCTCAGTGAATGTTTCCCTTTGTGTCTCACAACACAAGGGAGCAGTCAAAGCCTGCCCTCTAAAGACAACTCTTTTTCCCTTCACACAACTACATGCATCTAACTATATAGGTATACATTCTTCATAAAAAAAGGAAATGAAATGAAAAAAAAGGAAAAGAGAAAAATCCTTACTATAAACCTTTTAAAAAGGACTGGCAACTCAGTGGGCCTTTTTAACCAAACTTTATTGTGCCCTTCTTACATTGAAAAAAAAGTAGGCAATAGGTGTGGTAGCAAGTAATAGCACAAATTGCATTATTTCTTTTATTACAAAAGAAATGTAAAAATGAAAAATGGAATCTATGCTATGTGACTGCCCAACTGAACTTCGAAACGGTGTACTTTTATTTTATAATTTACTGAGGACAGAGACATTAGTCTTTATTTTTTGCTGGATCATCTTATTGATATTGAGTAAATAGAGGGCATCAGTAATAAAATGATTTTTTTTTTGTTTCATAATTATTGATATTCTGAAGTGATCAAGCCATCAGAGATGAAATCATATAAAAAACTGAACAGCCAGTCTCTGAATGTTCCAGAACCCACCTGCAATGCGAACCTCCGTGGACCAGTCTGACCACTCCCTGCCAGACCGTGTACAGATGATCTTCCCGGCACCATCCATAATTGTGAGGGGGTCGTGCTTCCTCTCTGTCGAACACTGACGGTCAAACTCAATTCGCAAAGCCTCTGCACCTGAAAGTGAAGAAGAAAATGTTTCTGGTTAGCAAGTTTACAAAGAAAATGCAACAATTTTAATACTGATGGTTTACGAATATTGTAACCAAACTGCTCACTGCTTTTAGACCAAAGATCAACGATTGATAGCTATATCAAGTCCTCACAACTGCCTGATACTACTTGGTTTATGTTCACTTTAACTGCAGTGTGTATCTAGCCAAGAAAATAATGGACAATTTTTTTTTTCTGGATTACAACACCAATAATGTTAACAAGGAAGAGCTGGGAGCATTAACCAATGAACAGATGACTGATACTACATCACTCATTATGTTAAATAACATTAAAAAGGAATCCCTACAGTTAACATGATTGCCTCTGCTTAAAGTTCTTGTAGGAATACTAAAGTTGATCTTAAGAAGAGGTTAGTTAGGGATTGCTCTCTATTCTAGCTGTATGAAAACTTACTTTACAATAAATCTGCTACTGTAGAAGAAACAATGAGTGCATACAAATGTGAAAGGAATGTGTAATCCACTACTGGCAGGAATACCAATTTAGTAACTATTTGTGGGAAGGGAGTGAGCTGCTGTCATCATCTTCAATGATGTCATTTTAGCAACAAAGAAGACTGCTATTGCTGCCAACTTTGCCATTAAGTGATGCTAATTTAGAGAGTGACTGGAGGAAGGGAGTAAGTTTCAGTCAATGGCGTTATCTGCAGTGATGCTAGTTTAGCACCTGAGCAAGGGGAGGGAACACATTGCTGCTCCCGTCATCTGTAACAATGCCAGTTTAGCAACTAATAGGAGAAAGGGAATGGGGTGACATCAACAAAACCATCCACAGTGAGGTAAGTTTAAAGACTGGCTAGTGCTTCTGCACTTCACAACTGTGCAATACTCTGTGACCTGCAGCAGTCAGGTTGCACTATGTACCATTTGCACTTAGTGACAAAGAACCAAATAACTTACTAGGAGTATATGAAGTGATGTCAATAGTGAGTAATGATCAGCTATTTGAATAATCAATGACTTGACATGGTTTTATAATGATTATTTCTAAACTGTATTGTTTTTATTGATTAACCTTATGAGTGTTTTACATGGTCTAGAAATATCTAATTTAAACTTAAGTGGTGCCTGTCCCAACCAGGTTAGGAGCATGGCTATTTTTGCCATTACTTTTATAATAACTTCAATGAGAATTGTGTTTAACATGGGCTATTAGAACTAGTGGCAACCCGACTTGTTCAAGATAATGATTATATTGATGACAGCAGTTGATAGTAGCTTATAAAATTCTTGTTATTCAAGGCAATCTCAAGAAAATGAGTCTTTAGTCCTCACCAGGGATTTTGACAACTCCAGTAAGTGTAACATCATCTGTGTAGGGATGGGAGCTCTCCTGGACCACAGGTTGTGGGACTGAGCGCATGGCTTCTGTGTCAGATGCTGCATCCTCCAGTTCAGTAACACAGAGCTCAGTCAACATCCCAGCCACATTGGGATTTTCTTGGGAAAGACCTGATGGCAAGACACAATAAATCATGAAAACCTTCACAAGCATTGAAAAACTCAGCTTTATCTTTGATTTATTCTTTTAATTTAAACAATGTGGGCATACAGGAATCTATGGGCTAAAGGAGACCACCGAATGGAGACCTATCTGAAAGCTTGAATATTTTATGTTAGTCACATCATGATCCCTGATCTATACATATTGAGAGGAGAATGCTATTCCTTAAACCTATCCTTTAGAAAAAAAAAGAAAAAGTAAAAAACTAAACAAAAAGAAAAAAAGAGAAAAAGAATAAAATAAAATAAAATGAATGAGCAAAGAAATAAAATAAATGAATAGATAAAACATATATGATAAAACATGTGCAAGATGAACATGTGCCATGAATATAACAAGGAACACTCACCTGTCAGAACTTTAGTAATGGCAGGGGAAGCTCTTGGTCCTGCTCGGCCTGCCACAGCCAGCTTGAGGAGGTCCACTAGCACCCGGGCATCATCTTCACCCAGCCGACGTGTGAATTCATCAAGGCCACTCAGACTGCCATCATCAGGGCCTTCCATAGTATCAGGCACCTGGGAAGACAGGAATATCCAAATCAAGAAAACATTGTGTTGCATTTGTAAGAAAAATAGATAAATAAATAAAAATAAATAAAAATAGTAGATCGGTAAATAAAGAATGAAAGAAAAGTAATAATTCCTTTGACCCAGTGGCTAGTACTAAGTCCATGGCAACAGAAGCCTTTGAATCAAACCCCAAACACATTTACATATGCAAATAAAGTGATAATTGCTTCTATACAACAGAAAAAACTCCCTTTTGCAAGATAACAATGAATAACAAGTCATATTTATTGATAATTTACATAGAATAAGACCAATCAGCAAGAAATTATCTAAGTGACAATGCTTACATTGTATGTACGGTACCAAAAGAAACACATGGTTGGTTACACACCAAACCTAGCAACATACACAAGATTCACTGTTCCTTAGTATGATGCCATTACTCCTTGAGGCAAATCTATCCTTACACATCCTTATACTTTGAAAGGATACTAAGATATTATAACTAAAATCACATACGGAATGATAATGAAAAATATGATGCATAAAATTTGCTACATATCTGGACTTCAACAATGTCACTACTGATGCCATATTTGTTTACATCTAAAAGTAGGATTGGTCTAAAGACAGTATTGGTAAGCTATCATAATCATTAAGGTTTTAAAGTTACCTCTTGCACTACAAGTTTACCATGGTTTGGCTAAAAAAAAGAAGGAAAACAGAGCCTTACCACATCAGCCTTGGTGGTGAGAGTGGCTGCCAGGATGCTCATGGCAGAATGGGAAAGACGAGAAGCCCGTGATGAGAGGGAGCCAGTAGAAGGTACTGAAGCAAGTTGTAGCACTACACTCTCCTCACTGTCAGGACTAGTCCCACAGCTCTGAGAAACCAAAGTTGATCTTTAAGCAGATACAGCCCTGAATTCTACACTTTACATCACATTAATGAATAATAGTACATGGTAATCTAAGCACAACAAACACAGAGCAAAAAATATACACTGCCTTCCACCAGCATACCAACATCAGTGACACTGTATTGGCAGAGTGACAGTGCTCTCTCTTCCCTACGCACCACCTTCTATCTCACATGCATGCACAGCAGCCAAACATTGCATTGCTAAAACTGTGAATCTCAAAGTTACTTTAGGTAAAGGCATGTGCTGTATTTTTTCCTGTGGATGTTTCATACAGTTACTTAGCCAGTGTACATTGCATCCACACCACCATCTCCACCATTGAAATGGCAGTATCTTGTGCCTTGAAATTTTCTTGTCCTATTTTGTCAAAATTGGGTGTCTTTCCATATTTAATAAATCACTTGCATACTCTCGACACATTCAGAAACAATATCTACTATGAAATAAACATGAAAAATAAAATTAGACATGGATAAGATTAAAAAAAACTTGCTTCAAAATTCACCTCTACAGCAAATTTCCTGCTTGCTTTCACGCAGATGATTATGCCCATTATCTTTCATTGTATTTAGGTGCAGATTAATTCAAATATTACAGAACAGGCACAAGAGCCTTTGTACATTAACTCCACAAGCACAGTTCCTCCCCAACCAGCCCTGTATGTAAGATTTACCAAAGCTGTAGGGACAGCAGCAGCATCAAGCACAGATGCTGGGGCTTCTCCGCCCCCTTCAGCTATTTCTCCTCCATTGGGACTTGAAAGAGATGATGAGGAATCAGCAATGGCATCCGTTAAGGACTCTGGGGTAGGCAGTCCTCCCTCCTTAGAGCCTGGACCACAGCCTGTAAAATTGCAAGTCTTTTTAGTGAGGGGAACAAAAAAACTTTGTAGCAATTCAGCAAAGCAAAGCAAAGCAACCAAACAAAATATTGAAATGAAAAGTGTTAATTATAATATCCTGAGAAAATATAATGAAATTTTTAAACAAATTAAAAACAACACATAATTTTACCTGTCTGATCTTACACTGTCCTTTTCTTAAACAGTTTCATCATTGTTTTCAGAGAATTTTGAGATTCATATGGATGTTCTTTGCCATTTCATGTTGTAGTACAGATACATAATGATATGGAGACTGTTTGTTGGATTTCTTATCTTTTTGTCCTAATCACCTAGCTTTCTTGAATCAGTGTGATAAAACTCTAGTCAACCTTGAAATATTCAACATATTTTCTTGTTCTATTTCTCTACATTATCAAAATAAAGCAATTGGTTAGTGCTCTATATTTTACTTATGCTGTCAACATAGTTTGAATGAAAAAATTTGCTTAATTTCTTATCAATTATTACTTCAATGCTCTTTTCATACCATGCATATATTTCTCCTTGTAATTCCATATTGTGCTATACATGTTGATTAACTGAAGTGGGTATTATATTCAAAATGCAGCTTTGTTACTCATTACACCATTGTTAATAACCAAAATAACTGCACATGCTGTGTCATTCTGATAAAATGATGAAGTTTTTCTCCTGGATACTTTATAAGAGATCTTTCAGAATGTAGGTTGTATATGATACAATGGTTTGCTTGACTTTCATCATTATTAACATGAAATATGATCTGCTTATACCAGCATAGGTATCAATGTGTCCTGTTAACAGTAAAAGTTAATTACTTTCAGCCACTTTTTGTTCTTTGGCATCTTCAGAAAATTGTTGAGAGCAGCCAAACTATAATTTTGTATGAGTTCATTTCATAATGTATGTATCTAGTAAAAATAACTTATTATTATCATTTTTTCAAAAGTGAATAACAACATATGAGAAATATATCTGCCCCTCCAGCTTCCCCCTCCTACCCATATTCCTATTAACTACATTTCCTCTTCTCTCCCTCCTCTCTAATCCTGTAAATAACTGGTCACAGGCAAAGGGGGAAAAGAAGTTAATTCTACATATTTTGACATACAGTACAAAATGGTTCATGATTATGATAAGTTTATAGCTTAAAACATTTTACTACATTCAGTAGAGACATGTCAAATTTTGGCCCACACTGTCAGCCCAGATATGGCGCGGTGGCTGTTTTCTATTGCCCAGTGTGAAGAGGTTAATCAAGGTAACAAATTCACAATAAAATAAAATAGAAATAAAAAATACCTTCAAGTGAGTTAAAGTAATTTCTGTTAATCAAGCAAGAAAGGAAGTTTGGTCAAAACAATAATGAACACTAACATGAGCAGTCAACAAGAGTCTAGAATACTTACTGTGGTAGTCCTCCTTAGCTTGGGGGAGAGCTGAGGCAGAGGTGTCAAGAGCAGCAATGACACAATCTCGGGCATACATAACTTGCAAAGCATTAAGAATATGCTGCAATGCTGCCTGACGAGCTGCTGAAGACTCAAGTGTGAGCACTACACGAGAGAGTGAGGGGCTTGCGGGGGTCCCACATCCACTATTTGGTGAGGTTGGGCTTGTTCCACAGTCCCCTCCGAGGGGCTCTGTCACTCCTGCAAATTAATCATAATACATTTTCTAAAATACTACACCCTACTCATATTCCTGATTGTCTTGGAGATATTCCAAACATTCTTGAACTTTTCCCAGCTTTTAATCCTTCTGTTTCTGCTGTTACCCTATCTCCTCCATTAGATTCCTCCAATCACATACTCATTTCTGCATCTTGTCCTATCTCTGCAATCCCTCCTCAGGATCCCCCACAGGAGAGGTGTGTCTGGTGTTTTGCCTCTACTAATTGGGTTCCCCTGAAAAGGTATTATGCTGATCTCCCTTGGAATAACAACTGCTTCTGTGTCAAAGACCCATCTCTGTGTGATGAGAGCATGATAGGGATGATAGCATCTGGCATGGAGGTGTACATTCCTCACTCTCTTGACCTAAACTTTCCTAGCTTTGGTTTGGCCTGTTCTCATGCTGTACATGATATAAAGGTGGACCAAAGCATGTACTTGAGTCTTCCATCACCTGAATCATATGGTTTTTAAATTTCTACCCAGAATCAAGTCATCTGTTTTCCAGCTTGCCAAAAACCCTTTTGTCAATAAAGGACATCTTTCTAGATGTAACTTTCCTTGTGATTTCTAGTATCTAGCTGAAATCATCTCCAAAAACATTGCTTCTACATCTTTTTCTCCTCTATCTCAACTTGATGGCCCCACTGCTATTTCATGTATCTCTAAAACCGAACTCTTCACTCAAATCTTTGCTAAAAACTTCATCTTGGATGATTCAAGAGTTGTTCCTTTCTTTCCTCCATCCTCTGATGCTACACATTCAAATCCATCCCAATGATGTTTTCCATGCCCTCACTGGCCTAACCCTCAGAAAGTTTATGAAACTGATGTGGTCCCTCCTATTGTTCTCTGAAACAGTGTTTCCATGCTTGTACCTTGTCTAGTCAATCAGTAATCAGTAAATTTATGATGAAACAACAACTTTTCCTCAAGGATATGGTAAGTGGCTTCATTAATTCTTGTTATGATACTGATGAAAGACATAACTGTTGCATAATTGTAAACCCACCTAGTGCATAAGCACCCAAAGGGTCCTTGGTGGTTGTGAACATCACAGGCTCAGTAGCAGCTGGTAGAGGAGGATCTGGGGCTGTCCAAGCTACACTATGGGAAGAGCCACATGCCACTCGGGCTACTTTAACTCCTTCAAGACCACACACCAGAGCAGGCCTGCGATTTACAATGGTGGTCCCATTACCTTGTTGTCCGTGGTCGTTATCACCCCAAGCATATACCTGCAATGTCCAATTGAATTCAGCAGCATGTAAGATTTATGATTAATGAGCAAAGACTCCATTATAAAACTTAAAAAGCCTTCAACAGTCTTATTTCTGAGTTCCTATCTTAAAATAATGTGACAATAATTTCTGAATAATAAATTTCAATCATCAGGATTTATTTACAAAACTAAAGTAGTACTTTCTCCCATATTACACATGTCACATAACTTATGAATCTATGAAGATAGATGATTTATGAACCTCAATGAGAACAGATTGCTTTTGGATGGAAGCTGAGAGAGAGAGAGAGAGAGAGAGAGAGAGAGAGAGAGAGAGAGAGAGAGAGAGAGAGAGAGAGAGAGAGAGAGAGAGAGAGAGAGAGAGAGAGAGAGAGAGAGAGAGAGAGAGCAGCCGAGGGACGTGTCAGAAGCAAGGGAGAGGAGGAGGCGGGAGAGAGAGACGAGGAAGAGAAGGAGAGAGAGAGAGAGAGAGAGAGAGAGAGAGAGAGAGAGAGAGAGAGAGAGAGAGAGAGAGAGAGGTGGGGTTATGAGAATAAAAAGAGGGGATGGGGCTCCTGTTACCCTTTCATTTCAAGATGTTGCCACTTATTTATATTTTTCTGGTTAAGGTATTTCAATTTAGAGATTTTTTTTTTCAATATTTTACTTTCAATATATAATGTCTCAAAACCAATGCTGAGTTATTTATGCCAAGTGCTCTTTTGTGCCTAATTATGCAGACTTTAGTTTCATTTTCTGTTACATATAATGAATTTTGTGAATGTTACTCACAGTCATATTATAATAAGTTTCAGTGCTTTTGCTTTTGATCTTCTTTATATATGTCATCTTACCTGGCCAGTGTCTGTGACAGCCAAGCAATGTAAGGCACCCACAGCAACATGAATAACCCTCTTGCTCCTGAGGCCTTCAACTAGGGTGGGCCGCCGCACATGCTGGTCAGTGCCATGTCCCAACCGAAAGTAGTCTCCTTTGCCCCATGTCCACACCTGCCAGATACAATCATGCAATAAATCAAACACATGAGCACATGGAGATAACATGAGAATGAATGGATGAGATATTTCAGATATTCTTAAGAATAAGGCAAAATGCCAGTGCATTAAAAAAAATAAATAATTCTCTGTAAAAGGCAAAGAATTTGTATATCATGTTGCACATCACATTGTGGTTTTATTGTACTGTGATAAAAAAAAGTCGCACAAAAAGGGGGGCTAATATTTTGAAAATGACAGAAATTGGAGAGACTGCAAAGGATGGCAACAAAGATAGTACCAGAGCTAAGAGGGATGACATACGAGGAGAGACTGAGGGCTTTGGATCTCCCAACACTGGAGCAGAGAAGAGAGAGAGGGGGGCCCAATACAAGCCTACAAACTAATGAATGGAATGGATGTAATAGGTAATGAGGAGCTGTTGCTAAGACATGAAGTCACCAGTAGAGGCATAAGAGGTCATAGTAAAAAGTTCAGAATGGGAAGATGCTTCAAGGATATGAAAAAATTCAGTTTTTCACAAAGAAGTATAGAGACATGGAATAGTCTCAGTGAAGAAGTTGTGTCAGTAAGGAGTGTGCAAAGCTTTTAAAGAAAAGTTGGACAATTGTAGATATAAAGATGGGCCACACAAGCATAATGCCCAGGCCCTGTAAAACTACAACTAGGTAAATACACACACACACACACACACACACACACACACACACATAAAGTAACCCAAACATACCTGGCCACTTTTGGTGAGAGTTAGAGAAAACTGGGCACCACACTCAATCTGGCACACCCCAAGGCCATTGAGACGTTCAATATTCTGAGGTAGTGCACAGCCTTCTGAGCCTCCTCTTCCCAACTTCCCAAAGTCTCCATCTCCCCAAGAGTAAACCATCCCCTCAGATGTCAAGGCCAGTGTCTGAGCATCCCGACTGCCACATGCTACCTGTAAAGAAAACAAATTTCACCATTGAGAAGTAGCTTACACAGCATCTTATCAGGAATTCCTTTGAGTCTAGATTAGTGATTACCAAACTGGGCACCTTGATTTATCATCAAAGTGTACCACTAACCAACAAAACCAGAGAACCAATGATCTGGACTAACATGATATATCCATCTTTTCCATTCCCTCTTCTTCTTCTTTCATACACACATTAATCTATTTTCTAACATTAAAGTTAAGAGTTTGTAGAACATAATGATCCTTCACTGAATCTACACTATCTTACTGGATCTGTATATTTTCTTGAATATGCTGAAAACAATGCTTCTTGTCCTTTTTCCATAAAACTTCTGCAGCCTTTCTTAATAGGGGTTTTATAAATATTTTTTGTTGCTGTTAGTCCTAGGATAAATGTAAGTGAGCAAGGCAACAGAATATTAAAAAATAGGCAGAAGTAATTTCTGAAATTTTTTGTTAGCCAGCAATGAGCATAGTGCTGACTAAACCAAGTCAACCCAGAGAAAATTTGGCAAAACCTAAACAATTATTCTGCAGAAAGAAGTGGGTTTGGCAAGAGATGGAAAAAATAATCTATTAGCATATTGTTTGAGGTTTGTTTAGGTTTCTTACATAATATCAATTAATTTTTGCTAAAAGAAAACTGACAAGTTGATAAAAAAAGAATAAGAAAAAACTCCACATCTCTTTACAGTTTTCATCACAATTGACTCATCTTCCCCAAGAAACATAACCAGAGCCAAAAACCTTTATCAGTGTCATATCTTCAGTGCAAGGTGAAAAGGGAGACTAAATGAAAGAAGAGGATGAAGCTAAAGATTATCAGCCTGTCTCTATTATGCCAACTTATGACAGCTTTACTGTACATGGCTCCAAGTGACTGATTGATTTGAAAATGAATTTTCTTCTGATCTAGGTCTTGGCCTTGTGTTTGCCTCAACTGTCATGAGAAACAAAACTTATAAATAACTTCTTAGTTGAAAGTTAAGAAATTGTAACTTACCTATGGCAATATCTTATAAACGATTATGCACACAAAAAAACCCATTGATCAAAATAGTGCTGTTACCTGAACTACTCTTTGACCAAACAGAGCCTTCACCAGCTTTGGCTTGAGCTGTGTTGAGGTGTCCCCTAGGCCAAGGCGTCCATACTCTCCAAGGCCCCAGCAGTACAGCTCCCCACTAGAAGTAATGGCTGCTGAATGTGAGCTTCCACATGCTATGTCTCTGATACGTTTGGACTTGAGAGATTCTATGAGTTTGGGCTTGTCATAACTCATACGGTTTCCATGACCTAGTTTTCCATCTTCACCTTCTCCCCATGAAAAAACCTGTAAATAAGATGTAATGTTATTACACCTATCACTTCTAAGAATGTATGTTTGGCTTTTCTACACAAGACAACAATACAGTGTACACCTCCCACATCTAAGGATGGATAAGCACTGGCACATCTTGTGCATGCCGCACTACACATTAAGCTAGGAGACATGAGAAATATGACAGATAACGGAATTAACAGAGAGAGAGAGAGAGAGAGAGAGAGAGAGAGAGAGAGAGAGAGAGAGAGGATGGTGAGTGGCTAGAGGAGGGAGGGAGTGGGGGCCCGGCCTACTCGGTCTGTTTGTGTATCGAATGGGAGTGGATAGGGATGGAGTGAGGGGGAGGGGGGAATACTAAGCGATCTGTTCCCGTATTTAGTGCATGAGAGGGAGGTGGGGACCCGGGTGAGGCCTGTTTAATCTTCATCGGGATTCAGGAGTTTCACACCTTAGTAAATAAGTCTTTTGTTATGCCTTTTTTTTTTTATGCATTTCATGTCTGTCATGAGAGTGTCCTCTCATTTGTCTGTGTGTGTGTGTGTGTGTGTGTGTGTGTGTGTGTGTGTGTGTGTGTGTGTGTGTGTGTGTGTTTGTGTGTGTGTGTGACTGTTATTGTTTGGGTGCACACTGGAACTCATGTGAGACATCTGGTGGCAACTCAATGAAATGTCAAGTATAAGTGAAAATGACTAAATCAAACATTTGTTTGCATTTTGGACCTCACAGAAATGAAAAAAAAAACATAAAACAATCTCGCATAAAAAAAATGACTTGTATTGGGCTTCCTTACCTTGCCGTCCACAGTTAGGGCCATGGCATGACGACCTCCTGAATGGACAGCAACCTTCTTAACCACATACTGGCTGAGGGCTGTGACTTGTCTGGGAACAGGGATGTTGCTGCAGTGACCGAGTCCCAACCTGCCACCAGTGCCTTCTCCACATGCATAAACCTGATACAATAAAAATTATCAGTATCTAAGCTCATACAAAAATACTGATATGATACCTAATCATATAAGACAAGTGTACCAAAGAAAATGGCTCTACTTATGAATTTTTTATTTATGAATGGTTTCCTAGAACCATAACTCATGTGTAAATCAAGGGACTGGTGTACAGTAAATGTCTGCTACTCCAATTAGCATGGGACCAGGAATGTATCAGATTCTTGGCTTTGTCAGATTATCAGGATGTACCTCTGAATACACCACCACACCACTACCTCTATATAACTTATAAATTTTTTGGTTTCCTACAACCAATGACTTTCTTATGTTGCTTATGTTTCTCTGATGAGACATATAGTGAACTGATTATGTTTTACATAATTTCCTTTCCTAACAGATAGTTTTTGCGTTATAACTCTTCAACATATACCCTGCTCATCACGGACAATCTTTGGGAACCAGAGTGAAATCTGAGTTTTTGGATGAGGAAGCATTAAATTGAGTAATGTACATTGCAGAAGAGATTAGAAATTAACAAGATTACATAAGAAGTCTCTGAAAACACATAAATTAATGTTCTGATGGTGCTACAATGAACATTGTTATGTTGTTAGTATGCAGCACTGCCAAGAATTCACTACACTGATTTGTTTTGTGTGGTACGGTTTTCTTACTCATATATTTATTTATGATTTGGTTAAGGTTGGACACAACATGTCACACCAGAAAAACCTCAGCCACATGAGACAGAGGTTGATTGGGTGAAACGAAAAATTGACAATAGCTTTTTATGCAGACGACATTACACTCACATGCACACATCTAAGACTCCTAGACACAGCCTCTAACCTCTTGAAAACATTCCTTAACAGACTTCAAGCCTTTTGCACCATAAATAAACATAACATAGCTCCTGGCATGGATGTACTACATACAAATGTAGTGATGAGGAAAGGGGCAAATGAACTGGACATAAGAGATTGAAAGAAATTATGAAAAGGACATCCAGAAAATATATAAATGATGGAGAGAAGTAATGAGAAACAGAATCTCTGAGAACTGACCTACAGTAACAGCTTTGCTTATACTTCATTTTCAGGGAGAATTTGGGGAAAAAATGATCAAATGTGAAATATCTTAGAGAGAAATGAGGATGCAATATATTTTTGGCTGTGATGTCATATGTAAAGGAGCAACCAAAAAGTTTTAGATTGCAACAGCCACTAAAGAAAAATATAAATGGATTCTCTTTTATAAATACAAAAATTTAAGAATTATATTCTTTTCTCAAATACCTGAACAACTTGAAACTTCATAACCTCTTGGGTTAAGTAAAATTCATCAAATAACATTTCTTACCTTGCCCTCCTGAGATACAACAAAGAGGGATTTAGAGCCACCAGCTACATGAACTGGACGAAGACTGCTGAGTGTTTCAGAGAGTACTGGCATCTTCACCTTTGAACCTTTAAGGCCTCCTAACTGGTCTTTATCATTGAGACCCCACACCAACACTTTGGGTTCTCCTTCAAAACTCATGATGGAAGTCAGACTCTTTCTTGACATATCTGTTATTTCATCCTGTAAAGTAGTATTATACACCTTTATTAGTTGTGTTTCATTCTGAATATACACAGTTGCCATCCTAGCCATGAGTTGTGTTCTTTAAAAATATTTGGAATAAAAATGTATTTATCATTACCAAATGTATATAACTATTTTTATTTAAAAAAAGAATTTTCTATTATACAGTCTATTCAGTGAACATATTAATGAAAACTACAAAAAATACCACATGCTTGATAGTATAAGCATGCACTAGTTACCTCCACATCCTCATTGTCTGAAGCTAAAAAGGAAACAGATGAGGCTGGGTCACCAAAATCATCAACGATTTTTCCCATTACTGCCAAGCCGTGCACTCGGCAGTCTATGCCTCCACTCTTGCACTGTTTGATGCTAATTTCAATGTACTTGATGCACTGAAATAAAATAGCATTATATTTAACAATCAAACAAGTAAATTCATATAATTAAAACAGCTTTCATATTTGAATACTGACCTCCTTTGTAAACATGACCCAAGGAATTGAATGATTTTTCTACTTATACATAAGGTTTATGTTCCCCAACATGGGGACAAACAAGGTAGGACATCTAGATGGACACACATTCATTTTAATTTATGAGACAACCAACTAAATACACACTTATGTATTCTCTAAGAACAAATTATCTAATATCTGTTAGAGCTCTTATGTTTCTCACAGGAGTTCATGCAACCAATAATACAGCATAATTGTCAGTTGCATAAAATATTGAATTTATCCAAATCTGGGCCAACAAACAGCAAAACTGTTATAATGCTTCTGCATCACACTAAAACCATCCATAAAAATAAATGTAAAATAATGTACATATAACTGGCTCATGATATTGGAAAAGAACTAGGATGCACTTACTTCTTTGATGCTGCGCAGTAAGGTAACCCAAGTGTCTGATGGAGTGATCCTGACCATGTTGAGCTCTTTCATTTTGGCAAGGGAGTCACCTCCACTCACAACTAGATGGGTGGGCATGTAGGAGCTGTCGGCAGGGTCAACCAGCAACCGTAGCCACTCCACTGCTATGTTGGGTTGCATCTCCAGTCGGATCCAATGCTGGAAATGAGAGAACCATAAATTCTTATTTGAATCACCAAAGAATAGAATTGAATCTAATGAAGAAATAAGATTAGCAGCCTATATTAGAAATTATTCACATTAGTTAAGAGGAGAGCAAAAGTGGAAGATTACTACGGTTCTGCCTTAACTGATATGCCATTCTAAAAAATCAATAAAATATTTCCAGACAATGTGTAAAATTTCAATTGTGAAGTAATGATGGCAGTGTGGACAGTGTGGGTCATCAGGATAACCACAAGTGGAACAGAATTACTGTACCAAAAACTGTTAAATATATATATATATATATATATATATATATATATATATATATATATATATATATATATATATATATATATATTATAATAACAATAATAATTTCCCCTACCTTTCCCTCTTGTCCACAGCTCTGCCAGTAGCTCCCAGTTCCATCAATGAGTCTGTGGGCCCAATTTTCTCTGGAGGACACACTCAGATTTCGCACACAACGATGCCAGTCCTCCACTGTGCCATCTGATCCACCTAACATACCTTCCTTTTTGCGGAACCGTCCACGCCCAGGAGGACCTGCATAGACAGCAGCACTCCCTGCAGCAGGAATGGAGAGCCTTACTTTTTTCAGCTAAAAGAACCTCATTATTACCATCACTGGGAAAGGAACACATTTCTCTCCTTCACATCCAGACTTGAAAATTCATAGCATTGATCAGAAAAACATTGGAAAATATCAGAACAAAAATAGCAAAGCAAAAAATTGTCATAACACTAACATTTATTGCTCAAAATTTCAAATCTAAAAGAACTGAAAAAAGGTATTGCAATTTCTGAATAATTAATATTTTAGAAATCTGACTGATTTAATAAGAAGCTAATGAAATTATCTAAACCTTAAGGATGAACAACCTGTAGAAGTCACTAACCTGGTTCAGCTATTCTGTTGAACAAGTGTCGATGGCTTCTTTTGGTCTGGTAACATTCCTCACAATAGTCAAAATTATCACATACTTTACATTTCATTCTTGCTCCTGCAATGATAAGGTAAAAAAAAGCATTAACAATCATCATCATCATTATCCTATTTACTCATGCAACTTCACTCATGAAAATATGCTCTATGATTCATATAGAAATGCTACACTCATTTCAGCACTGCCATCTAACCTATACAATTTCAGAATAATTCAAAACTTCCCATTTAGATCATAAGTAAAGGGCAGACCAAGGATGTCTAGTATAGAAGAGGGGACAGTTGAGTGTCATTAAAGAAGAGGTGGCAGTTGTGTTGAGTTGGTAGATGAAGGAATTGAGTTTCATAAATTTCAGAGATCAAAAGTCAGGTGTTCTATGACCTCCCTGTATGATCTGTTTACTTATTGAAGGGTTGATCGTCTAGGATAAAATGTGGAAAATTGGTATTTTTGTACTATATTTTTATTCACTTACTGATTACTTTTAACTAAGCACAAAATTTGTGCTGTCTCTCCTCCTTGAGCAATTTATACCCCCAAATCTGTGCCTGATATGATCTGTTAATCTATAATGCAGTTAAGAGCTTACCAGTGATAGGTGACACCCCACAACCATCACAGGTTACACTAAGATGACAGGATGGGACAACCTCCATCTCACTCACTAGCCCTTGCCAGTTAGGCTGCTGAGGGAAATCCACAATGAGGTCCTGGCCATTAGTGCTTACACCTGGTGAAGGATATAGTGATTAGCATAAAACTTTAACTTCTGTCATTGCAGTCACTGGATGACAACATAAAAAAATAAAATTTCCTGATCATCAGCATTTATCAACTATCACATATTGTGACAATGTTACAAAACATCCAACTTCATTTTAATAAAAAAAACTTTCAAAACATCACTATGAATGACACTGTGAACTTCTTGTCACCATAATTGTCATTGTTTTCCATTACTTTGAAAGGCTAATAGCATGTTATTTGATGGCACTTTGTTACTTTTCCCAAATATGGTATCCTTTACTTACTTGTAACCACTCCAATGTTGCGATGGTTTACAGATCCCCATTTATACTTTGGTGTTACTACTGAGCTCTTCACTCTCACTTTGTCTCCAACCCTGATGGGCCCATTAGAAGCAAGGGGAGGTGGAGACTGATCCAACAGCTCAATATGAATATAGCGCACCCAGTAGGTGCCTCCCTTGCGATGCCAGTCAACCTGAGGAAGTATTTGTTGATGCAGTGTACATGAATAAAACAGGAAGAACAAGAGTAACTGGAGAGTTTTAAGTTCTTCTTACAAGCATCAAGAGTATGAGATTAATATAGATTTACAGATGAAAAAGTGACAAGCATTTGCTTTGCATGGGACAATGCACTAATGTTGCTCAAGACATTTTTCCTGCATCGCCATTGTGGTAAAGAGGTCTGACTATCTAAGCCCCCACTAACAGAAGACAGCCATTTAAGCCATTAAACAGTTTTTAATTGTAGAAGAAATGACTTCCTGTGCAATAAACCACAAACTTTGCCAAGAGATTCAAAAGCATAAGAGAAAGAAGAAAAAACTGAAATAGAAGATCACCTGAACATTGAGATTATGCAGTGAGCCACGGTCAACTCTCACTACACGGCCCACATCCCCCTCATACACTTCTTCATAGGTTCGACAGCAGCGTACCATCATCCCTGGTGCAATGTGATCCCTCACATACATGGCATATTCATCATTACTTGTAAACTCCAGTCGTTTTCGGTAGACCTCCACAACTGGAGACTGCTGGGAGTTGAGAAACAAAATGCATTAGAATTTAGTCCTAAATTTTCATTAAAGTCAAATAAAGAAAGATGATTATAGAAAGAAACTGGTAAATATCATTATTAGTATACTAGAAAGAAATATATTTTGCTACACAATTATTTGAAAAGTTTGCATAGGCAGAAAAATCTTAACCTAGAGGCTCTAGTAAAGTGTCATCCTCTCAAAGAATAAGGAAACAATGTATGAAACATAGAATGGTGAGGCAACTGGAAGCTGTACAGTGATTTATAAGTTCATCATTTATGATTTGAAGCAATTTTATAAAACATATCTTGAATGATATACTGCATATGTTTTTTTTTACCTTATTTTAGTGTGCTGAGTCATAAACAGCTTCTTAGAATCTTTACTAAAAAATATATGATCTCAATCCAAATAATCTATACAATTTGACTCTCAAGAGGTAGTTCACATATGGAAATTCACACAACTGGTTAGTACATAACTATGCTCCACCTTCATGGAAGAATCTTTATAGGTGGCACTTTCTTGTGTGATATCATAAGCTTTGCAGAGCAATGGAAAAAATTGCTGGCAAGATAATAAAGAGATTGGAACACCTTAACCTCCTCACTCTTGGCAATAGAAAATGGCCCACACATCATATCCAGGGTGGCAGTGCAAGCTAAAATTTGAAACATCTCTACCGAGTATAACAAATTTTAAGCCAAAAACTCTACGTAATCATCATGTACCATCCCATACAATATATAAAAGTAAGCAGAATTAACCTTTTCTCCCCTTTCGCATGTGACTAGTTATTCACATGGATTGGGAAGAGGGAAGGAAGAGAAAATGTAGAAGTCAATAGGAATATAGGTGGGAGAGGAAAAGTGGAGGGACAAATGTATTTCTCATACACTGTTATTCAGTGCTGAAGAAAGTGCATATCAATAACATATAAAAGATCATTCATATGTTGTTGGCATAACAGGCAAGACGAAACCAAGATTTTCAAGAGAACAACATAGAAGATGACATGAATACAAGAAATAAATGACTACTAACTCGAAGAACAACTTCCTTATAGGTATCAGTAACACCGAACAGTCAAGGGGCTGAGATAATGTGAATAAGAATTATCCATAAATTTTGCATTAGGTTAAATAAATGAACATCAATAGATACAAGAACATTAGTTTTTCTTGAATTTCATGTTACAACTAGGTAAATACACACCTCTAACAAGGGGGGTTCATCAGTAAACTCATCAGTGAGAGAGTCTGCATCAGAGTCAAGCACATCTGGTGCTGAGTCAGAATCAGAGAAAGCAAGATCACTGTGTTCGATGAGCCACACCACCAGAGACTCAGGGCTTGGAGACACCTCACCACCCTGTCCTCCTTTAACACAGGGATACAAAAGTTAGCATCTTTCTTTCTTTTTAAGATACAGGGTAATAACATCACAAAATACCATTATTGCAAAAATGTAAATACAGAAAACATAATAAAGTAATGCAGTCAGTCCTACAAAACAAAATTCATTACCACAAAATGTACCATCAAACAAAGTCTATTATCACAGAATACAATCATATTGCTCCTAAAGTTCCAGTGAATCTATTAATTAGGAACATTTTAAAACAATAGCTGCAATTGATTGGAAAAAACATTTCAACATGTTCACTTTGACTCTTGCAATACTCTGTGGTCTGATATCATACACATGCACTTTTAATTAAATGCAAAAATGTAATTATTATCAGTACAAAGAAAGAATCTTACCGAGTGCTTTAATAGCATGTTCTACACTCTTCCTTGAGAATCCCATCTCCATCAGCTGGCGAACTAAAGGTGCAGGGGAGGTAGTTCGGGTACGTTTGCCTCTGGGAGTTTGTACAGGTCGTGATGGCCGTGACTGGGTAGTCTGGGCTTTGTTCAGAAATCCAACTGAGGTTGGACCCCCAAGTGAGTGATCACTCTGGGGACTGGACACATCATCATTGGAGCAAGGAGTATTTGGTGATGGGTGAGATATTTCTTCCGTCAAATTTTCACATAGAGCCAAGGCTGCAGTCTGTGGATTTGATTTGAGAAAGCATTTTTGTATTAGTATCTAATTTTGCAAAAATAAGAACAATACATAATGAAAAATATTCATAATTCTAGTAAATACAAAATGTCAGGATAGCCAACACAATTCTAGATTCTTACACAATATTATAAAGTAATTACACACCTCTAGCTGTTCTCTGGTGTAGGAGGCCTTAACTGGTGAGGGTGGAGTTGAGGCAATGATCAATTTCTGAATTAGTAAAATCTGAAAAGAAACATGATGGATTGGTAAGATTGGAAAGCACATTAACAGAATTTTAGGAAATGGCTATGATCTTTTCAGGAATATAAAGGTAGCATTCATTTATATAATGAAAATATGATAAAAAACTAATGAGGACACAAATACAACCTAAATTAGAATATGCAGCAAGAGTACGATTAGCAAGCAAAAAGAAACACAATAAATAATAACACATTAAAGATACACACACACACACACACACACACACACACAGACTTGAATATGCGGCAGTGGTGTGGTCTCCATATATGCAGAAGGCTATCAAGAAATAAAAAAGAATTCGAAGGATCAATACAGAGATGGTGGCAGAGATAAAGGACTTTATCTATGAAGAAAGACTGAAGGAAATGGAACTACCACCTCTGAGAGATACAAGGAGAGTGGAAATCTAATAATGAAGTGTAAATTAGGTAGTAAACTGTATGGAAAAGAGACAGACAAGAAATAGTACCTGACAGGAGACTGAAATAGATGGATGAGAGAACACTTCAAGATCGTGAAGAGTCAGTGTTTAAGTAACACTAAGAGTTTGTTTTCAACACAGAATATTGGATTTCTAGAACAGCTTAAGTGAAGAGATTGTAACGGCAGAAAATGTGCATATATTCAAAGAAAAGTTGGATAAAAGTAAATATGGAGACAGGTTACTATGAGCCCCACTCAAACTCTGTAATATATAACTAGACACACACACACAAACACAGAAATGATAACATGAGAAAAGTTTCCCATAGAAATATATTTCTGACATAAAATATATGTAAAAGTAATCTCAGTACAGTGCACCCATACTGACTTAATATGTGGAGATGGTATGACAGATGTACGTCAGGTCCTGCTAAAGACAACTAGATGTATTAGATATATTCTCTCTCTCTCTCTCTCTCTCTCTCTCTTATACCACTCACCTCAGAGCCCTGACTGGTATCATCAGCTGTCTCTAAGTTGCTGGTAGAGGTGGAAATATCTGCTGTGTGCTGAAGTAACACCAGCCTCAGGAGGGACTGGTGACTTAGTAGAGCACGGCAAGCATTCATCACAAGCATTCTTAGCTGTGTGACAACAATACACTTGATAATTTTCAATAGACAATAAAAGATTAGTTAAAAAATTATAGCATACACAATAGAGTGATCTTAGAGTTTAAATTAAGGGAGAATTATGAAATGAATCACCTTGGTATTCTACTAGTTTGTTTATAATTTGAAGCTGTAGTACATAAAATCCTTTGATTGAGAGTGGTGCATTAGAGAGGTGGACAGAATAGATGTGAGAGAAAGAAGAAAGTCTAGTGCAGTGAAGACAGGATGAGGAGTGGCATGCAGTTAGCAAGATCAGAAGAGTAGTTGGCATGAAAACAGTGGAAGGAGATAGCAAGAGATACAAATGTTGCAGTGGTGCAGTGGTAAGAAAGAGAGTGAAGACAGTCAGTCAAGAGAAGAGGAATTGATAAGACGAAAAGCTTTGATTTTACCTTATTTTGTAAAACAGTATAAATGAAACCTCTATACATGCCAAGAATACTCCATTAATAGGTGGACAAGGCTCCTGTACAGAGTTAGCAGTTGTCGGTATAAAGAAACTGGTAGAGACAAATCAGAACACCCAATTCATAGAAGCTGTTTCAGTTAACTAAGTGTAGAGGAGGATGACAGTTAGGTACTATTGAAGAAACAGGGATAGTTGCCCGGTTGGTTGTTTTGTATTGATAGATGGAGAAATTGAATTTTTGAAGCATTAAACAATACTAAGTTTTCTTTGCTCCAATCAGAAATTTTAAAGAGATGAGAAGTCAGGCATTCTGTGGTGTTCCTGCATATGTATATTTTGTGAAGGGTTTTTAACAGAAATCAAACATTCTAAAATCAAAAGAATACCTCTGAATCATCACACCTGAATAGCCCAAAAGAAAAACATGGATATTAATACATTCCTAGATCATCAAACTTGTTGAAAAGAACATAACTGCCTTACAATAAAGAATGTTACATAATATATAAAAATTGCATCCATGATAAAACATTTTTATAAAAAGAAATCTTTGGAAAACATAATTTCTGGCAACATATAAAGTAAAAATTTTTGTTAATCATTCTGGTGGGTGTTCCAACCTGTTGTATCCTTAGCAGTGTGGGAGAGAGAGTGAGGGGACTTGAGACATGAAAACTTCTGGAGTAGTCCCCAGCCAGTGCCACCAATGAGACCCATACTTGAACACATGCTGCTGTCACACTCATACGTTCTGTGCCAAATAAAAGAATAAGACATAGTAAAACATGATATAAATAGTATTTAATTGTAGACTGCTGCAGGAATTCTTATTGTAGTCAGTTTTATTTAGAAAATGAAAAATATAATCCCAAAATAATTGATGAATCTGTACTATACTCAACGCAATCTAAACTGGCAGTTTAGGTGTGGCCCTGGGTTTTGCTGAGATTCTCCACTATTGCCACCGCTCCATAGATCACAGAATTGCCTTTTTTTTCCAACACACCTTCACCTCCTTATCCTATCTCAGTCTTCCTCTCTCTATTTCTATATAAATATATGTATTTCTACAATTATTTCCAAAATCATTCTAATCTTTATTCCACATCACCAATGAGATAAAAATGAAGGCATATTTTCTATAGAAAAGTCTTCTCTCAATCATAAACATGGCATGTGAGCAGTGAAGTGTGACCTTGCCATAACTTCACCCTAACCTGACTCACCAGTCAGTCCTGACCTGCCATCACACACGCAGTCTTGCTAAAGACCAGACTGTGGAGATGTGGCATTATTAGTGTAGGACTAGTTGTCAAACAGTGGATCCCACCCAAATGGCCACTTTAGATTGTGTTGGGTACGGCAAACTACTACTAATATAAAAGACATAAAACAATACAGACATGACAATCATATGTCAAACCTAATGATAACAAACTCCTTTTCAGTTAGCATCACTTACCAACAGCAAAGCGTTTGCTGGGTGATGGTACAACAGAAGCCAAGCTGAGACGCAGTAATGGGCCACCTTCATGTGGCTGCACATACACTTTGTGCTGCCCAATGCGGGCAATAGTGCCTATGGATAAAGAAGTATTATATCACTCAGAAAACATACATGTTTATTGTTTACATTAATGCTAAAACCATACCAGGAAATCAACAATTGTAAATCCTCAATAAAATATATGTGGAAAATTAAGAGCCCTGTTGATTCCCAGATTCTCAATATGATAATACAGTGGAACTTCAGATTACGAGTACTATGACTTATCAGTAATTCAAAATATGAGCTGTTACTCAGTGGATATTTACTTTGACTTGGAAGCAAAAACTTCAATTATAAACCAGCTCCAGGTACAATAACGCCCAGCATCTGATGTGTTTGGTTCACAGTTCTCTTTTTTTCCACAAAGGAAACAATTCTTATATTGCTAAAGCGTTTTGTGAATTTTGTGCAGTTAAATGGCTGAATCTCTTTTGTGACCATTGGTTCTAAGCAAGTGCCTAACTATGATCCAAAACATTCTGCTACTCAAGCTTTGTTTTCCACACAGTGTAAATGTTTCTTTGTTCAGAAATATAGTGTGGGAGCACTGCAAATCATATCATTGCTATTTGTTAGAAAATAACTTGAATTTTTCATAAAATACCATGTTAGTTGATCTTGATATTTTTTGGATGTGGAATCGATTAATTGGATATTACATTATTTAAAATGTGGAAATTTGTTTCAAAATATGAATATTTCAAAATATGAGCTATGTTATGGAACAAATGAAATCTTTAAACTAAGGTTCCAATGTATTTGTTTTTATCTTACAAATGAATAAAACTGTAATTTAAAACCATGTACCTATGTCAAATGAGGTCTGTATTCAGTTATATCTTAATCTACCTATGAAAGTAAACTCGCATAATGTAACATTACATAACCTATAATTTTTAAAAATATTCAACTGCAGATACAGGATCTGTGTTAGTAGTAAAAATGTCTCACCAAGCAGTCCTTCCTCAAGTGCCACCTCACCACCCAGCCGTGGTCGCACATCAATACCTCCAATGATGGCCAAGGAGGCAGCAATGCCAGTGGCCTGACATGCCAAACTACCAGGGTGGCAGTCATCAACCTAACAAAGAAAAATCAAGTCATTAATAAGAATAAAAGTTTACAATGACACATTTGATTGCAAATCTGAAAATATAAGTCTTTCATGACTTACTCCAAATTAGGGCATTTATATTACAAATTAACAATGAATTGAATAGTCAAGTTTCATCTATCAATTACCTAAGAGCTTCTCTGAGAGATAAGAATGGATCAAAACTCCAAATTTTCATTGAACTCGTTCACTAAAAGCAAACTTCCAATTCTGCTTCCAGTAGTTTTTGTCCCATGGTTCAACAACTCTCAAACAGAAAATTATCTTAAATTATTGTAATTTTGATAATTTTGAATTTCCATCAGCTGAAATTCAAACCCTTATCTGTAAGAGCTTTTGCATTCTTCAAAAAAAGGCATTTGCTATATTGTCTACTAACCTTAAACTGAAACTGTGAGAGATCAGAAAGCAGTTGAGCCACCAAACCCAAGCGCTCCACAATGGCCTCATTGATGACACTATTCCACACTGGCAAAGCATGAAGAGTTCGCACCAAGGAAACAATGGCCTCTGAAACTGTGCTGGAGTGGGTGGATGTGATGGCAACACAGCTACCATGGGATTTCTTATCTGTGGAAAGTACAAATATGTAATTCTGTAAAAAATAGTAGCTTATTTGTTTCTTTTTCACATGCACCAAAAAAATGCTGAAAATCCCTTTCACACACACACACACACACACACACACACACATATACACACACAGAACTCAGTGCAGAACTGACGTGTAGATCTACAGATCCACGCCTTCCTGAACACAGGTAGGCCTAGTTTCTATATTTTGAAGAAAAGGAGGAGTGCTCATGTTTCTTGTGTCTCATTAGTAATCATGTGGTGTGCTGTCTTGTTAGAAATATGGAAAACAAGGAGACTGAAAACATGGATCCAGGTGAACTTGATCTCGAACAGCTGAGAGGTTGTTCAGTGGAGACACCTATAAAACTAAGATCACTGAGTAATTGGAGTGGTAGTAAGAAAGATCTCTCAGGATTCATAGAAAGTTAGGATGTAAGGTGATAATTTAACCTAGAGAGAGTTAAGAGTGATGAGGGAGTTGTTGGGAAAAGTGCTGGAGTAACAAGATGACCTGATAAAAGACAACAAGGAATTAAGAAAATATATTACGATTATCAAAGTGTAATAAAGTCTAATACTGAAATTAAACAAAACGTTGAAGACTTGAAGACAAAGAATGAAGCTCCCAAAGTGAAATGTATCAATTATGAAAAGGCATTGAATAAAATTAATAAAGAAGTGGAAACTAACCAAGATTAAGTAATTTCATAAGACTATTCCCAAATGATTCTTACTAGTGGCTGAGATGGCTGGATCATTGGCACATGTGAGGATGGTGTTGCCTAAAAGAGAGAAGATGCGATCCAACAATGCTTGTCTCTCCTCCAGGTCATCAATACGGTGAGGGAGCACAGATGTTAGTAGTCGCAAGGCCAGGATCTATGGGGAAAGGGAATAATTCTATAAATAACTTCACAATTTTGATCACTACATTATGTATAAATCACCTTTGTGCATTTGATGTGAAATTTCATGGAAAAATACCATAGGTAGCATATCTTGGATAAAACATGAGATCAGATATTAACTTACTTTTCTGGAGTCCACCTAAATCATTACTACTTATTTAAAATCGTACAAGTTCTATTCTTTTAAATTTCTAATAAAAACTTAATCATACAGTTAAAAAAAAAAAGATAAAATTATAGAATGATACCTTACTTATACATAATGTATCTATAATCCATAATGTCAACCAACATGGGATGGGCCAGACAAAGCATCTCACATATCACCCATACTCTTGGGTCTGTCATCCTTCTATGGAAGAATAGTGTTGTGGCCCACCATACACTATAACTGGTCACACATCCTAAGCATTTATTGGTCTAAATTTGCTCCTTCATTATGAGATTGTGCATTATTTTACCTGGGTGTCCCACATCTAATTCGTGTCCATATGCACACACACCATCCCAAGGTGTGACTAAATTGTTTCCTGTTCATGCACTCACCACTGTTGCTTGCTGCATAGTCATTCTTTTCTCCTTCTGTGTTCTCATTATAAATTTCATTCACTCTTTCTACTATTAATCTTTCACTGTTCACATCACTATTCTCTTTACCTAGTTCATTGTTCCTCTATTCTCTCTATTTAAATAGATGTTGATCTGCCTCTCAAGCCAACACTCTCAAAACACCAGTTCTTCTCATCTTAATTCTTATTTCATCCCTACATGTTAGTATGTAGTCATACATAGAGGACAAAATCTGTGATTTCGTTCATTCTATGTAATCAACTCACGTCTTGCTACAAGTAACTTCTGCTTGAAATACTGGTTTAGTCATTACACAATAAATTTTCTTTTGATCTCTTACAAGAACAAAATGAAGGGGTAGTGAATATCTACATCAAATATTAGTATTATGTTAGCAAAATATCAAACGTCTTAAAAAGAACATACCATATTAAAAAAAGAAATAACATAAAACATCTCACAAAATTGTCTTCATAAATTTTACTGACCCTGCGGTAAAGAGAAGCTGGACCTATGTAGGTCTGTGCCAGATTTAGCAGCAAGTTGACCCATGGAGGAGTAGCCAGGCTCCTGCATAGTACTGGAGAGCAGCTCACTGAACGTACAAGACCTAGTGTACACCATGAGCTGTGCTGCTCCTTCAGAAGGGCATCACTTTCCTCTGACTGACTTGTTCCTGCCTGGAGAGAGAAATTCCAAAGATGAATAAGTAATTACATATAAGATTATTAATAGCTAAAGTGTAGTGTCCTGATCGGAGAGAGAGAGAGAGAGAGAGAGAGAGAGAGAGAGAGAGAGAGAGAGAGAGAGAGAGAGAGAGAGAGCCAATTTACCTATGGTCAATTATCATTTTACTGATACCTTTTACAATATCAGTCTTCTTTTGCAATGTCCAACATTGCATTTAAAGCAATAGTTAATCATGATCTTTCCTAGCTCCCCTTCACATTTGTGAACTTGTTTCTGTATCACAATGACTATCAGTGATCAGGCTCCCAACATAAGAATACTTGTGCAATCCAAGAAAAACCCTTGTATCCTTTCAGACATTCTTCTTTGCACTGATTCTAGTAGATTTATATTCTTCCTATAATGTGGGGACCAGAACTGTACTACATAATCTAAATGTGGTCTAATCAGCACCAAATATAACTGCAATATAACTTCTGGACTTATGCTTTTAACACTCCTAAAGATGTAACCTAGTATGCTATTTGCTTTATTTCTAGCCTAAATGCATTGTTTTCTTAGACTAAGATCAGAGCTAACTCCTAAATCTTTTTCATAACCTGAACCAAACAGAGACTTGTTGTTTTGGTTCCTATGCATATAGGAACAACAAATAACAAATTCTGAAAGCAGTGATAACCCCAAATCATTTCATCTCACTCTATTCTGCTAGCTAGTTTACCTGAAGAATGGAATGCAAAAGGGCAGCTACTGTCCGCACACTGGCAGGAGACATAGTGTGAGAAGTGAGGCCTGTAGAGATGGTGAGGGAGCGAAGCAACTGCAGACAGGAATCTCTCAGTACCAGGATAGGGTGCTTCCTGCTTAGGCTTGATTCTGTCACTATGGGAAAATAAATCTTTAGAGTTGAATAACCTAAAGAAAAGAACATGTAAATTCTTAGAGAAAGCAATAGTTCAATTTTCGAGATATGACAAACTATACAAGAGCAGTATAGTAATCGACAGATAGAGACAGACAGTATAGTAATCGACAGATGAAGATAGAAAATAAATAAATGGTACTACGAAGCTATAAAGGTTTCTCCAAATAAGTATAGCAAAACAATTATACAAACAAAACAGGTTCAAAATGCATTATAATCAGGTTGCTGCTAATGCAGGAGGAAGGTTCCACTAATGGCCTGCATTGATGTGATCTGTGTAGAGTTATGATAAAAGTAATAGCAGAAAATTACTATGGTTTCAACTTATGCGACAGGCCCTCAAAAAACTTAATATTTCTAAATTACTTACTACACTGAAATATTTTTATCCACATGCCTGAAGGTGACAGATACACAGGAGTTCATAAAACATCACAAGATTCCTGAATAAAAACTACCGTATCATCCAAAAACAATCACACAGCTGATGAACATTCAACTGTTAATGCAATCTCAAATACAGTCAACCCTCGAATAATGTGAGTTTAAATAACACCAGTTTGACTCAATGTGACTTGATATTCAAGGAGTTATGATTCAATAACACCATTCATTCAATTTAGCGATGACATCATGTGCACCCCTAATCTAAAAAGAAGTATGACAGTGGCACAAATAGTGATAACAGAACTATACTGCCATAAAATCATATCAAATCAGAAAAAATGATGATCACACAAACCACACTAGAATAATTCTTGCAAAAGATCACAGAAGAGGGCTTGGAGGAAGAGTGAAATGTGAGTGAAGTAGAAGACAAGAGCAAGGGGGAGTGAGGTAAAGATTCAGCAGTGGACAACCAGTGCTGCGTCAAGAAAGTGACGGTGAGTGTGAGGACGTGTTTTTGTTGTGTCGGTAAATTATAAATGTTATACACTTAAAAATAAAATGAAAATGTGTTTTAATGTTTCCATGACATAGTGATGCAGTAATAGTTTTTAGGGTTAGAGTAACAAAATCCCTAAAACAACAAGACTTTCCCAGTGGCCAGGAACATAACCCCTCATTACCATCGTTTTCTATGGAAAAATTATGAATAATCTGATTTTGAATAATGCAACCCTCACATTATCAAGAGTTGACTGTAGTATATTTTCCACAGCTAATGTTCACAGCCCCATTATGTTATTTATATTCAAAGCTATGGTCTCCATCACTAGATGCAAATGATAAAACAATAATTTCCTCATAAAAGCAGGGGGCAACCTCATTGCTGCATGTCACAAGAGAAATGCATAGTTGCTAAGCACACAAGCACATGTCAATCTCTGAATTTGTATCACTATGGATTGCAGCACTGGCAGCCGCCCACACCCTATCCCCAGACAGTCTCTAAACGAGCATTACTGCAGGTAACACGAATGTTGGCAACCACTCCCTGAACATAGACAGCAGATAAACTAGCATCACTGCAGGTGGCAAAATAATGGTAGCAGCAGACTTCCCTACAGCTTGTTAAGGCCCAAACCTATTTCAGGATTTTGAGATCTCTGTTACAGTATAACTTACAGGCAAATTAATATTGCATGTTAGTGGGGACCTAATTAAATCGCCAATGCTTAGGGACAACTGAATATACCAGTCATTATTACAAAATATATAGCAATATTTCTACAATATACATTAAAAAAATTTTCTTCCTGACTTTATTCTCAACTGTTCTAACTATAAAGTCTTGCAGGACATCAAATGGTATATACAACAGGGTGTCTCAAGAAATGAGTGATGGAGTGGATAGCGGGTACAACTGCCATAAAAAAACATTGGTCAGCTTTGTGCGGTATCTGTGTTTAATTGTATGCTCATGCAGTTTTTCACCACACATTACTAATTGTATTCTTGTTCTGTTCATTTTCAATAGTCTTTACTGAAATGGTATCAAGTTAACACTATATGCAATACTGCTCTCATTCCAGAAGAAAAAGGGATTGAAAAAGACTATTGCAGCATTACCATGTTCAATAGGTGGTTTTGAGTACTGGCAAATGATTGAAGAGAAACAGAGAAAGAAAAAAGAGGAGGCGAGGGAGAAAATAGAAAGAAAAAGAAAACAAGAGAAAAGAAAAAGGTAAAGGAACAGGAAGCTGAAGTAAAGAGAAAGTGAATGGAAGAAAAGAAAAATAGATCAGGAAATATAAGTAAAAGAAAGAGATGAGAAGAGAAAAAGGAAAAAGGAGTTCAGGAAAGCAGAAAGCCAAGGAGACAGACTCTTCAGACAGTGGGGATAAGCTAGTCCTGGGCAATGACTCCCACAATTTACTTGAATATGTCAATGGAAAATAGAATTACAAAGTGTAACGGCTAGGCTGGTGTGAGATTGCTCTACTATTTCGATGATGCTTGATAAAACTTTGCAAAGCATATTTTCAACCTTTTTGTTTTGAATTCATTTGGAAAATTTCTGATTTTTGACAATGACAGTGTCTGTTTGTTTGTCAAAATAATTTCATCTTTTAAAAATAAAGAGCTAGTTTGCAATCTTTGTTGTATTTTTTTCAGGCTTATATTATTTGACAGGCAAGAGGAATCATTAACTTTTCAATGCCATCAATTTTAATAGCTTGTGCAAAAAAGACAGAAAACTTAAGGCACCCAGCATGATAACCCAACATGCAATAGTGTACTGACACCCCACCATGTGGCGCAACACCTTCCGCCACGCAGGGCATAAACCTGACAAGTACAGTGGTACCTCTTGATTCAAACTTAATTAGCTTTCTTTATCTGTTTGAATTGCAAAAATTCGAATTAGGAAGCAATTTTTACCATTGAAATTAATGTAAAAACATTTAATCTGTTCCAGTTTATTTTAAATAGAAAATACTACACTCAATCCTCAGCTATTGTGAGAAATTGGTCTCTTAACATCACCACAATAGCTAAAAACACAATAGTCATTGTTAAGAAGTAATGGGAAAAAATAAAATTGGTCCTGACCCACCAGCATGGCAACATGATTTAACATATTGGCACCTTGTTTTCCCCTCATCTCATCATAATTCATAGATATCATTCACATTTTGAGAATATAAAGTAAACACAGACATGAAATGCATAAAAAAAAAACAAAAAAAAACAGGCATAACAAAAGACTTATTTACTTCGGTGTGAAACTCCCGAGTCCTGATGAAAACTAAACAGGCCTCCCACAGGTCCCCACCTCCCTCTTGTGCACTAAATATGGGAACAGATCACGTAGTATTCCCTCCCTCCCCCTCACTCCATCCCTATCCACTTCCATTCAATACACAAACAGCCCGAGTAGGCTTCCCCACCCCCCACTCCCTTCCTCTTCCAGCCACTCACCATCCTCCCCTTCCCCCCCTTCTCTCTCTCTCTTTCTCTTTTATCAAGTAGAATATATTCTCGCTGCATTATTTCTAACAGGAATTATTTCAAGAAAAGTATAAATTATTGTACAAAACTGCAAATTATTGTATCATCGTAGTTTGCGCAAATGACAATGACATTTGACAATTCATTCTTCATTTGTTGTTTAAAGTGTTAAATATATCTTTATTAGTAAATGAGTTTGCCATTGACCAGAGTAGAAGCTGCATTGAATGGGGTGGTAGGTAGGAGGTAATCAGGGTTGGGGGTTGGAGTAAGTGAGGCAACTAGGGGCCAGAGTGACTTGAAAGCCGTTCACGAGTCGCAATAGAAAGAGAAGTGTTCACAGCGGAGAAGTGCAAGTGAGACCAGCTGACTGGTGGGAAGGCAGCGTCAGCTGCCACATGTGTTTGTGTTCGAATTGAGAGGCCGTATTTGGATTGGAGGTCAAAATTTTTTTGTCAAATGTGTTCGGATTGGGAAGTGTTTGAGTCAAAAGGTGTTCGAATCAAGAGGTACCAGTTTAGCACAATGACCCATTCTCCAATTCCTTCATGTTTACCTCTCTATCCAGGGAAACTAAGAATATCAGGGGTAGAGCATCACAAGCCATCAAAGTTAAACTAATTTTTTGCATACTTTGTTGGCTAATATTCACACTGGTATGGAGTATACCTCTAACACTTGGAAGGCTGCAGTCCCATAATTCTTCTTGACAAGGTAGAAAGAAAAGCTTTTTATTTCATCAATGCCCCTTCTCTGACTGATTCTTCAGTCTCAATTATGTATTCTATCATTATTTTCATGATGACAACTCTTCTTCTGCCAATGTTATGCTCCTTTCCTATAACCCTAATCCACAAGATTTTTCATTCACCCTCAGCTTCATTCTATCCACCTCCCTAAGGCAAGAATTGACCAGTCTTATATATACATTTTACAGGCAAAACTCTAAAATTCTTTGCCTGCATCTGCTTTTCGCCATTCCTTTAACTTTATTTAAGAGAAGAGTCTCGGGGTACCTCCAAACTTTATCTGGTTCTTTCTTTGGATTTTCTTTTTTGAGGAGGGAAAGGCAATAAGCAGGCTTTCTTTTATTTTCCTGAAACTGTTTTTGCTCTTGGTCTAACATTATTGAACATTGAAAAAAAGGCGTCCTCTGATGAAACTTCCCAGTTCATTCTATTTCAAGAGTCAGATTCTTTGACTTCACAAAGCAAAACATCTTTTATACCTTTCCTCATTTGCATTCATTCAGTATTTTCCCATTTTGTGTAGGCTCCACAAAAAAGTAACTTTAACCACAATAATGATCATTTTTGTTAACTTTGTAATATCTAGCAAATTTCATTCAATAGTATTGAGCATTCAAAATATATACTTGACCTAAGAAAAAAGGAAATGGACAGTTACTTTATTCAAAACTCCTTGGAAAATTGATTTGCAGGCAAAGGTCTAATCCACAACAAAAAAAGAAGAAAAAAATATATATTAGACCTGCTATGGAATATTATGATTGAAACTTGTCATGGGTTCAGTCCACAAAGATGCTTTACAATGATTTTTCATACTAAAATATATTTTTTTACTCACTTGTTAGTCTTACCTAGGCACAAAATCCATGCCCTGTCTCTCTTTCTCAAACAATTTACTCCCCAAAATTTCTGCCAGAGATGAATTCCCCCTTTGCCATGGATACCAATTTCATTGAAAACGTGTTCTATCTCAATAATATTCCTTGCATAGTACTTATATAGTCTGTTCTCCAACTACTCAAAAATCTCTCCATTAACAGTTTCTCCGACTAGTCAAAAACTTCTTCATTAATAGTATAAAAATCTTTGGGATCTAACTTTCCTCAAGACTTCTGGCAACTAGCTGAAAACATCTTTAACAACTTTGCTTTTCATCTTTTCCTTCTTTAGTTCATCTTGATGGTACCACTGTCATTAATTCTATTTCTAAAGCTGAACTCTTCTCTCAAATCTTGGATGATTCAGGACTTGTTCCTCCCTTTCCTCCCCCATCTTATTACTTCACACCATCTATCAAAATCCTTTGCAATGATGTTTCCATGCCCTTGCTGGACAGCTGTGTTCCTCAGGATTTTGTTCTGTCACCTACTCTCTTCCTATTATTCCTCAATGATTTTCTAAAACAAATTTCTTGATCAATAAACTCCTATGTTAATGATACTACGCTGTGTTTTTCCATGTATTTTCATACATAACCAAACGTTCAGGAAGTAAACAAATCATGCAGGGAAGCTTCAGAATGCCTAAATTCTGATCTCAGTAAGATTTCTGATTAGGGTAGACCAAACTTAGTATCATTCAATGCCACAAAAACTCAGCAGTTCACTCCAACCCTTCAGACAACTATCCCCTCTTCTTCAATGACACTCCACTATTGCCCTCTCCTTCACTTAACATCCTCAGTTTGTCCTTCACTTATAATCTCAACTGGAAACTTCCCATCTTATCTTTAACTAAAACAGCTTCTACAAAGTTAGGCATTCTTAGTCGTCTCCACCAGATGTATTGCATATGGCCATCTAAGATTAAACTGATGTTTATTTCCACACCATATATCAAATTTTCAGTTTTAATGGAGGAACATAAAAATAACACAAGATTTTTCTAAATCTCAGTCGATGGAAGATACCCAAGTTGAATCAACCAAACAGTGGATACAAAAACTGATTTTGAGTTAAGTGTGAAGTGCATTGCATCTCACTGCCGAGACATTTTGCTCAAATATTGAAATAGCTCTGACTTCAAAAGGGCATTGAAGCTGTAACATAGATTCTACTTTACAAATGTTCTCAACAAAATTTAAAACAAAACCTGTCCTCAAAAGGTTGGCAGCCAACCTTGTTTTCCCATCTTCTAGACTCTTTCCCTTCCTGCTTCACCACCTCATCATGTCCATTGTTCTTTCATATTCCCAGTCTATATGTGATAATAAGTATTTACACTGGTTGACCAGAAGAGCAAAAAGCCAGCATGCAAGCCTTCTGAAAGCAGTGTGGCAATTGTGCCTCACATACCAGTGGAGACCTGATGTGACTGGCGGTTTTGAAGAAGATTCCGCATGGACCACAATGCTTAAATATAGAAAATGACTTTTGTGACTACACTTCATCAGAGAACAAGCAGTTAACTTTTACCATTTCTGTGCTAAAACAATAATTCAATTAATATGATATTACATGTTAAAAGAGAAATTCAAAGCAGATACAAAGCAACTTAGAGAATCTGACAAAATGATCAGGGTCATGATTTTGAGGAAAAATACGATAAAGTACAATCTTAAGAAATAAAAATAAAGAAAATAGAAATAAATAAAGTAGTAGTAATAATAATAATAATAATAATAATAATAATAATAATAATAATAATAATGTCCTAAAATGACAATAGAAATAAATAAAGTAGTAGTAATAAATAATAATAATAATAATAATAATAATAATAATAATAATAATAATAATAATGTCCTAAAATGATATGGGCATGATGACAATTTTTCAAGAAATATACCACTTAAATCTCTTCCATTCCTTGCCATTCCCAGGGTAAATTGAACTACAGTAAAAGTACATTAGTCCTAATTTCCCAATAGGCAATACATACATACATTTATATATTGTACGCACATGTGTTTGCGTAACTGTTGTTGTTTGGGTGGTGCAAAGGAACTCACATAAGACATCTGTTGGACACTAAATTAAATACTGTGCATAAGTAAAAAGAAATATGTAAATTAAAAATTTGTTTGGATTTTGGACTTCGTGTAAATTAAAAAACATGTAAAACAAACATGCGTAAAAAAAGAGGTATCTGTATGTGTTTATGTATATACAGTGAGTCCTCATTACACGGTACAAATACGTTCCTGAAAACCTTACCGCAAATCAAAATTGCCATATAACGAACCCATCATAGTATGTAATAATAGGATATGTGTTCCAGCACGTCAAAAGTCACCCCTACAAACATGAAAATACATGAAAATAGTCGTAAAAAATGTTTCGACTTATGGCAGACGTACTCCCTGCTCTTTCCACTTCAAAATATTTAATTTTACCTCCAATGTCAGACTATTCCTCTTTCGCTTTGCTTTCTCAACTCCAGCAGTATGTGCAGAACGTTTTGTGGCCATTATCGGTGCATCACTGTATGTTGTGATAACAATATCCACAAAAACCACACCATAAGGATTAACTTGTGTTCAATGGGAAACGCGGGAAGAGACTAATTGTTGTTGTGGCGCTACGGTAAGGTGTAAACAAAACACGAGCGGATACCGTATCTGTGAATTTTCATACTAAAAATAAAATCGAGGGTAGTAGTTACCAAATAGCATAACTGTGAATTTACCGAAAAAAGAATTACTGTGTATGGAGGACTCACTGTAGTATGTATATATATATATATATATATATATATATATATATATATATATATATATATATATATATATATATATATTGTACTATACGCACTGTGTGTGTGTGACTGTTGTTGTTTTGGTGGCACACAGGAACTTGTGTGAGACTTCTGGTGGCAACTCAATGAAATATCATGTATAAGTGAAAAAGTGTAAATTAAACAATTGTTTGGATTTTGAACATCAATGTAAATTAAAAACCAAGTAAAACAAACCTGAATAAAAAAGAGGTACCTGTATAAGTATTTTGTGATATTTCTGACATCTTCATCAATAAGAATAAGGTAAATGAATAAATCAATGTTTACTCTCAATAGATAAATATTCCCTTGTAAATGCTGATATTCAATTTTTTACTTTTCTATAAAAAACTGAGAAAACTGTTAATGAAAGAAACACAACCGCCCATGTCATCTACTATGAAATTAATCTAAGAAAAAAAGTTCCCTAAAATGAGAAAATTCAGATAATGTAATAAAATCAATAGATTATTGATGTTTAAATAATCTATCACATACAATCCTGACCAACAGGGCTTGCAATAGTATCTAATGCAGGATGCAACATTAATTTCTATATAGTAAGCTACTAAGGTAAGTCTAATTGTGATAGATAAAACAAAGAATAATAATATTAATGATTAACATCACAATTTGGTATGAGCATTAATATTAATACAATGTTACCTTGAGCTACAAGTTCAATGTGTTCCTTGACAGAACTCATATCTCAATTTACACTGACTCAATTAATTTTTCCCAATAAAGTGAATACAAATACCATTAATCTATTTCAGCCTCCCAATAATACCATTTTTTTTTTTTTTTTTAGGTAAAAAAGGTTATTTATAAATAACAAATCAATTAATTTTCCCCAATAAAGTGAATACAAATACCATTAATCCATTTCAGCCTCCCAATAATACCAATTGTTTTTGTTATCTTTAGGTAAAAAAGGTTATTTTTAAATAACAAACATTGTATAAAAAACAATAATACACAGCAAAAGAGAATGCAAATAAACAGACTAGTTTTATAAAGCATATTCAGCTTGGAGATCAAATGACTTGGACTAACTAACAGACAATGTTAGTGGAGGTGGAGGGTGGAGAAGGTAGGCAGCAGGTGGAGGAGATGGGAGGAGTTTATTTTGTTTTGTAGTTTTTTCAGTCACTTTTGTTGACCATAAATACTCACTTGATCATTGATCTCAACTTACTTCTTACAATGTTAATGTTAAACATTATTGCTGAACTTAATGGCTACATTTCTTTTTTACTTCACAGCTTGCTTATGTTTTTCTATGATTTCATGCTTTCATTCAATGGAAAAGATTTGCTTTTCTTCTTAACATTGTCCTTTGCACTCATTTCCATAGAATCCATGGTCAGACAAAAGGACTTTGGCTGAATAACAACACAAAAAGCAAAAAAAATGCTTGCACAGCATGAAAAATGCTTCCACAAAAGAAAAGTGAATTGAATGCATCGGAGGTGGGATGTTGGACATTTGCTGCACAAACTAGCGGTGGCATACCCATAACTAAATCATAATTCAAATTTTGGTTCACAAGTCAAAGCAAAAAATAAACCCAGTGACAACTCATAATCCAGATTACTCATAAGTCAGGGTACTAGGTAATTGGAACTTCCTGCCTACTTTTGTATTTCAATTATGGTAAGACTTCAAGTCATTCAAAAATGGGCTTTCAAAACTCCTATTCTGTATTTTTGACTAATGCTTTTCAATCTGTTTGGAGACTGACATCTCATTGAGCTTTTTTTTATCATTAGAATCTTTGTTATTGTTGGCTGGTGCCTATCATATTTATAAAAATAACAAAATAATAAATTAAAAAGCTGCCCAATTGCTTCACTGGTCCTGTGACTTGAATCCAATCCTTCTTGGTTGTGAGGTGATCATGTTAGCCTCTATACTGTGTGTGTGTGTGTGCGTGTATTTAACTAGTTTTATCTTACAGGGTCCGAGCTTAATTCATACTGTTGTGTATCCATATCTGCATTTGTCCAGCTTCCCTTTTAACTTTTTCACTGTCTTAACCACATAATCTACCTTCACTGTCTTAACCACATAATCTTCCAAGTTACTACAGGCATCAACCACTCTATGGAGTTTTTTCTTCAACTTTCACTTTGTTGATGTCTTCTTTATGCTTCATCTTACCCTTGATGTATCTAGAGAACAATTTTGGTTGGTCTTTACACTTATTCACAATGTCTTTATTTATTTATTTATTTATCTATTTTGTTGGTATTGTACATATCTTTATGTAAGCATTCCTTTTTGTTACATATGTAGTCCATATGTTAAATTTTCCATTTTTCTCCCTTTTTCCATACTTTTTCCACCTTCAGTCTGACTGTAGCACATTTCTCGTTACACCACTCTTTGATGGGAACCAATTTTCTTACTCTTTTGTTGTAAATGTCTAAGAAGGTGGCCGACTCAACTTAAATGTCATCCACATCAATAACTCCCTTCCAATATACTCCCTCAACCTAGAATTGATTGATAACTGTATTGAACCCTGTGAGACAATTCTCTAAGAATATGCATTTTCTTATTCATATTGCTCTCATTTCCCTCTTCATGAAAGATCTATATTTACTGCAGAAGGCTTCTCTGTTTACTTCCTTTGCATTTAAGTTTTCATAATAATGTTTTGCAAAGACCTACACTTAAAAAAATCTTTCTTCAGATTACATACATATCAAAATATCATAGGTAATTTCTAGAGAGAGAGAGAGAGAGAGAGAGAGAGAGAGAGAGAGAGAGAGAGAGAGAGAGAGAGAGAGAGAGAGAGAGAGAGAGAGAGAGAGAGGGGGGGGGGGATTAGGAAACACAATAACTTCAACTTATACATTTCCTTTTTCTATTCAATAAAATTTAATAACTCTATAAATTCTGTTTATGCCAGACCTTGGTCTTTCCTCTTCCACAGATGAAAACCATCCTTAGGTTGGATAAGGTCATGTTTAGGCTATAGGTAACAGAGAATAGTAATATATGGCTCAAATTCAAAATGGGGTCAAATGATTAGTGGGGTAACACAGGGATAAGTTTTATGGCTATTGTTATTTTCAATATGCATTAATAATTTGGATAGTGGAATTAGTAATATTTGTAAATTTACAGATGACACAAAGATAAGTAGATCAATTAGGTCAGATTCAGATACCATTGCCTTTGCAGACAGACTTGGATAAGAGGCATGAATAGACAGACAGATTTAGGAGTTATAGTTAGCTCTGATCTTGGTCTAAAAAAAAAAAAGAAGGAAATAAAAAAAAGCATGAAAGTAAGAAATAAGTTAGGCAGAAGTCCCAAAGAAATATTAAAGATATATTTGGCACTGGTCAGACTGTATCTAGATTATGCTTACATTTCTGGTCACCACATTATAAGGATATGGGTCTATTAGAATCAATGCAAAGGAGAATGATTAAAAAGATACAAGGGATGAGGGATATTCAATACAAAGCAAAATTGAAGATATTAAATTTGCATTCCTTAGAAAGACATAGGTTAAGAGGGGATCTATAAGAAGAAATTAAGTAGTATAATGGTTATAACAAAAGGGAACATGAACTAAGTTCTTAGGATCAATTGCCAGCATAGAACCAGAAATAGTGGGTTTCAGCTTCAGAAATTTAGTTTTAAAAAAGAAATGGGAATGAAATAGTTCTCTAATAGAATGGTTGATGAATGTTAGTGCAAAGTCAATAGGGAGGTTTAAAAGAAGATTAGTCAAATTTATAGATGAGGATGATAAATGGAATTAGTAGGTATATTTATATGGCGACTATTAAATGTAAGCCTGACTGCCTCCTGCTGCTTCCCTTGTTTTCTTATATTATTATAAAGGGAAAAAAAAATGGAACTAGTGCAAGCCCTGAATATTAATGAAAAATTTAAGGTGTGTATTTATGTACATTACATTCTTTTGAAACCTAATGCAAATATATTTATTGTATAACAATACAAAAAAATTCAAATAAATCTTAAGTATTTGAAAAACATAATGACAATATACATAGAATCAATGAAAAGGCAAATCCCTGATCTTTTTAACTACAGAATAAGAAGAATAATTGCTGATAGCTCCATGCATCAAGTATGAGAAAAATGTGTATATTTTACTTTTCAACATAAAACAGTAGCATACTTTAGAGACACTAGAATGTCTAATAACAATGCTGATTACCAAGAAAACTCTGGAGAAAATGGTTGAAAGGAAGTCACACCATACAAGTATACAGAAATAAAAAACAAATGACATGTGCGGTGTTTTGTATGTATTTCTAACATGTTAAAAAATGCTGTAACAAATGAGGTTTAATTAAGTTGAGAGACTGTAAAATTACAAAATCATATTCAATAAGAAGAAAAGACTAGGAACTAGAGGCTACATTTCAGCTTATGCTAGTCTTTGTGTGTTATACACTGTTATGACTCCCTTGCAAGATAAAACTAATACGTAAGACATAATGATCAAAGTATTTCTTTGTTTTTAACCTGATAACTAGAATCCTGCTCCCACAGTAATTTTGCATTGAAAAAAAATCTTATAGTGGCCTCAATTTTAGGAGTGAGAAAAATGCATTTATTACAAAAGATGAGTTAAAGAAAAGTGACAAGTATGTTCAGAGATTAAAAATAAGAGAAAACTTATTCTTGAAAATTCCCTGAGAGAAAAAGTGGATACTTCTAATCGGTCAGAAAGTATGGAGGTGTAAAAAGATTGATGTAAGTAGTATGTGGGGAAGCTGTAATGGAAGTTGTGAGGAATCTTATATAATTTTGATGTGATGTTATGGCAATGTGTAACTGACTATGATTGGAGGATTAATGAAGTAGTGTGAATGAAAAACAAGAACAGAAATCAATTGTACTTAGGTGTGTACACATGTACTTCTGAAATGATAATGAAAGCATTGAACAGAAGGAATGGAATTATAAAACAATGTAATGATTTACTTACTGATTTATCTTTATTCATGAAGAATTTGTAAATCTTAATATGTAAATGTACCTGTACAGTGCAATATCTGCATCATTTTTATGTAACTGTAATTATGCTTGGATATAGTATCTATGTATCCTTGGATATTCATTTTTAAGTTAGCAAAAATCTGATCTGTTTAGTACAGGTAGTTAATTTTATTATGTAATATCCCACTTGTATAATGGTGACTTCCTTAAACATATTATCTAATCTTTGTGAACTAAAATATGAGCCAGCAACTTAAAACCAAGTTTTCTTACCTTCTTCCTCCTCAGTGTCAGAGTCACTCTCGGGTGCTGGAGGTAAAGGAAGGTCCACTAACTTGAGATCATACTTGCCCTCCTTGCCCATGCGATAAGAGTTAGTGGAGCTGTTGTCCCACTGCACACGGATCCAGCCATCCTCACCAAGCTCTCCAATAACTGTTCCCTCACCTGGTGGTGGTCCATCCTGATCACCCCACTTCCAATCTATTCCTCGCACAACCCTTGTGCCAACCTGAAAGGAGGAATAAAAGTGAGGAAATTAAACAAAACGTCCATCTGCAAAGGTACCGACAATGCCAAATACTCGTGTTGAGCGAGTCCATAACACCGTGGGCCAGACCAATCCACCGTACAACTTCCTGGCTCGACCCACCATCATTATGCACTATACTACCAAAGTATGTAAATTTTTCCAAGATCTCAATGTCCTCACCACACACATGAACAGACAGTACTATTTGTTCAGTAAGCCTCCAAACACCTGAACCTTGGTCTTGACCTAGAAAACAAGGAGTTCTCCTCCATGTGCATTGCCTATAGAGCTATTACTACACAGGATAGAATTGAAGTACACAACAAACCTTCATGAGAGCTGCCAACTCTGGACCTGATAGAGGGGGAGGAGGTATGCGCGGCTTCTTTGCTGCTTCCTCAAATATGGCCACAAGTTCTTCTTTGTCTTCATTTCTCCCACTTGAGGGCTCTGATGGACCTGAAGATAAATATTTGATGAAAACCAATATCATTACAATATCCACAATATAGATAGATAGCTAGCTAGCTAGATAGATAGATAGATAAATATAAAAATTTTTACATTGTATTCTTTCTTGTATTCAAGTTTCTAGAAAAAAATTAAAATAAAAAATAATGCAGAATATAAGGACTAAAACTAAGTTCAGTATACTTAAAAAAAATTGGCTCTGAGCATCTAAAACAAATTAATTTCAACTATATTATATGTTTGAACTCCAGTAATAATAATGTGACCTAATTTGTGGCTTACCAATGAGTCTGAGGAGGGTTTGCACCAGGGCCAGCAGCCCTCCAGAAACCAGAAGACTGAGATCAGCCCCACTATGAGTTCGAGTAGCCAAACACACCACACCAAGGAGAAATCTGATGAAAAAAAAAATATTAGCAATATACATAAGAATATATGAAAGAAACATATCAAAAGTTGACCAGTTAGTGAGTTCTAATCGCCATGATATCAAAGTACATATTCTACCAACATAAACTTTTCCCCATTTACTTAGAAGCCAGCTTTGTGATAATGGAATATATAGCCCATAATCTTTATCATCATGAATGTATATATTATATATTGGATTTATAAACCTAAGGAATACCCTATAAACAAAAAAACATTTCTGATGAGAAACTGCTAAAATTTGACAAAACTGGGCTGTGAAAACTTCACACAAAACACAAAATCAATGTGTTGCTAGCATTTCTTGAAGGACTCAGCAATGTTACAAGATTAGGAAAGGGTATGTAGGTAGCTCCCAGTCAACCTGTAGAAAAGTGTATAGTTGTGGAAAATATTCCACAGGAACAGGCAATTAAGTAGCTGAGAGACAGTTTACAGTCACCACGGGGGCAGTTGCATGCTTGCATGCTACCATGCAACCCTGCTCACATGTATATAGTAATAGGTATTGTAAATAAATTGGGAATTATCTACCTGTATATCTGTTGGATTATAAAGGATCCATACTAATGATTGTATAAAGTAGTACAGAACTCAAGTGGTCAAGGATTCAAACCTCCAGAAAGATTTTGCTGCCTTGGCTAAGCAACATGTTTACCAGGTGAGGAAGGAGCAAGTCGGGAGGCAGTTTCTCCTCCCAACACCACCATGGACAGACCACACATCATAACTTAGAACAGTGGTTACCAACATTTTTGCACTAGTGACCCCAGACCCCCCAAAAAGGCCTTCACCTTTAGGAGCTTGTGGCCCTGCATGAGCAGGTCACATTGAGATTTCCCCACATCCAGTGAATAAAAGAAAAAATGTAAAAAAAGAACAGGTACTAAATGAACAGGAAAAGTAGGTATCACGTTGTAACTAATTACAAATCCCCAAGGATGACTTTATGAAAATATCAACCAAATGTGATACAGCCAGAGGGCATGAAGAGGCAAGAGCAAGAGATTGTCTTCCTTATCCCCCTGACTATATCTTTGAACACTTATATGTATGTGTTCTCTTACTTCAGTCCAGTGCTTTGTTTTTTTTAAATGGGTATGATTTCCATTAGAGACACTGCCATAACTCTGTCCTAATGACTTCATTCATTACTTTTTTTTTATATATAAAAAGGATATACAGACTTAACTTACCCTCTATGTTCCATGAAAAAACCAGAAAAAAACAACTTTTTGACTTATAATAAAGGAAATAAACCATCAATAACATATGGCACTGCTAAAAAATAACTAAATAACTAAATAAATAAGCAATAAAAAATTATGCAACTTGCCTTGAAAGTGGCATAGAGGCCAGGGTGTTGTGGTCACGACAACTAAGGTTTGAATCTTTATAAGAAGGATTGTCTTTGGTCTTTGCTGTACGCCCAGTGGAATGGCTTGCCACACAGAACTGCTCAGCCTTCAAAACATGTTCTCGCAATTCTCCAACAGCCCACTCCCACAACCTAGCCCAGGCTGCTTTCAGCACAGCCCGCTGATACACAGGAACTAGATGGATGTTTTCAAGGCAGTCTGGAAGTACAAAGCTGGAAGTAAAAAGAAAAAAAATCAGAAATCTTTAGTGGTGACTTGTGCAAATGCAAGTTCACATTAATGAAAGTATTAGTAAACTTCACAAAATATTATTCAGATCAAAATAATATTTTCTACATCCTCTCCAATTTTTTCATGAAATATGGGGAAGCAGGCCAAGGGCAACAATAACAATGAAGACAAAAAGCTAAGTAATTTGCCAGTCCCCTTGAAGGTCTAAGAATTAGCCAAAAGTCAGGGACAAATGTCTTGAAACCTCTCTCTAAAGTTAAGTCATAGCAAGTTGGAAATGCAAAAGTAGGTACAGTTTCAGAGTTTACCAGAAAAGGAATGAATGATTGGGAGTACTGGCTAACTCTTGCATTAGAGTTGAACAGAATTATTATGGCCATTGCAAAATCATGGAAAAACTGTCAAGCATTTCAGTCAGCCACATCTCAAATTAGTATTGCCACATTGGCTTTCTGTACCATCACTTACTACACTGCCTTTCCATCCCATTTTCCTTCATAAAAAATCTACGATTTGTCATGCTATTGCATCACAGAAAATCATGCTATGGTGTTATGATTATTATACATCTTATAACATGTACCATAATAATGCCTTGGCATACTTCACTTCTCGAATGCACCATCATGCATGTTGAACTACATCACTATTAAAATTCTGAACATGAAAATAAAATAAATAGAATCAAATAGAAACGGTTTGAGCCAGTGAACAACATTCCTGGGAGTGACTCCAGTAGGGGACACAGTCCCATGTACATACATACATGTGTGGTTGATAAGAGGCATGATCCATAAACCATGCTCAAAAAGGGGGAATAAAAAAAGAGGGACAACTTTTTATGCAAGACAATAAGTAGGATTAAAAGAAAAAAGAAAGAAAAAATTCGAGAGGATAACTTCTTGTGGATCTCATCACGCACACTATCACTAATTGAATATTTTTTTCTTCCTTACATATGTTACTTCAACATTATTTGCCCTTGCACAGAATGTGCCTATCAAATACAGGGTAACTATTCCACCCACACAAGTGAGTGGAATGAAATTTCGAAAACCCATGCACTTATAAGTACTTCATTTAACTAATATTACTAAGAAAGACAGTACTACATCTCTTTCACAAGTGAGTGAGTTTAAAGCCTGATGTCAGCAGGAAAAATAAGTGTGATTGGCAAGATGTATATGCAGGATTTAATGTTGATTATTCAAATGTAATGTTTCAGTTAGCCAATATTGTTATTAGTTACTGACTTTGGTTAAATTACATTAACCATGCTAAATAAAACACTTATAAATCACAAGGTACATTGCTATATGAAACTGACGTGACATAATCTAAAGTGATGTTTCACTTACCTGTTTTTGGGGGCAAATGGCAATAAGCCAAGCCATCCATTCATGAGTGTGAGCCTCACTGATGGAAGGAAACTATTCTTCTGCACCAACCCTAAAAACATCTCGGTACCTCTTAGTCTCATTTCTGCTCTTTCCATCTGAAATGCATATTGAGGATCATGTGCACAGCAAATGTAATTTTCCATCATATTATGCATCATCTCACTACTGTTTACCAGTTGGCCAAAAAGCTATTAAAACTAAAAAAAACTATGTAATCATATATTGAAATTCCCAGCTCATACAAGAATTCAGAAAGGACTTACCACTTCCTTCACATGTTCATTTTTTTCTTCTTGCTGCATGATGCAAAACATCAATAAAATTCAATACCTACAGAATGCACATTTGTTTCAAGCTCACCTGACTGAAGAATGCCTTCCTCACAGCCTCAATGTTTATTGTTTCCTCAGAACAAACAAACTCTATCACTTTGGAGGCCAACTCTACAATCTTTGCTGTTGGTGGAGGAGCAGTGGGTGTCAGCACTGAAAGTGAATAATGGCAACTCAATGAAATATTATGTATAAGTGAAAAAAACGTAAATTAAACATTTGTCTGGATTTTTTACCTTGTGTAAATTCTAAAATGCATAGAACAGACTTTTGTTAAAAAAAAAAAAAAAAAAAAGGATAGCAGTATCAGCACTGAACAGCAGAAATCCCCATTAAATCATCCTTAATTCCAGTGTTAAGAAATATTTCATCACTATTCTTTTGTATCAAGTGTGACTACCACCATTATTCAATATTTGAAATAATTCTTGAACAGCAAATCTACAGAAGATGTTTCCTAGTAAATCACTACACATTAATGGCAGAAATTTCAGTACTTTTAACCTAATTATAAGTAACAGTTTTAATGGTAAACCAGAGATGTGACTTCCTTTAGAAGAAACAAAAAAAGGAGAAGGCAGCATAGGCTATGGAGTCTGAAATTGCCATCTTATTCAAGAAAAGTATGTCAACTTACATGAGCATGGCCTAGAGGGAGTAAGAGGTGCTCCAGAGGATGATGGAGACTTCTTAAGATTTAGGCTAACAGAACCCTTCTTTCCTTCCTGTTGCTTCCTTCCATCTGGTACAATCTTAAGTTCCTTCTCCAAGGCATCATAGTCTGCTTCCTCCTTTATGTTGTTGTCTCTGGTGTCAGTTCCAGTGTTGGTTAGCTCCAGTGGTTCTGGCAGATCCTTACATGCATCCTCCTGCTTGTCTAGACGGCCACTCCTCACAACATCATCAGAGGCAGCATGGAGGTTGTCATTCTCCTCACTATTACTGGTGTTGGGGCTGATGTCCTCAGCAGACTCATTGGTTTCCTTCATTTCCTATATAGAGTAAATAGATGAATAAAGAATATTATCTAGATAATATGAATGAAGTTCCTCATGTATGGAATCCTAATTATCTTAACTCCATACAATGAGTAAGCATATCTGAATAAGGATAAAAATTAAATCAGTGGAGATGAACCAGGAAATCTAATTTCACGGAAACTGTTTTAGCAAGATATAAAATATATAATTTCCAGTTAAAGTTTTTGGTAGAGGATACTGTATATTCAACATATGGAAGAGGGATAATCATAAAAAAATGAAAATAACTTTCTGGTAAGTTATTTCAAGTGGATAGATGCAACCAGAATTGAGATTTGGAGACATTAAACAACATAATGTTACCTTGCTCCATTCAGATGTCATGGAAAGATTAAAAAACAGGAACTGCATTTCTTTTTGCTTACAGTTTTAAAATTCTTGTGATTTGGACATCTGGCACATGAGCTGCCATCTGCCATGTTACCTTACACTTCTTTAAAGAATAACTGATCTGGTTTACCTGTAGCTCATCTTTCTCTTGGGTTGTTGCTGTCGTGTCATTAGAGTGGAGACGCAAAAGCTGTGTCACCTTCCTCCATCTAGAAATCCCTCGTACGGCAAACTTGTCTAGAGCTTCCACATCACCACAGCTGGCTGGCCGCACCTCATAGAATACGAACCTGTAGTAGACATAAAGAATTTTCAGTTTGTAACTTTTTAGTTATTTAATCAATGAGGTGCCATCAATCAACAAGCTCAATTATAGGGGCAATTAAATAAAATATGATTCATACTTCATGCACAGGAAACCATGCACGCCAGTAAGAGCATATGAAAATAACCAGCATTTCTTGGATGTGTGAAATTTAAAATTGTCCAGAGTCGTATGTGAAGTCCTAACATGGTGACATTTTCAGACTTATATCCTGATAATCCAACAAAAATTACAATCTGACATACTCCTAGTCCCCTCTTCATTAGATTTATGTACACACACACACACACACACATCCCCCCCTTCTCTCTCTCTCTCTCTCTCTCACACACATCATCCTAGTCATCATCCTTGACAATAAAACAATGTTTGATTGAATGGTCTTGAGATTAAAAAAAAGAGAAAAAAAAAGAAATAAGGCACATGTAAATAACATTAAATGTACAGCATTGTAAGTTTATAAATGCTACTTACAAATCAATATGTATAAGCAAAATACATACACCAGTGAGAAGCTTCGATTATATTCCTATTCTTCCATATTAAAAGTTCCTGAATCAGAATTATGAATTTTTACATCCACTTTATTTTGTTATTTCTGCTCACCTGCATCTTTCCATTACTGAGGCACACACCTCCTTGTAGGACCTAGTCAATTCTTGGCGCCGTCTAATAAGTAGCCATTTAGTGCTATGGACATGACGCAGCAATTCTTGAAGACCTCGAGGCAATTCCAGAGTAGATTCCCACCCATGGCTGTCTTCTGCACTCATAGCCAGGCCTACAACATGTAAGAATCCATTCAAAAGTTTGATGTTTTTTATTATCCATATGATAAGTACTACTAAATGTAACTTAACTAATATTCTACTCCTTCTTACTTTAATATGACACCTAATAACTATTCACAGAACTAAACAGAGCATCAAGGATTTCCTGTTAAACTATTGCAAGTCTTATTGTTTTGAAACACTACTTGTTCAAAACACACCATAACCCAAATCAACAGTTAGACTGTCAGATTTTCAAAAATAAACCTGCCTTGTTCCAAAACTTCAATGAGTTGTGGAGTTAGGTGTGTGTGGCGTAGTAGGGTTGCTGAAAGAAGCCGTCCAGCTTCCTCTATTGGGTGGTCTAGGGAGAAGTTGGTGTGTAAGGAATGTCGTCCTGAGTGACGAATCTCTCGGTCACACAATGACAAGAACATCTGAACATAAGGATCCTGAAACATAGGCATGTCAATTAAAGAAACAACAAAGATAAAAATCATAATTAATTTTATGCACTAAACATTAAATGCTTAAACTATCCTCAACATGTCTTTATGACTTGGAATAACCCATACAGCCCCTCACTATTTGAAGCTTCTCTTTATTACCATAATTTTCAGTAACTATTAATTTTTATGGCATAAATCAGTTGGATAGCTAAAACTAAGGAATGAAGAAATAACAAAGCTTATCTTGGCTTATTTTCCCTCTATAGGGGATGGCTAAGTAGCACACTACGGTGTGTCCTCCATGCCATCAACCTCCCTCATTTTATACATCATTCTGATAATACACCATTCTTGCTTTACTGTTGTTTGTTGTAAGCACAACAATTATCTCTTTGACATGTACATGCATAACTGTCAAAGATTTACAAAAATAGTTAAATATATACTATTTCTGTAAAAATGTACACCATACTTTAACTTTTGTTATTGTGTCCCTGCTAATCTTACTGTCAATATATACATGTGTGTGTGTGTGTGTGTGTGTATATATATATATATATATATATATATATATATATATATATATATATATATATATATATATATATA